>CAWUFW010001476.1:0-600000 GCA_963921515.1 Calotriton arnoldi
TTGTCATCAGAGTTGGATTTTTATGCAGCCAAGGGTCACCACATTGTGGGGGCCCTGGGGGTGGTGCTGTGGTGTGTCTGTGTCTTGCTGTGTCAGTTGTTGTTCCTACGTTCCTGTGTGACATGTGTGTTTTGTGCTCCCTCTCATCTGACAATGCCTGCTTGCCCACATAGGGGATTTGGATCCATGAGTTACCTTAGTGTGGCAGTGTATGCACATCTGTATGATTCAGCTCTCCTCATGTGTTGTGTGGTTACCTGGGGACACTGCCCCCCCCTCACCTGCTGTGTATGATGACAGTGTTGGTCTGCCTGTTTGTGTTTGTGCATCTGCACCACTGCATTGGCATATCTTGGGTGTGCCATTGGCTGTATGTTGTTTGGTGTGTTTCCCCTGCTGTCCCTGGGACTCCTAGGTCATCGGTCAGCACAGTGATCATGGTTTGTGTGTCCCATTGCTGCCATGGTATGGTATCTGTTCACCTCACATCTGCTGTCTCCACAGGATATCTGCATTTGTGTGCCCATTGGTGCAAATATGTGGTTCTGCATTCTGATGGTCACTTCTGTCATTGTGTCATTGATGAATGTTGACGGTGTCAGCCCCCATGGGTGTTGTTTGTCTGCACATGGCCAAAGGAATGTCTCATTTGCACTGCAGTATTTGGCTCACCCAATTTATGTTGCAATGGGACACATACACTACTTTGCCACAGATGAGTTTTTGGTTCTGTGACCAGGAATGATCCATGCAGTTTGGCAGTTGCAGCTCTTTCTTTGTCAACACTTACCTTTTGGTCACTGTGATGATGGGGGTTTAGACCCCATTGCCACAATGGTCAAAATGTGCTTCAGCTATGGACCCCACACTTGCCTTTTGGTCACTGTGATGATGGGGGTTTAGACCCCATTGCCACAATGGTCAAAATGTGCTTCAGCTATGGACCCCACACTTACCTTTTGGTCACTGTGATGATGGGGGTTTAGGCCCCATTGCCACAATGGTCATGGGCTGCTTGCATTGTGGGTGCCACACACATATATGTGTGGCACATGTGCTAGGGGGTCACATTGTATGTTCAAAGTCATGTTCGGTGTTGTAGGCATTTGACACAGCCTACACACGCTTGTCATGGTGGTGGGGGGATGTCTTTATCTTGCATTCCCTAGGTTGTGGTGTGCTGGTTGTGTCATGCATTGTCCATCCTATGAGTGGGGGTGGTAGTAGTGGTAGGCATCCTGCCCCCTGGGTGAGGGTGGTAGTGGTGGTAGGCATCCAGCCCCCCTGGGTGAGGGTGGTAGTAGTGGTAGGCATCCAGCCCCCCTGGCTAAGGGTGGTAGTAGTGGTAGGCATCCAGCCCCCTGGGTGAGGGTGGTAGTAGTGGTAGGCATCCAGCCCCCCTGGGTGAGGGTGGTAGTGGTGGTAGGCATCCAGCCCCCTGGGTGAGGGTGGTAGTGGTGGTAGGCATCCAGCCCCCCTGGGTGAGGGTGGTAGTAGTGGTAGGCATCCAGCCCCCCTGGGTGAGGGTGGTAGTAGTGGTAGGCATCCAGCCCCCCTGGCTAAGGGTGGTAGTAGTGGTAGGCATCCAGCCCCCCTGGCTAAGGGTGGTAGTAGTGGTAGGCATCCAGCCCCCCTGGCTAAGGGTGGTAGTAGTGGTAGGCATCCAGCCCCCTGGCTAAGGGTGGTAGTAGTGGTAGGCATCCAGCCCCCCTGGGTGAGGGTGGTAGTAGTGGTAGGCATCCTGCCCCCCTGGGTGAGGGTGGTAGTGGTGGTAGGCATCCAGCCCCCTGGGTGAGGGTGCTAGTAGTGGTAGGCATCCAGCCCCCCTGGGTGAGGGTGGTTGTAGTGGTAGGCATCCTGCCCCCCTGGGTGAGGGTGGTAGTGGTGGTAGGCATCCAGCCCCCTGGGTGAGGGTGGTAGTAGTGGTAGGCATCCAGCCCCCCTGGCTAAGGGTGGTAGTAGTGGTAGGCATCCAGCCCCCCTGGGTGAGGGTGGTAGTAGTGGTAGAGCATCCAGCCCCCCTGGGTGAGGGTGGTAGTAGTGGTAGGCATCCTGCCCCCCTGGGTGAGGGTGGTAGTGGTGGTGGGCATCCAGCCCCCCTGGGTGAGGGTGCTAGTAGTGGTAGGCATCCAGCCCCCCTGGGTGAGGGTGCTAGTAGTGGTAGGCATCCAGCCCCCTGGGTGAGGGTGCTAGTAGTGGTAGGCATCCAGCCCCCTGGCTAAGGGTGGTAGTAGTGGTAGGCATCCAGCCCCCTGGCTAAGGGTGGTAGTATTGGTAGGCATCCAGCCCCCTGGCTAAGGGTGGTAGTAGTGGTAGGCATCCAGCCCCCCTGGCTAAGGGTGGTAGTAGTGGTAGGCATCCAGCCCCCCTGGCTAAGGGTGGTAGTAGTGGTAGGCATCCAGCCCCCCCTGGCTAACGGTGGTAGTAGTGGTAGGCATCCAGCCCCCCCTGGGTGAGGGTGGTAGTAGTGGTAGGCATCCTGCCCCCCCTGGGTGAGGGTGGTAGTGGTGGTAGGCATCCAGCCCCCCCTGGGTGAGGGTGGTAGTAGTGGTAGGCATCCAGCCCCCCCTGGGTAGGGGTGGTGGTGCGCATTCAGGCCCCTGTGTGCATATGTGGCATTGGTGATGGGCATCCCGCCCCTATGGTGCTGCTGTTGCTGGTGTAAGTATATTCAGCATCCCCGTGTGTGTGATGTGTCGTGTACGTGTTGTATGTGTTTTGTGGTTGGTGTCTGACTTACCTTCTGCGCCGTACGCGTCCGTGACTGTTCCGGTGGTAAATGTAGAATATTGGTATGATCGGGACGAAGGGATTCATGGTTGGTTCGTGTCGTTCGTCCTTCTCGTTGCTTCGCGTCGTCCTCGTCGCTTCGCCTCGTCCTCGTCGCTCGCGTCGTCCTCGTCGGTGCCGTGTTCGTCTCGGAGCCGTGGATCGTGTTGTGGCGCGAATCGGAGCTTTTGTGCGCCTCTCCCGGATGCTTTGACGTGCCGTGCGTAGCGACGGGTTCGGAGCGTACGGAAAGCGCATCGTACTTGTCCGGCCGGACGGGGCTGCATTTTCCCTTCCGTGCGACTCGATTCGGCGTTTCCGGATTCGCCTCGGTCGGAGAACAGGACCTGGTTTGGGTGAGTACGGCTCGGCCGGATTTTTTGCTGCTGTGCGCATCGTACTAGCTCGTTCGGTGTACTGTACGGATCGGTCGGGAAACAGGCTTTCGCATGGCTTTTTTCCCGACCGAATGGTATTGGGTGCGCCTCCGACCGAGATCGGAATCGGCCCCTTAGTCGTGATTCATGAATGGCAGAGTCCATACCAGTGAACGCACGGAGAGGAGGAAGATGTGGTTCAGTCCGGATGAAAGCCGGATCCTCGTTCTGGAGGTGACCGAACACTAGCAACAACTGACCTGGTGCCACTAACCCTGTTCAACACAAGCCGGCGACACGTGTTTGTGGGTCCCTGCAGACTACTGACTCCGGCATGCACTGCGGGCCAGCCGGCCTCACACCAATCACATCAAGGCGGGACCAGCCAGGGCACAGCATCGTCGCAGGCTGCACACATGCTCAGCTCTGGTGCCTCAGCCTCCGTGAGCCACACGTCATCGCCACATGACATTCCAACGCCGTGTGTCGGGGTTCCAGGAGGAGCTGGCTGAACTGCGGTTGGCCCACACACACCGCTGCCACCGGCCGACACTGCGGTCAAGTAGGTCCCACATTTGTGACTGGGTCTTGATTTCTGAATGGCTGAGTTTACACCAATGTACACGCCTCATCGCAGACTGCATCCCCTTGCAGCCCTGGTGCCACTGACTCCGTGCGCTGTGAGTCATGGTCACTCTCTGGTTGAACTTTGGTGGTGTCTGAGTCTGTGGCCTGGGGGTTGTCGTCATCATCATCTGGCAGGTACGGACTTGGTGTTTGGCATGAGTCTGTGGCATTCATATCCCCCATGTTGCCTGTTGCTGCTTGGTTGTGCCCTCTGCATCATGCCATGGGGGAACACCTTCCACTGTCCCATGATACACGCAGCGACAGTCACCTTGGACATCTATGAGGACCCGCTCAGCTCTCATGGGCCTAACCCAGTGCATCGCAAGTCACCGTCCTGTGGCGGTGTGCCCGTGCCGGCCGCTGTGCATCCGGGGCCACTAACTCTGTGCACCTCAAGTCATGGTCCCTTGCTGTTTGTACTTTGAACTTCTGATTGAGTGATGACTGTTGTAGTTGTTGCCAGCACCAGACAATTCCTGGGGGCTGTCTTACACTCACCCCAGGCACAGCCAGCACAGGCGTCACTGGACTAGTGTGCCTGCCAACACATCATGCCGAACCACCTATTGACTCATCTCTCTCTGCACTGTCACAGGTGATCAGGGATATGCACTCTGCCCTTGGATGATGACACCCCTCCGAGACCCTAACACACATGCCCAGAGGTAGTACAATGCGTCCCACATACGCACCAGGGGCATCGTGGAACGCACATTTGGCGTGTTGAAGTCACGTTTCAGGTGCCTGGCCATCACAGGCAGAAGGCTCCTGTACAGACCAGACATCGTGTGCAAGATGATCGTTGCATGTTGTGTTTTGCACAACATCTGTGTACGCTCCAATGTCCCATGGATCCCAGTGCCAGATGCACCGGACGATGATGAGGACGATGGGGCAGGTGGCCCACACCCCACTGCAGCTGCAGCAGGAATTGCCCGTAGGAACACCCTCATTGCCAATTTCTTCACCTGAGCACGTCACTTTGTGTCCGTCCTGTACAATCATGGGACAGTACAAAATGTCCACTGGCACTGCATGTGTGAATAAAACTGTTACAGGCTACAGGTTGTACTCGTCCATTGTCATGTCACAGATTCCTGCGATGCCAGATGTGATTGGCCATTTTGTGCACGCATGCGGCACCAGTTGTGTCCTGTGTTCTGTTGTGGAAGTGTTGCAGTATGTACCACATTGTTGACAATGTTGGGGTGGTCAAATTCTTATGTGTGTATGCTGCACTGTGGCTGAGTCGCCCCTGCAGCTCTGAATTGGCTGCCACTCATCCCTTTCAGGCGGTGTGCCTTTCACTTCTGTGCGTCTACAGTGCTGAGATGTTGCTGACTTGGGTGAATTGTGCCCTTCGTCGTGTTGTGACTCGTGGTCGGTAGGCGGATGTGTAGTTAACGTCAGGGGTTTTTTGAGCACGTGGATGTGTCCGAGTGTGACCTGCACCTTTGCGGATCTGGCCCACACTCAGCCGCCTCAGTGTCATGCCCTGCACATTGACATGATAGTTGGACTGCAGCAATGTTGCTCGTCATGTAGTGTCTCTTGCATTGTCAGTGTGGCTGACGGATACGCATCTACGCTGGGTTTCGCACGTGTGCATGTGTTGGTTGTGTGATTGGTGATGCCTTGGGTGGGGGCCCCTTTGGGCACATGGTGGAGGTGGGACTACTTGGTGTTTGTGTGTGTGCTGCAGTGTTCCAGGGGGATCACGGACATGATCCGGAGTCATTGTGGGTGTGCAGTGTGCTCTGCTTAATTGTGCATGTGTGCCATTGTGCCCATCTCCCCCCGTCCCCCCACTCCCTGGTAGGTACTCACCCTATTGTGGTTGTGTCAGGTCATGTTGAGCAGTGTCCGGGTCCTCTGATCCTGTCACCGTCTCCCGACTGATGACTGTGGCCACCATTTTCTCCATTTCATCCAGCTCCTGGTGTTCTGCTGGCCCCCCACCTCCAATGTGCGTTGCTGCTTTCATGTTGGCAGCGAGTTCCTTCTTGGGTTTGCCCTTCTCATCATTCCAGCGCCTCTTGTCCTCTTCCATTGTCCTCCTCGGCGCGGCAACGGCATTCACATAGTCCAAGATGGTCTGCCATCTCAGCGTCTTTATTGCCAATGACACGTTGGAGGTGACGTACAGTTGGTGGTGGTGTTCTATCTCATCCGTGACTTGGATCCGGGTTTCCTGCAGACTGTACCCCGTCTTCCTCTCCCTCTTCTCATTGCCCTACCACGACACCTGGCTTCCTGGCTGGGCCTCCGTAGGTCTTGTGGGTTTCACGTTGTCCTCTGCACTCGGTCCAGGTGCATCCTTGGTGCTCCGCAGTTCATCTTGTTTTTGGTGTGATCTTTTTGGGTGCTTTTCTTGTGCTTTTCCCCGCATGACGCGTGGGACTTGCTGGCCTCTCGCTAGTTATCACACAGATTTGATCGCGATTGGGCCCATCGCAACTTTTTTCGCGTTAGGGTTTGGATTTTTATCGCCGTTGCGCTAGTTGTTTCGCTGACATTTTCCGCGTTCGCATGCGTATATCGCACGGTATCGCCGTGTTGAGAATGCCACGTTAACACAGCGTTATTTTCCCGCGATGGGCTGCGATGTGAGAAGTTGCGGTAGGCTATTTTGGCGATGTTTATCGCACGTTCTTGTGAATATACCCCTTGGTTTTATCGAGCGCTTCTAGACTCTGCTTACCTTTGAACTCTGTTTGGGTCTTTTATCTATATGCTATGACCTGGCCAAGGGGAGGGTGTCATATGGCCGTTAGGGTCATTGTCGACATTGATAAGTTAGCATGAGCTCTGCTGCCATGATGCTCCTTTTGCGCACGTTACTACATGATTTTATTTTGCAAGACTCTGTTTGTGCCTTTCACATGAGAACTGTCTGCTTTCTGCGTTCGCTGCCGGTTCCTGGAGTTTAGTCTGAACACAGTGTGCAAGGTCGTTAAACAATGCCCCTTGTTATTCTGTTCTGGTCAGTCCCTAGCACCTAGACAAAACATGCTAGCACAGCTGCTACTGCTGGAAACTCGTGCTTTGATATTATGGGGATGCATGTTATTCTGACGCACACTTGGAGAGGGATCTTTCCAGGGAGAAGAGCTATGCTGTTCCTATGATGTAAAAATACCATCTCTGCACTAAGGTATGGGGTCTGCTGACAAAGCCCAGAGATATTCCTTTATATAAAAGAACTTCTTTCCAAGGGAAGGGTGGTTAGGCCTTATAGTCCTTTATCCACTGTCTGTATACGATGACATCCCCCTTTGTAATCTATGGTCTTGCGACAATGCTAACTGTTTTAGGTTTATGCGTTTTGCTGCTGGTAGTGGCTCATATACTGCATTTTAGAGCACTATAGTTAAAATAAACATTTTGAACCATAACAGTGACTCTGTCAATTCTTATTGTGGACAGGTAAGAGTTAGTGAGCGAAAGGGTACGTCTTGCGATTCCTGAGAGAGTCGGGAGTGTTGTGTTCTGGGTTGTCTAATCATTTGTAGCTTCATGATTATGTAGGAGAGTGAATGAGACACTATCGCTAGTCGGTTTTGGGATTTTGGGTACTGAGGCGGTAGGAAGGCTCAGCCCCTACACACTGAGGTCCTGTTTTCCTGCACATAGTTCTGTGTATGTGCAGAATCCCTGCAACAGTTTGACCATGATTAAAATGAACCAACATTTTATACCACCGAATTGGATTGGAACAGGTATATATTGCACCATGAGGGATTGTGAGTGATGAAAGATTCATGTGGTGGCAGACAGCGAGGGAGGGTGTCCAACTATCATATGTAGGCTTGATTGTGATGATTTTCAAATCTTGGTGGCATGATGGGTGAGAACATTATTCCTGAAGGTGAATGGCCCTTCCCCTTTCACACTTAGGGAGATTTGCTTGCCTGGTCCACTTGTTTTGTTTTTGTTCTGGTAACTGGTTCACAAATTAATCTTCAAAGACCTTTCTAGACCATTTAATAACAAACACAAATCTTTACAAAAAATTACTCAGTGTTTCTCTTGTTCATCAACAGCAGTGTAAAACAGGTCGATCTCTCTCATTTGGGTCAGGACTCAGGAGTCGGAACGGAGTTGGACAGATTCATTGTTACTCAGAGTCAGGAGGATAATGGAAGGACTCAAGGTGGGACTACCTCAACAACAGCCAGAAGAAGGAAGTTATCAACTTCAGGGAAACCAACATGATGATGACTCTAAGAGTACTACTCAGCTCTGTAGACTGGTGAGAGATGTGTTTGGGAAATGCAATGCTGCTGAGTGTGTATGCTGACTCAAATTTGTAACTCCTTTATTATCCTCTATTATCTGGTCGGGTTGGGTGTGGGGCCTGTTGTTTCAAGTAACTGGAGACAGACATGTTTTGTCATCACATTATGCATGTACTTGGCTAAACGTTATGATGACAGTTGTGAGATTGATCAGCTCGGTACATGCATTCACTTGTCTGTGATTGGTTGTAATTTACTCTCACTTCTCAGTTAATCGATTGCACATGAGTCGTAAAATGATTCATTGCAGCAGGCTATGCTCTTGCTCTGCCTCTCTGAGTTGTCTTGGTCCACACACTTAGCTTCTGTTCTGTCCTTCTCCTTGACTGCACAATATCCTTTCTGTTTTACAATCCACAGGCCTTCTCTTCTGCGCTAAAAGGCAAAAGCTCCATGACACTTACCTTACTGGACTGCTTCAGCCAGGCACCCCAGATTGATGAACAATCCGTGAAGAATACAGATGCACCAACTAATTTGGCAATACAGTATCATTTTTCTTTTAAGAATCATTTTTTAGAACTGTTTCAGTTTACCTCACTCCTCCATAATGTGGATACTATTTTTCAAACCTACATGGCAGAACATTTAGATATATGAATAATTTGGGTCTCTGGGGCTGACGGACTGTTTCTATTTGAAATGCATTTAATTCAACTGTGTCATACTCATTCCTTCATTTCCTCCCACAAAAGATTAATGATGTGCTGCTTATCACCCCAGTGAATATTGTGTCATTCTTTAGTATTTGTCTTTGTCACACCTTTCCCCAGATCCCATTTCCCAACCATTCATCAAACCCCTAACCCTCTTCCCCCAGCTGTATGATTTATTGAGGCGTGACTTAATTTACACCATAAATAGATCACATACTTGGTGGGGTGGATGTGGTGAAAACCACCCGCACCAACTCACTGCAGGATCTTCTATTACCTAAGCAATAGCCCACATGGCCCCTTTTTATTTTACCCACCCACGTATAATAGTGATCCATATTTTAGATATAGAAGAACATCATTCGTCAATATCATCATTCAGGCCTTGTGTTGTGACTCTGACTATATTCCTCCTGACTCGAAGTTTTTGTAAGTTTATTACTTTTGTTTCAAAAACTACCTCCCCATTGCTCCGAAGAATTTACTATTGCTAGTTTTTCCCACATCAGGTCTTCTTTTTGTGTCATGGTGGTAGTCTGGTCTCAGTCTTTCTAAAGATACGATGATGAAATAGTAATATAAAAACCCACTAACTCTGTGTTTGTTTTCTTTCAATCTAGTTGTCTGTGATGAACAATACATTGATTGATCACACAGTAGGAGTTCACCAAGGTGAGAGTGGGACCTTGCTTGTGATTCCTTCCATTAGCGCACTAGCCTGCTACTACTACTACTACCACCATAAGACAGCAGCTTGGGAAATCCTGCCGTAAGAACACTGACAGAGGTAGCAGCTCTTGATTCACCTATTGAGGTAAGAGAACTATGGGGCGTTGTTGTAATATAGGCAATCCCCCCCAGTGGTCAATATAGTAACAGAGGGTAGTAGGACTAGGGTACCATATGGTATACACTCTCTTAAACAGGTTTAAAAAACAGGCAGCACTAAAAGCCAGCAGTGCCAAGTAAAACACCTCATAATATATGTGAGGCATAAACAAAATACATGTTTATTTCCCTTTTTAACAATGAAACTCACCCCTTCTACCCACAACTGGCCCACCCCTCTCCCCAAACAAGTCTTACCGTCCCAAACCAATGTACAACAAAAAAGTCCAATAAACAGTCCCGGTCCCAACTCCCATCATTCCCACCCTCTCCACCCACAACAAATCCCTCCCGCCAAAACAAATATTAAAAAATGGGCTAAAGAAGAGGGCACTACACGTGGGCCTGAAGCTGCTTGAAGCGCCCATCCATACATGCCTCCATGTGTGCCTGTCTGCTTTCAGTGCACACCAGCCTCAGCATGACGCAGAGCTGGAAAGTGCGGTCTGAGTGGAATGGGGGGTGTCAACAGTGGTCGTATGACGGGAGACTGCCAGCGGCGATGGCATTGTTACCAGGAGGCTGGTTGTGGCCTGGGCAGCAGGAGCAGCTTCCTCCTCCTCCAGGATCACCAGGCACTGAAATTCAACCCGTATTGACTCCAGGCTCTGCTGCCACAGCCGGGCTGCTATCTCCAGCCTAGTAGGTTGTGGACCAGCAGGATTAGCTATATCAAGAAAGAAAAAGGACAAATTGTAAACAATGCTCTGTGCAAAGCACTTAATTAGAAGTATATAGTAGGACAGTAGTAGTACATTGCTGGTCCCCTAGATCCATCCAAATTTGATGTGATTAGAGTCACATCCATTTTTTACCCACACATTTCTCACATAAGGCTGTAACTGGCTGGCAGGAATTAAGGCAGAATAACAGCACACCAGATTTAAAAAAAACTGTTATGATTTTCATTTAAAGGATTTCCTAGTAAACAAATAAATAGATACTTTTGTAGAAAAATACAAATAAATCACTTCTCATTATTGAGTAAGACATTATGCACTATTGAGTACAAGTATTCTTGTGCTAAATTAATGGAGGCATGCTGGCCAGTGTGTTGGTAGTCGCTACTTTGCTACTCTGCACTCTGCAGCTGTGGCAGCTGCAATGGACAATCATCTTATCCTAATGGCCCTGTTCTTCTCCAAAATGCCTTTCAATTTTACCGAGACTCCAAGGAAGATGAATTGTAATGATACAACGTCACACAGGTATAAAATGCAGATATTCTGTGCTGTAAGTAGATGGAGGGAAACGATGCACTGCAGTTCAGGGAAAGGATTAAGGAGCAGGATATATTGTTTGTATTTGGCACGTTCATTGCAGACTATCCCATCCGCAAAAACTCAAGGCACTTAGTCCCACTTTACTCCTTGCCTCGCCCTTCACCACAATTTATAATTATTTGTTTCCAACAAATACATTTGCTTGGCAGTATGGAAAGGAAACTTAACTTAATGAAATGAGGGTAAGTTAGAGAGATTAGGCTGGGAAAGTAAGTAGACATTTTACTACACAATACTAGTGGGATGTCAATGATCATCATCATATACCAAAGCTTTGACTTAATCACTCACTGTAGTTGACAAATGTGGAACTAGAAAAATTTGAACAGGCTGAATCTGTTATGGAACCCATTAAATATATCATAAATCACATGGCCAGAAAAATGTGGCTCATCCCAATAATGGATTTTTCAATTTTTTGGGCAGGCTGGGACAGAACTTAGGAAAGAATAAAGGCGTGAAGTACTAGAAAGTGACTGAGTGGGCACTGGAAGGGAAGGGAAACCCACTTTGTTTTTGCTTTGCTACGCACTGAATACTTTGCAAATACTACATTAACTGAAGCAGACACACATTGCACAGCCAACACAGCAGTGCTGAATTGAACCATGCAGCAGTTAGGTCATGGGTGGCACTGGCAAAATGCCATGTGAAGGGATGTGATGGGTGAGATACATATCTGCCTCACTTAACAAATACAGTGAGTCAAGAGAGTAGACAGAAATACCCCCCACCTCTTTGAAACAAAGCTTTGTTAAAATCATTCCAAAGAAGCCAAGCAGGTGTGCATGCCCCTCTCCGGAAGAACTCCCTTGTTTCTTCATCTACGCAATTAATTCCTTCAACATTTAATTGTTCTAGTATTCTTCACCCTTTTATACCCTCCATTTAAGCTTTATATTCTCTCATCCAGTCTTTCACCATTGAAAACCATCCATCCATATATATCCATCCATCCATTTATTCACCTATCCACGGCTCTCAACCATCCTTTCACCAACATCCATTTACCCACCCACGCATACTTTCACTCATTCACCCTTCCGCCCACCGAGAAGAATTCCTTTTACCCATGAACAATTTCACCCACCCACCTAGGCAGGCATCGTTTCACCCATATAATGTTTCACCCATCCTTCACCCACCCATGCATCCTATCACCCACCTATGCATCCTTTCATCCTTCACTCACTCACCTTCACTCACCCATGCATCCTTTCACTCATAAAACAATTCACCCATCCTTTTTTTTCATTTTCCATCAACCCATCATTTTTAGCGTTCATTATGAGCTTTTGTCTGCTGAGTAGCAGATAGAAGAGGCCATTAACCCAACCCCACTGTAGCTGCAAAAGTGGGGGATTTACGATGCCCTTGGAGTGAGAATCAGTATACTAGTAATTGTCAAAAAGCAAGCAATGTGACTTACCATCGCCCATCCCTGCTGCCGCTGGGACTTCCCCTTCGACCACCGCTGTGTCTCCTCTGCTGACACTGGCACTGGTGCTGATCCCGGCACTGGTGGTCTGTGCGGCTAGAAAAAACATTATACATTTTAGGTGCCAGATACGTCTCTCATTATTTTTTTTTAACAAAATCCAAACACAATACATCACTATAGTTCGGTTGCAGTATCTTCTTCTATCAAAAATATCTTGTTGGGCATTTTGTTTGTTGGCAATGTTTGAAAAGCCTGGTATTCAAGCCAACCAAAAACTTTTTGTAATGTAAGGGTAGAGCTATGATGACTCTTGATGATGAAGGGGAAGAATAATTAGTCAATGAAGGACATATGGTCTTGGTTGGCAAATGCAAAGGGACCGTCCTCATACTAGTTTCCAGCCATGCCGCACTGACATCAAAACTGCTGGTATACTACTACTGTATAAATGAATACATGCACAACCTTGGGGGGGGAGGGTCCACCCATGATGACAATGACCACTCTCTAGTTTTACTGTTTGAGCACAAGCAAGAAAAAGAAAGCCTTCTCAACGAACATGCGTAGAATAAGTATAGCTTACTTTGGCATGCAATTGCAATCTTCACAGAAGAGGACCTGTCCTAAAATCGGTTCTCTTAGTCTTACAGTAGCAGTATACAAGATATATAAGGGCAGAGGGAAAGCCTACTGACAAAGCAGAGAAAAGGGAACTACTGACTAATGCAGACAGGAGTAAGTCAACTACAGAAACTTGAAATATAGAAAATAACTAGGATAATGCAAGGAGACCAAGAATTTAACAAACATTGATATCATTAGAACTAAGAGGAGTTGGAGAAAAAAAATTAGAAGACAGGCACAGTAGGAAAAAATAAAAAGGAAAAATGATTCTAAATGAGGGATGGTAGAAGTTAGGAAAATAATATAATATTAACAGGAGGCCTTACTGTGGCCAGCAGATCATTCAGCATCGGCTGCGGTGCTTGTGGTACTTGTGGAGGTGAAACTTCCACCCGTCACAGCACTGGTGGAGGCACCCCATCTCCCTGACCTGCCTCAGTGCTGCCAGCCCTCTTCTTGCCCCTGGATGCTGATGTGAGAAATAAAGGATATAAATTAAGAATGATTGGTGGAATAGTTAATAATCTCCACCAAAAATATGTTAACAGGCAAAGGCAATCACAGTAACATTGTGCTTTTATATAGCAGATCACCTGTACTACTACTAGTATTGATCTGACCTATACGTAATTTCCTAAACCTCAGTCCTATTCAAACTTTCCTAAACTACATTTTTGAACTGATATTGCATTGCTTCTTCATCAGTCTCACCCCCCTTTGATGGGCCGACTCAGTCTCCCTTTTCAAAGCACAGATGCATACTACACATCACTGGGAGATTGCTTGGGACTGTACGAGTTACATAAAGAAAGGATCAGAGAATGCTAACTCACTGATATTACAACTACTACCATTATCTTAGTGACAGGACAGAGGGGTCTGTATGAATTCTTAAAAAATCAGCCCAAGCGAGTGCCAAGGAGTACGACTGGGTAGTGTTGAGCACCTGGCTGGATCACATAATATTTGTGATGTAAACTTAACTTACCTCTGAGTGTGAGCAGCATGCTATTTGGAAAAAAATATTAGCATAAAAAGACCACAACAAATAAATAGTTACTCACTGAGCCCTGCAACCTCTAGGCCCAGCAGGTCCTGTTCCCTGTCCAGGATGATGGCCCACCAGTGCGTTAACTGCTGCTAGGTGCACTGGACCCCAAAGTTCTGGCGCACACTCCGGCGCACCCTCCCCACAGCAGCCAATGCTCCCGGAGGCTGTATCTGCTGCCAGGCCTGCAGGAGGGGAGGTGGCGCCACATGTAAAAATGAGTGCAGCCTCCTCCACCTCTGAGAAAATGGCACGGGCTGCAACCCTTGAGGGGCCGACGAATGCAAGGTGTGCGGCTAACAGCCTCCCTGGCACCTCCACTCCCTCCCTCGCCCTGCTCTACCATAGCACTGGGGGGTCCAAAAAAACAAAAAGGAGAAATAGGAGAAGGAAGAAAGGAAAAAGGAAAGACCTAAAGGAAAAACCCCCAAAAAATGAAAAAAGTTGTGAAAAACACAAACAGAATGACAAAAACATAAAAAAATAAACACAAAAACACACACAAATAAAATAAAGGAAAATGATGGGGTTTAGTAGTCAGATAGGGGGAGGATTGAAAAGATTAAGGGTGGATTAGAAACAGGCCCCAGCACCATGTACAGAAAACAGAAAACAAAATGGCCACATCCATGTGAACTGTGTGGTGGCCTTCATGCGTGATTTCCAGTGCGAGAACTCCCTACGCATTGCCGAGCACCAAAAATGTAGCGCCTAGAGCTGAGTTTTTGGGCCGCTTCACGGAATTTCGCATAGCAGAACACTGCAAGCTCCTCCCAAGCCATCAACATCTCTAGGGTAGAGAAAATCCAAGCTGTTTCTCAGCCCACTCCTAATGAGGGCCAGAGTGTATATTTTTACCAGAAAAGGGTTTAGGGGCATGCCAAAGGGGACCATGTCAGTGTGCCATTCAGGATTGGGCCACTGCACTACTGAACAAAATTATCTTCTTTCTTAATCTTTTTTGTGGAGCACAGTTTTCTGAAACCTGCACAGATTCGCTGTTTTGTCTTTGCAGTATCCATACCCTAAGGTCATGAAGAAAAAGGTAACAGAACAGCAAAGGACTCTGGGTTGAAGAAAGTGCTACTCGAGGGTGAGTCAAGATGAATGATCTTTAGATCAATGCTGTGGTGGCTTACAGTATGCCCTTTTTATAGGTTTTCTAAAACTCTCATGTTATGTTATGTTATTGTGAATTTCTAAAGCGCACGTTCACCTGCAGGTCTCTTGGCACTGAGTTTAATTCTGGAGTAACCGGTAAAGAAGTCCATATCTAACTGTGCGCTTGGGTAAAAAGCCAGGTCTTCAGCTTTTTTCTAAATCGCAAATGGTCTGTTTCTAATCTAGAGATGTAGGCAGAGAGTTCCAGAATTGGGGTCCCTGTATTGAAAAACGAGACCCTCCTGACCGTTTGCGTCTGAATCTATGGACTACCAATAGATTCATGTGCATGGATCTTAGGGTGCGCTGTGGTGAGTATTTGTGAATTCTTGAGGATATATACTTGGGACCCATGCCATGTATAGCTTTAAACAGAATGCATCCTGTTGTGAGTCACTGGTGCAAGCAACAAAGACTAAATATCCTCAGGAGAGAGCAAACTAGAGCAAGGAAGAATGAAAGAAGGGTATACAGAAAATGGAAAGAAGGAAAGGACATGGAACTGAAATAAGGGTGAAAGGATGTAAGGGTTAAAGAAAGGTAGGATGAGTGATAGGATGGATGGATGAATGGGTGGATGAATGAGAGAGTAGATGGATGGGTGCGTGAAAGCACGAGTGAATGACTAGGTGGCTGGAGAGGTGAAAGGATGGCAGAATAAAGGGAAATTTGAGAGGATGGGCAGATGAATGGATGGATGGATAGATGGAACAAAGGGTGGATGCATGGGTGGATCAATGCATGGATAGATGATGGATGTGTGTGAAGAAACGGATGGATGACTGGCTGATGGATGGAATGAGTAAAGATTGACTGATGGATGAAAGAATCAATGTCTGACAGAATGTAATAGTGAAATAGTTGATAGCAGCGGGAGAATGTAAAGGTGATTCAATGAATGGATAGATGCATGAATGGAAGAGACAAGGGAGCTCTTCCAAGGAGGGTCTGACCCACTTGCTTTGCTTCCTTGGTGCCATCAGAGCTTTGGTTCGAAGTGGGGGTATTTTAATTTTCTGGCTACTCCCTTAGTAGATAGACAAGCATGTGCATGAAAGACTAGACAGACGAGACAAGACTGTCTGATTTCACACAGGTGAAGAAATGAAGCTTCTTAACCCCTTCGGTGCTCACGACGGCCGGGAGCCGTCATGAGACACAGTGGGCGTGTGCGCATGACGGCTCCCGGCCGTCGTGACACCCACCCACGGGGAAGCGCTGGCGCTCCCCGTGGGATGCCGATCTTCCTGCCTGCACCGGGGAAGGCAGGGGAAGCCCTTCCCCTGCCTCCCTCCGCCCCCCCTCCACGTCATCAATGACGTCAGCGCGCGAGCGTGCTGACTTCATTGGAGGTTCCCAAACAGGTGAGTTTCTCCTCATGGAGGGTGGGGGGTATATTTTAAAAGGCATCGGAGGAAAGGAAAGGGTTTTCCTTTCCTCCGATGTCTTTTAAAAAGCATTGCTGCTGCACGATCGCGCCTGGGGCGTTATCGTGCAGCAGGAATGCTCGTTTTTTTTTTTAAAGGCCCAATTTGTGTCGGGGAGTGGCCCCTTGGGAAAGGGTTGCTCCCCTTGGGGGAACAATATGTGCAGTTGGGTCTGCCCCCCTTGGGGGGGGCAGATCGGTAATATTTATTTAAAAAATGGTGTGTGTGCCCCCACTGGGCCACCAGGGATTTTTTTTTTTTTAAATGCCCTTTGTGTTTTGGGGAGCGGCCCCTTGGGCAAGGGTCGCTCCCCTTGGGGGAGAAATATGTGTAGTTGGTTCTGCCCCCCTTGGGGGGGGCATATCGGATAATTTTTTATTTTTTTTTAAAGTATGTGGCGCCCACTGGGCCACCAGGGATGTTTTTTGTTTTTGTAAATGCCCTTTGTGTGTCGGGGAGCGGCCCCTTGGGCAAGGGTCGCTCCCCTTGGGGGAGCAATTTGTTTAGTTGGGTCTGCCCCCCTTGGGGGGGCAGATTGATTAAAAAAACAAATAAGTAGGTGTGTGCCCACTAGGCCACCAGGGATGTTTTTTTTTTTTGTAAATGCCCTTTTGTGTCGGGGAGCGGCCCCTTGGGCCAGGGTCGCTCCCCTTGGGGGAGCAATTTGTTTAGGTGGGCCTGCCCCCTGTGCCCACTAGGCCACCAGGGATTTTTTTTAAATTAAATTATGTTTATGGGGAGCGGCCCCTTAGGCAAGGGTCGCTCCCCTTGGGGATCATTTATTTTGGCCGTTTCTGCCCCCTTGGGGGCAGATCGGCCTTAGTGAGTCTAGGCCCATCTGCCCCCAAGGGGGCAGAAGCCATTAGACACCAGGGATTGTTTTAGTGTTGTTGGGGAGCAGCCCCTTGGGCAAGGGTCGCTCCCCTTGGGGGAGCAATATGTTTTTGGGGAGCGGCCCCTTTTTGCAAGGGTCGCTCCCCTTTGGGGAGCATTTATTTGGGCCGTTTCTGACCCCTTGGAAGGGCAGATCGACCCAAATAAACAATTAATTTTATTGTATGCCCACTAGGCCACCAGGGATTGTTTTTGTGTTGTTGGGAGCGGCCCCTTGGGCAAGGGTCGCTCCCCTTTATGGGGTATTTATTGTGGTCGTTTCTGCCCGTTTGGGGGCAGATCGGCCATATGTTTTCAGGCCCATCTGTCCCCTAGGGGGGCAGAAGCCAGTAGACACCAGGGCTTTTTAAATGTTGGTGTTGGGGAGTGACCCCTTGGGTAAGGGTCGCTCCCCCTTACTGAGGGTGAATTTTTTGGCTGTTTCTGCTCCCTGTGGGGGCAGATCAGCCTTAGGCTTTTAGACCCACCTACCACCTTTGCTTGGCTGGTGGATAGTATGTGGACTAGTGCATTATTTGCATATGTGATTGTAATGTTTTATTTCTCCTTTTTATTCTAGTGTAAAGCTTTTGATTCCTGTTTGCGGTTTCGGCAGTGGTTGTTCTGCAGTTTTGCGTAGTTGCATTTTTTTGGTAAGAAAAACATTTTTGTTGTATTTACTCCAAATGAGTATTATTTTCATGCATGAATGCATTTTTTTGTAAGTGGTGTCATAATGGCAGCATATTTAGTTAGTGTTTTGAGCATGAAATTCTTTGAGATGTGTTTTGCATTGTCTTATGTGTAATTTTCTTTTCTTTTTCTTTTTTAGTGGGATATTGTTGATCCTTACTGTTTCTGTGCAGAGTAGGTGGTGGTGAGTCTAGCTGCTTCTGGCAAGTGAGTGGTATCGTTTTGGAGTATATAGGTCTTTCTGAAAAAGACGCATTTTGTTTATTACTTATTTTACAAAGTGTTTGTTGTTGTTGACTTGTTTGACAAGTTACCTTTATTAGTAAGGATTATGGCTAGCCGTAGAATGACTGCTCAGCAGGTGGTTGGTATGCTTCTTGAATCTTCCTCTGAGCAGGATTATGAGACTGACAGTGCGTCTGAGGGAGAGGAGGGAGGGGAAGATTCAGGCAGTGAGTTTTCTCTCCACATGGAATATCGGATGATGAAGATTCTCTCAGTGCGGATGAAGCTACTCTCAGTGCGGATGAAGTGCCTGTTTTAGAAGGGGACACTGATGTGCCGATGGTGCAGCAAGAGACATTGGTATTGCAGCCTGAGGCTGCAAGGCTTCCTACTGGAAGTGCTGGACTCTGGGTTGATCCAAATATGGTGCAGCCGGTGTTGCCTGCCTTTAGTGTGGATGCAGGGTGCAGAGTGGATTGCGAAAATGTTTTGCCTATACAGTTTTTTCAGTTGTTTATGGATGATGTATTTTTGGCTGAGATTGTTGAGCAGACTAATTTGTATGCTGAACAGTTTTTGAGGGACAACAGTGCCACACTTAAGCCCCACTCTGGAGCTACCCGGTTGGCTCCCACAAATCTGGATGAGATGAAGAAGTTTTTGGGTTTGACTTTTTTGATGGGCTTGATAAGGAAGCCATCCATGGCTTCATATTGGTCTACCAGTCCCTTGATGGCAACGGCCATATTTCCTGCGATTATGACCCATGATCGGTATTTACTTTTGCTTCGGATGCTGCATTTTGTTGATAATACTTTGGCGTTGCCACGAGATCACCCTGACTGTGACCGTCTTTTTAAGATTCGGCCTGTTCTTGATCACTTTGTAGATCGATTTTCAGAGATCTATACTCCAGGGAAAGAAATATCTATTGATGAGTCTTTGGTTCTGTTCAAGGGCCGTTTGGTTTTTAGGCAGTACATCCCTAGCAAGAGGGCATGTTATGGAATTAAGCTGTATATGTTGTCTGAGAGTAGGCCAGGATATGTTTTTAATTTCCGTGTGTACACTGGTAGGGATTCCACTATTGACCCCCCTGGTGGTCTGTCCACTTTTGGAGTTTCAGAGAAAATTGTGTGGGATCTTGCTAGAGGACTGTTTAACAGAGGCCACCATTTGTACCTTGATAACTTCTACACTGCTGTGCAATTGTTTAAGGAATTGTTCAAGGTGGACACTTTTGCTTGTGGCACAATCCGCTCTAACCGTAAAGGTTATCCAAAAGAGCTTGTTTCCAAAAAACTTCAGAGGGGACAGTGCAGTTCCTTACGTAGTGATGAACTACTAGCTGTGAAATTTGTGGACAGGAGGGATGTGTACATGCTGACTACCATCCATGATGAGAGTACTTCACCTGTGGCTGTTTGGGGTCAGTTTGCTGAAGTACGCAAACCTGTGTGCATTTTAGACTACAATAAGCACATGGGTGGTGTTGATAGAGTAGATCAGAGGTTGGAACCTTACACTGCTATTCGTAAGGCTTACATTTGGTATAAAAAGTTGGCCATCCATCTCTTCAATTTAGCAACTTTCAATGCTTTTGTTGTGTACAAGGAGTGTTCTCCTGAGTCAAAGTTGACTTTTGTTCAGTTTCAGCAGTCTGTGATAGGCAGCCTTGTTGTTGTGGAACAGGCAAGTGTTCCTAGAGTTGGAGTGATGGAGGATGTGGCTAGATTGAAAGATCGCCACTTTCCTGATTTAATTCCTCCCACGCCCAAAAACAACCAATCCCTGTAAGAGATGTAGAGTCTGCTTGCGAAGAGGTGTGCGGAAGGAGAGTCGTATGCACTGTGCCGATTGTCCTTCTAATCCTGGGCTGTGTGTGCCCTCATGTTTCAGATTGTATCACACTAAAAAGAGTTTTTGGGAGCAACTGTGAGTCTAATAGTGTACTGCCTGGTCTGTATGGTTTTATATAGTTGTTCAGTTTCACGTTTGGCAATAGAATGATGTCTTTAGTTACTGCTGTTGTTTTTGTAGTTATAGTTTTGTATCTAGTTGCAATTGGTTTGTGTTTTCTTTATTGTTTAAAAAACATTTATGATGGTGTACGTGGACTGGCGGTTGGCTGGTGGTGTGCATGGACTGGCGCTTGTCTGGCGGTGTGCGTGGACTGGCGCTTGGCTGGCGGTGAGTGGACTGGTGCTTGGCTGGCGGTGAGTGGGCTGGCGCTTGGCTGGCGGTGTGCGTGGATGGGCGCTTGGCTGGCGGTGTGCGTGGACTGGCGCTTGGCTGGCGGTTGCATGGACTGGCGCTTGGCTGGCAGTGTGTGTGGACTGGTGCTTGGCTGGCGGTGAGTGGGCTGGCGCTTGGCTGGCGGTGTGCATGCATTGGTGCTTGGCTGGCGGTGTGCGTGGACTGGTGCTTGGCTGGTGATGTGCGTGGACGGGCGCTTGGCTGGTGGTGTGTGAGTAGTGACTTGCTGCTGGTCACTACACACACTGCTAGCTAAACGCCACTCCATGCAATCCGTGAGCTGGTGTGGTTGGTGTGTCAGGAATGTGGGCGTGTGAAAGTGATGGGCCCTTGAATGGCGCTGTCTGCTGGTGTGAGTGTTGTAGTGTGCTGGGACCGCGGCTGGCGGTGTGAATGGTTTTGTATGTGTCACACGTATGAAAGGTGTATGAATGGCCTGTAAAGCGGTTGGTGCCTTGTCGTGGCTTTACAGCTCATGAGCTGTGAGTCAATGGTTCAGTTTCTCGTCCTTTCAATTATTAACAGTGCATTTCATTTTTGTGACATCTCTGGTTAATACAACTGTATATACTGAACCATCACTCACCCTCGTGCCAAATCCAACCAGTATGTCTGGGTGCTTGAAGAATAGGTGGTTGTGCAGAAATATTTGTCTTTTCTGTCTTTCTCAAGCAGGGTGTACCTTGTCCCTTTTTGTGAATGTTGTAATGTGTTGGTTTCGTGCCTGGTGATGTGAATGGTCTTGTGTGTATTAGGTATGAAAGGTGTGTGAATGGCCTGTAAAGCGGTTGGGGCCTTGACGTGGCTTTAAAGCTCACGAGCTGCGAGTCACTGGTTCAGTTTTTTGTCCTTTCAATTATTGACAGTGCATTTCATTTTTGTGAAATCTCTTGTTAATAAAATTGTATATACTGAACCATCACTCGCCCTCGTGCCAAATCCAACCAGTATGTAAGTGTGCTTGAGGAATAGATGGCTGTGCAGTAATCTTTGTCTTTTTAGTCTCTCTGCCAAGGTGTACATTCCATCTAAGAATAACCTACCAACTGTAGATATTGTCATAAACTAAACACCCATGGGAGTACATGGTGATGTCTCTCTTGTGGATCCCAACAAGTTATCTTACCCACAATGTCCTGCAAACCTCAAAATGTCTCTCACATTTTCCTTGCAATATTGTGCCAAAATTTTCACGCTGCAGAAAGAAACAACAAATTTCCTACCCCTTCGCCTTTCACCAAGTATCCCAATAGAAATGGTACCTCACTCGCGTGGGTGGGTCAAGGACCCGTGACAGGCAAGGGCCCAAAACCTTCTGAGGCGACATCAAAATTGCCTATCTCAAAACGACCTGGTTTTGCAACGGGGGTCCCATTACTTTTTGGCCCGGGGCTCGGCAGCCACCTAGGGAAACCTACCAAACCCACACATTTCTGAAAACTAGACACCCGGGGGATTCCAGGGAGGTATGGCTTGCATGGATCCCCCAACGTTTCCTTACCCAGAATCCCCTGCAAACCTCAAATTTAGCTGAAAAAATCACTTTTTTCACACATTTTTGTGTGGGAAAGTTGTGGCATCACTGGGCTGACACAAATTTCCTACCACCCAGTGTTCCTCAGGGTCTCCCGATAAAAATGGTGCCTCACTCGTGTGGGAGGCCTAAGTACCCGCGACAGGCAAGGGCCCAAAACGTATTGAGGCGACATCAAAATTGCCTATCTCAAAACGACCTGGTTTTGCAAGGGGGGTCCCATGACTTTTTGGCCCGGGGCTCGGCGGCCACCTAGAGAAACCTACCAAACCCACACATTTCTGAAAACTAGACACCCGGGGGATTCCAGAGAGGTATGGCTTGCGTGGATCCCCCAACGTTTCCTTACCCAGAATCCCCTGCAAACCTCAAATTTAGCTGAAAAAATCACTTTTTTCACACATTTTTGTGTGGGAAAGTTGTGGCATCACCGGGCTAACACAAATTTCCTACCACCCAGCATTCCCCAGGGTCTCCCGATAAAAATGGTGCCTCACTCGTGTGGGAGGCCCAAGTACCCGCGACAGGCAAGGGCCCAAAACGTATTGAGGTGACATCAAAATTGCCTATCTCCAAACGACCTGGTTTTGGGGGATCCACGCAAGCCATACCTCCCTGGAATTCCCCGGGTGTCTAGTTTTCAGAAATGTGTGGGTTTGGTAGGTTTCCCTAGGTGGCCGCCGAGCACGGGGCCAAAAAGCCAGGTGACCCCCCTTCCAAAACCAGGTTGTTTTGTGATAGGCAATTTTGATGTTGCCTCAATACGTTTTGGGCCCTTGCCGGACGCGGGTACTTGGGCCTCCCATACAAGTGAGGCAACATTTTTATCGAGAGACCCGGGGGAACGCTGGGTGGTAGGAAATTTGTTTCAGCCCGGTGATGCCACAACTTTCCTACACAAAAATGTGTGAAAAAAGCTAAATTTGAGGTTTGCAGGGGATTCTGGGTAAGAAAACGTTGGGGGATCCACGCAAGCCATACCTCCCTGGAATCCCACGGGTGTCTAGTTTTCAAACATGTATAGGTTTGCTAGGTTTCCCTGGGTGCCGGCAGAGCTACGGTTCAAAAACTACAGGTAGGCACTTTTCAAAAAAAGGGTCATTTTTCACTGTGAGAATGTGGTGTGTCTACCTTGCGTTTTGGGCCGTTTTCTGTCGTGGGCACTAGGCCTACCCACACAAGTGAGGTACCATTTTTCTCGAAAGACTTTGGGGAACGCGGGGTGGGTGGAATTTTGTGGATCCACGCAGATTCCAGAACTTTCCACCACAGAAATGTGAGGAAAATGTGTTTTTGTTTACAATTGTTTAGGTTTGCAAGGGATTCTGGGTAACAGAACCTGGTGAGAGCCAGTCAAGTCACCCCATCCTGGATTTCCCTGTGTGTCTAGTTTTCAAAAATGTATAGGTTTGCTAGGTTTCCCTAGGTGCCGGCAGAGCTAGGGTTCAAAAACTACAGCTAGGCACTTTGCAAAAAAAGGGTCATTTTTCACTGTGAAATTGTGGTGTGTCCACGTTGCGTTTTGCGGCGCCATTTCCTGTCGCGGGCACTAGGCCTACCCACACAAGTGAGGTACCATTTTTCTCGGAAGACTTTGGGGAACGCGGGGTGGGTCGAAATCTGTGGATCCATGCACATTCCAGAACTTTCCACCACAGAAATGTGAGGAAAATGTGTTTTTTTTGACAATTTTTTAGGTTTGCAAGGGATTATGGGTAACAGAACCTGGTGAGAGCCAGTCAAGTCACCCCATCCTGGATTCCCCTGGGTGTCTAGTTTTCAAAAATGTATAGGTTTGCTAGGTTTCCCTAGGTGCCGGCAGAGCTAGGGTTCAAACACTACAGAAAGGCACTTTGCAAAAAAAGGGTCATTTTTCACTGTGAAATTGTGGTGTGTCCACGTTGCGTTTTGTGCCGTTTGCTGTCGCAGGCACTAGGCCTACCCACACAAGTGAGGTACCATTTTTCTTGGAAGACTTTGGGGAACGCGAGGTGGGTGGAAATCTGTGGATCTACGCAGATTCCAGAACTTTCCACCACAGAAATGTGAGGAAAATGTGTTTTTTTGGACAATTTTTTAGGTTTGCAAGGGATTCTGGATAACAGAACCTGGTGAGAGACAGTCAAATCACCCCATCCTGGATTCTGCTGAGTGTCTAGTTTTCAAAAATGTATAGGTTTGCTAGGTTTCCCTTGGTGCCGGCAGAGCTAGGGTTCAAAAACTACAGCTAGGCACTTAGCAAAAAAAGGGTCATTTTTCACTGTGAAATTGTGGTGTGTCCACGTTGCGTTTTGCAATGTTTCCTGTCGCGGGCACTAGGCCTACCCACACAGGTGAGGTACCATTGTTCTAAGAAGACTCTGGGGAACGCGGGGTGGGTGGAATTTTGTCGATCCACGCAGATTCCAGAACTTTCCACCACAGAAATGTGAGGAAAATGTGTTTTTTTTGGACAATTGTTTAGGTTTGCAAGGGATTCTGGGTAACAGAACCTGGTAAGAGCCAGTCAAGTCACCCCATCCTGGATTCCCCTGGGTGTCTAGTTTTCAAAAATGTATAGGTTTGCTAGGTTTCCCTAGTTGCAGGCAGAGCTAGCATTCAAAAACTACAGCTAGGCACTTTGCAAAAAAAGGGTAATTTTTCACTGTGAAATAGTGGTGTGTCCACGTTGCGTTTTGCGCCGTTTCCTGTCGCGGGCACTAGGCCTACCCACACAAGTGAGGTACCATTTTTCTTGGAAGACTTTGGGGAACGCGGGGTGGGTGGAAATCTGTGGATCCATGCAGATTCTAGAACTTTCCACCACAGAAATGTGAGGAAAATGTGGTTTTTTGGACAATTCTTTAGGTTTGCAAGGGATTCTGGGTAACAGAACCTGGTGAGAGCCAGTCATGTCTCTCCATCCTGGATTCTGCTGGGTGTCTAGTTTTCAAAAATGTATAGGTTTGCTAGGTTTCCCGGTGCCGGCAGAGCTAGGGTTCAAAAACTACAGCTAGGCACTTTGCAAAAAAAGGGTCATTTTTCACTGTGAAATTGTGGTGTGTCCACGTTGCGTTTTGCGCCGTTTCCTGTCGCGGGCACTAGGCCTACCCACACAAGTGAGGTATCATTTTTCTCGGAAGACTCTGGGGAACGCGGGGTTGGTAGAATGTTGTCGATCCACGCAGATTCCAGAACTTTCCACCACGGAATGTGAGGA
This sequence comes from Calotriton arnoldi, assembly GCA_963921515.1. Lineage (NCBI taxonomy): Eukaryota > Metazoa > Chordata > Amphibia > Caudata > Salamandridae > Calotriton > Calotriton arnoldi. Next base: position 25,383 of record CAWUFW010001476.1, read on the forward strand.
AAATGTGTTTTTTTTGACAATTTTGTAGGTTTGCAAGGGATTCTGGGTAACAGAACCTGGTAAGAGCCCGTCAAGTCACCCCATCCTGTATTCCCCTGGGTGTCTAGTTTTCAAAAATGTATAGGTTTGCTAGGTTTTCCTAGGTGCCGGCAGAGCTAGGGTTCAAAAACTACAGCTAGGCACTTTGCAAAAAAAGGGTCATTTTTTACTGTGAAATTGTGTTGTGTCCACGTTGCGTTTTGGGCCGTTTCCTGTCACGGGCACTAGGCCTACCCACACAAGTGAGGTACCATTTGTCTCGGAAGACTTTGGGGAACGCGGGGTGGGTGGAAATTTGTGGATCCACGCAGATTCCAGAACTTTGCACCACAGAAATGTGAGGAAAATGTGTTTTTTTTGACAATTTTTTAGGTTTGTAAGGGATTCTGGGTAACAGAACCTGGTGAGAGCCAGTCAAGTCACCCCATCCTGGATTCCCCTGTGTGTCTAGTTTTCAAAAATGTATAGGTTTGCTAGGTTTTCCTCGGTGCCGGCAGAGCTAGGGTTCAAAAACTACAGCTAGGCACTTTGCAAAAAAAGGGTAATTTTTCACTGTGAAATTGTGGTGTGTCCACGTTGTGTTTTGTGCCGTTTCCTGTCGAGGGCACTAGGCCCACCCACACAAGTGAGGTACAATTTTTCTCAGAAGACTTTGGGGAACGCGTGGTGGGTGGAATTTTGTGGATCCACGCAGATTCCAGAACTTTCCACCACGGAAATGTGAGGAAAATGTGGTTTTTTTGACAATATTTTAGGTTTGCAAGGGATTCTGGGTAACAGAACCTGGTGAGAGCCAGTCAAGTCACCCCATCCTGGATTCCCCTTGGTGTCTAGTTTTCAAAAATGTATAGGTTTGCTAGATTTCCCTAGGTGCCGGCAGAGCTAGCGTTCAAACACTACAGAAAGGCACTTTGCAAAAAAAGGGTAATTTTTCACTGTGAAATTGTGGTGCGTCCACGTTGCGTTTTGTGCCGTTTCCTGTCGCGGGCACTAGGCCTACCCACACAAGTGAGGTATCATTTTTCTCGGAAGACTCTGGGGAACGCGGGGTGGGTAGAATTCTGTCAATCCACGCAGATTCCAGAACTTTCCACCACAGAAATGTGAGGAAAATTTGTTTTTTTTGACAATTTTGTAGGTTTGCAAGGGATTCTGGGTAACAGAACCTGGTAAGAGCCAGTCAAGTCACGCCATCCTGTATTCCCCTGGGTGTCTAGTTTTCAAAAATGTATAGGTTTGCTAGGTTTCCCTAGGTGCCGGCAGAGCTAGGGTTCAAAAACTACAGCTAGGCACTTTGCAAAAAAAGGGTCATTTTTCACTGTGAAATTGTGGTGTGTCCACGTTGCGTTTTGCGCCGTTTCCTGTCGCGGGCACTAGGCCTACCCACACAAGTGAGGTACCATTTTTCTCGGAAGACTTTGGGGAACGCGGGGTGTGTGGACATTTGTGGATCCACGCAGATTCCAGAACTTTCCACCACAGAAATGTGAGGAAAATGTGTTTTTTTTTACAATGTTTTAGGTTTGCAAGGGATTCTGGGTAACAGAACCTGGTGAGAGCCAGTCAAGTCACCCCATCCTGGATTCCCCTGGGTGTCTAGTTTTCAAAAATGTATAGGTTTGCTAGGTTTTCCTAGGTGCCGGCAGAGCTAGGGTTCAAAAACTACAGCTAGGCACTTTGCAAAAAAAGGGTCATTTTTCACTGTGAAATTGTGGTGTCTCCATGTTGCGTATTGCGCCATTTCCTGTCACGGGCACTAGGCCTACCCATACAAGTGAGGCACCATTTTTCTCGGAAGACTTTGGGGAACGTGGGGTGCGTGGAAATTTGTGGATCCACGCAGATTCCAGAACTTTCCACCACAGAAATGTGTGGAAAATGTGTTTTCTTGGACAATTTTTTAGGTTTGCAAGGGATTCTGGGTAACAGAACCTGGTGAGAGCCAGTCATGTCACTCCATCCTGGATTCTGCTGGGTGTCTAGTTTTCAGAAATGTATAGGTTTGCTAGGTTTCCCTAGGTGCCGGCAGAGCTAGGGTTCAAAAACTACAGCTAGGCACTTTGCAAAAAAAGGGTCATTTTTCACTATGAAATTGTGGTGTGTCCACGTTGTGTTTTGCACCGTTTCCTGTCGCGGGCACTAGGCCTACCCACACAAGTGAGGTATCATTTTTCTCGGAAGACTCTGGGGAACGCAGGGTGGGTAGAATTTTGTCGATCCACGCAGATTCCAGAACTTTCCACCACAGAAATGTGAGGAAAATGTGGTTTTTTTGACAATTTTGTAGGTTTGCAAGGGATTCTGGGTAACAGAACCTGGTAAGAGCCAGTCAAGTCACCCCATCCTGTATTCCCCTGGGTGTCTAGTTTTCAAAAATGTATAGGTTTGCTAGGTTTCCCTAGGTGCCGGCAGAGCTAGGGTTCAAAAACTACAGGTAGGCACTTTGCAAAAAAAGGGTCATTTTTGACTGTGAAATTGTGGTGTGTCCACGTTGCATTTTGCGCCGTTTCCTGTCGCGGGCACTAGGCCTACCCACACAAGTGAGGTACCATTTTTCTTGGAAGACTTTGGGGAACGCGGGGTGGGTGGAAATTTGTGGATCCACGCAGATTCCAGAACTTTCCACCACAGAAATGTGAGGAAAATGTGGTTTTTTTGACAATGTTTTAGGTTTGCAAGGGATTCTGGGTAACAGAAACTGGTGAGAGACAGTCAAGTCACCCCATCCTGAATTCCCCTGGGTGTCTAGTTTTCAAAATTGTATAGGTTTGCTAGGTTTCCCTGGGTGCCGGCAGAGCTACGGTTCAAAAACTACAGCTAGGCACTTTGCAAAAAAAGGGTCATTTTTGACTGTGAAATTGTGGTATGTCCACGTTGCGTTTTGCGCCGTTTCCTGTCGCAGGCAGTAGGCCTACCCACAGAAGTGAGGTACCATTTTTCTTGGAAGACTTTGGGGAACGCGGGGTGTGTGGAAATTTGTGGATCCACGCAGATTCCAGAACTTTCCACCACAGAAATGTGAGGAAAATGTGGTTTTTTGGACAATTTTTTAGGTTTGTAAGGGATTCTGGGTAACAGAACCTGGTGAGAGCCAGTCAAGTCACCCCATCCTGGATTCCCCTGGGTGTCTAGTTTTCAAAAATGTATAGGTTTGCTAGGTTTCCCTAGGTGCCGGCAGAGCTAGGGTTCAAACACTACAGAAAGACACTTTGCAAAAAAAGGGTCATTTTTCACTGTGAAATTGTGGTGTGTCCACGTTGCGTTTTGTGCCGTTTGCTGTCGCAGGCACTAGGCCTACCCACACAAGTGAGGTACCATTTTTCTTGGAAGACTTTGGGGAACGCGAGGTGGGTGGAAATCTGTGGATCCATGCAGATTCTAGAACTTTCCACCACAGAAATGTGAGGAAAATGTGGTTTTTTGGACAATTCTTTAGGTTTGCAAGGGATTCTGGGTAACAGAACCTGGTGAGAGCCAGTCATGTCTCTCCATCCTGGATTCTGCTGGGTGTCTAGTTTTCAAAAATGTATAGGTTTGCTAGGTTTCCCTAGGTGCCGGCAGAGCTAGGGTGCAAAAACTACAGCTAGGCACTTTGCAAAAAAGGGTCATTTTTCACTGTGAAATTGTGGTGTGTCCACGTTGCGTTTTGCGCCGTTTCCTGTCACGGGCACTAGGCCTACCCACACAAGTGAGGTATCATTTTTCTCGGAAGACTCTGGGGAACGCGGGGTGGGTAGAATTTTGTCGATCCACGCAGATTCCTGAACTTTCCACCACAGAAATGTGAGGAAAATGTGTTTTTTTTGACAATTTTGTAGGTTTGCAAGGGATTCTGGGTAACAGAACCTGGTAAGAGCCCGTCAAGTCACCCCATCCTGTATTCCCCTGGGTGTCTAGTTTTCAAAAATGTATAGGTTTGCTAGGTTTTCCTAGGTGCCGGCAGAGCTAGGGTTCAAAAACTACAGCTAGGCACTTTGCAAAAAAAGAGTCATTTTTTACTGTGAAATTGTGTTGTGTCCACGTTGCGTTTTGGGCCGTTTCCTGTCGCGGGCACTAGGCCTACCCACACAAGTGAGGTACCATTTTTCTCGGAAGACTTTGGGGAACGCGGGGTGGGTGGAAATTTGTGGATCCACGCAGATTCCAGAACTTTCCACCACAGAAATGTGAGGAAAATGTGTTTTTTTTGACAATTTTTTAGGTTTGTAAGGGATTCTGGGTAACAGAACCTGGTGAGAGCAGTCAAGTCACCCCATCCTGGATTCCCCTGTGTGTCTAGTTTTCAAAAATGTATAGGTTTGCTAGGTTTTCCTCAGTGCCGGCAGAGCTAGGGTTCAAAAACTACAGCTAGGCACTTTGCAAAAAAGGGTCATTTTTCACTGTGAAATTGTGGTGTGTCCACGTTGTGTTTTGCGCCGTTTCCTGTCGAGGGCACTAGGCCCACCCACACAAGTGAGGTACAATTTTTCTCAGAAGACTTTGGGGAACGCGTGGTGGGTGGAATTTTGTGGATCCACGCAGATTCCAGAACTTTCCACCACGGAAATGTGAGGAAAATGTGGTTTTTTTGACAATATTTTAGGTTTGCAAGGGATTCTGGGTAACAGAACCTGGTGAGAGCCAGTCAAGTCACCCCATCCTGGATTCCCCTGGGTGTCTAGTTTTCAAAAATGTATAGGTTTGCTAGATTTCCCTAGGTGCCGGCAGAGCTAGCGTTCAAACACTACAGAAAGGCACTTTGCAAAAAAAGGGTAATTTTTCACTGTGAAATTGTGGTGCTTCCACGTTGCGTTTTGTGCCGTTTCCTGTCGCGGGCACTAGGCCTACCCACACAAGTGAGGTATCATTTTTCTCGGAAGACTCTGGGGAACGCGGGGTGTGTAGAATTTTGTCGATCCACGCAGATTCCAGAACTTTCCACCACAGAAATGTGAGGAAAATGTGTTTTTTTGACAATTTTGTAGGTTTGCAAGGGATTCTGGGTAACAGAACCTGGTAAGAGCCAGTCAAGTCACCCCATCCTGTATTCCCCTGGGTGTCTAGTTTTCAAAAATGTATAGGTTTGCTAGGTTTCCCTAGGTGCCGGCAGAGCTAGGGTTTACAAACTACAGCTAGGCACTTTGCAAAAAAAGGGTCATTTTTCACTGTGAAATTGTGGTGTGTCCACGTTGCGTTTTGCGCCGTTTCCTGTCGCGGGCACTAGGCCTACCCACACAAGTGAGGTACCATTTTTCTCGGAAGACTTTGGGGACCGCGGGGTGGGTGGAAATTTGTGGATCCACGCAGATTCCAGAACTTTCCACCACAGAAATGTGAGGAAAATGTGGTTTTTTTGACAATGTTTTAGGTTTGCAAGGGATTCTGGGTAACAGAACCTGGTGAGAGCCAGTCAAGTCACCCCATCCTGGATTCCCCTGGGTGTCTAGTTTTCAAAAATGTATAGGTTTGCTAGGTTTTCCTAGGTGCCGGCAGAGCTAGGGTTCAAAACCTACAGCTAGGCACTTTGCAAAAAAGGGTCATTTTTCACTGTGAAATTGTGGTGTGTCCGCGTTGCGTTTTGCGCCATTTCCTGTCGCGGGCACTAGGCCTACCCATACAAGTGAGGCACCATTTTTCTCGGAAGACTTTGGGGAACGTGGGGTGCGTGGAAATTTGTGGATCCATGCAGATTCTAGAACTTTCCACCACAGAAATGTGAGGAAAATGTGGTTTTTTGACACTTTTTTAGGTTTGCAAGGGATTCTGGGTAACAGAACCTGGTGAGTGCCAGTCAAGTCACCCCATCCTGGATTCCCCTGGGTGTCTAGTTTTCAATAATGTATAGGTTTGCTAGGTTTCCCTAGGTGCCGGCAGAGCTAGGGTTCAAACACTACAGAAAGACACTTTGCAAAAAAAGGGTCATTTTTCACTGTGAAATTGTGGTGTGTCCACGTTGCGTTTTGTGCCGTTTGCTGTCGCAGGCACTAGGCCTACCCACACAAGTGAGGTACCATTTTTCTTGGAAGACTTTGGGGAACGCGAGGTGGGTGGAAATCTGTGGATCCATGCAGATTCTAGAACTTTCCACCACAGAAATGTGAGGAAAATGTGGTTTTTTGGACAATTCTTTAGGTTTGCAAGGGATTCTGGGTAACAGAACCTGGTGAGAGCCAGTCATGTCTCTCCATCCTGGATTCTGCTGGGAGTCTAGTTTTCAAAAATGTATAGGTTTGCTAGGTTTCCCTAGGTGCCGGCAGAGCTAGGGTGCAAAAACTACAGCTAGGCACTTTGCAAAAAAGGGTCATTTTTCACTGTGAAATTGTGGTGTGTCCACGTTGCGTTTTGCGCCGTTTCCTGTCGCGGGCACTAGGCCTACCCACACAAGTGAGGTATCATTTTTCTCGGAAGACTCTGGGGAACGCGGGGTGGGTAGAATTTTGTCGATCCACGCAGATTCCAGAACTTTCCACCACAGAAATGTGAGGAAAATGTGTTTTTTTGACAATTTTGTAGGTTTGCAAGGGATTCTGGGTAACAGAACCTGGTAAGAGCCCGTCAAGTCACCCCATCCTGTATTCCCCTGGGTGTCTAGTTTTCAAAAATGTATAGGTTTGCTAGGTTTTCCTAGGTGCCGGCAGAGCTAGGGTTCAAAAACTACAGCTAGGCACTTTGCAAAAAAAGGGTCATTTTTTACTGTGAAATTGTGTTGTGTCCACGTTGCGTTTTGGGCCGTTTCCTGTCGCGGGCACTAGGCCTACCCACACAAGTGAGGTACCATTTTTCTCGGAAGACTTTGGGGAACGCGGGGTGGGTGGAAATTTGTGGATCCACGCAGATTCCAGAACTTTCCACCACAGAAATGTGAGGAAAATGTGGTTTTTTTGACAATTTTTTAGGTTTGTAAGGGATTCTGGGTAACAGAACCTGGTGAGAGCAGTCAAGTCACCCCATCCTGTATTCCCCTGGGTGTCTAGTTTTCAAAAATGTATAGGTTTGCTAGGTTTCCCTAGGTGCCGGCAGAGCTAGGGTTAAAAAACTACAGCTAGGCACTTTGCAAAAAAAGGGTCATTTTTCACTGTGAAATTGTGGTGTGTCCACGTTGCGTTTTGCGCCGTTTCCTGTCGCGGGCACTAGGCCTACCCACACAAGTGAGGTACCATTTTTCTCGGAAGACTTTGGGGACCGCGGGGTGGGTGGAAATTTGTGGATCCACGCAGATTCCAGAACTTTCCACCACAGAAATGTGAGGAAAATGTGGTTTTTTGACAATGTTTTAGGTTTGCAAGGGATTCTGGGTAACAGAACCTGGTGAGAGCCAGTCAAGTCACCCCATCCTGGATTCCCCTGGGTGTCTAGTTTTCAAAAATGTATAGGTTTGCTAGGTTTTCCTAGGTGCCGGCAGAGCTAGGGTTCAAAACCTACAGCTAGGCACTTTGCAAAAAAGGGTCATTTTTCACTGTGAAATTGTGGTGTGTCCGCGTTGCGTTTGCGCCATTTCCTGTCGCGGGCACTAGGCCTACCCATACAAGTGAGGCACCATTTTTCTCGGAAGACTTTGGGGAACGTGGGGTGCGTGGAAATTTGTGGATCCATGCAGATTCTAGAACTTTCCACCACAGAAATGTGAGGAAAATGTGGTTTTTTGACACTTTTTTAGGTTTGCAAGGGATTCTGGGTAACAGAACCTGGTGAGTGCCAGTCAAGTCACCCCATCCTGGATTCCCTGGGTGTCTAGTTTTCAATAATGTATAGGTTTGCTAGGTTTCCCTAGGTGCCGGCAGAGCTAGGGTTCAAACACTACAGAAAGACACTTTGCAAAAAAGGGTCATTTTTCACTGTGAAATTGTGGTGTGTCCACGTTGCGTTTTGTGCCGTTTGCTGTCGCAGGCACTAGGCCTACCCACACAAGTGAGGTACCATTTTTCTTGGAAGACTTTGGGGAACGCGAGGTGGGTGGAAATCTGTGGATCCATGCAGATTCTAGAACTTTCCACCACAGAAATGTGAGGAAAATGTGGTTTTTTGGACAATTCTTTAGGTTTGCAAGGGATTCTGGGTAACAGAACCTGGTGAGAGCCAGTCATGTCTCTCCATCCTGGATTCTGCTGGGTGTCTAGTTTTCAAAAATGTATAGGTTTGCTAGGTTTCCCTAGGTGCCGGCAGAGCTAGGGTGCAAAAACTACAGCTAGGCACTTTGCAAAAAAAGGGTCATTTTTCACTGTGAAATTGTGGTGTGTCCACGTTGCGTTTTGCGCCGTTTCCTGTCGCGGGCACTAGGCCTACCCACACAAGTGAGGTATCATTTTTCTCGGAAGACTCTGGGGAACGCGGGGTGGGTAGAATTTTGTCGATCCACGCAGATTCCAGAACTTTCCACCACAGAAATGTGAGGAAAATGTGTTTTTTTTGACAATTTTGTAGGTTTGCAAGGGATTCTGGGTAACAGAACCTGGTAAGAGCCCGTCAAGTCACCCCATCCTGTATTCCCCTGGGTGTCTAGTTTTCAAAAATGTATAGGTTTGCTAGGTTTTCCTAGGTGCCGGCAGAGCTAGGGTTCAAAAACTACAGCTAGGCACTTTGCAAAAAAAGGGTCATTTTGTACTGTGAAATTGTGTTGTGTCCACGTTGCGTTTTGCGCCATTTCCTGTCGCGGGCACTAGGCCTACCCACACAAGTGAGGTACCATTTTTCTTGGAAGACTTTGGGGAACGCGGGGTGGGTGGAAATCTGTGGATCCACGCAGATTCCAGAACTTTCCACCACAGAAATGTGAGGAAAATGTGGTTTTTTGGACAATTTTTTAGGTTTGCAAGGGATTCTGGGTAACAGAACCTGGTGAGAGCCAGTCATGTTACTCCATCCTGGATTCTGCTGGGTGTCTAGTTTTCAAAAATGTATAGGTTTGCTAGGTTTCCCTAGGTGCCGGCAGAGCTAGGGTTCAACAACTACAGCTAGGCACTTTGCAAAAAAAGGGTCATTTTTCACTATGAAATTGTGGTGTGTCCACGTTGCATTTTGCACCGTTTCCTGTTGTGGGCACTAGGCCTACCCACACAAGTGAGGTATCATTTTTCTCAGAATACTCTGGGGAACGCGGGGTGGGTAGAATTTTGTCGATCCACGCAGATTCCAGAACTTCCCCCACAGAAATGTGAGGAAAATGTGTTTTCTTTGACAATTTTGTAGGTTTGCAAGGGATTCTGGGTAACAGAACCTGGTGAGAGCCAGTCAAGTCACCCCATCCTGGATTCCCCTGGGTGTCTAGTTTTCAAAAATGTATAGGTTTGCTAGGTTTCCCTGGGTGCCGGCAGAGCTACGGTTCAAAAACTACAGCTAGGCACTTTGCAAAAAAAGGGTCATTTTTGACTGTGAAATTGTGGTATGTCCACGTTGCGTTTTGCGCCGTTTCCTGTCGCAGGCAGTAGGCCTACCCACAGAAGTGAGGTACCATTTTTCTTGGAAGACTTTGGGGAACGCGGGGTGTGTGGAAATTTGTGGATCCACGCAGATTCCAGAACTTTCCACCACAGAAATGTGAGGAAAATGTGGTTTTTTTGACAATTTTTTAGGTTTGTAAGGGATTCTGGGTAACAGAACCTGGTGAGAGCCAGTCAAGTCACCCCATCCTGGATTCCCCTGGGTGTCTAGTTTTCAAAAATGTATAGGTTTGCTAGGTTTCCCTAGGTGCCGGCAGAGCTAGGCTTCAAACACTACAGAAAGACACTTTGCAAAAAAGGGTCATTTTTCACTGTGAAATTGTGGTGTGTCCACGTTGCGTTTTGTGCCGTTTGCTGTCGCAGGCACTAGGCCTACCCACACAAGTGAGGTACCATTTTTCTTGGAAGACTTTGGGGAACGCGAGGTGGGTGGAAATCTGTGGATCCATGCAGATTCTAGAACTTTCCACCACAGAAATGTGAGGAAAATGTGGTTTTTGGACAATTCTTTAGGTTTGCAAGGGATTCTGGGTAACAGAACCTGGTGAGAGCCAGTCATGTCTCTCCATCCTGGATTCTGCTGGGTGTCTAGTTTTCAAAAATGTATAGGTTTGCTAGGTTTCCTAGGTGCCGGCAGAGCTAGGGTGCAAAAACTACAGCTAGGCACTTTGCAAAAAAAGGGTCATTTTTCACTGTGAAATTGTGGTGTGTCCACGTTGCGTTTTGCGCCGTTTCCTGTCACGGGCACTAGGCCTACCCACACAAGTGAGGTATCATTTTTCTCGGAAGACTCTGGGGAACGCGGGGTGGGTAGAAATTTGTGGATCCACGCAGATTCCAGAACTTTCCACCACAGAAATGTGAGGAAAATGTGGTTTTTTTGACAATTTTTTAGGTTTGTAAGGGATTCTGGGTAACAGAACCTGGTGAGAGCAGTCAAGTCACCCCATTCTGGATTCCCCTGTGTGTCTAGTTTTCAAAAATGTATAGGTTTGCTAGGTTTTCCTCAGTGCCGGCAGAGCTAGGGTTCAAAAACTACAGCTAGGCACTTTGCAAAAAAAGGGTCATTTTTCACTGTGAAATTGTGGTGTGTCCATGTTGTGTTTTGCGCCGTTTCCTGTCGAGGGCACTAGGCCCACCCACACAAGTGAGGTACAATTTTTCTCAGAAGACTTTGGGGAACGCGTGGTGGGTGGAATTTTGTGGATCCACGCAGATTCCAGAACTTTCCACCACGGAAATGTGAGGAAAATGTGGTTTTTTTGACAATATTTTAGGTTTGCAAGGGATTCTGGGTAACAGAACCTGGTGAGAGCCAGTCAAGTCACCCCATCCTGGATTCCCCTGGGTGTCTAGTTTTCAAAAATGTATAGGTTTGCTAGATTTCCCTAGGTGCCGGCAGAGCTAGCGTTCAAACACTACAGAAAGGCACTTTGCAAAAAAGGGTAATTTTTCACTGTGAAATTGTGGTGCTTCCACGTTGCGTTTTGTGCCGTTTCCTGTCGCGGGCACTAGGCCTACCCACACAAGTGAGGTATCATTTTTCTCGGAAGACTCTGGGGAACGCGGGGTGGGTAGAATTTTGTCGATCCACGCAGATTCCAGAACTTTCCACCACAGAAATGTGAGGAAAATGTGTTTTTTTTGACAATTTTGTAGGTTTGCAAGGGATTCTGGGTAACAGAACCTGGTAAGAGCCAGTCAAGTCACCCCATCCTGTATTCCCCTGGGTGTCTAGTTTTCAAAAATGTATAGGTTTGCAAGGTTTCCCTAGGTGCCGGCAGAGCTAGGGTTCAAAAACTACAGCTAGGCACTTTGCAAAAAAAGGGTCATTTTTCACTGTGAAATTGTGGTGTGTCCACGTTGCGTTTTGCGCCGTTTCCTGTCGCGGGCACTAGGCCTACCCACACAAGTGAGGTACCATTTTTCTCGGAAGACTTTGGGGACCGCGGGGTGGGTGGAAATTTGTGGATCCACGCAGATTCCAGAACTTTCCACCACAGAAATGTGAGGAAAATGTGGTTTTTTTGACAATGTTTTAGGTTTGCAAGGGATTCTGGGTAACAGAACCTGGTGAGAGCCAGTCAAATCACCCCATCCTGGATTCCCCTGGGTGTCTAGTTTTCAAAAATGTATAGGTTTGCTAGGTTTTCCTAGGTGCCGGCAGAGCTAGGGTTCAAAACCTACAGCTAGGCACTTTGCAAAAAAAGGGTCATTTTTCACTGTGAAATTGTGGTGTGTCCGCGTTGCGTTTTGCGCCATTTCCTGTCGCGGGCACTAGGCCTACCCATACAAGTGAGGCACCATTTTTCTTGGAAGACTTTGGGGAACGTGGGGTGCGTGGAAATTTGTGGATCCATGCAGATTCTAGAACTTTCCACCACAGAAATGTGAGGAAAATGTGGTTTTTTGACACTTTTTAGGTTTGCAAGGGATTCTGGGTAACAGAACCTGGTGAGTGCCAGTCAAGTCACCCCATCCTGGATTCCCCTGGGTGTCTAGTTTTCAATAATGTATAGGTTTGCTAGGTTTCCCTAGGTGCCGGCAGAGCTAGGGTTCAAACACTACAGAAAGACACTTTGCAAAAAAAGGGTCATTTTTCACTGTGAAATTGTGGTGTGTCCACGTTGCGTTTTGTGCCGTTTGCTGTCGCAGGCACTAGGCCTACCCACACAAGTGAGGTACCATTTTTCTTGGAAGACTTTGGGGAACGCGAGGTGGGTGGAAATCTGTGGATCCATGCAGATTCTAGAACTTTCCACCACAGAAATGTGAGGAAAATGTGGTTTTTTGGACAATTCTTTAGGTTTGCAAGGGATTCTGGGTAACAGAACCTGGTGAGAGCCAGTCATGTCTCTCCATCCTGGATTCTGCTGGGTGTCTAGTTTTCAAAAATGTATAGGTTTGCTAGGTTTCCTAGGTGCCGGCAGAGCTAGGGTGCAAAAACTACAGCTAGGCACTTTGCAAAAAAAGGGTCATTTTTCACTGTGAAATTGTGGTGTGTCCACGTTGCGTTTGCGCCGTTTCCTGTCGCGGGCACTAGGCCTACCCACACAAGTGAGGTATCATTTTTCTCGGAAGACTCTGGGGAACGCGGGGTGGGTAGAATTTTGTCGATCCACGCAGATTCCAGAACTTTCCACCACAGAAATGTGAGGAAAATGTGTTTTTTTTGACAATTTTGTAGGTTTGCAAGGGATTCTGGGTAACAGAACCTGGTGAGAGCAGTCAAGTCATCCCATCCTGTATTCCCTGGGTGTCTAGTTTTCAAAAATGTATAGGTTTGCTAGGTTTCCCTAGGTGCCGGCAGAGCTAGGGTTCAAAAACTACAGCTAGGCACTTTGCAAAAAAAGGGTCATTTTTCACTGTGAAATTGTGGTGTGTCCACGTTGCGTTTTGCGCCGTTTCCTGTCGCGGGCACTAGGCCTACCCACACAAGTGAGGTACCATTTTTCTCGGAAGACTTTGGGGACCGCGGGTGGGTGGAAATTTGTGGATCCACGCAGATTCCAGAACTTTCCACCACAGAAATGTGAGGAAAATGTGGTTTTTTTGACAATGTTTTAGGTTTGCAAGGGATTCTGGGTAACAGAACCTGGTGAGAGCCAGTCAAGTCACCCCATCCTGGATTCCCCTGGGTGTCTAGTTTTCAAAAATGTATAGGTTTGCTAGGTTTTCCTAGGTGCCGGCAGAGCTAGGGTTCAAAACCTACAGCTAGGCACTTTGCAAAAAAAGGGTCATTTTTCACTGTGAAATTGTGGTATGTCCGCGTTGCGTTTTGCGCCTTTTCCTGTCGCGGGCACTAGGCCTACCCATACAAGTGAGGCACCATTTTTCTCGGAAGACTTTGGGGAACGTGGGGTGCATGGAAATTTGTGGATCCATGCAGATTCTAGAACTTTCCACCACAGAAATGTGAGGAAAATGTGGTTTTTTGACACTTTTTTAGGTTTGCAAGGGATTCTGGGTAACAGAACCTGGTGAGTGCCAGTCAAGTCACCCCATCCTGGATTCCCCTGGGTGTCTAGTTTTCAATAATGTATAGGTTTGCTAGGTTTCCCTAGGTGCCGGCAGAGCTAGGGTTCAAACACTACAGAAAGACACTTTGCAAAAAAAGGGTCATTTTTCACTGTGAAATTGTGGTGTGTCCACGTTGCGTTTTGTGCCGTTTGCTGTCGCAGGCACTAGGCCTACCCACACAAGTGAGGTACCATTTTTCTTGGAAGACTTTGGGGAACGCGAGGTGGGTGGAAATCTGTGGATCCATGCAGATTCTAGAACTTTCCACCACAGAAATGTGAGGAAAATGTGGTTTTTGGACAATTCTTTAGGTTTGCAAGGGATTCTGTGTAACAGAACCTGGTGAGAGCCAGTCATGTCTCTCCATCCTGGATTCTGCTGGGTGTCTAGTTTTCAAAAATGTATAGGTTTGCTAGGTTTCCCTAGGTGCCGGCAGAGCTAGGGTGCAAAAACTACAGCTAGGCACTTTGCAAAAAAAGGGTCATTTTTCACTGTGAAATTGTGGTGTGTCCACGTTGCGTTTTGCGCCGTTTCCTGTCGCGGGCACTAGGCCTACCCACACAAGTGAGGTATCATTTTTCTCGGAAGACTCTGGGGAACGCGGGGTGGGTAGAATTTTGTCGATCCACGCAGATTCCAGAACTTTCCACCACAGAAATGTGAGGAAAATGTGTTTTTTTTGACAATTTTGTAGGTTTGCAAGGGATTCTGGGTAACAGAACCTGGTAAGAGCCCGTCAAGTCACCCCATCCTGTATTCCCCTGGGTGTCTAGTTTTCAAAAATGTATAGGTTTGCTAGGTTTTCCTAGGTGCCGGCAGAGCTAGGGTTCAAAAACTACAGCTAGGCACTTTGCAAAAAAGGGTCATTTTTTACTGTGAAATTGTGTTGTGTCCACGTTGCGTTTTGGGCCGTTTCCTGTCGCGGGCACTAGGCCTACCCACACAAGTGAGGTACCATTTTTCTCGGAAGACTTTGGGGAACGCGGGTGGGTGGAAATTTGTGGATCCACGCAGATTCCAGAACTTTCCACCACAGAAATGTGAGGAAAATGTGGTTTTTTGACAATTTTTTAGGTTTGTAAGGGATTCTGGGTAACAGAACCTGGTGAGAGCAGTCAAGTCACCCCATCCTGGATTCCCCTGTGTGTCTAGTTTTCAAAAATGTATAGGTTTGCTAGGTTTTCCTCAGTGCCGGCAGAGCTAGGGTTCAAAAACTACAGCTAGGCACTTTGCAAAAAAGGGTCATTTTTCACTGTGAAATTGTGGTGTGTCCACGTTGTGTTTTGCGCCGTTTCCTGTCGAGGGCACTAGGCCCACCCACACAAGTGAGGTACAATTTTTCTCAGAAGACTTTGGGGAACGCGTGGTGGGTGGAATTTTGTGGATCCACGCAGATTCCAGAACTTTCCACCACGGAAATGTGAGGAAAATGTGGTTTTTTTGACAATATTTTAGGTTTGCAAGGGATTCTGGGTAACAGAACCTGGTGAGAGCCAGTCAAGTCACCCCATCCTGGATTCCCCTGGGTGTCTAGTTTTCAAAAATGTATAGGTTTGCTAGATTTCCCTAGGTGCCGGCAGAGCTAGCGTTCAAACACTACAGAAAGGCACTTTGCAAAAAAGGGTAATTTTTCACTGTGAAATTGTGGTGCTTCCACGTTGCGTTTTGTGCCGTTTCCTGTCGCGGGCACTAGGCCTACCCACACAAGTGAGGTATCATTTTTCTCGGAAGACTCTGGGGAACGCGGGGTGGGTAGAATTTTGTCGATCCACGCAGATTCCAGAACTTTCCACCACAGAAATGTGAGGAAAATGTGTTTTTTTTGACAATTTTGTAGGTTTGCAAGGGATTCTGGGTAACAGAACCTGGTAAGAGCCAGTCAAGTCACCCCATCCTGTATTCCCTGGGTGTCTAGTTTTCAAAAATGTATAGGTTTGCAAGGTTTCCCTAGGTGCCGGCAGAGCTAGGGTTCAAAAACTACAGCTAGGCACTTTGCAAAAAAAGGGTCATTTTTCACTGTGAAATTGTGGTGTGTCCACGTTGCGCTTTGCGCCGTTTCCTGTCGCGGGCACTAGGCCTACCCACACAAGTGAGGTACCATTTTTCTCGGAAGACTTTGGGGACCGCGGGGTGGGTGGAAATTTGTGGATCCACGCAGATTCCAGAACTTTCCACCACAGAAATGTGAGGAAAATGTGGTTTTTTGACAATGTTTTAGGTTTGCAAGGGATTCTGGGTAACAGAACCTGGTGAGAGCCAGTCAAGTCACCCCATCCTGGATTCCCCTGGGTGTCTAGTTTTCAAAAATGTATAGGTTTGCTAGGTTTTCCTAGGTGCCGGCAGAGCTAGGGTTCAAAACCTACAGCTAGGCACTTTGCAAAAAAAGGGTCATTTTTCACTGTGAAATTGTGGTGTGTCCGCGTTGCGTTTTGCGCCATTTCCTGTCGCGGGCACTAGGCCTACCCATACAAGTGAGGCACCATTTTTCTCGGAAGACTTTGGGGAACGTGGGGTGCGTGGAAATTTGTGGATCCATGCAGATTCTAGAACTTTCCACCACAGAAATGTGAGGAAAATGTGGTTTTTTGACACTTTTTTAGGTTTGCAAGGGATTCTGGGTAACAGAACCTGGTGAGTGCCAGTCAAGTCACCCCATCCTGGATTCCCCTGGGTGTCTAGTTTTCAATAATGTATAGGTTTGCTAGATTTCCCTAGGTGCCGGCAGAGCTAGGGTTCAAACATTACAGAAAGGCACTTTGCAAAAAAAGGGTCATTTTTCACTGTGAAATTGTGGTGCGTCCACGTTGCGTTTTGCGCCGTTTCCTGTCGCGGGCACTAGGCCTACCCACACAAGTGAGGTACCATTTTTCTTGGAAGACTTTGGGGAACGCGGGGTGGGTGGAAATCTGTGGATCCACGCAGATTCCAGAACTTTCCACCACAGAAATGTGTGGAAAATGTGGTTTTTTGGACAATTTTTTAGGTTTGCAAGGGATTCTGGGTAACAGAACCTGGTGAGAGCCAGTCATGTGACTCCATCCTGGATTCTGCTGGGTGTCTAGTTTTCAGAAATGTATAGGTTTGCTAGGTTTCCCTAGGTGCCGGCAGAGCTAGGGTTCAAAAACTACAGCTAGGCACTTTGCAAAAAAAGGGTCATTTTTCACTATGAAATTGTGGTGTGTCCACGTTGTGTTTTGCGCCGTTTCCTGTCGCGGGCACTAGGTCTACCCACACAAGTGAGGTATCATTGTTCTCGGAAGACTCTGGGGAACGTGGGGTGGGTAGAATTTTGTCGATCCACGCAGATTCCAGAACTTTCCACCACAGAAATGTGAGGAAAATGTGGGGTTTTTGACAATTTTGTAGGTTTGCAAGGGATTCTGGGTAACAGAACCTGGTGAGAGCCAGTCAAGTCACCCCATCCTGGATTCCCCTGGGTGTCTAGTTTTTAAAAATGTATAGGTTTGCTAGGTTTCCCTGGGTGCCGGCAGAGCTACGGTTCAAAAACTACAGCTAGGCACTTTGCAAAAAAAGGGTCATTTTTGACTGTGAAATTGTGGTATGTCCACGTTGCGTTTTGCGCCGTTTCCTGTCGCAGGCAGTAGGCCTACCCACACAAGTGAGGTACCATTTTTCTTGGAAGACTTTGGGGAACGCGGGGTGTGTGGAAATTTGTGGATCCACGCAGATTCCAGAACTTTCCACCACAGAAATGTGAGGAAAATGTGGTTTTTTTGACAATTGTTTAGGTTTGTAAGGGATTTTGGGTAACAGAACCTGGTGAGAGCCAGTCAAGTCACCCCATCCTGGCTCCCCTTTGTGTCTAGTTTTCAAAAATGTATAGGTTTGCTAGGTTTCCCTAGGTGCCGGCAGAGCTAGGGTTCAAAAACTACAGCTAGGCACTTTGCAAAAAAAGGGTCATTTTTCATTGTGAAAATGTGGTGTGTTCACCTTGCTTTTTGAGCCGTTTCCTGTCGTGGGCACTAGGCCTACCACACAAGTGAGGTACCATTTTTATCGGGAGACTTAGGGTAATTCAGATTTGTAGAGCAACTGTTATTACCTATTGACTTTTGATGCATTTCTGCCTTCCAAATGAAAGACAATGTGTAAAAAAGAAGTCATTTTGAAAAATGACCGATAATTCTCATGCTAGTATGAGTATTCCCAATTTCGGAAATGTGCAAATATCTACTGTTTCTAAACTCTATATTTTGTTCCCATTTCAGAAATACATAGGTGTCTTTCATACCGATTTTTCCATGCATACATTTTCCCAGAATAATTGTTATATACACGGTACATAATATAAAACCATTGCAAGTCGCTGCTCAGTTTTTGTCTCTGGGTTCGTCGGGTTCTTGGTGAACCTACAAGTCCTATATATCCCCACAACCAGTAAGGTCCCGCGGATGTAACAGTATATTGCTTTCAAAGAGCTGTCATAATTAGAAGAAGTTACAGGTGAAAACGTTGACACAAATGGCTGTTTTCTTCAACTAATTTTCAATTTTTCCAAAATTTAACTGTTAGTTTCTATAAAGAAACCTTGAAGGATCTACACAAATGACCCCTTGCTGAATTCAGAATTTTGTCTACTTTTCTAAAATGTATAGCTTCCCAGGATCCATTATTGCTTTCTTACCCATTTCTACCATTAACTGGAAGGAGGTTGAAAGCATAAAAAATAGCAAAAATAGGCTATGTCCCAGAAAAATGCCAAAACTGTGTAAAAAATGTTGGTTTTCTGACAAAAGTCTGTCATTCCCTAAAAGCTGGGAAAATGGTGATTTCAGCCCCACAAACCCTTTTTTGATACCATTTGCATGGAAAGAACCAGGTGCTTTCATTTGCAGCACTTTTTCCCCAAAAACCCAAAATTTAGCAGTATTTTGTCTAATTTCTGGGCCCCCTCCAGGGGAATCCACAAACCCTGGGTACCTTTAGAATCCCCATGATGTTGAAAGAAAAGGACGCAAATTTGGCGTGGATACCTTATGTGGTCAAAAAGTTACAGGGGCCTAAGCGCAAACTACCCCAAATAGCCAAAAAAAGGCTTAGCACAGGGGGGAAAAGGCCTAGCAGCGAAGGGGTTAACAGCAACCAACATTCAAAGCAAGGCACAGAGAGGCAATAGACTTCCCACAGCTCATGTCGTCTTCAGCACAAATGTAGCATTAGACAACGCTGTTTCTGCCCAGCGTGCTGACACCTCTGGAAGCGCGAATCCGCAGACTATTTATATATTTTCTCAATGAAAGGAACGAAAAAGAATGCGACCAAATATGTACATTATTTACTAAAAAAAAGTAAAAGAAAAACATTTATTGTGTTCTCTAGAGAGCTTCAACTTCTGCTCAAATCCAGCTTTTCTAATTAACATGTTCCAATTCCTAGGCGCAGTGAAGCAGAAAGCCTTGTTTATACATTTCCCCCTGCGCACAGGAAAGTATCTGTGTGCACCTCAGGGTGTGCATAGACAGAAGGTGAATAATAGCACTCTTCACCTCAATGGAAATTCAGCAGGCAAATCTCAGTATCCGCCACATGCACCTCCGTGTAATTCTAATTTCGCTACTATGTTATATGAATTTTTCTGTTAAAAATAAAACAAACAAAATAAAAACAGGGAACCTGAGTACAATATTTTGAAATCTGTGTATGTGAAGGAAGCAGAGGGAACGTGGTCTATGGGATTGAAAGGATAATTGAGGAGGACTGGCAACATCTCGGGTACACATGCTTGTCAACTATTTGGGTTTAAAGGTAATTTTCCTCAGATCTCATAAATTGGGATTTCTTTACAGGTTTCCTCAAGCAACCATGAGGAAATACCGGTCACCTCTATAAAATGGGATATAAGTGGGATGTCTGTATCTGAGTTGGCGGTATTTCCTAAGGTTGAATTTTCCTTCTGGACATTGTAGCCTTTTTGACTCAAGAGAGATCATTGAGGGAACGTTGTAGCAGAAAATTATTGTTAAATACATATATGCTTTGGTTTTCTTTTTACTCCCTTGATTAAAATATATGAAAAGTTGAAGTTAAACACCCTCTAGATAAAATCGATTCTCAGTCTGGGAAGCGTGACATGCACACTTCTTAAACTATTTGACCCTGCAACAATGGCGCAGCTGTTTCTGATTAATCGTTTACTCATCTGTTTTTGTATGTGCTACCTCTCAGTCCTGATGAAGACTCCTTGTTGATATGTGGGTTGAAACGTCAACACTAGGTCGTGCAGGCTGTCATTAATTGTTTATCACTTAGCTTGTACTCAAAATGATGGGACAATTCTAAAATTTGTATTGTGACCACGTCTGCATTGTCTATTTTTTGTCTTTGTTGTCTTACATTTACACCTTATGCGCACCATGGTCACGTTCCCTGCCCTGTTCAGTGGAGCACCTTCTGTATAACTATTGAGATAAAATATGGGGTTTTGTACTAATATCTAAACACAACTAAAAGTTTAATTACCTTTGATATTTGTGTGCATGTTGATTGTTTGAGCCTGGGCGCCCAAGCTTACAGCTTCCTCCAAGGGAACCTTTGTTTTTGGAGTTTACATTTCCCAACAAGCAACAGGGCAAAGACGACACCTAGCAGAAAGTTGAAGAATGGTGTTACAGTGCAAATCTTCAATCACACATAGACTGCTCTCATGAAAGATTCTTCAAGCCAAGAGAGGTAATGGAGGGTGTTGCGTCTTTCACTTGTATTCATGGATGACGGATGCATCTGATCCACATCATGAGTTATCCTTTGCACTTGGCACCTTCCGTTTAGAAGAATATAACTAAGGAAGTGGACTGCAGTTTCTCAGTCCTCAAAAATAGCAAGATCCGCATAGGAGAGTATTAGCTGTGTGAATGCTGACAGTACAGGCGGGGAGTCACCCTGCACAGCTCTCCTTAAGCAGTGATACACAGTGATTGGCCCGCCAGTGCCTGATAGGTCAAGGATCTTTGGATTAAGAGCAGGTTTTTTGTCAGGCAGACCGTCAGCCACAAAGCTCCCCCTAGTGCATAGAGGACTGAAAGGCATGCTTTCAATATCCTCGTCCTGATGTTGAAGCTGCTTATGGAACCATTTTGCTATTCCCAATAGTAGAGTATGTGTTAGAAATAGGGGTCTCTAGTTGGCAGAGATATGCACCTCTGTCCAAGTAGGAACCCTTCCTCCTAGTTTGGGATTACACACTTTAGATAACCCCTGCTCACCCCCTTGGTAGCTTCGGCTGTCAAAATTTTTTGTGTCATTTGTCTTTTTTTTCTTAAGTGCAGCCCGTTTTTCTTTAAGGAAAACAGGCTGCATTTAAAAAAAATATTGGTTGATTTAAAAGCAATCACAGACAAGTTGGTCTGCTGACCCCAGCTGGCCAGCATGCCTGTGAATGTAGCCAATCGTAGAGGGGCGTAATTTGTGACCTATCTCATGCATATTAATGAGGTAGGTCGTATTGCGACCCACTACAATTCTGTATTTTATGAGCCGATCTATTAGTACATAAGTTGGTTTGCAAAATTCAAATGCATTCAGTGCGCTTTTACCAAATAATTTTTTTTGTAAATTCCTGACTAGAAATCACAAATTGCAAATCATTAAATGTTGCAATTTACGATTTCTTTGCACATGAGGGTCTTAGCATCCAGTGGAGGCACAGTAGGTCTTGATGAAGGTCCGTGAACCAGAACTACAGAGACATTTAAGGAGACTGAACATGATCACCACACAACCATATACATAGAGTCCTAACATCTCTTTTTATTACTTGTTTTAACCTTGTGCAAAGGAGACAACAATAAAGAATTTCTGACCTGCCTGTTACACAATTGTAAAACCAGCCTTTGACCCCATCTATAGAACGAGACATGAAAACACCTCACAAACAGCTCATGATGAGCCCACCAGTTACACTGTTTGGAGGTGAAGAGTGACTCCCCTATGAAGAAGCTTGTCACCTAATGCGGGTCAGGGGTCTGCCTCCTTTTTAATGCTATAGAGTAAAAGGAGTTTACACAGCCCTATGCTTTAGAGATAAAAGATTCCAAGTCTCAAAATGGACCTCAGTGCTTGTTGCTATTTAGTTATAGATAAGGTGGTTTCTCTCCCTTTTATTGTTCAGGCATAGACGTTGGACCAGCAGTAGTCAGGGATGCTCTGAAGGCTGCGGGCATGTGAAGGTTAAAACCCACAGTTATGGCTGTTTGGAGGAACATTCTCTGTGCTAGAGGTGGATCCAAAGTTGGTTGAGAGGGTACACAAGTGAACAGGATATAACCAAGCAATTAAACAAATGTAGATGCCTAAGTGGCATTGTCAAAACTGTTGACTAACAGATCAGAGAAAGCTTTGCTATCCATCAAAACAGGAATGTTATGAGAAAGCAAACAAGGCAGAAGGTTTGCTGACAAGAAAGATGGTGGTAAGATTAAACAAGGTTCAGATTGAAGAAATTATCAGGCTGAGAGTAAAATAACTGCTGAGAAGCTGCTTTGCGTTATGCAGGCTTTGAGGAAATTTATTTGGATATTTTGATGGGGGTGAAGAAATTGAAGGATTTATGGGGAACATGGCTCTCCCTAGGGTGAGGCAGGAACAGGTGGGAGAAATTGGTGGGTGGGAAATAGTATCGAGTTTTGCAAAGCCTTTATCCAATTGTTGACCATGGTGCTTGTGAACCTCTTTAACTGTTTTTGGGGAGGGAAAAGTCAGGCACTACTTCAATATCTGACTCAGACAGGCGGTCATTTACGTATAGTGGAAAGTTGCTACAATATTACACTTTTAAACTTGGATAGAAATACTTATATGAAGATTCTCGTGACTAGTCTGGATAAAGATCTCCCATAGATGATCCACTTGGATAGTTTTTATAATTAGATGCTGAAAAAGTCTTCGATTGGCCACGATGCAGACTTCTGATGTCCACAACGGCATGATTTGGGCTGGGAGGGAATTTATTGAGATGGTGGAATGTGCAATGCTTTCTACTAGGGTGACGATAAACAGATCATATTGGAGCCTCAATCACAATTCTAATGTCTCTTATTGACTTATATGAAGCAGTGTTCTGCCTCAAGTTAACATTGAGAAATATGATCTTCTGCTACTTATTGTGAGAGGCTAAGCAAGGACAGCGATAGCAGAGATGGTTCTATTTATGAACATCGAATCTTCTGTGAAGTATAAGAGCATCTACCTAACTCCAAAGCAGAGGGGTGGGGGGGGGCTAGGGTCAATATACCTCAGTACTGAAAGATATGAGACGGCAGGCATTGAACAATGCAAGAAAAGTGGGATAGAGGAAGCACAATACCAAATCATATGATAAAGAGATAAGACAGAGTGGAACATGAGGGAGAGGTAGACAGTAGTGCAGGCACTAGGGATCTACAGGCAGGCTGCAATGAAGGGAGCAGGGCTCTACACCAGAATGCAGAGGACCAGAAGCATAGGGACAAGATGGGCAGGATTGCTGCACGAACAGCTGGAAGAAGGGAGCAGAAGAGAAAGCAATAAGATCAACAGGACAACAGAATAACACACACAGGAGGTCTTGAGTTGTCAGCTGGCAAAACTGAAGGCATGGGAGGGATGCAGAGATGATGGTGCCAGAACAGACAGATTTGCTGTGGATGTAGGAGAACTTGCAGAATGAGCAGGTGACAAAAAGGACCTGTGTTAGGCCAGAGTGAGATGTGATCTGGTGCTCCCGGCTGTCTGTGCTATGTTTGTTGCCAAAGTAAGCTGAACCCAGCAGGAGGTTGTTAAAGTGCACCTTACCTCTCATCTTTCAAAAGGAAGCTGCACTGCAGCTGTGGTCACCTCCCCATAGCTCTGGAAGAGACTGTTAATGTTGATAATGAAGGAATGAACCAGTTACACATAAGCTGGCACTTCAGGATGTGCCTGCTGGATAAATATGAGTGTAGAGACTCATAAATGTTGTTGCAAGATTAGGCTAGCCATTTTAGCTCACATGTATGCCCTACCTGAGTGGGTGGCATGCTTCTGGCCTCGTCCTATCCGTTTGCACACACACACAGAAACTCCCTGGATAGAAGGTGAGCTGTGCTTCGTGGTGGGGGTAAAGAAAGACTCTTTGCCCCTCTATGCGCTCCACTTTATGACACAGACTCAGGCATTATGGGGTAAAATGCCATCATCCTTGTAGGCAGAGACACTTAAATCAGTGTATTTTTGTCCTCTGAGGTGATGCAAAATGTGAATGAAGTGTACAACAAAGCATCGCTGAAGAGGGCTGATCCGTTGCCTCACTCTAAGGATGCTCAGCTGCGGGTTGATTCAAAATGTGCATAACAATTCCAGCAAACAATGGCTAAAGGGAGCTGAAATTAAACCCTTCTATGTACTATTATTTTTATGTATTGTTTAAAAAAGATCTAAATATAGATCAGGCCTAAAGAAAGCTTTGGGACACCGCCAGTGTGTGTCATGCATTCTAATCAGAAAACTAAATGAAGGAGGGTTAGCATTTAAGCAACTGTGCACCTCCTCCCTCATGCATTTACACTGCACATGAGGCGACTGAACGCTAAAATAATAAAAACAAGTTTGTCTAAAATGCATGACTTAAACTGCAAAAAAATCTAGAGGAGCCACATTTAACAAAGACATAATTGGATATGTGAAAAAAATGAATTTTGTATAATTAAGATTCCATATTTGCTCCAGCGATCAGTGGCTGAGCACAGCCCCTGGTACTAAAATGTTCTAGTACACTCAGGGGGAGGATGAACATTATGATTATATGTTACCTGCTTAGGATTTGCCAAACATTGAGGGTGCTGCAAAATCCTCTGTTTGAGCCACCGGAAACAAGTTCTATGGATTTACTTTCTTATAAGATAGTCCTCCAATTAGCAATCGTGTCCCCGAGATGTTTATGTGGTCTGGGTTCTTTAGTATATACTGAAACATATTTGTGTCTCTGGATGCTTTGGTTTTGAAATTTGGGCCTTTCCACTCAAAATGATAGCCCAGTCTCATTTGGAGCAGGATAGGTTTGTCGTGAGACAGATGCCTCGGTGGAGTAAGTAATGGAGTAAGGACAGGAAGACTAGGGGTGGTGCAGATCACCAAACGTAATCTAGATATGCATATAAGAGAGTTTTGTGCGACCCAGAAAGTCCCCTGGAGCTCATATGGGGCACAAAGGAATGGGGTGTGGTTAGAGGCTGCATTCTCGTCAGATGGAGATAGTGGCTGCAGTCTCATCACAGGGCCTATCATGTGCCCAACAATATGATAAAGGACAGATACCGCTGTGACCCCGATATTTCAGCGGGGGGAGATTTCAAGGTAGTGCACTTCAGAGAGTTTTTGCCCAACCCTCACAGCCTTCATTAACTAAAACTGCACTTTACACTACTAAATATAGGACGATAGTGACACATTTTGGAAGGGACAGAGAGCAATTAAATACCATTAAAAACGAGTTACTTATATTGCCTACAACAGAGAACTATTAGAATTGGGATGCAAAATTCTGGGCAGCCGCAAATCAATAACCAGCTCACAGCGCGGGCATCTTGCATGTCTAGGTTAGTAGTGATTTACAAACTGCTGTATGCATCCTGTTTGAAGTCATGCAGCACAATACACTCTAGCAAAGTGCTGCCTGACACATCGTTATTAGCGAATGTCCAAAATAAAAGGAAATGTTCACGCCTTAAGAGCTATCGATGTATCTGCAAGACAAGTAAGTGTGAATTGCAAACATTTGGTATGCGAAGTTCAGGGAATTAGTTCCTGAAAAGCATACGCATTAACTATTTTAACCTCTTACAGTGACAACTTCTGCGTGACATTATCCAAGGCAGCCTTCGATGTGCCAGGTTCTTTCTTTACAGTGATATGCTGTCATTATTTAAAAAACAATTACAAGCAAGGCATAACACATCCCATCAAGACATAAGATTCGAGGAACAAAAACCACACATTTATCAAAATAATACACACCATGGCTTTCTCATGAAATAGGAAGAAAATGAATGAAGAGATATGAAATTAAATTAGACTGCTAACTATTTTAAGGTTGCCTTTTAACCAAAATTCTCAGTGGCACGGTGGAGCTGCAGTCAGGAGTTTTCGGCTTAGTATTTATCTTTCCAATTAAGTAAAATGTTAAATATGTCTAGTCCCTTCTGTGTGGACGTTGCTTCCGATATCAAGATGGCGTCTTTAAACATAACCTGCTATCATGGAGCGAGGGCCGGTACTTGCCATACGTTGAGTGTGTCTCACATCAAGTGTACCCACTGACACAGAGTATTATTGTATTAAGGTGGAGCAGGAATGTATGGTGTGCAATTTCCAGGAGGGCAGGTTTGCCTTCTTTGTCTCCGTGCATTCTTGCGTTGGTTGTTGTGGTGCCATATTATGAAAAACGGCCTAAAATTTCTTCTTGAGGGTTGAAATATTTTACTACAGTGCACATACAGTATGGCCCAATCAATCACATCATCAGCTCGTTATCTACAGATCACTGCCCTGAAGCCACGAAATGCCAAAGAAACTAGATCCTCCTACATTTTTAGGTCTCGCTAAGGCAGTGCTTGTACTGTCTCTTCGAAACATACTGTGTTCATGATATGGGCATTAAAAAAAACCAATCTTTCTAATTGGCTCCTTTTAATGTCCTTTGTAAATGGCTGCTTTTCATTGGTTAATATGGTCACTAGTTCCTCCTTTTTTTCTTTTGCAACCTCACATGAGGTACTGGCCCTTTTACATGTGGTGTTACTCAGCCTGTTATTTATTACTGTCTCAGCACTCTTTTTTTCGTTTTTGCTTTTTTAGGCTCAGGAACTCACTCGTAACCAGCTTGCTCCTTCTCCGTGTTATCCTGAACAGCTGTTTTTTACATTTGCTAATGCTCACTCCGCCTCCTTGGCTACAGCTGTTGCCTCCTCCTCACTCCGGAGTGAAAGAATGGGGCTTTCGCGCTGCAGCTAATACTGAGGACACACAAAACCTCTTTCATGTCGGTGTGTTCTTCCATGCTCCAACGCTGTTGTAAACAGCGCCGTCTTTTCGGAAGGTACCCTTCAATAAGCAGGTCTTGGTGTTATCTCGTCTGAATGTTTATTTTATCTGCATTTTTGAAAGCCAATAAAGCGGGGGTAATCTGGAAATTTTGCCAAACCCTTTCTTAGGAACTTCTGCAAAATCGTTTTATATATGCTTTTTCTCGCAAATACTGTCATCAGTGTTATTTGATGTGTTTTAGTTTGCTCAATTATAGACATTTTACTGCATTGCAGATGTGCTCTATTGACTCTCCTCCCACTTTTTAGTTTTCGCACATCCTTTTTTGTGCATTTTTTCTAGCAGAGCTTAGCTACTTGTGAATTAAAAGTTATATTAGCTATTATTAGCTGTAGTTTAAGGTATGCAGTTATCAAAGTCCTCCAGTTTTTCGTTTACCGATAAATACTAACATCCACTCCAACATGGTCGATTGTAACTTCTACCGACAGAGAAAA
The DNA here is from genome assembly GCA_963921515.1 of Calotriton arnoldi. Lineage (NCBI taxonomy): Eukaryota > Metazoa > Chordata > Amphibia > Caudata > Salamandridae > Calotriton > Calotriton arnoldi. Next base: position 52,372 of record CAWUFW010001476.1, read on the forward strand.
AACAGTCCTCTCTTTACTTTCATATTACCCACTGATCCATGATGCAGTCGTAAACATAAAATATAGTAGATGGCGCTCATATTGTACCCTGTGACTGATGTCCGCCACGTAAGACGTAAATACTTTTCTTTTCAAGCCCTTCCATCCGATAGGACCTTACAATGGCTAACTTCCCATGCTTTTGCTCGGAATGTCTTCCCAAATGTTAGAGACAGTATTGCAAGCTGTCAATAAAAAGCAGCTGCTAGATTTGCTGTCAGGGTTCATGGTGTTAATGGGTATCGTCCCTTATGTGGCTCTACGCTGGATCTGTTGCCTATGGTCGCTGTTCATCATCTGCCTTCGGCTTCCCGGTGCCCGCCCATCTTGCCTTGTTCTTGCAGGAGTTACCTTTACTTTGCCTCCCCATCATACTACTTCTTCGCTTGCCCCCGGACACCGTCCCTACAACGTCTTATTCTGCTGGGAGCGTTTATTGCTCATTGTATACACAGGTGAGAGTTGGTCATTCAAACATGTGTTTTATGTGTGTAGAGGAAGGTTTAGATATGGCTATTATACATGCACACCCTAGACAACATATTTAGGAAAGTGACTCCTGACTTTTAGCTACAAGTGTTCATGTTAAAAAGCATTGTGTTATACATTTCATTCTAAAATAGTTTTCACTACAGTGACGTGTAAGCTAATAATCGTGCTTACTTCTTTCCTTTTCACATCTCTGTGTTTGTACTTATTCTAAATCTGGCCCCTCCTACCTAAAAAAAAAACCAAGGAAGAGCAGCTTTTCTGAGGGCTTCAGCAATAAACACTCTCAAACACTTTCGCCGGTGCACCCTAGAGATGCCTGCAGCGTTCTGTGACTTCAGCTTGTAGGCAGTCTGATCAAATGTTCTCTAAAAAAGCTCTGCACCACTCCTCCTGAAACGCCTCAGGCACCTCTGCTTTTGTTTGAATGTAAAATGTAACCAGAGACACAGAGAGCTTTTGTCGCATTCAAATGCCCCGGGGATAGTGTGAAATGGCTCACAGTAAATCTAAAGCAGACTGGTCATTCAGGTCTGAGTGGTATTCTTCTCTCTCTCAGGGTAGCTCAGTGGCTGCATGCATTAACAAAATCCAATTACTGATCATATGGCGCAATGTTCAAAGCATGTGAGCTTATTGTACATATTTTAAGCCATTCCCCTTTAATCGCCTAAAAGGATCCATTTTAGAGCCCACCCCAGCTTTTCTCATCTCACTTAAAGCACTGCTCCCCGTCCTAAGATCCCTTCTATCCTTCTCCCTCCCCTACTCTTCCTGACAACGCCTCCATGGCCATCTGACTATCTGCAAGCAACAGAACAGAGCATGCAAATAAAAAAGCAAAAGTAAAAAACGTTGCCATTTTCAGCACCAACAGCTCTAACTTTCACAAATGCGAGACCTATTGCATTCCGAATGCTTGTTATAAATATCACAGGAATAATCATCATAATCGAGTCTTGCAACTTGAAGAATACAACGGGGCTTTAATCGGGGTGAAAGGACAACAAGGAGAAATATGAAAATTCAATAGTAGTATACATGAAAAAAACAATAAGCCTTTGGCGACGCAGAAGAAAAACACATAATTCAACAAATGAAAACACAGGAGTATATTTTCCACCCTGATCAGAAGCTGGGGTGAGATGCATGACCACATGTCTTCTTCTCCCTCTTTACCCATAGCTTGACTGGGAACCACAGTGAGGCCTCGAGTCTATTGACTATCAGTTCTTTCTTGATAGCTTGAAGTTCCACCCTCCTCACTGTTTTGTGCACCTGAGACGAGAATAAATGTGTATTCGAGCTCCATTCATAAACAGGATTTTCAGCTTTGCGGGTGCTCTCGATAACAAGCATCTCTTGTTCCTGCTGGTTGACCAGCATCACCAAGTGTTTGCTCACCACCACCCTCTGCTTGCAGGAGCCCCCAATATATATATATTTTTTAATGACTTTTTCGACGACGTAGGGTCCACAAAGTGGTAAATTCACGACTATGGTCAAATGTTGCACCTCACTCCGTCCTACCAATTCAGCTCTGCACAGACTACTGGTGTGCATTGAAGCGTTGGGGCACAGGGCTTGGCCTTCAAACAGGCCCTTCCCCAGTACTTGATTCATCAAAACAGTGACGTCTGGCCATCAGCAGTGTGCAGAAGGTTCAAGGCGCAGGCCCAGGCCATTGGAAGTGGGTACAAGTCATGGCTTCGGATTAGGCCTTGTATTTAACAACCCAGCCCCCAGTACACAGGTTAGTATTCAGCCTTGCTCACTGTGCTTTTGGTTCTGGGCCTGGTACCCAGAACACCTGCTCTCAACATGCCACTGTTCATGTCCTTTACCCATGTTCCCTATAGTTTGACCGCAGAGCCTAAAATTAAGCCGTTCTCAAAAGACAATAGCCATAACCTTCATTCCTGCTAAGTGAGTTCTTGGTGATGGCCACACACCAAAGCCCAATCATACCACCCCTTCTCACACAGCACACTGCATTCATCCTTTGGTTATGTATATTACTATCTGGCCCAGAGTTTTAAAAAATCATGCAAAGTAGCACAGCAAGTAAAGTTGTTGTGCTGTGTTGCATAAACAGGAAAGAACATAACAGCACCATAGATGAGGTGCTCTGGTGCACTTTCGGCTGCCATGCGCCAGTGCAGGCAAGGTGCAAATGTGGCTGCATTGTGGTAAGCCTACTTTTTGTACTGGAAAGGGTCTCTTTTTGCATTTGTCATTTTCCACTTTGTATGTGTGCTGTAGAATATAGCACACACGCAAAGAGAGAAAAACGAAGAGAAAATAAATAATTTCTCCTCAATCAATCAATCAATCAGGGAATTGTAAGCGCGCTACTCACCTGTGAGGGTCTCAAGGTGCTGAGGGGGGGGGTCCGCAGATCTGTTTAGCCGAAGAGCCAGGTCTTGAGGGTCTTCCTGAAGGTGTTCAATAGTTTTGATCCTATTAGATTTGTCTGCGGCGTTTGACACCATCTCGCATTCAAAGCTCGTGGACAGACTTTTGGCCTGTGGAATCCAAGATACAGCCTTAAAATAGCTGCAACAGTTCTTATCTGATAGATATCAAACTATCACTTTGGGTTCCTACCGGTCAGAAAAAATGCATTTGGATAAGGGGGTTCCGCAGGGGTCCTGTTTGAGTCCCACACTGTTCAACGTCTAGATGGCCCCATTGGCAAAAATAGTTGAACAGTTTGGGTTTGAGATAATATCATATGCTGATGATACTCAGCTTATGTTTAAAATTGGTCCTAACCTTGAGACAGAGAAAACCCGCTTTGCTACAGGAATGCTTGCAATATCTAGTTGGATGACGGATAATTGCCTCCAATTGAACCCCGGTAAGACTGAGATTATGTTAATGGGGAAAGCCTCATCCATCTGGGTGGGTGATTGGTGGCCCCCCAATTGGGAGAGGTCCCTGTACCCAGAAAAATTGTGAAAAACCTAGGGATAAAATTGGACCAATCATTAACAATGAAGGATCACATAAATGCCACTACTAGCTCCTGCTACCATGCCCTGCGCCTTTTACGTAGGATCTTCCCTTATTTGCCCATAAATTCCCGTAGAACCCTTGTTCAAGCTATGGTGATTAGCAAAATGGATTACGGAAATGCCCTACTGGCAGAGGCGGATGAGTCCTCGCTTGCCAAACTACAAGTGATCCAGAACACGGCCGCAAGGCTAATTTTAAACCGCCCTACAGGCTCCTCGTCCGGCCCTCTGCTGAGAGAACTACATTGGTTACCAGTAAAGAAGCGATCCTTTTTTTAAATCTGTTGCCTCACGTACAACGCTCTCAGAGGCAAAGGGCCCCGGTACTTGCAGAGGAAACTTTTAAAATACGTTCCATGCCGAAATCTTAGATCTAGCTCACTTGGCCTCTTACAGGTGCCCCGAATACGCCTTAAGCGTACTGGGGGGAAAGCCTTTTCCCACCTTGCTCCTAAATATTGGAACAAGTTGCCCCTGGCTCTCCGTGAGACCCTTTCTTACAGCACCTTCAGAAAAAAACTGAAAGCCTTTCTGTTCTAGGACATTAGGCAGTCCCTCAGGTATGTCTCAACACAAGCGCCGAGATGCCCCCGGGTGAGTCGTGCGCTATAGAAGTGGCTTCAACATAACATAACATAACATAACAGGGAGGGGGCGCGTCTGATGTCTGCCGGTAGCTCGTTCCAGGTCTTGGCTGCAATGTGAGAGAAGGATCTTCCGCCTGCTCTGGCTCTGTGGATGCGTGGGGTTTCGGCCAGTGCGAGGTTGGAAGATCGGAGGTTTCTTTTGGGTACGTGGAAGTTGATTCTGTCGTTGAGGTATTTGGGTCCGTTGTTGTGTAGGCATTTGTAGGCGTGAGTGAGGATTTTGAAAGTGACTCTTTTCTCCACGGGGAGCCAGTGGAGACTTCTTAGGTGTTGGCTGATGTGTTTGTGTCGGGGGATGCCGAGGACGAGTCTGGCGGCGGTGTTCTGTACTGTCTGGAGTTTGCGAAGTAGGGAATTGTTGATCCCTGCGTAGAGTGTGTTTCCATAGTCCAGTCTACTGGTGATGAGTGCGTGGGTGACTGTCTTCCTTGACTCAGGGGGGATCCACTTGAAGGTCTTGCGGAGGATGCGGAGGGTGTTGAAGCAGCTGGAGGTGACGGCGTTGACCTGTCGGTTCATGGTGAGTGATGAGTCGAGTACGATGCCGAGGTTCTTGGAGTGGTCTGAGGGGGTAGGTGGGCTTCCGAGGGCGGTCAGCCACCAGGTGCTGTCCCATGCAGAAGGGGTGGTACAGAGGACGAGGACTTCTGTCTTCTCGGCGTTGAGCTTCAGGCAGCTGTTGGTCATCCAGACTGCGACATCTTGCATTCCTTTCTGGAAGTTGAGTTTGGCAGTGGTGGGGTTTTTGGTGAGGGAGAGGATGAGCTGGGTGTCGTCAGCGTAGGATACGATGTTGAGGCCGTGTTGTCGGACGATGGCTGCGAGGGGGGCCATGTAAATGTTGAAGAGGGTGGGGCTCAGTGATGAACCCTGTGGGACTCCGCAGGTGATTTTCGTGAGGTCGGAGAGGAAGGGTGGGAGTCTGATCCTTTGGCTTCTTCCAGTGAGGAATGATCGGATCCAGTCCAGGGCTGTTCCTTGTATGCCTGCGTCGTGTAGTCTGGCGACTAGTGTGCGATGGGAGACTGTGTCGAAGGCCGCTGATAGGTCGAGTAGGATGAGGGCTGCGGAGTGGCCTTGGTCCAGGAGGGTGCGGATGTAGTCTGTGGCGGCGAGTAGGGCGGTCTCTGTGCTGTGGTTGCTTCGGAATTCAGATTGTGACTGGTCGAGGACGGCGTTCTCTTCAATGAATCATGTCAGTTTCCTGTTGACTGTTTTCTCTGCAACTTTGGCTGCGAAGGGGAGGAGCGAGATGGGCCGATAGTTCTTGAGGTCGGTGGGGTCAGCTGTGGGCTTCTTGAGCAGGGGTCTGACTTCTGCACGCTTCCAGTCATCTGGGAAGGTGCCTGTTTTGAAGGTGGTGTTGATGGTGCGTTGTAGTTCGGGTGCGATGGCGGCCACGGCTCTGTGGTAGATGTGAGGGGGGCAGGGGTCGGTGGGGGCCCCCGAGTGGATGCTTTTCATGGTCGAGGCGGTGTCTTCGGCCGTGATCGGTGTCCAGTTGGAAATGGTGGGCTGGCTGGTGTTTCTGGGGGGCGCGGGGCCGTCTGTGGCACCTGGTGGATGGTCGATGAAGTTGTCGTAGAGGTTTTTGATCTTGAGGTGGAAATAGGTTCCAAGCTTGTCGCAGAGGTCTTGGGATGGGGCGATGTCTGTGGCTTCGCTGCGTGGGTTGGTGAATTCTTGAATGACACTGAAAAGTTCCTTCGAGTTGGTGGAGTTGGCCAGGATTTTGTTGTGGTCCTCGTTACGCCTGTCTTAATGAGGTGCAGAAATTTGGAGCAAATCCCTGTCTGCAATTCTTTGTAGATAGGTATTTGCATCAAAACCCATGGGTGGTTGCATGGGAACACCCATGCACCACCCACGGCGCACTGTCTTGACACAAAGTAATGCTAGGCAGAGCATTGCGCAGCTTTGCGTTACTTTTGGAAACAATCCTAAACAGATTGTGATTTGCTTTTGATTGTAAATACCACTACTACACTTTGCATCAGGTTTGTGTTAAAAAAGTAACACTAAACCAATGCAAATTCTTTGTAAATCTGGACCTCTCTGTGTAGTGCATGGCTTTTTTCCAGACTGTGTGCTGAGTGCTTCAGGCTATACAGCAAATTCATTATTTTTTTGATGACACCTGTGTCACCAATTGGGATGTAATGATCAGTTCTTTGAGGGTTTATAGTGCATTACTCCTCATAACTGGCATATTTCCATGGTTTTACATATTTTGCTTCATATTCATGACGATTACCACACTTTAAACGAGTAAAGAAACATTTAGCACATTTTTACAGTGATTTCTTTTAATGATACACTTTGGCCATTGGCCAAAGTAAGGATTCCCCTGCATCTGATCAAGGACTCCTTCTGTGTGCAGTGGGACTTGAATGCAGAGAGCCGGGTCTAGCCATGTCCTGTGCCTAACTCTCATGCCCTCAGCACACGTAATGCATGGCCTCCGGTTGTGTATAGCAAGCTCTGGGCACCAGGGGCCGTATTACGTAGTGGCATTGTTTGCGCCCGGCGCACCTTTGAAAAGGTGCACTGGAAGCAAACAATGCCAATGCGCCCCATTATGGTTAATGTACTGCCCCCAGGGCAGCCGCGAACTCGCGCTGCCCCCAGGGCAGCGCATTCATGTGAAAACACGGAGCAGCCGCTCCGAGTTTTCACAGTGCAGGTGGCACCCGCCTGCACTTTCAAAAGGGTTTAGATATCCCCTTGCAGGCGGGAGCAGTCAGTGACTGCACCCGCCTGCAAGGATGTCTGGGGGTCCATGGGACCCCTTTTCCCCCTGCTGAGGGCTGCTGTCAGGAGGCGCACTGACAGTGCACCACCATTTAAATGGCGCACTGTCAGTGTGCCTCCTGAGGGCTCCTTTGACTCTGCGCCCACTTCTGTAATACGGCGCAGGTGCAGAGGCAAAGGAATTCCCTCATTTGCATAGGGCACGCCCCTATGCAAATGAGAGAATACCCTCTGTTAATAGCGCTGGTGCTTTAAGTACGCCAGCGCTATCGGTATTATAGAAGGGGAAGCACAAGCGTCTGCGTCCCCTTCTATAATACCAAAGTGCCCCAGGGGCGCGCAAAGCGGGCGCAAACGCCTGTTGCGCCCCCAGGGCACCTTATGTAATACGGCCCCAGGAATGGCCGATGTTGATGCCCTTTCCCCAAAAACCATGTCATAAATACTGATCACACACAGCCTTTAGCCAGGAACAGTGGACACATAGCACGGCCAAGTCCGTGTGCTACAAGTTCCAGCTGCACACAGAATTCAGCCATGTGCAGTGGGCTCGGACTGCTGGAGAGTGCTTTGAGTAGGGTGACCAGATTTTCAGAATGAAAAACCGGGACGGGCACAGACATAGAAATAGAAATAGGACTAAATGTCCTATTAGATCTTAGGGTTTCTTATATTCAAATATATATCAATATATATATATATATATATATATATATATATATATATATATATATATATATATATATATAAACACTCGCTGAGTTACCTCGTAACATAAACAGCAACCACGGACACAGAAGGCTTTCAATGCAGTTATTTATTCAGCAAAAATGGACCAACTCGACGCGTTTCGGGACAGACTCCTTGATCACGAGTACTGTGGCAACATTTCATTTGTGGTTAAATAAACATGTGATTATCTTTGTAATGAAACGTGAAAACAGACTTAAACACTAAAAAGAAGAGTTCACTCACTCTTAAATACACATCCTGTGTTTGCATGTCTTTTAAATAATCACTGATTATTCTTCACATTAAGCGAAAGAAACAAATGCATTTTACCCCAGCAGTAAGTTTCGACATTAAGCGCATAATTTTATGTGCAAGGCAGAGTCTAAAATAAACCGAAAAAAAAAAAAACCAGAACAAAAAACAGACTTCCCAACAGAGCGAACTCACCCCACACAAAATTAACTTAACTTCCGACAATCTGCCTTTACTAAACCGCTGAATATTAATCACAGTAAAATCTATTTATTTAAGCGATAAAAAATACATTCACGTACATCCGCTTTCATTTTTTAACATAGGCGCATGTCAGATCATTCCTGTTGCATAAATGCATTGTAATAGCCCCTATAGTTTCAATGTACCCATAAGTAAGATAACACAACCTACGGGTTCAATACTCAAAAATCCATAGTGAGCCACGACTTAGTGACCCTGACAGACTACTCTAAATACGCCGTCTTTCTGCCCTAGTGGGCATTTTAAAGAAAGGTAATACCTGGAAAATCAACCTTAATACTGTACACTTGTTCCGTGCACAATGTTGCAGTATTTTGCGCACATTTTCTTCTCCCTATACTTGAGTAATCTATGGATGCTTGAAAAAAATGCATTTTTAAATGACCAACAATCCTGCCCCAGTGGGCTGGACTACTGATAAAAGATATTTTCGCTCTTTGGCATTCTTGATTGTGACAGCAAACACATCTTCTGTAAAAAAACAATACAAAACAAAATTAATCAAAAATAACCCTTTACCTAAACTCCACAGTGCAATCAATTTAAAATAAGCTCAACTTCTACAGCGGCAGAATTCAATTTTAAAATCAAACCCTATTTACATTTGCATTTAAAACAAACAGTTAATGGCAAGGATGCTGCAATAATAGCCCAAGACAAAACAGTTCTCAATAATAGGCCATAATTACATCTAACCTAGATGTACTGCAAGCTCTTCGTCACAATTGTGACCAATCGGCGCTAACGTTCTGTATTGGATAATTAACTTGGACTCAAGACGTCGCAGATCCTGTACTCTATTGCCACCTCTCTCATTAACTTTAACTGTATCAAGTACACAGAAACTCAAAAGGCTACCATTCTGACCATGATGACTCTGAAAATGCCGCGCTATTGGATACTGTTTATCTCCATTTTTTATTGCGCGTAGATGTTCTAAAACCCTTTTCTTCGCTTTGTGTATGGTGCTCCAGATGTAAGCTTTCTGACAAGGACAAAACAAGGCATAAACAGCATAATCAGTATTATAGGATGTGTGTTTCAAAATCTGGTATGGCTTGCAATCAGGGGATAATTTGCATTCTTTTCGATTCTTGCTATTTTTACAAGCTTTACAGCTCCGACACGTGTAAAATCCCTGTATTCCTTGATTTCTTATTGCAGATGGCTCAACAGCTCTACATAGTGAGTCCTTAAGGGATTTAGCTTTCCTAAAAGTGATCTGTGGAAAAATTCCCAAACTCTCTGCCACATCTTTGTCGGTTTGCAAGACAGGCCAGAATTTATTCAAACCCCTTCGTATATCTCTGGCCTGTCTGTTGAAGGTGGTAATAAACCTGATCTTTTCTTCTGACTTTCCCTTCGTGGTTTCTTTTTCGACTAACAAAGAGGCTCTTGATCTTTTATCCACTTCCTTTCTAGCTTTATTGACAACTGTTCGAGAGTATCCTCTCTCAAGGAAGCTTTCAGTCATTACTTTTTCTTCTATGGAATAGCTCTCTGGTGTACTACAATTGCGCTTAGCTCGTAACAGCTCTCCCAAGGGTATGCTGCTGATCAAACAACTGGGATGACAGCTGCGAGCGTGTAAGAGGCTATTGCCTGCGGTAGTTTTTCTAAACAATGCACTTTCCAGACAATTTCCTTGAACTGTGAGTGTAAGATCTAAAAATTCCAAGGTCTCTCTTGACCACTGACTTGTGAATTGTAGATTATAACTATTCTCATTAAGCGTCTTTACAAACTCATTAGCTTCCCTCTCGTCACCTTCCCACACACAAAAAATATCATCTATGTAGCGTACCCACATAGCTACCTTGTCTCTGAAGATGTGTAATTCTCTCACTACCTCCTCCTCCCAGTACCCTAAATAGAGACCTGCAAAGCAAGGAGCAAAGCAGGTCCCCATCGATGTTCCGAGGGTCTGTATAAAGATTTTATTGTCAAAAATAAAAAAAAATTGTTTTAAACAATACGCCATCATCTCCATCAACATCTCTGTGTGGAAAAGGTACGAGATAGATCTTTCATTTAGGAAAAATCTACATGCTTTCAACCCCAAATCATGGGGGATACATGTGTACAAGCTCATAACATCAAGCTATAGCAGTGAGTAACTGCTTTTCCATTGCAAGTTCTCAAGACATCTCAGGAAATCTCCCGTGTCTTTCACATAAGATGGGAGTTTCTTGACAAAGGGTTGCAAAAAGAAATCCACATATCTGGAAGTGTTCTCCAAACAGCTCCCCCTGGAAGAAACAATTGGTCTACCAGGGGGATTCTGTTGGTTTTTGTGAATTTTAGGTAATAAGTATAAAGCTGGAAGTTTAGGAAATTTACATAGCAGAAAATTATACTCCTCCTGTTCCAACAACCCCTTGTCTCTCCATTCAGATAAATGTGTTTGAAAAATCCTAATGGAGTATTCATATTCCATTCTATTACTTCTGTTGTAATTGTCCTTGTCTGTGAGTTGTCTCATCCCTTCTTCAATATACTTTTGTTTGGACATAACCACTACGTTGCCCCCCTTGTCTGATTTTTTTTTGATGTTATGAGCTTGTACACATGTATCCCCCATGATTTGGGGTTGAAAGCATGTAGATTTTTCCTAAATGAAAGATCTATCTCTTCTTTTTTAGTGTTTAAGTCTGTTTTCACGTTTCATTACAAAGATAATCACATGTTTATTTAACCACAAATGAAATGTTGCCACAGTACTCGTGATCAAGGGAGTCTGTCCCGAAATGCGTCGAGTTGGTCCATTTTTGCTGAATAAATAACTGCATTGAAAGCCTTCTGTGTCCGCGGTTGCTGTTTATGTTACGAGGTAACTCAGCGAGTGTTTGTGTTCTGAGGCTCGCCACCTCGCCGCGGACCACCGTCGTAAGAGGAAGGGGAGTGGCGATTACGGTGCGTAGCACTGTTTGGCGGATTTATATATATATGATAGATGTGATCAAGGCCGTGTCAGGCCGAAACGCGTCAGGCGGTTGTGGTGGTTGAGCGCAAATAAACCATTGGCATTACATGAATGTGGTTCGACTCCGTCTTTTTCCCAGGAGAAGGGAAGTAAAAGGAAAACGGGAAAGAAGAATATATATATATATATATATATATATATATTTGTGTTCTTAAACAAATATATTTTCACTTTACTTCATTACTTTACCGCCCGTTCTGGGAAGAGCTCCAGGGTCCGGCTGCTGGCGGGCCTGGCCTTGCCCTATGGCCTCTGCAGCCCCGATTCACACCTCATTAAATCCTGCTGTGCTACTTAAATGAGGCGAAGCAGCACAGCAGGAGAGTTTAAAGAATTGAACTCTGTCCCCGTTTCTAAGAGAGCCGGTCGAAATGTGAGCCTGCACAACACTGTGATTAGCATGCAGGTTCACCCGACCCTCCCTTAAAAACCGGGACATAACCCAGGCACTACCCAAAAACGGGGACCATCCGGGGAAATCCGGGACATCTGGTCACCCTAGCTTTGAGCCACACTTTGAACCAATTCCGGTGTCTGTGAGCCTACTGTACGTGGCTTTCTTTGGCCATGCATAGTGTACTCTGCCTGCAAATATAGCCCTGGGGCTCATGAATTTAAAGACCAGTTTGCACACTTTTCTAGATGAAAATTTTATTTTCATCTTAAATGATTTGAAAACTGTTCAATAACCACTTTCTCTGTCTCAAAACATTCTTGCCAATGTGAGCTTCCTTCGTCAGATAATAGCAGTTTTCCTTACTTCTCGGATATCTCCTGGCTTCTCTCTGGACTCATGGTGTATCTCCCTTACCATGACTCCACCACGAAAACTTTTCCATCCCTCATGACCCAGAATGGTTAATTACTTGCATAGTTCAGCGGTGGTTGGAGCCAAATGTTCTGTCTGTGGCATCCAGCAAGTCTTAAACGTTTCCTGAAAATGTCTATAATTTTTCAAGAACTGATTTCACAATTGGAAAAACAGTCACCTCGCCCAATTTTGTTTTCCATTTCAAAGTGGCATTCATTGAAGGGTTCTCAAACTGTTCTGTTACACAACTGTGACTATACACAAAATATTCCCCCTTTGAAGTCCCCAGATATCCTTGTTTTGGGGCAAAAGCATCAATACCACCTCAATGGATTTACACCTCTCTTTATGATACGTTTGGTGCAATTCTGGTGAGCAGTTGTTGGTAGCCGAGAACAGAAATTCCTAAGGGACTTAATGGGATTTGCTACAGTTAGATTACCAACAGAACTTTCCCTTTCTGTTAAAAGATATGCTTGAAATGTGACAAAAATGAACCTGAGCAAAAACATCAAGTACCTGCATACTTTCTGCAGATGTGCCATATGGTAAGTTTTTAGCTAATTAATAATCAATTTCCTGTGGAAGCAGTAACTTTACCATAATTACAGTGTCATTATTGCTGACTCTGAATATATGTTACAGAGTTGTGAATAGCAACTCTGTACTCATGGTTAAGTCCCATGAAAAACACTTTTTGGCTTGCGAATGAGTTATCACTGTTTGATGAATCTGCATGGCATTGTCAATTCATATGGTTAAGGTGTGTTATGTTGAGTTCAATGCAGATCCATCCAGTGTGGTAAAGGGTAAATGGGAATGGTCAAAAAGAAGTGTTTTTCATTTATGACCAGTATCATTTTTTCCTCTGCTGTAGCAAAACCAGTCAATGTAAATGCACCAGTTTAGGCATGAAACCATAACTTTTTGAGGAAAGTATAACTTTATTTTGATTTGGAGCAATTTGCGTTTTAGTTTAAATCCTTTCAGGTTTGTTTGAGATCTTTGCAATACAAAGTGGTGTCTGTCAATTTTTCAAGGGTTAAATTAGAGAGAAATGTTAATGTTAATTTGCAAATCCAAATCCGCAGAAGATTTCTAGCTCCTAATTACATAATAAACAAATCTGATGGGACCAGCAAGCTTTTTTCTCTTTGTACATTGTGTGATCCGTAGATCCTCATAGAATCTGCAAATATGGATAATCTGAATGGCCCTTATAAAAAAAACTTTTTGATATGGTGCCCATTACAGGATGGCAGGCACCTGAGTCGACCCAGGGAGCCAGATCAAGCCACCCGAAAGTAAATTTAAAAGCGCTACAATTTTCATCAAAGGATTTGCAGATCCACCCAAAGAATTCTGAATGCAATGGGACAGCATTTTGAGGTCATTCATATCCCTTAATCATGGATATGGATCCACTATTTTATCTAAAAGTACATTTTTAAACTCTTTTTTGTTGCAGATTTGCAAATCCTGCAACAACAAATGGAAAAAAAAGAAAACAAGCAGTGCAGCTGTGTACAGTTAACATTTGTGAACAATGAGCACTGTAGACTTGTTGGAAGGGCCTAGGACACAGCTGGCGTGGGTAGGACAGGTGCAAGGCCTCGTAGTAGGCCAGGCCCTGCCCCCAGAGCCTTCTGGTGTCATGCTGTTGTCCGTGTAGCCCTCGGGTGTGGCTCACCTGGAAAACCACACTTGCCTGTGATTGTGCATAGAAGCACTCCCATGCTCAATCTCTCTACATGTCTTGATATCCTCTGAACATACCAGCCGCAGCATCTCTTCAGGCAACACCTCTTCGGACTCAACGAGCAGATCGAAGTGCTTTACTTGTGATTCTGCTGTACTTTCTCATGCTCTCTTGTGTCGAGGAGATAGGGTTCTTCCGATCCAGAGTTCTGGTGCCATTACCTGCTTCACATTTATTTCCTTCAGTACCTGCTGAAAGACCCAGATTCAAGGGAGGTTGGTTAGTTAGTTCACTTGCATCTTGCAGATTTGGCCCGAAGACTGCTTTTAGGACTAACTGAATTGCAGACTTTTAACTAGTGTTATGGTGGCACAAAAATTGTTTTATGACGCTGCAATCAAGTCTGACCTAATTCCAAGCAGATTGATAGTTGTGTAGGTGCTGCAGACATTTCTTTTGAATTCCAGTATTTGTAGTACTCTGTTGCTCTTAATTTTTCATCTCAATACATACATGACAATGCATAAAGTTAAAGAGAAATTCAGAAACTATCACTATGAGTGAGTAGTAGTGTAGGTCAATATTTGCTGTATTAATATGTTAATAACATTTCAGCAGTAGTTTAGGCTTAGTAGGTGAGTTAATATTGCGTGTACTACTTTCACAACACAATCAAATATCTACAGACAGTAAAATATTGATTATGTTTAACAGAATGGACAGGACAAGCCTCTTTAGCACCAATATAACCAGATAGGTAATTCTAAGGTTGATTATATAAATGTAAAATCATCCTTAGTGAAGCATTTGTTGCTGCAAAATATGTTGCTTTTTCTACTGTTGCCATCTTAATCCCAATACATCACATCCAGCACATGTGACGTACCAAGACTGTGATCGCACACCAACATGACGAGGGTGGACTAAGCTGCTCAAGAAGTGTGTTCTTTCTCTGCTTTCCACACCTCTTTAGCCCACTGATATATGTTCCTCACCCTCTGATACTTTGTGGTTATAGTTGGGAGGGAGTAGTAGCCCAGAGCCAGTTATGCATGACCAAAGGATGTACAAAGTTACTTTCTCAAGGGGATAAGGTATACCACTACAAAAGCACAAACATTCACAGAACACACCTTGGTTTAATGGTGAATTTTGGCTAAGTACTCAGAAATTTTTAAAAAAATGGTTAAAACATTGAAATTGCTGTAAAAACGTGTTGAGGGAATGCACTGGATTCATCTTAAAACCTAAAAGACACTTAAATGGGTGCATGGTCACATGAGTTGTGAGGTGGCCGTCTCTCACCTGCGCTCTGTTTCGCTGCAGACTCTGCTGGCAATTTCTACTCACCAGAGAATGATTTAGTGGTCCATTGTGTAGTGCTCTGGAGAGCAAACGGAACTGATTTGGTTTCTGGGCAATAAACCTGCTGGTCGACTTGGTGTGGTATGATTTGCCAGAGATGAGTCAGCCTCCCAAGACAAGCAGGGATCTAAAATGATGATGTGCAAAGAGACAGAACAATGGCTGTGAGAGGTCATCAATGCAGTCAGTTGTAGAGTGGAGTCATGGCCCCATTTCAGTGGAACTCCCAAGTTAAGCATGTGGGATTCATTTCAAGGTGGCACATGGTGGGGATGCAGTATTTGTGATGGTTCTGTCTATTCCTGTTCTTGTTTCTTCGAGGGTTCAAGATTCAGACCTTCTCCGTGAGGCAGGACAGTTGTGGATACTGACCTCAAGGCGCCTGCAAAGCGTCTGCACTGTGCAGGTCGAGCAGTCACAAGGAAAGTGAGATTTGAACCAGTTGAGTGCAGGATCATCTATGGAGAAGGGAAAAGCAGAGACACCAGTGAATGATTTATTTTATCACATGCAGACCCAAGAGGTATAGCAGTCTGACCACGAAGGGCCATCAAGTGGCCCACTGCTCAATAAAGGTTAAATACTGCTGACCATTTCTCTAGAGAGCCTCCACAAAAAAAGATGACAGCATAAAAAGAAAGGTGACAGTTATTGAAGAGAGGATGGAGGTGATGGCAGCAAGAGTTATGCGGCAGACAAGGCAACTGAGCTATTAAATTAATGATTCTTGGCAGCTGAAACTCTCTTCCTCTGAAAAGAAGACTAACACATCATTAGCTGCTTTTAGTGAAAGTGCCATTACTCCAATTGTGAGTGTGGAAATGTTTTAATGCTCTGTTTTATCTTCTGAGATGTTAGAGGGTGAACTCTGTACACTTGGTTCTGTCAGAGTTTTAACTGAAAAGGCAATGTTTGTTTCGCTTATAGATTTTGTACTATTTGCCAAATATGCATGAAACTTTCTGGAGAAAAGGGTCAAGTTTGGTGAAGGTTCTCCTGGGGGAAGAGGAAAGGATTAAAGAATGAGCGTCATAAAAAATGCATTTCTCATTTTAACTCCTGTAGGAAAACATGCTCTTTGCTACAGAAAAAAACCACAAAGCTGAATTACACCAGCCTTTGCATTAAACTAGAAGTGTATTCAGAGGACTGTCTTTGCTTGATTTGATCTAAATCTATTCAGTTGTTTTTGACACGCAAGCACATAAAGAACATGCTGAGTGAGCTGAAAAGAATTAAATTACAGCGAATCCTTGATAGTTGAAAAATTGTTTTTGGAATTTGTCTATAACTTTAGTGCTGTTTGATGAATATGCACTACATTTAGCAGACAATTAGCCTGTTTCGTTACTCTTGGTATTTTGTAACATTTTCAAATGCAATCAGATCTTTATTGTATTCAGCCATGACGGCCATAACAATTAACAGTACAGATTAAAACATGATGGTTATAATAAAAATTCACAGTTGATTCTTAAGAGCACGTGACGTTAAAATACAAATAGTTCAATACAATCAGCAATTTTGAGGATTACGGTTGTGATTGGCCATGTGACCAAATTATGATTTCACATTTTTACTTATTGGGAGTCGTCAACTGAGCAGTAAGCCAATCCCATGTGGGTGCATGATATAACATAAAAAGTAGGGTAGATATAAAGACGGTTGGGATTGCGGTTGTAAAATAAAGATGTGTAATATGTTCGTGTGTTAATCCCTAAAATACTCTAGATTTCCCATACAGGCTGTTGCCACCATAAAAGTATGAATGAGTTCAACTTTTTATATTTTTTTGTAATACCAATATGGGAGAATGCTTGCTTAAGTCAAGGGTAAATGCTAACAGACCATTTAAAATGCACTGGTCGTAAAGTGCACATGCATTTGCCCTACCCTCAAGAATAACTCTTCCTTCAACAACTGCTGCAGATAAGGGGGTCCGCCTAACTTAACATTTAATGGGGATCAGGGGAAAGTGCTTTCATAGAGAGGTCAAATTAAAAGCCCCAGTTAAAGTGCACATGCATTTGTGCTTCCCACGATAGTAGCCCTACAGCCGGACTGCGCAAGATCGCTATGTTCAGGCAGAAGATGCGGGCTTTCTTTATTAAAGTGCTTCAAAAAGGTCATAGATTGCATTTTATGACAACGTGCTAATAATGTAAAGTGCTTATACACCCGGACAGCTTTTACGCACAATTAGACAGTTTCATAAAGACTTTAGGAAGTGTTAAACCTGGGC
This sequence comes from Calotriton arnoldi, assembly GCA_963921515.1. NCBI lineage: Eukaryota > Metazoa > Chordata > Amphibia > Caudata > Salamandridae > Calotriton > Calotriton arnoldi. The sequence goes on from CAWUFW010001476.1 coordinate 69,663, forward strand.
TTGTAGCTTTCTAGGAAAGCCCATCCATGCCTTTATGGTCAAGAGTTGTGTCTGTCATTGAACATGGTTTTTCTGAGCTCCTGCTCTTAATTTCCAGGATGCAATAATGTAAGACGAAACAACCAAGACAATGTTTTTGTTATCTGATCTCATGCAAACAGCTTCAGCTTCGTTACACCTCCTGATGTTGAAGCTGATTAAAAGTGGGCAGAATATTGTTTACGTGTACTTAACGTGTAATGGCACAGCTGGAGGAAATGAGTTAGTGTTTCCTGGCCTTCCAAAGAGCACAGGCAGTAGTCTGACCCCTCATCAGAATTTAATGACCACCTTTAAATTACTGAAGCCACCGGCAATGTGCCCAATCAGAATTTGAGGTGACATCTTTCCTGCTGGAAAGATGTCATCTCTGAAAGTTGCAGGGCCCCAGTCTTGGTTAACTGATATAGAACGTTTTAGCAGTGGGTCTGCTCGGCTCAATTCACTTGATTGCTATGTTCTCAATATGCCTTCATAAACATATCAAAGCTAGCCTTCGTAATGGTTTCGAGATGGAGCCAAAGATCTTTTAGGCTAATGTTGTGTAGGACATGTGACAAGTGAGCAAACCATGGTATTGTGTGATAAACTTGTTTCGTCATGATATCCGATAGGGTGGATCTGTAAGAGGCAATCTCCCCCTTGGACCAAATGCGAATCCAATAGTTTATTGGTGCCAATGCTATATAACCCTCAATTTTTCCAATGTCTAGATCTGTTCTCAGTGCCGCTATTGGTGCTCCACGGCCCAGTTGCAATAAACGTTGTAGGAAGTTCTGTTACGTGATTTGCATTGATGGAGTTTTCCTGTAGCCCCAGATCTCTGCACCATATGTGCTTGCCACCCTTGCTTTTATTGTAACATTTTTGAGATCCGTTGGGGGAAGTGATGGACTATTAAAAAGAGTGGTCAAATAAGTGTTCATTTGCCTAACTGTGGCATCATTTGATGAATCCACTTGAAAGTTGGGAAACATTCAGCATGATTAGTTTTGGGTAGACCTATTCAGGGGGACAAAGTTAAGAAGGGAGGAAACCATTTTCATGTGCTAACAACTTTGATGCTGTGTAATGCATGCAATTTGGTAGGCTTTTAACTAGGTAAGTCCAGTTCTGGCATCTCAAGTCTCAAGCAGCTTGGCACAGCACACTTGGGGGCAGTCAAAAAGGAGGGGAGCTCTACACAACTCTTGGAAGACACTAAGCATATTTAGCTTAATCTAGATCTCTTGAGTTTGAGGCAATTTCGTCAATTGGAGCACAGTTAAAGGGAGGGTCAAAAAATTGTTAATTTGTTAATAATGCTATCACTGTTTATTTAGACTGGCAGGTAGACAAAAACATCTTTAATTTGCTAATAACTTTGTGGCATTTTCTAGATCTGCATATAATTTGACAGACCCTAGGCAAGTTTTCCTTACTTTTCAGAAGTTGAGTTTCATGCAGATCCATCAAGGTGGCATGGTTAGAAGTTGGTAGACAAAACATTTTCATTTGTTGATAACGTAGGTACCCTTTGAAAAATTTGCACAACATTTGTAAGGAATTTACATGTTTAGGGGCTTATTTACAAGCATCTTGTACCGCTGGTATGTCACTTTTTGTGAAGCACCGGCGGCGCATTTTGCTGCCTCATATTTACAAGGACACAAAAAGCCACCCTGCGTGGCTTTTCCTGTCCCTGTAAATACGGCCCCTTTACACGCAGCACTTTGCGTGAAAGGGACGTTCCATGAGTGTTGCTGTGGGTGTAACCACGCAACTTCCATGGAACCTGACACATTTCCATTACCTGTAAATGTGTCTGTATGCTACGCCTCCCAGGGGAGGTGTAGGGAGGCGCAACGAGGAGAGGAGAAATGTATTCATTTCTCCTTGGTTTTTTCCTCTTTCTATGCGTGCTGCATTCTGCAGCACACATAGAACAAGGAAATCGCCTCTTGTTATTGTTTATGTGCAGAATGGTGTCCCTCCCTGCACAATAATTTAAAAAAATTACGTTTTGCAGCTTCTATATGTGCTAATGCAGCACACATAGAAGTTTCAAAACGCCATTTCAGATTGTTTTTGTGGAGGAAGGGACACCTTCCTGCACATAAACAATCATCCCCGTAACGCAGACATCCTTGCACCATGGTGCAAGGGTGCCTGCGCCGGCACATGGCAGCTAATTGTACGTCAGCGCAGGGGAGAGCAAAGGCATCCATCATGTCATTGTAGATATGACGCATCCCTGTGCTTCGGAATTAACGCAGTGCAACGCAGCCAAATGGCTTGCGGCACCGCGCTGCATTAATTCTTTGTAAATATGGCCCTTAGTAATTCTGGTGGTACATCAAGTTCACCTTTTTGTAGGAATCCAAAGATTCATTCTGAGAAGGAGAGGTAAAGTTTAACTGCATCAAAAAGCTTTGGCTTACTTATAACTGTGCCCCCATTTGGGTGGAATAGATTTTCATAAACGTTGAGAAGGAAGAATTGCATATAACATGGAAATAATATGTGCAGTTGATGGTTGGATACAAGGTGTTTGGTTGCTTGTATCAAACCAGTGTTGCACACGACCGAAGGTTACAGGCAGCAGTGATTAATCACAAGGTGAGTTTGCCCAGGGCCTGGCCTGTGGCCAAGCCCTGCAGTTAACTTCGGCTGAACACATCTAAAGGTCATGCTGATCGGGGGTAGGCTGCAACATGATAGAGAGACATTATCCTTCGCCATCACAGCTACCAAACACCCAACATATATATCTGCACAAGGACGATTAACTTTCTATCGTTACAAAATCAGAGTTAATATGAAATTATAGTTACTTTTGCTTATAACACCTTAATGTATATTTAAAATGCCTGCCAATACTTCAAAACCAAAGGTGAATTGCAGTTATAGTTACAAACTAAAACTTGAAGATTCCCTGAAAGACCCCAGATAGGGTTAGCTCAACAAAACAAAGCTTGCGCATCTGCCATGCAAGCCATAACTCACACACGAATGCAATGGTCATAACATTACAAGAACTATAAATAAGAGAATTTCTCACCACAACTTTAAATGACAACACATACACAAAATGATCACACTCTATCCATTGGTGTGTCACTCATAATGGGGCATATTTACAAGCCCCTTGCGCCACTTTTGCGCCGCTGTTGCGTCACGCATGTGACGCAGCGGCGACGCGAACCATGCGCCGCGTTGCACTATATTTACAACGTGACGCATCTAGGGAGATACGTCACGTAGTAAACCCCTGCGCCACATGAAACCTGCGTCAGGTTTCATGTGGGCGCACCGGCGCAGGGGGGCGTTCCGGCGCAGGAACGCTCGGAAAAGTGACGTAGTGAAAGCTACAAGATTTCACGCAGTCACTTTTCCGACGCTGGTGCATCAAATCCTTACGCCTGCTTCAAGCAGGCGTAAGGATCGACGCACCATCTTAGGGATAGGAAGGTTGGAACAGTGCTGGAGTTGCGTCGCGCTTGCGACACAACTTCAGCACTGCGCCAACCTTCCGCCGGCAGATGCGTCACGCATCTGCTTATCCTTGTGCCACGATGCGCCGCATTGTAAATGCGGCGCATCGGACGTGGCGCAAGGGTAAACTTGCGTGACGCATTTTCCCTGGCGCATCCCTGCTGATATGCAGGGATGCGCCAGGGAACGTAAATATGCCCCAATGTTCATAGTAATTACTGTCACGTCACTAGTAAAATATTTCTTTCACTTATGATGTCAGTTGTTGCATCAAGCTGAGGTCCTGAGCTTTAGATGTGTTTTTACGTGAATTCCATAGTTTTTTAAAGTATCAATTAAAAACATGTATATTTGCTTCTAACCATAACAGCACTTTAGTGCTGTTTTTCCAGTGAATGTATGAGGTTTTTAAAATATAACTTTTAATATCTTAAATGGGTTCTAACCTTAATTTCACTTAAACTGTGCTTTTTTCAGCAAATACCTTACATTGAAAATGTATTTTTTGGATTGCTTGAAACTTTTACATAGTTTGATGAATCTGCATAAAACAGAACACATCGCTTGCAAGGCTAAGGGTTGGCATGTCCCTCTCTACATAGGATTCTGAAAGTTAAAGTAGTGGGGAACATCCAGGTCCCATTTTGGTTTTCATGAGAAATGTTGTCTCTCTGCTAACACAAAAACCTCTGAACATAACACCAAGCTTGGCACGAAAGTTCAACTTTACTCAGAGGAGTGTCTATGTTTGCTTGGGTGTCAATCCGTTCCGTAGTGTTTTTGACATCAGCATTTGAAAGATGTGCTTGATAGGCATCAAAGAGTTACATTTTATAGATATCTTGATTGATGAAAAGATGTTTTTGAGTTCCCTATAGCTTTAGTGACATTTGATGGATTTGCATGAAATTTGGGAAATGCTTAAAACGTTTATCTTACTCTTTGTATTTTTAAAATAGTACAGCTCTGTCAAGAGGGGCACATTTAAGATGGAGGGGCGGGGTTCAAAGAAATGTTGATTTGCTAATAACTTTGGCAAACTTTGATGAACGCATGTAAAATGTGGCAGTCCTTTAGCATGCATAGTTTTCTGCCGGTATATTAAAGATCCTGCAACTCCATGTTGTCACACAGTATATACGCCTTCTTGATTTGTCATCAACAGAGTGCACACGTGACAAGTGTATGCTTATGGGTTAAAACTTTATGGATTCATAAAAATGCAATTTCTAATGGAAATAATCTGCAACACTCAAGGAGGGATTCAAAATACTTTTTCTCCTCCGCTCTTGCAATTTGATTCACACCTGTATATCGTATCATGCTGTGAGTGGCACACATTATTTTTGTTGTAAATTGGATTTAACTGTGATATGCATATGTCAAAATATCATTACAAGTTTCCAAAATAATATTAATAAACCGTGCATAAAAATATGTAATAACTACATATTGAAATGAAGAAATTTAATGCATTAACTGAAAATGTAACAGTTAAAAGCACACAAGATAATAGTCACATGCAATTAGCTATATTAGTTCCAATTTTGAAATTATAATAACAAAATAAAATATTAAAGATGTTTAGAAAATGATTACTGATAATGTTTGGCCGATTTCATGAGCAAAGTTATACATCTAAGAAAGGAGATTTAGAAATAGTTCTTTCTTAAATTTTCAGCTTTTTTGCTATTCACAATCTTGTCATATACTGACATAGGTGCTGGGCATCTAGGCAGAAGTAGATTTCCAGAAGCTTGCCTTGAAACGACAACAATATACTGGGCAGATATCTGTTGAGGAAATTTTGCTCGTAATTGGGTTAAGAGTTAATTTATGATTTCAATGAATTTTTCTCTGTTTTCGTAACATGGAAAATAATGTGGGTAATTGTCTTTTCTTACATCCCGGAGAAAGATGCAGACTATTGGCCCTCCCTACTAAACAATGTTCAAATGTAGCATTATTTTGGGGAAGTCTAAATGGCTGTGTGAATCTTATTTTGAGAAACTACCTGCAAATGTTTTGTGAATATCCACTAGTTAGGGCTCAGCACAAACTACTTGCATGGCCACTTCCCCATGCTCTGCCTTTCCTCCTCTCATCACTCCTATTTCTCGTATTTTCTCAAGGTAATTCTATAAGCATGTGCAATTCACTCTTGATTTATACCCTGGAGGTTGAACTACTTTCTGTCCAGTCGTAGCCCATGCAGGTAAGAGTGGTGGGGCCAGGTGGGGGGGGTATTTTGATCGGACGATGACGAGAGAAAATTAATTATTTATTTAATTTTCCCTCGCCATCGTTTGTCGAAATCCCCTCACCTGGCCCCACTGCTCTTACCTGCATGGGCCGTGGCTGCTTCTGTCAGTGTTGCAGAGGAAAGTCTGTACTATTTAGATATGATTGCCGTCCTAGCATTCATCTCTGTATGTTGATAAGAACTGTTCTTGTTACAATATGTGGTGAGAGGCAGAAAACAGCCAATCACACGTCCACTCTATATAGAGTGGGTGGAGTAATGGCGTTAGTCCTATGAACCCACTCCGTCGGGCCATCAGAGTTAGCTTACCATCTACAGAACCAGTGGTGGCTCCATTGATGGAAAGCAGACAATCCACCTGTGTAAGAAATTGGGTTATTAGTTGATAGTGGTGAGAGCCTCACTCCAATAATAAACACAATCCTTGTCAGGGTGAACCACAAAAGTCACTAAACAAACCTGTGCTTAATCCTCTGATAGCATGGCACACAGTAGTCAGGCTTAACTTAGAAGCAATGTGTAAAGCCTTTTATTCTTGTGGAACAGCAGAAAACCATTGAACATGCCTTGATTACTTCTAAAATGGACTATTCTAATAGTCTGTATCTCAGGCTTCTTCCTTTCTTATTCAGCGTCTTCAGGGTATTCAAAACGTTGCTGTCCAATTGATCTTGAATCTCCCTCCCTGGTGCTGTATCTCAAATCATTTGCATCAGCTTCACTAATTGCCGATCAATAGAAGGATCCAGTTTAAGGCCCTCACTTTTGCTTTCAAGATTTTTAACTCTATGGGACCTCTCTATCTTAGGCGCCAGTTCAAACTATCATCCCAGGTGCGATCCCTTCATTCTTAAAACCTTAATTTGTTTCAAACCACTCGTATTGCTAAATCCAGAAGAGGTGGTCGTTCTTCTACCTACCTGACAGCTAGACTGTGGAATGCCTTACCTGTGGCCTTGAGAAGTTGTCCATCTGAAATAGTTTTCAGGAAAAAGCTTAAAACGCTTCTTTTTTACTCTGCATTAACCTTCTCCTAAGCCGGTTTCTGCCTTTGAACTAAGTGGATATTCTTTTCGCAAGCGCCAGGACACCTTTTTAGGTAGTTGGGCATTTTGCAAATGTATTATATTGTATTGTATTGTAATAGAGCCAAAAGCACATAGTGCCACTCATGGTAATCTGGTCATGCTCGACTGCGTCAAAGCCACACGTTCAGACCAACTGTGATAGAGCACAGCCCGGATGCAGAGACCAGGTTTGTCCAAGTGAAGAGATTACCTTCTCACAGAGTTTGAGTCTACGCAAGGTTCCTCAGCCAAACCTTCCCGTTGGTGGGAACCATGAGAGATCATTATCGGCATGAAGAGCATGTTGCTGCTCGATCTCCATGTTGGTGGGAGATGAGGGCGGTCACTGTTGGCTTGAAGAGCAGGTTGCTTTTGGAGCTTTGCATTGGCGGGACACGCGGGCGGTCGTTGTTGATGCAAAGACACCTTTTGTGGTCGTGAGGAGCCCAAATCCTCTGCTTTTTCACCTGTACTTCAGTCTTTGTAGTTTTGAAGTAGGTGTACACTCTGATGCCAGCCCAGGGTCCAGCACCTGGTGGACACATCTTGAGGATCAGGACTGACTCCAGCAGAGGTCGGCAACAGGGCACAGGCAGGTCCAGTTGCTGTTGGTCAGCTGGGCAGTTGCAGGGAAGGCCTCTGAAAGCTTGCTGTGCCCTCGTGCTCAAACAGGAGGTCAGCCAACTGACCCATGGAGTCACTTCTGGGATCTTAAGTTCAAGGCAAGCAGGTTCAGTCATCCTTCTTCAGAAAGCAGGGCAGTCCTTCTTCTGAATTTTCCACTGTTAGAAATGGGGGTTTCTAGTTGGCAGAGGTAGGTACCTTAGTCCAAGTAGGGACCTCTGCTTCTAGTCAGGGTAAGGGGGATACATACTCTAGATAACCTGTGCTCACCCCCTGGGTAGCTTGCCACGAGCAGACAGGCTTATCCCAAAGGCAATGTTTAAAGTATTTCTACTCAAAACACACAGTAATACAGTGATAACACCACAAATGGACACCACACCAGTTTAGAAAAATAAAGTATCTTTATCTAAACTCAACAAGACCAAAACGACAAAAATCCAACATACAGGTAATAAGATATGACTTTAGAACATATATTTCAAAAATAAAGGTTGTAGAAAACAAATAGCTCCACCTGGGGCATTTGCAATTTTGTAACAGCAATAAATCCAAAGTCGGGCACCGACCGTGAGGAGTGCGGCATCGGGCATGGAGTCACACAGACCACCAAACAAACAGCACCTTGGAAACAAAGTCTATGATGATGCACAGCGCCGTGGAGGTGAGGCATCGGTGCCGAGGTCGAGGCCGGCTTCCTGGCTGCCACGGGGGAGTCGAGGCTTTGTGTCTGCGAGGAGGCGACGTGTCGAGTCCAGGACAGGGGAAGCCGTTTGGGTCGGCAGTGAGGCGTCAGTTCCGGTGACAATGCAAAGTCGGTGAGTTCGTGGATTCACCCTTGGCGGTTATCACCGCTGCGATGACAGGATGCAGGCGCTGGTGATGCCGGAGTCGGTGCGAGCGCTGGCATCAGGAAATGCCAATAACTGCAGGCGTCGGCAGGCGTCGAAAGGCGTCGGAGTTGTGGTGCAGGCCGGGCAGTGCGTCATGCACTTCACAAGTGGTGCCCCTGCCTCGGTGCAGGTCGCAGCATCTCAGTGGCATCGCTGACGGTGTCGGAAACAGGTTTTCTTACTTCTCTTAGGTTTTTTCCAGCTCCCAACAGCAGGAACATCCTCCAGAGGCCCAAAACTGAAATATCTATGATAATGAATTAGGTAATTGTTTAATTTGTTTTTGTGTGTGTCGGCTTTGGGTTACAGGGGTAAAGGGTGGGGAGTAAATTAATTTTCCTTACTTTATAATTAGTTGTTAAATACTTTTAGTTATTTAATTGAAAAATACCGTTTAATTTTAGGTGTGGGTTGTGAGGATTATAGGCATAAATGGAAGGAAGTATGGGGCTCATTATGATGGCGGAAGGACAGCCACCGTCGGGCCGGCAGTGGCGGTCTTTCCGCCATCACAATGAAAATTCCCACCGCCAAATTAGGATGGCGGTGGAAATCATGAAGGTACTGCGGCGGACGGAAAGTCTGTGCGCCATGGACCCGCAAGGCGGTTCTTTTCCGCCCGCCTTGCGGAACCCGGAACCAGGGCAACATTGCGGCGGTGCCATGCAGGCACCGCCGTAATGATGATGATGTGCCCTTCCGCCTGTCTTTTTGCGGCGGATATCCCATCGCAAAAAGACAGGCGGAGACTGGCTTTGGGGGCCTGTTGCGGGCCCCCTCTGTGTGTGGGGGGGAAGGTGCACTGGGGGGTACCCATGGTACCCCCCTGCATTCCCATGCACAAGGTGGCAGGCACCGCGTGGTGCCTGCCACGTTGTGCATGGGAATGCACATCGTGGCATTTTGGCACTGCGAACGGTGCTGCAGCCAGCAGCACCGCCCGCAATGTTAAAAGGCCAGGATGCGCCCACATACTGGCGGGTGTATCCTAATTGGGCTGGTGGGACCGCCGCACATCTGGCGGGCGGTCCCATCACTGTTAGTGATGGCGGGCGAACTGATGTCCGCCCGCCATCATAATGAGCCCCTTAATTTTTATGTGTTTTAATTTCTTTTTTAATTAATAATATTTGTTTAATAGAAAATTAATTATGTTAATTATACAAATAATTTTTTTTTAAGTTTAGATGTGGGTTGTGAGTTGTGTGGTGTTATAGTGTAGGAAGTAAATAGACTAGATTTATGTCATAATTAATGGTTTTTTTAATAAATAATTTCTAAATAAATACATTTATTTGTTTGAAAATTGTTTTTTTATTTTATGTAATATAATATTTGTAGATATTTGTGATCTGTATTTAAAATGATATGTTTTTATTTTTAATATTGAATATTTTTATTTTTTATTTTTAACATATATATTTTTTTATTTACTTCTTTTTAAAAAATATTTTTATTTTGTTGATGATATTTTGTTTGTTTTTAATTTTGAAATGAATGGAGTGGGAATAGTAAATCTTACCCCTCCACAATCCAACACTTTCCCTATTGATGCACTGACTGGAGTGGGAATAGTAAATTTTATCCTTTCGCTATCCAACACTTTCCCTACTGTTGCACTCACTGCAGTGGGAATAGTAATTTTTACATCTCCGCTATCCAACACTTTCCCTACTGTTGCACTCATTGGAGTAGTAATAGTAATTTTTACCCCTCCGCTATCCAACACTTTCCCTAATGTTGCACAGACTGGAGTGGGAATAGTAATTTTATCCATCCGCTATCCAACACTTACTCCACAGTTGCACTCACTGGAGTGGGAATAGTCATTTTTACCCATCCGCTATCCAACACTGTCCCTACTGTCGCACTGACTGGAGTGGGAATAATAAATTTTATCCCTCCGCTATCCAACACTCTCCCTACTGTTGCACTCATTGGAGTGGGAATAGTAATTTTTACCCCTCCGCTATCCAACACTTTCCCTGCTGTTGCACTGACTGGAGTGGGAAATTTAAGTTTAAAGATTTTTAAATAGTTTAATGGTCTAATTTATAATAGAACTTTTTTTAAATAGGTTTTATGTCATTGGGATATGTGTGTGTGTGTGTATATATATATTCACTGAAAAAACCATAGGTTTCAGACACGTTATAGTTAGAAATTAGCATTTAAAAAACCTTTGAAATTCACTGAAAAAACCATAGGTTTTAGGGACAGTTATAGTTAGTTGGACATTTCACTCGTACAAAACCATAGAAATTCCCCGTTATAGTTAGTTCAGCTAACTATAACTCGCGCCCCCGCAATGCACTGCTGATGACGTCACATATTACATCACTCATGACATGGTCAGTGACATCACTGATGACATCACTGATGACATCTCAAATGACATCTTACTTAGGATAGAAGCGTGACCAAAGCTGTTCTCGTACTGTATCTAGATGTTTTAAAGGTTTTGATATTCTGTTTTATTTGGTGATTTTGTGCACTTTGATAATGTTTTTAATATAACTGTTTTTGTCTGTTCTGTTACAGATACCAATGTGGGATGCAGATGAGCTTTAATATCTACCAACACATCTAATGCTTAATATTAATTTCTTTCACTATGTGATGACATCATCCGGTGAGTGTGTGTGTTTCTAAAAAGTTTAAGAATGTTTTATATATATATATATATATCGGCGTGGATGGCATTGTGCTAATCCCCTGCTTAAAGACTTTGATAGAAAAGCAGACATTTGAGGTGAGCAGATTTAGAGTGTCGCTGGTGTTGAGAGTGCTCTATACAGGAGCTGCTTTCCACCTAAACTTGAGAACTACCCAGAGTTCTCTGCTTCTTTTTGCATAATGTATGCGTCACTCTATGCCTGAAAGGGTATTCTTTTGACTTATACTGGGTGCTCCTTGTGTCTGGACAAAGCTATACCTCTCTGAAGAGCTCTAATTAGAGCGAAACACTGTGTCAGGGGTTGCTTTTACTCATTTCAGGTTGGCTTGGATGGTATTTTACCAATTCAAAGCTGTAATATTGTGCCTGGAGTGGTAAATGGCTTTTGTCATTTTGCAGCTCGGCATGGACAGCACTGTGCTAGTCCTATGCTTAAAGACTTTGCTGTAGAAATGTCAAAAGACTTTGTCCCTTTCTATCTCGGCGTGGATGGCATTGTGCTAATCCTATGCTTAAAGACTTTGATAGAAAAGCAGACATTTGAGGTGAGCAGATTTAGAGTGTCGCTGGTGTTGAGAGTGCTCTATACAGGAGCTGCTTTCCACCTAAACTTGAGAACTACCCAGAGTTCTCTGCTTCTTTTTTGCATATATATATATGTATATATTCACTGAAAAAACCATAGGTTTCAGACACGTTATAGTTAGAAATTAGCATTTAAAAACCTTTGAAATTCACTGAAAAACCATAGGTTTTAGGGACAGTTATAGTTAGTTGGACATTTCACTCGTACAAAACCATAGAAATTCCCCCGTTATAGTTAGTTCAGCTAACTATAACTCGCGCTCCCGCAATGCACTGCTGATGACGTCACATATTACATCACTCATGACATGGTCAGTGACATCACTGATGACATCACTGATGACATCTCAAATGACATCACAGATGACATCATCCAGTGACTGTGTGTTTCTGTAAAGTTTAAATATGTTTAATATATATAGGGAAAGGCGTATTGAAGAATGAGTGGGTGTATAAGTGTCTGAATGGATGATTTAGTACATGCGTGACTGACTCTACAAGTGAGTGATTAAACGTATCTTACTGAATGCATGGGTTAGTGACTAAACTGTGTGAATGTCTGTATCCGTCTGTTTGTTGGTGTGTAAGTGGATGCATGGATTTGCGAATAGCTACATGAGTGTCTATATGGGTTATTGATTGGTTCTCTGAGTATCTGTATGGCTGCCTCAGTGTTTGTGTGGGTGGGGTGTGTGTGACTCTGTACATAGATGTGTGAGTGGGTGATTCACTGGGTGCATGATTTCAAGAGTGCATCTGTGATGGACTGCTTGGGTGGGTGAGTGGGTGTATGGGTGTGTTAGTGAGTGAATGTATATCTCAGTGGTACATGTGCGAGTAACTACATATGTAAAAGGCAGTATATATGTGTGTTAGAGTATTTAAATGGCTATAAGTGAGAGTGTGTGATTGTGAGAGTGGCTGTATGGATGCGTGTGTGCTTGTATCAGTTATTGTATAAGAGCTTAAGAATGTGCTAGTATTTGTATGAGTAAGTGAGCTGGTGTGTGTATAACTGTATAGGTGAGTAAATGGGTGTGTGATTAATTTTTTGCATGACTGACTAGGTGTGTGAGTACCTCTATGGATGAGTGGCGGTGTGTGAGTGTTTATATAGGTGTATGAGTGCATATGATAGTCCTGTACTGAGTGACTGTAAGTATGAGTGACTGTACGGGTGAGTGAGTAGATGTGTGTGTGTAGACCTAAGAATCAGTGAGTGGGTATGTAGTTATTGGTATTGGAGTGTGTATGGTTTTGAGAATGGCAGTCTATCATTTAGAGTGGGTGTATCAAAAGTTATATTAGGGTGTGAGAAGATGTATGAAATTATCACATGGATGATGTCATCAGTGATGTCATCAGTGATGTCATTTAAGATATCATCAGTGATGTCATCAGTGATGTCACTGACCATGTCATGAGTGATGTAATATGTGACGTCATCAGCAGTGCATTGCGGGAGCGCGAGTTATAGTTAGCTGAACTAACTATAACGGGGGAATTTCTATGGTTTTGTACGAGTGAAATGTCCAACTAACTATAACTGTCCCTAAAGCCTATGGTTTTTTCAGTGAATTTCAAAGGTTTTTTAAATGCTAATTTCTAACTATAACGTGTCTGAAACCTATGGTTTTTTCAGTGAATTTCAAAGGTTTTTTAAATGCTAATTTCTAACTATAACGTGCCTGAAACCTATGATTTTTTAAGTGAATTTCAAAGGTTTTTTAAATGCTAGTTTCTAACTATGCCTACAGAGGTAGGACATGTGAAGAAAGAAGAAAAAACACACAGAAAGAAGCAAAAGAAATGCAGAAAGAAGCAACAGAAGTCCACAAAGACGAAGAAAAGTGCAGGAAGAAGCAAAAGATGTGCAGAAAGAACCAACAGAGGAGCAGAAAGAGGCCTTGTTGCAAAATCATCCTGTGCCCACAACTTTTTCAGACGGGTACTGGTGGTAACTGACTCTGACTAACCAGAGCCAGTGCTATGCTAAAAGACACTTAGAATACAGTGAAAACACCTACATACACTAGGGAACACTATGCGTTGGGGTACCCCTGTGATTAGCATGACCTCCTCTGTAAGTCCCTAGTACATAATAGGGCAGGGGGATTAAAACTACCTCTTAAAACGCGTGTGCAAACGCGCCCGTGGCGCGTTTTTAAGTTGCGGGATTAAGTCCCCTTGAATCCTGAGGGTCCCTGGGGCCCAACTAGCCCCCAGGTACCTACAGTTAGGACCACAGAGCTGAGTTGCAGAGAGGCGTTCCGAGGCCACGCACCTTTTTTCACCTCTCTGCAACGCAACTCTGTTGTGCTTACTGAAGGTACCTGGTGGGCTAGTTGGCCCCCAGGGTCCCTCAGGATTCCAGGGGAATTAATTCCCCAACTTAAAACGCACCACAGGGCGTGTTTGCGCACATGTCACCTGAGGCCCCGCCCCCTCCCTTCACCACTGTGCAAACGCGCCCCGTGGCGCGTTTTAAGTTGGGGGATTAGGTCACCTTGAATCCTGAGGGTCCCTGGGGCCCAACTAGCCCACCAGGTACTTCCAGTAAGCACCACAGGCCTGCGTTGCAACGCCTGTAACAAATTGTGCAGTTGTGTTTAGGTAGTGAAGGGGGTTGTGCTGGGGGTAGTGTTTTAGGGTTTAGGGTAGTGCAGTGGTGTTTGTGTAGTGTAGGGGTCATGCTGGGGGAGGATTTAGGGTTTAGGGTAGTGCAGTGGTGTTTGGGTAGTGTAGGGAGTCGTGCTGGGGGAGTGTTTTAGGGTTTAGGGTAGTGCAGTGGTGTTTGGGTAGTGTAGGGGTCGTGCTGGGGGTAGTGTTTTAGGGTTTAGGGTAGTGCAGTGGTGTTTGGGTAGTGTAGGGGGTCATGCTGGGGGTAGTGGTTTAGGGTTTAGGGTAGTGCAGTGGTGTTTGGGTAGTGTAGGGGTACTGCTGGGGGTAGTGTTTTAGGGTTTAGGGTAGTGCAGTGGTGTTTGGGTAGTGTAGGGGGAACTGCTGGGGGTAGTGTTTTAGGGTTTAGGGTAGTGCAGTGGTGTTTGGGTAGTGTAGGGGTACTGCTGGGGTAGTGTTTTAGGGTTTAGGGTAGTGCAGTGGTGTTTGGGTAGTGTAGGGGTTCGTGCTGGGGTAGTGGTTTAGGGTTTAGGGTAGTGCAGTGGTGTTTGTGTAGTGTAGGGGTAGTGGTTTAGGGTTTAGGGTAGTGCAGTGGTGTTTGTGTAGTGTAGGGGGTCATGCTGGGGATAGTGTTTTAGGGTTTAGGGTAGTGCAGTGGTGTTTGTGTAGTGTAGGAGGTCGTGTTTTAGGGTTTAGGGTAGTGCAGTGGTCTTTGGGTAGTGTAGGGAGTCGTGCGGGGGTAGTGTTTTAGGGTTTAGGGTAGTGCAGTGGTCTTTGGGTAGTGTAGGGGTCGTGCAGGGGGTAGTGTTTTAGGGTTTAGGGTAGTGCATTGGTGTTTGGGTAGTGTAGGGGTCATGCGGGGGTAGTGTTTTAGGGGTTAGGGCAGTGCAGTGGTGTTTGGGTAGTGTAGGGGGTTGTGCTGGGGGAGTGTTTTAGGGTTTAGGGCAGTGCAGTGGTGTTTGGGTAGTGTAGGGGTTGTGCTGGGGGAGTGTTTTAGGGTTTAGGGCAGTGCAGTGGTGTTCGGGTAGTGTAGGGGTCATGCTGGGGGGAGTGTTTTAGGGTTTAGGGCAGTGCAGTGGTGTTTGGGTAGTGTAGGGGGTCGTGCTGGGGGAGTGTTTGAGGGTTTAGGGCAGTGCAGTCGTGTTCGGGTAGTGTAGGGGGTCATGCTGAAGGGAGTATTTTAGTGTTTAGGGTAGTGCAGTGGTGTTCGGGCAGTGTAGGGGGTCGTACTGGGGGTGGTGTTTTAGGGTTTAGGGCAGTGCAGTGGTGTTCGGGCAGTGTAGGGGGTCGTGCTGGGGGTGGTGTTTCAGGGTTTAGGGCAGTGCAGTGGTGTTCGGGCAGTGTAGGGGTCGTGCAGGGGTGGTGTTTCAGGGTTTAGGGCAGTGCAGTGGTGTTTGGGCAGTGTAGGGGTCGTGCAGGGGTGGTGTTTCAGGGTTTAGGGCAGTGGTGTTTGGGCAGTGTAGGGGGTCGTGCTGGGGTGGTGTTTCAGGGTTTGGGGCAGTGCAGTGGTGTTCGGGCAGTAAAGGGGGTCGTGCTGGGGGTGGTGTTTCAGGGTTTTGGGCAGTGCAGTGGTGTTCGGGCAGAGTAGGGGTACTGCTGGGGGTAGTGTTTTAGGGTTTAGGGTAGTGCAGTGGTGTTTGGGTAGTGTAGGGGGTCACTGCTGGGGGTAGTGTTTTAGGGTTTAGGGTAGTGCAGTGGTGTTTGGGTAGTGTAGGGAGTACGTGCTGGGGGTAGTGTTTTAGGGTTTAGGGTAGTGCAGTGGTGTTTGGGTAGTGTAGGGGGTACTGCTGGGGGTAGTGTTTTAGGGTTTAGGGTAGTGCAGTGGTGTTTGGGTAGTGTAGGGGTTCGTGCTGGGGGTAGTTTTAGGGTTTAGGGTAGTGCAGTGGTGTTTGGTGTAGTGTAGGGGGTAGTGTTTTAGGGTTTAGGGTAGTGCAGTGGTGTTTGTGTAGTGTAGGGGTACGTGCTGGGGATAGTGTTTTAGGGTTTAGGGTAGTGCAGTGGTGTTTGTGTAGTGTAGGAGGTCGTGTTTTAGGGTTTAGGGTAGTGCAGTGGTCTTTGGGTAGTGTAGGAGTCGTGCGGGGTACTGTTTTAGGGTTTAGGGTAGTGCAGTGGTCTTTGGGTAGTGTAGGGAGTCGTGCAGGGGGTAGTGTTTTAGGGTTTAGGGTAGTGCATTGGTGTTTGGGTAGTGTAGGGGTCATGCGGGGGTAGTGTTTTAGGGATTAGGGCAGTGCAGTGGTGTTTGGGTAGTGTAGGGGGTCGTGCTGGGGGTAGTGTTTTAGGATTTAGGGCAGTGCAGTGGTGTTTGGGTAGTGTAGGGGGTG
The DNA here is from genome assembly GCA_963921515.1 of Calotriton arnoldi. Lineage (NCBI taxonomy): Eukaryota > Metazoa > Chordata > Amphibia > Caudata > Salamandridae > Calotriton > Calotriton arnoldi. The sequence continues at coordinate 86,225 of CAWUFW010001476.1, forward strand.
GTGCTGGGGGAGTGTTTTAGGGTTTAGGGCAGTGCAGTGGTGTTCGGGTAGTGTAGGGGGTCGTGCTGGGGGAGTGTTTTAGGGTTTAGGGCAGTGCAGTGGTGTTTGGGTAGTGTAGGGGGTCGGGCTGGGGGAGTGTTTGAGGGTTTAGGGCAGTGCAGTCGTGTTCGGGTAGTGTAGGGGGTCGTGCTGAAGGGTAGTATTTTAGTGTTTAGGGTAGTGCAGTGGTGTTCGGGCAGTGTAGGGGTCGTGCTGGGGGTGGTGTTTTAGGGTTTAGGGCAGTGCAGTGGTGTTCGGGCAGTGTAGGGGGTCGTGCTGGGGGTGGTGTTTTAGGTTTTAGGGCAGTACAGTGGTGTTCGGGCAGTGTAGGGGTCATGCTAGGGGTGGTGTTTCAGGGTTTAGGGCAGTGCAGTGGTGTTTGGGCAGTGTAGGGGGTGCAGGGGTGGTGTTTCAGGGTTTAGGCAGTGCAGTGGTGTTCGGGCAGTGTAGGGGTCGTGCTGGGGGTGGTGTTTCAGGGTTTAGGGCAGTGCAGTGGTGTTCGGGCAGTGTAGGCGGTCGTGCTGGGGCTGGTGTTTCAGGGTTTTGGGCAGAGCAGTGGTGTTCGGGCAGTGTAGGGGGTCGTGCTGGGGGTGGTGTTTCAGGGTTTAGGGCAGTGCAGTGGTGTTTGGGCAGTGTAGGGGTCGTGCTGGGGGTGGTGTTTCAGGGTTTAGGGCAGTGCAGTGGTGTTCGGGCAGTGTAGGGTGTGCGTGCTGGGGCTGGTGTTTCAGGGTTTAGGGCAGTGCAGTGGTGTTCGGGTAGTGTAGGGGTCGTGCTGGGTGCTAGTGTTTCAGGGTTTAGGGCAGAGCAGTGGTGTTCAGGCAGTGTAGGGGGTTGTGCTGGAGGCTGGTGTTTCAGGGTTTAGGGCAGTGCAGTGGTGTTCGGGCAGTGTAGGGGGTCGTGCTGGGGCTGGTGTTTCAGGGTTTAGGGCAGTGCAGTGGTTTTGTGTAGGGGGTCTTGCTGGGGCTGGTGTTTCAGGGATTAGGGCAGTGCAGTGCTGTTCGGGCAGTGTAGGTGGTCTTGCTGGGGCTAGTGTTTCAGGGTTTAGGGCAGTGCAGTGGTGTTCGGGCAGTGTAGGGGGTCTTGCTGGGGCTGGTGTTTCAGGGTTTAGGGCAGTGCAGTGGTGTTCGGGCAGTGTAGGGTGTCGTGCTGGGGGTGGTGTTTCAGGGTTTAGGGCAGTGCAGTGTTGTTCGGGCAGTGTAGGGGTCATGCTGGGGCTGGTGTTTCAGGTTTTAGGGCAGTGCAGTGGTGTTCAGGCAGTGTAGGGGGTCATGCTGGAGGTGGTATTTCAGGGTTTAGGGCAGAGCAGTGGTGTTCGGCCAGTGTAGGTGGTCTTGCTGGGGTGGTGTTTCAGGGTTTAGGGCAGTGGTGTTCGGGCAGTGTAGGGGTCTTGCTGGGGTTGGTGTTTCAGGGTTTAGGGCAGTGCAGTGGTGTTCGGGCAGTGTAGGGGGTCGTGCTGTGGCTGGTGTTTCAGGGTTTAGGGCAGTGCAGTGGTGTTCGGGCAGTGTAGGGGGTCATGCAGGGGCTGGTGTTTCAGGGTTTAGGGCAGTGCAGTGGTGTTCGGGCAGTGTAGGGGTCGTGCTGGGGCTGGTGTTTGAGGGTTTAGGGCAGTGCAGTGGTGTTCGGGCAGTGTAGGGGGTCGTGCTGGGGCTGGTGTTTCAGGGTTTATGGCAGTGCAGTGGTGTTCGGGCAGTGTAGGCGGTCGTGCTGGGGCTGGTGTTTCAGGGTTTAGGGCAGTGCAGTTGTGTTCGGGCAGTGTAGGGGGTCTTGCTGGGGGTGGTGTTTCAGGGTTTAGGGCAGTGCAGTGGTGTTCGGGCAGTGTAGGGGGTCTTGCTGGGACTGGTGTTTCAGGGTTTAGGCAGTGCAGTGGTGTTCGGGCAGTGTAGGGGGTCTTGCTGGGGCTGGTGTTTCAGGGTTTAGGGTAGTGCAGTGGTGTTCGGGCAGTGTAGGGGGTCTTGCTGGGGCTGGTGTGTGACGGTTTAGGGCAGTGCAGTGGTGTTCAGGCAGTGTAGGCGGTCTTGCTGGGGCTGGTGTTTCAGGGTTTAGGGCAGTGCAGTGGTGTTCGGGCAGTGCACGGGGTCTGTGCTGGGGCTGGTGTTTCAGGGTTTAGGGCAGTGCAGTGGTGTTCGGGCAGTGTAGGGGGTCGTGCTGGGGTGGTGTTTCAGGGTTTAGGGCAGTGCAGTGGTGTTCGGGCAGTGTAGGGGTCGTGCTGGGGCTGGTGTTTCAGGGTTTAGGGCAGTGCAGTGGTGTTCGAGCAGTGTAGGGGGTCGTGCTGGGGCTGGTGTTTCAGGGTTTAGGGCAGTGCAGTGGTGTTCGGGCAGTGTAGGGGGTCATGCTGGGGCTGGTGTTTTAGGGTTTAGGGCAGTGCAGTGGTGTTCAGGCAGTGTAGGGGGTCGTGCTGGGGCTGGTGTTTCAGGGTTTAAGGCCAGTGCAGTGGTGTTCGGGCAGTGTAGGGGGTCGTGCTGGGGCTGGTGTTTCAGGGTTTAGGGCAGTGCAGTGGTGTTCGGGCAGTGTACAGGGATCGTGCTGGGGCTGGTGTTTCAGGGTTTAGGGCAGTGCAGTGGTGTTCGGGCAGTGTAGGGGGTCGTGCTGGGGGTGGTGTTTCAGGGTTTAGGGCAGTGCAGTGGTGTTCGGGCAGTGTAGGGGGTCGTGCTGGGGCTGGTGTTTCAGGGTTTTGGGCAGAGCAGTGGTGTTCGGGCAGTGTAGGGGGTCGTGCTGGGGGTGGTGTTTCAGGGTTTAGGGCAGTGCAGTGGTGTTCAGGTAGTGTAGGGGGTCTTGCTGGGGGTGGTGTTTCAGGGTTTAGGGCAGTGGTGTTCGGGCAGTGTAGGGGGTCTTGCTGGGGGTGGTGTTTCAGGGTTTAGGGCAGTGCAGTGGTGTTCGGGCAGTGTAGGGGGTCTTGCTGGGGGTAGTGTTACAGGGTTTAGGGCAGTGCAGTGGTGTTCGTGCAGTGTAGGGGGTCATGCTGGGGGTGGTGTTTCAGGGTTTAGGGCAGTGCAGTGGTGTTCGGGCAGTGTAGGGGGTCGTGCTGGGGCTGGTGTTTCAGGGTTTTGGGCAGAGCAGTGGTGTTCGGGCAGTATAGGGGGTCGTGCTGGGGGTGGTGTTTCAGGGTTTAGGGAAGTGCAGTGGTGTTCGGGCAGTGTAGGGGGTCTTGCTGGGGGTGGTGTTTGAGGGTTTAGGGCAGTGGTGTTCGGGCAGTGTAGGGGGTCTTGCTGGGTGGTGATGTTTCAGTGTTTAGGGCAGTGCAGTGGTGTTTGGGCAGTGTAGGGGGTCTTGCTGGGGGTAGTGTTTCAGGGTTTAGGGCAGTGCAGTGGTGTTCATGCAGTGTAGGGGGTTGTGCTGAGGATGGTGTTTCAGGGTTTAGGGCAGTGCAGTAGTGTTCAGGCAGTGTAGGGGGACATGCAGGGGGTGGTGTTTCAGGGTTTAGGGCAGTGCAGTGGTGTTCGGGCAGTGTAGGGGGTCATGCTGGGGGTGGTGTTTCAGGGTTTAGGGCAGTGCAGTGGTGTTCGGGCAGTGTAGGGGGTCGTGCAGGGGGTGGTGTTTCAGGGTTTAGGGCAGTGCAGTGGTGTTCGGGCAGTGTAGGGGGTCGTGCTGGGGCTGGTGTTTCAGGGTTTAGGGCACTGCATTGGTGTTCGGGCAGTGAAGGGGGTCGTGCTGGGGCTGGTGTTTCATGGTTTAGGGCAGTGCAGTGGTGTTCGGGCAGTGTAGGGGGTCTTGCTGGGGCTGGTGTTTCAGGGTTTGGGGCAGGGCAGTGGTGTTCGGGCAGTGTAGGCGGTCGTGCTGGGGCTGGTGTTTCAGATTTTAGGGCAGTGCAGTGGTGTTCGGGCAGTGTAGGGGGTTTTGCTGGGGCTGGTGTTTCAGGGTTTAGGGCAGTGCAGTGGTGCTCGGGCAGTGTAGGGGGTCGTGCTGGGGGTGGTGTTTCAGGGTTTAGGGTAGAGCAGTGGTGCTCGGGCAGTGTAGGGGTCGTGCTGGGGCTGGTGTTTCAGGGTTTAGGGCAGTGCAGTGGTGTTCGGGCAGTGTAGTGGGTCGTGCTGGGGCTGGTGTTTCAGGGTTTTGGGCAGAGCAGTGGTGTTCGGGCAGTATAGGGGTCGTGCTGGGGGTGGTGTTTCAGGGTTTAGGGAAGTGCAGTGGTGTTCGGGCAGTGTAGGGGGTCTTGCTGGGGGTGGTGTTTGAGGGTTTAGGGCAGTGGTGTTCGGGCAGTGTAGGGGTCTTGCTGGGGGTGATGTTTCAGGGTTTAGGGCAGTGCAGTGGTGTTCGGACAGTGTAGGGGGTCTTGCTGGGGGTAGTGTTTCAGGGTTTAGGGCAGTGCAGTGGTGTTCGGGCAGTGTAGGGGGTCGTGCTGGGGCTGGTGTTTCAGGGTTTAGGGCAGTGCAGTGGTGTTCGGGCAGTGTAGGGGGTCATGAAGGGGGTGGTGTTTCAGGGTTTAGGGCAGTGCAGTGGTGTTCGGGCAGTGTAGGGGTCGTGCTGGGGGTTGTGTTTCAGGGTTTAGGGCAGTGCAGTGGTGTTCGGGCATGCAGGGGGTCGTGCAGGGGCTGGTGTTTCAGGGTTTAGGGCAGTGCAGTGGTGTTCGGGCAGTGTAGGGGGTCGTGCTGGGGGTAGTGTTTTAGGGTTTAGGGTAGTGCAGTGGTGTTTGTGTAGTGTAGGGGGTCATGTTTTAGGGTAGTGCAGTGGTGTTTGGGTAGTGTAGGGGTCGTGCTGGGGGTAGTATTTTAGGATTTAGGTTAGTGCAGTGGTGTTTGGGTAGTGTAGGGGTCGTGCTGGGGGTAGTGTTTTAGGGTTTAGGGTATTACAGTGGTGTTTGTGTAGTGTAGGGGTCGTGCTGGGGGTAGTGTTTTAGGGTTTAGGGTAATGCAGTGGTGCTTGTGTAGTGTAGGGGTCGTGCTGGGGGTAGTGTTTTAGGGTTTAGGGTAGTGCAGTGTTGTTTGTGTAGTGTAGGGGTTCATGTTTTAGGGTAGTGCAGTGGTGTTTGGGTAGTGTAGGGGTCATGCTGGGGGTAGTGTTTTAGGATTTAGGTTAGTGCAGTGGTGTTTGGGTAGTGTAGGGGGTCGTCCTGGGGGTAGTGTTTTAGGGTTTAGGGTAGTGCAGTGGTGCTTGTGTAGTGTAGGGGGTCGTGCTGGGGGTAGTGTTTTAGGGTTTAGGGTAGTGCAGTGGTGTTTTGTAGTGTAGGGGGTCATGTTTTAAGATGCAACGCTCCAATACCTGACCAGTCTGCACTACATAAAACTGCAAAAACTAAAAATAAAAAGTGTTTTGCACACTTTTGTCATTGGGCTATATGTGGGCTACATCTGGGTAATATTTGTGCTACATTTGGGCTCTTTTTTCTCTGGTGGCCATTTTGGAAGACTTCTTTGTTATGAAGTTTCCTAATTTCCTCATTTACTGCAGTCTCCTCAGTAGGAAATGCTTTCAGTTTTTTACTTTGATTCCATCAAGAAGGCATTCAGATGTGTCTCACATTTGCCATAAATTCAGAATGTTAGCACTCTAGTTGCTCATTAGATCACTGTACTAAAGCTACTGCTCACCAGGGAGTTAACTGGAAGTCTGCTGCTGGTATTGAAAGTGATTGTTTCAGTCTGCATGTCAGAATTTTCTAATGAAATAGAAGAGGATTTGAGATCTCACTTAAAACATGCCCTAATTTTTCTTTCTGCAGCACTAACCATAATTTCTATTTCAAAAAGAACCCCTAATTTTGTTCCTTTTTAAATTAAATGTTTTAAGTGTTACCGGTTTATTCCAATCAAGATGGCTTCAGGTGTGCCATAATTTTGTCAGACTGTTAGCGCTCTAGTTGTTCTTATCCGCCCAGATATATATGTGATTTTACTTTTGATTTTCTCAGGAACTACTGAACGGATTTACACCATTTAACCAAAAGGCACGACTCTGAACCAAGGGCTACCTTTTTGCCAAATTTGGTGTAATGCCGTTCAGCAGTTCAGGCTGTCGCTGCGATGAAAGGTTCCTATGGAAAATTGCATGGGGAAAACACGTTTTGGGACCCCCCTTTTTTCTCGGCCCCCACTTGACAAATCACCCCGAGACTTTCAGGATAGGAGCGGACCGGAGCGCCCCACGAGTTTTGAAAATTTTGCGAAGATTCGTCAACCGGCGCAAAAGTTATTTCAAATAGAATGTTGCGGATTTCCTATGGAAAATAGGTCCTAACTATAACTATCTACTGGCGACCGCCAGTAGAAAATATATATATATATATATATATATATATATATATATATCTATATATATATATAGCAGATGCCGCTCTTCGTAACTTCCTTTCACACGGAAAAGGACGGAACACAAACCCAGCTTCGTGCGTGAAATTATTTATTGCTCACAACACCATGATCGCCCTGACGCGTTTCGGCCTGAGACGGCCTTGATCACATGACGCGGTACTGAAGCCAAGATGCCTTATTTAAAGTGCCAGTGCAGTACACGTGATAAACCAATACATAGACATGGAAGAAATTCCGCATATTAGTCTGTCTATACATATGTTTGTGCAACAATCGCATTGAGAATTGTGCAAATGCTGCCATAAATATATATATTTCTTATAAATAAATCATAAATATATATACAGTGTTAAATTGAATCCATCCTGTAAATGCATGTTTAAATACATAAAACACATTTTCATATAAAATACTTAAAAATGTCATGTATGAATGTATACATAGCATCACAATATTAATGGAAAATTTTAAACACATATTGTTATAAAATTCATATGTTTTGTATAAGTTCTAGGAAACTGCAATTATTAAAAAATATATATCAGTATAATGCATTATCCATAATGCAGTTTAACTCAATTTTTTATGGCAGGCACCTAAATTAAAATCCTGACGGTATAATACCGACAATAGTAATTTTTACCCCTCCGCTATCCAACACTTTCCCTAATGTTGCACGGACTGGAGTGGGAATAGTAATTTTATCCATCCGCTATCCAACACTTACTCCACAGTTGCACTCACTGGAGTGGGAATAGTCATTTTTACCCAACCGCTATCCAACACTGTCCCTACTGTCGCACTGACTGGAGTGGGAATAATAAATTTTATCCCTCCGCTATCCAACACTCTCCCTACTGTTGCACTCATTGGAGTGGGAATAGTAATTTTTACCCCTCCGCTATCCAACACTTTCCCTGCTGTTGCACTGACTGGAGTGGGAAATTTAAGTTTAAAGATTTTTAAATAGTTTAATGGTCTAATTTATAATAGAACTTTTTTTAAATAGGTTTTATGTCATTGGGATATGTGTGTGTGTGTATATATATATATATATACACTGAAAAAACCATAGGTTTCAGACACGTTATAGTTAGAAATTAGCATTTAAAAAACCTTTGAAATTCACTGAAAAAACCATAGGTTTTAGGGACAGTTATAGTTAGTTGGACATTTCACTCGTACAAAACCATAGAAATTCCCCGTTATAGTTAGTTCAGCTAACTATAACTCGCGCCCCGCAATGCACTGCTGATGACATCACATATTACATCACTCATGACATGGTCAGTGACATCACTGATGACATCTCAAATGACATCACTGATGACATCATCCAGTGACTGTGTGTTTCTGTAAAGTTTAAATATGTTTAATATATATAGGGAAAGGCGTATTGAAGAATGAGTGGGTGTATAAGTGTCTGAATGGATGATTTAGTACGTGAGTGACTGACTCTACAAGTGAGTGATTAAATGTATCTTACTGAATGCATGGGTTAGTGACTAAACTGTGTGAATGTCTGTATCCGTCTGTCTGTTGGTTTGTAAGCGGCTGCATGGCTTTCTGAATAGCTACATGAGTGTCTACATGGGTTATTGATTGATTGTCTGAGTATCTGTATGGGTGCCTGAGTGTTTGTGTGGGTGGGGTGTGTGTGACTCTGTGCATAGATGTGTGAGTTGGTGATTCACTGGGTGCATGGTTTCAAGAGTGCATCTGTGATGAACTGTATGGGTGGGTGAGTGTGTGTATGGGTGTGTTAGTGATTGAATGTATATCTCAGTGGTACATGTGTGAGTAACTACATATGTGAAAGGCAGTATATATGTGTGTTGGAGTATATAAATGGCTATAAGTGAGAGTGTGTGATTGTGAGAGTGGCTGTATGGATGAGTGTGTACTTGTATCAGTGATTGTATAAGAGTGTAAGAATGTGCTAGTATTTGTATGAGTAAGTGAGCTGGTGTGTGTATAACTGTATAGGTGAGTAAATGGGTGTGTGATTAAGTTTTTGCATGACTGACTAGGTGTGTGAGTACCTCTATGGATGAGTGGCGGTGTGTGAGTGTTTATATAGGTGTATGAGTGCATATAATAGTCCTGTACTGAGTGACTATAAGTATGAGTGACTGTACAGGTGAGTGAGTGGATGTGTGTGTAGACCTAAGAATCAGTGAGTGGGTATGTAGTTTTTGGTGTTGGAGTGTCTATGGTTTTGAGAATGGCAGTCTGTAATTTAGAGTGGGTGTATCAAAAGTTATATTAGGGTGTGAGAAGATGCATGAAATTATCACATGGATGATGTCATCAGTGATGTCATTTGAGATGTCATCAGTGATGTCATCAGTGATGTCACTGACCATGTCATGAGTGATGTAATATGTGATGTCATCAGCAGTGCATTGCGGAGCGCGAGTTATAGTTAGCTGAACTAACTATAACGGGGAATTTCTATGGTTTTGTACGAGTGAAATGTCCAACTAACTATAACTGTCCCTAAAACCTATGGTTTTTTCAGTGAATTTCAAAGGTTTTTTAAATGCTAATTTCTAACTATAACGTGTCTGAAACCTATGGTTTTTTCAGTGAATTTCAAAGGTTTTTAAATGCTAATCTCTAACTATAACGTGCCTGAAACCTATGATTTTTTAAGTGAATTTCAAAGGTTTTTTTAAATGCTAGTTTCTAACTATGCCTACAGAGGTAGGACATGTGAAGAAAGAAGAAAAACGCACAGAAAGAAGCAAAAGATGTGCAGAAAGAACCAACAGAGGAGCAGAAAGAGGCCTTGTTGCAAAATCATCCTGTGCCCACAACTTTTTCAGACGGGTACTGGTGGTAACTGACTCTGACTAACCAGAGCCAGTGCTATGCTAAAAGACACTTAGAATACAGTGAAAACACCTACATACACTAGGGAACACTATGCGTTGGGGTACCCCTGTGATTAGCATGACCTCCTCTGCAAGTCCCTAGTACATAATAGGGCAGGGGGATTAAAACTACCTCTTAAAACGTGCTACAGGGCGCGTTTGCACAGTGGTGAAGGGAGGGGCCTGAGGTGACATGTGTGCAAACGCACCCGTGGCGCGTTTTAAGTTGCGGGATTAAGTCCCCTTGAATTCTGAGGGTCCCTGGGGCCCAACTAGCCCCCAGGTACCTACAGTTAGGGCCACAGAGCTGAGTTGCAGAGAGGCGTTCCGAGGCCACGCACCTTTTTTCACCTCTCTGCAACGCAACTCTGTTGTGCTTACTGAAGGTACCTGGTGGGCTAGTTGGCCCCCAGGATTCCTCAGATTTCAAAGGGAATTAATTCCCCAACTTAAAACGCACCACAGGGCGTGTTTGCGCACATGTCACCTGAGGCCCCGCCCCCTCCCTTCACCACTGTGCAAATGCGCCCCGTGGTGCGTTTTAAGTTGGGGGATTAGGTCACCTTGAATCCTGAGGGTCCCTGGGGCCCAACTAGCCCACTAGGTACTTCCAGTAAGCACCACAGGCCTGCGTTGCAACGCCTGTAACAAATTGTGCAGTTGTGTTTAGGTAGTGAAGAGGGTCGTGCTGGGGGTAGTGTTTTAGGGTTTAGGGTAGTGCAGTGGTGTTTGTGTAGTGTAGGGGTCATGCTGGGGGTAGATTTAGGGTTTAGGGTAGTGCAGTGGTGTTTGGGTAGTGTAGGGAGTCGTGCTGGGGGAGTGTTTTAGGGTTTAGGGTAGTGCAGTGGTGTTTGGGTAGTGTAGGGGTCGTGCTGGGGGTAGTGTTTTAGGGTTTAGGGTAGTGCAGTGGTGTTTGGGTAGTGTAGGGGTCGTGCTGGGGGTAGTGATTTAGGGTAGTGCAGTGGGGTTTGGGTAGTGTAGGGGTACTGCTGGGGGTAGCGTTTTAGGGTTTAGGTTAGTGCAGTGGTGTTTGGGTAGTGTAGGGGTACTGCTGGGGGTAGTGTTTTAGGGTTTAGGGTAGTGCAGTGGTGTTTGTGTAGTGTAGGGGTAGTGTTTTAGGGTTTAGGGTAGTACAGTGGTGTTTGTGTAGTGTAGGAGGTCGTGTTTTAGGGTTTAGGGTAGTGCAGTGGTCTTTGGGTAGTGTAGGGAGTCATGCGGGGGTAGTGTTTTAGGGTTTAGGGTAGTGTAGGGGTCATGCGGGGGTAGTGTTTTAGGGATTAGGGTAGTGCATTGGTGTTTGGGTAGTGTAGGGGTCATGCGGGGGTAGTGTTTTAGGGTTTAGGGCAGTGCAGTGGTGTTTGGGTAGTGTAGGGGGTCGTGCTGGGGGAGTTTTTAGGGTTTAGGGCAGTGCAGTGGTGTTCGGGTAGTGTAGGGGGTCGTGCTGGGGGAGTGTTTTAGGGTTTAGGGCAGTGCAGTGGTGTTCGGGTAGTGTAGGGGGTCGTGCTGGGGGAGTGTTTGAGGGTTTAGGGCAGTGCAGTCGTGTTCGGGTAGTGTAGGGGGTTGTGCTGGGGGTAGTATTTTAGGGTTTAGGGTAGTGCAGTGGTGTTCGGGTAGTGTAGGGGGTCGTGCTGGGGTAGTGTTCTAGGGTTTAGGGCAGTACAGTGGTGTTTGGGCAGTGTAGGGGGTAATGCTGGGGGTGGTGTTTTAGGGTTTAGGGCAGTGCAGTGGTGTTCGGGCAGTGTAGGGGTCGTGCTTGGGGTGGTGTTTCAGGGTTTAGGGCAGTGCAGTGGTGTTCGGGCAGTGTAGGGGTGGTGTTTCAGGGTTTAGGGCAGTGCAGTGGTGTTCGGCCAGTGTAGGGGGTCGTGCAGGGGGTGGTGTTTCAGGGTTTAGGGGCAGTGGTGTTCGGGCAGTGTAGGCGGTCGTGCTGGGGGTGGTGTTTCAGGGTTTGGGGCAGTGCAGTGGTGTTCGAGCAGTAAAGGGGTCGTGCTGGGGGTGGTGTTTCAGGGTTTAGGGCAGTGCAGTGGTGTTCGGGCAGTGTAGGGGGCGGTGCAGGGGTGGTGTTTCAGGGTTAAGGGCAGTGCAGTGGTGTTCGGGCAGTGTAGGGGGTGCTGCAGGGGTGGTGTTTCAGGGTTTAGGGCAGTGCAGTGGTGTTCGGGCAGTGTAGGGGTCATGCAGGGGTGGTGTTTCAGGGTTTAGGGCAGTGCAGTGGTGTTCGGGCAGTGTAGGGGGTCGTGCTGGGGCTGGTGTTTCAGGGTTTAGGGCAGTACAGTGGTGTTCGGGCAGTGTAGGGGGTCGTGCTGGGGCTGGTGTTTCAGGGTTTAGGGCAGTGCAGTGGTGTTCGGGCAGTGTAGGGGGTTGTGCTGTGGCTGGTGTTTCAGGGTTTAGGGCAGTGCAGTGGTGTTCGGGCAGTGTAGGTGGTCGTGCTGGGGCTGGTGTTTCTGGGTTTAGGGCAGTGCAGTGGTGTTCGGGCAGTGTAGGGGTCTTGCTGGGGCTGGTGTTTCAGGGTTTAGGGCAGTGCAGTGGTGTTCGGGCAGTGTAGGGGTCGTGCTGGGGGTGGTGTTTCAGGGTTTAGGGCAGTGCAGTGGTGTTTGGGCAGTGTAGGGGGTCATGCTGGGGCTAGTGTTTCAGGATTTAGGGCAGAGCAATGGTGTTCAGGCAGTGTAGGGGGTTTTGCTGGAGGTGGTGTTTCAGGGTTTAGGGCAGTGCAGTGGTGTTCGTGCAGTGTAGGGGTGGTGTTTCAGGGTTTAGGGCAGTGGTGTTCAGGCAGTGTAGGGGTCTTGCTGGGGTTGATGTTTCAGGGTTAAGGGCAGTGCAGTGGTGTTTGGGCAGTGTAGGGGGTCGTGCTGGGGGTGGTGTTTTAGGGTTTAGGGCAGTGCAGTGGTGTTCTGGCAGTGTAGGAGGTCATGCAGGGGGTGGTGTTTCAGGGTTTAGGGCAGTGCAGTGGTGTTCGGGCAGTGTAGGGGGTCGTGCTGGGGGTGGTGTTTCAGGGTTTAGGGCAGTGCAGTGGTGTTCGGGCAGTGTAGGGTGTCGTGCTGAGGGTGGTGTTTCAGGGTTTAGGGCAGTGCAGTGGTGTTCGGGCAGTGTAGGGGGTCGTGCAGGGGTGGTGTTTCAGGGTTTAGGGCAGTTCAGTGGTGTTTGGGCAGTGTAGGGGGTCGTGCAGGGGTGGTGTTTGAGGGTTTAGGGCAGTGCAGTGGAGTTCGGCCAGTGTAGGTGGTCTTGCTGGGGGTGGTGTTTCAGGCTTTAGTGCAGTGGTGTTCGGGCAGTGTAGGGGGTCTTGCTGGGGGTGGTGTTTCAGGGTTTAGGGCAGTGCAGTGGTGTTCGGGCAGTGTAGGGGTCTTGCTGGGGCTGGTGTTTCAGGGTTTAGGGCAGTGCAGTGGTTTTCGGGCAGTGTAGGCGGTCGTGCTGGGGCTGGTGTTTCAGGGTTTAGGGCAGTGCAGTGGTGTTCGGGCAGTGTACGGGGTTGTGCTGGGGCTGGTGTTTCAGGGTTTAGGGCAGTGCAGTGGTGTTCGGGCAGTGTAGGGGTCGTGCTGGGGGTGGTGTTTCAGGGTTTAGGGCAGTGCAGTGGTGTTCGGGCAGTGTAGGGGGTCGTGCTGGGGCTGGTGTTTCATGGTTTAGGGCAGTGCAGTGGTGTTCGGGCAGTGTAGGGGGTCGTGCTGGGGGTGGTGTTTCAGGGTTTAGGGCAGTGCAGTGGTGTTCGGGCAGTATAGGGGGTCATGCTGGGGGTGGTGTTTTAGGGTTTAGGGCAGTGGTGTTCGGGCAGTGTAGGGGGTCTTGCTGGGGGTAGTGTTTCGGGGTTTAAGGCAGTGCAGTGGTGTTCGTGCAGTGTAGGGGGTCGTGCTGGGGGTGGTGTTTCAGGGTTTAGGGCAGTGCAGTAGTGTTCGGGCAGTGTAGGGGATCGTGCAGGGGGTGGTGTTTCAGGGTTTAGGGCAGGGCAGTGGTGTTCGGGCAGTGTAGGGGGTCGTGCTGGGGGTAGTGTTTCAGGGTTTAGTGCAGTGCAGTGGTGTTCGGGCAGTGTAGGGGGTCGTGCAGGGGCTGGTGTTTCAGGGTTTAGGGCAGTGCAGTGGTGTTTGGGCAGTGTAGGGGTCGTGCTGGGGCTGGTGTTTCAGGGTTTAGGGCAGTGCAGTGGTGTTTAGGCAGTGTAGGGGTCGTGCTGGGGGTGGTGTTTCAGGGTTTAGGGCAGTGGTGTTCGGGCAGTGTAGGGGGTCTTGCTGGGGGTGGTGTTTCAGGGTTTAGGGCAGTGCAGTGGTGTTCGGGCAGTGTAGGGGGTCTTGCTGGGGGTAGTGTTTCAGGGTTTAGGGCAGTGCAGTGGTGTTCGTGCAGTGTAGGGGGTCGTGCTGGGGATGGTGTTTCAGGGTTTTGGGCAGAGCAGTGGTGTTCGGGCAGTGTAGGGGGTGGTGCAAGGGGTGGTGTTTCAGGGTTTACGGCAGTGCAGTGGTGTTCGGGCAGTGTAGGGGGTCGTGCTAGGGGCTTCAGGTGTGCCATACTTTTGTCATAAGTAAGACTGTTAGCGCTCTAGTTGTTCTTTAGAACACTCTGGGAAGCTGCAGTAGAACACAAAGGCATCAACTGACAGGCTGCTCCTGTTGAAATATAACAGGAAGATATTTGAGATCACACTTGAAACATGTCCTAATTTTTCTTTCTACAGCACTAACCATAATTTCTATGACAAAATGAACCCCATCATTTTGTTCCTTTTTAAATTAAATGTTTTAAGTGTTACCAGTTTATTCCAATCAAGATGGCTTCAGGTGTGCCATACTTTTTGTCATAAGTAAGACTGTTAGCGCTCTAGTTGTTCTTTAGAACACTCTGGGAAGCTGCAGTAGAACACAAATGCATCAACTGACAGGCTGCTCCTGTTGAAATATAACAGGAAGATATTTGAGATCACACTTGAAACATGTCCTAATTTTTCTTTCCAGAGCACTAACCATAATTTCTATGACAAGATGAACCCCATCATTTTGTTCCTTTTTAAATTAAATGTTTTAAGTGATACCAGTTTATTCCAATCAAGATGGCTTCAGGTGTGCCATACTTTTTGTCATAAGTAAGGTTGTTAGCACTCTAGTTGTTCTTTAGAACACTCTGGGAAGCTGCAGTAGAACACAAAGGAATCAACTGACAGTCTCTGCCCTTGTTGGATGTACATGTTTTACTGAGAATGTCAGACTTCATTCTCACATGACTGAGAAAGATAATGTGAATTTACAGAAAATATGCTCTCATTTTAGCTTCTGGGGCACCTTCCAAAACTGTATGGGACAAGCATGTGAAAATAGTTTTCTCTCAAACATGATTCATGATATCCCAGCAGAAGGTTTTCACAGGGTAAAATCACCTTAGAACACACCACAATTCCTGAAATTAGTATGGTACCATCAACAAATGAATTCTAATGTAACTAAAGTCTGTTATCACCCTTTATAGTTCTCCTTTTGGTAACCCTCAAAATCTTCGATTCACTACAATGCATTTCAATGGGGTACTATCATTTATATTGGTCCCAAGATGGCTGCCAGCAATTCCAGGATGAAGTGCTGACAGCCAATCAGATCTCACGATGACATGTGTGGTTAGGCTCCGCCCAGATATATATGTGTTTTTACTTTTGATTTTCTCAGCAACTACTGAACGGATTTACACCATTTAACAAAAAGGGTTCTTTTGAACCAAGAACTACCTCTTTGCCAAATTTGGTGTAATTCCGTTCAGCAGTTCGGGCTGTAGCCTTGCATAAAGTTTCCAATGGGAAATTGATTTTTTGACTCTTATTTTTTTAATTTCTCCGCAACTACTGAACGGATTTACACCATTTAACAAAAGGGTTCTTTCTGAACCAAGAACTACCTCTTTGCCAAATTTGGTGTAATTCCGTTCAGCAGTTCGGGCTGTAGCCGTGTCTAAACTTTCCTATGGGAAAATGAATGGGGAAAACACGTTTTGGGACCCCCCCTTTTTTCTCGGCCCCTGCTTGACGAATCACCCTGAGACTTTCAGGGTAGGAGCGGACCGGAGCGGGCCATAAAGTTTGAAAATTTCGCGAAGATTCGTCAACCGACGCAAGAGTTATTTCAAATAGAATGTCGCGGATTTCCTATGGAAAATAGGTCCTAACTATAACTATCTACTGGCGACCGCCAGTAGATAATATATATATATATTTGTTACATTTTTATATAATTTTAAAATTATGAAATACATTAAAATTATTAGTTTAATAATTGTTTTAAAGTAAATATATATAGGTATAT
Organism: Calotriton arnoldi; assembly: GCA_963921515.1. Taxonomy (NCBI): domain Eukaryota; kingdom Metazoa; phylum Chordata; class Amphibia; order Caudata; family Salamandridae; genus Calotriton; species Calotriton arnoldi. The sequence continues at coordinate 101,639 of CAWUFW010001476.1, forward strand.
TAATTATTATATTTGTGTGTTTAACTTTTTTAAACTAAGTTTATTTGTTATATTTGTTAAAATGTATATTACATCTAATTTATTTTTCTTAAATTAATTTTATTAGTTAGTATATTTAATATTTTTTATTTTATTTTATATATATAAAAAATTATATTTTAGTACAACTATATTTATGAAATCGGTATTTTGTTTTAGATAATTTTGTACTTACCATTATAAATATAGGATGTCAATATTTTTATATCGATATTTATAACTCAATATTATGGTATGGAGATATTTTAGGTGTCGATATTCTGTCAGTGAACCGACAGGCCCTTTTCAGGTGCCAGGAAAACTCCTTCCACTACTCTAAATGCAGCCAAGCCCCATCCAGCTCAACTCTGAGTCATCCAGGAAGGGCCAGGCACACCTCAACCCCCTAGTGGCTGTCTACAGTGAATGCACATCCCCAGCCCCTGTCACTCCAAAACCAGACAGTCAATCCACAAACAGGCAGAGGCACACAGAATGGTTAAACAAGAAAATGCCTACTTTCTAAAATTGCCATTTTCAATCACACAATTTAAAAATCATCTTTACTAAAAGATGTGTTATTAAATCCTGAGTTCAGAGAGCCTAAACTTTATTTCACTATCTTGTCCCAATGGGAAGTTATACTTGTTGTTACAAAGTATATTCCATTCTATTCTACGGGGCAGATAGCCTTTCAATTGTGAAAAACGAAATTGACATTATTTCACTATTTGGACATGTCACACACACCAGTACATGTCCTATCTTTCACATACACTGCACCCTGCCCGGGGGGTCACTTGGGCCTACCTTAGGGGTGCCTTACATGTAAGAAAAGGGAAGGTTAGGGCCTGGCAAGTGGGTGCACTTGCCAGGTCGACATGGCAGTACAAAAGTACACGCAGACACTGATGTGGCAGGTCTGAGATACCTTTTCAGGGCTACTCATGTGGGTGGCACAATCAGTGCTGCAGGCCCACTAGTAGCATTTAATTTACAGGCCCTGGCACACTCAGTGCACTTTACTAGGGACTTACCAGTAAATCAAATATGCCAATCAGGGAGAACCAATTGTGATAACACTTTGCACAGGGAGCAATTGCACTTTGACTCTGATCAGCAGTGGCAAAGTGCCCAAAGCATCTTAGCCAGCAAAACCCAAATCCAGCACAGGATCAAAAATACAGGTGATAGAGGCAAAAATTCTGGGGAAACCATGCCAAAGAAGCCAAGTCTAACACGTGTCCCCTCCAGCTGAAAGGTGGGGAGAACTACCCACCCTCTTGGGAGTTCTCATCACTAAGGCGGAAGAATCTGGACAGACCATCAGTATTGGCATGTTCTTTTCCAGGGCAGTGTTCCACCGTGAAGTCCATTCCCTGTAGGGAGATGGACCTCCTCAACAGTTTTGGGTTCTAACCCCTCATTTGCCTCAACCATCTGAGGGGCCTGTGGTTTGTCTGAACTCGGAAGTGAGTCCCAAATAAGTAGGGTCTTAGCTTCTTCAGTGCCCAGACCCCAGCAAAAGCGTCTCACTCAATTGCACTTCACCTCTGTTCCCTGGGAAGTAGCCTTCTACTAATGAAAGCTACAGGTTGTTACAAGCCCTCGTCATTCAATTGTGAGAGTACTGCTCCCACACCATGCTCTGAAGCATCTGTCTGCACAACAAATTCTTGGGAGAAGTTGGGTGCCTTGAGCACGGGTGCCATGCCCATGGCAGATTTCAGGGTATCAAAGCGGTCTGACAGGCATCAGTCCATATCACTTTCCTTGGCGGCTTCCTTGAAGTCAGCTCTGTCAAGGGGGCAACAATGGTGCCATATCCCTTGGCAAACCATCTGTATTACCCGGTGAGACCTAAAAAGGCTCTCACTTCAGTCTGGGTCTTGGGGGGCTCCTAAGCCAGAATGGTGTTGTTCTGAGGCTGTAGGGGTGCCACCTGGTTGCTTCCTACCTGGTGCCCTAAGTACACCACAGATCCCTGCCCTTTCTGGCACTTACTGGCCTTGATAGTGAGGCCTGCCTTCTGCAGAGCCTTCAACACTTCGCAGAGGTGTTGCAAGTGTTCCTCCCAGCTGGAGCTGAACACAGCAATGTCATCCAAGTAGGTGGCCCTCAATTCCTCCAGCCTGGACTGAGCCTGGTTGACCAGTCTCTGGAATGTGGCGGGGCGTTCTTCAACCAAAAGGGCATGACACGGCACTCGTAGTGCCCCTCCGGCATTGAAAACGCAGACCTCTCTCTTGCCCCATCAGTCAAGGCAATGTGCCAGAACTCAGACATTAGATCAAATGTACTAAGGTACCAGGCAGCTCCCAACTGATCAATGAGCTCATCAGCTCTGGGGATATGGTGCGCATCAGTCATGGTGATGGCATTGAGCCAGCGGTAGTCCACACAGAATCGGAGTTCAGGAGTGACACCGGGTGCAGCAGCCTTTGGAACCAAGACCACTGGGCTAGCCCAGTGGCTTCTGGTGGGCTATATCACCCCTAACGCCAACATCTTGGAAACCATTTCCTTCATGCTGGCCCTGACTTTGTCAGTTACTCTGTAAATGTTATGTTTTACAGGTAAACTGTCCCCAGTGTCCATGTCATGGACACACCAATTGGTGATTCCTGGAGTCAGGGAGAACAGGGAGGCAAACTGTTCTAGCACCTGGAGATGCTCTGGGGTCAGGGTGGGAGTTAGGTTCACTCCATACACTGACCCATTATGTTCTTTAGCTCGCAGGAGGTCAGGAAGAGGCTCACTCTCTTCTTCTATTACATCATTTGTTGCCAGGTGCATTGTTACTTCAGACCTCCCAAAGTGAGGTTTGAGGAGGTTCACATACAGGACCCTCAAAGGGTTCCTGGTAGTCTGCAAGTTGACCAAGTAGGTCACGTCACTCTTACGCTCCACCACCTCAAATGGATCAGTCCACTTGTCTTGGAGAGCACAAGGCTCCACTGGTGCCATCACCCACACTTTTTGGCCAGGCTGAAACTCAACCAGAGTGGTATTCTGATTGTACCAATGTTTCATCTCCTCCTGGCTGGCTTCCAGGTTCGCCTGAGAGATTTTCCTGAAGCGCAGAGTCTGGTTCCTGAAGGCCAGCATGTAGCTGAACACATCTTGGGGGGGTCTTACCAGGAGTTTTCTCTCAACACTCCTTAACCAGACTCAGAGGTCCTCTCACAGGGTACCCATACAGCAATTCAAAGGGACTGAACCCTAAGGATTTCTGCAGTAGTTCCCTGTAGGCAAACAACATGCATGGTAGGAAGACGTCCCACTTACGTCTCATGGTTTCTGCAAGACCCTTTATCATGCCTTTCAGGGTTCGGTTGAATCTATCAACCTACCCATTTCCTTGGGGATAGTAAGGAGTGGTGAATTTGTACATTACACCGCACTCCTCCCACAATGACTTCATATACCTAGATATGAAGTTGGTACCATGGTCAGAGACCACCTCTCTGGGGAACCCCACACGGAAAAAGATCCCCATCAATGCACGGCTCACCACAGGGGCTGTGATTGTCCTGAGAAGGACAGCTTCCGGGTACAGGGTGGCATGGTCCACCAAGACCAAGATAAACTTGTTGCCTAAGGCTGTCTTGGGTGCCAGTGGCCCCACAATGCCGATGCTCACCCGCTCGAAAGGCGTGCTCACTACAGGAAAGGGTATGAGGGAAGCCTTACACTTCCCTCTACTATTGCCACTTGCCTGGCAAGTCTGACTAGATCTATAATGTGGGCCAATGTGCCTCTGCATTTAGGGCCAGTAAAAGTGGGAGACAAGCCTGTGATAGGTCTTGTCGCACCCCAAATATCCTGCCAAATGCACGTCATGAGCCAGACCCAGTAGGAAGGTCCTGCAACATGCAGGTACCACCAGCACACGGGCTGCCCCGGGCTTAGCAACCTTAGGCTCACTATATAGGAGATCATTCTCCTAATTAATTAAATGTGATCCAGACTGACTACCTGCTGCCTGGTCTGCTGCCTGCTGCCGCAATCCAACGAAGAGTGGGGCATTCCTTCTGTGCCTTGCAGGATACCCTGGAGGGACCTCCTTCCTGCTGCCAATGGGTCTGCTCAGGCAGGTCTCCCAGTTTGGCCACCTGCTCCCTTGTAGGTTCCAGGCCATCTCCCTCAGGGTCTGCCTCCTCCTGGACCGTAGAAACTTCTGGGGCGGGTTTCCCATGCCCCCTGTCCCTTCTCTTTCTGGCGAGCACCTGGGCCTCTGTTTCAGGCTCCAGGTCATCTTGAGTACCGCTACTGGCTGCCATTGACCGAGTGATCATACAGGCCCACTCAGGCAGACCCAACATTTTAAATGAGCCTGGTGCTCCACCTCATTCCAAGGGGAACTCTCCAGGTCATTGCCAAGCAGACAGTCAACAGGCATGGATGGACTTACAATAACCTTCAAGGAACCTGAGACCCCCCCCCTTTAAGGGAACCTGCGCCACCTTACACAGTGGCTCAGAGTTGTCTGCAGGAACTACAGGGTGAAGCACATTGGAAATGACCTACTCTTTAGATACCCATTGTCACCTGACAGATGTCACACTGGCTCCTGTGTCTCTCAGAGCCTCCACTCTTCTCCCATTGATGGTCACTCACTGCAGGTACTTTTTAGTGTTATCCAGCAGGCAGGTTTCTTGGACCATCTCTCTATCTCCTAATGAGATAAGGGTCATCACAGCTGGCTCCCCACCCTCGCTAGAAACCCACTCTACCCTAACCCAGCACTACACTAACTAACCCCGGTGTAGGTGCACCAGTGGGGGCTGGTGGTGCCTTGGGGCATTGGGATCATTCTGCATTTGACCCTCCTGACCACATGCATAACACTTGCGGGCACCCTGATTGTCTGGCCTATCCTTAGGGGCCATGGCTTCTTAGAACTGGGGGCTGGGAGTCTTTACCCTGGGAACTATTTGGGGTCCCTTTAGAGAACTCCTTTTGGCTACCCTTGTCCCCCCACTCTTCAGCTGGGGACCCTGCCCACCTTTGGCTGGGTTTCCCACATACCCATTGTGAACCCTGGTACTCGTCCAGCAGTCTGCCTCCTGAGCAAGCTTCCTGGGGTCAGTCAGCTTACTATCCATCAGATGGAACACAAAGACTTCTCAAGTGCTCCCAACCAATCAGATTGTACAACCCCTGGTAATCAGTTAACTTGCTGCCCTTTATCCAACCATCCAGTCCCCTGTAATAAAGGTTCACACTCTCAACCCACATAGTGGATTCAAGCTTCTTGAAAGACCTAAACCTTTCCTGGTACTGCTCCGGTGTGAGCCCATACCTGAGGCATAAAGCCTCCTTCATATTGGGGAAGGTCAGAGCACCCGCCTCCTCCAAAGGTGTCAGGGTGTTCCTGCCATTGGTCTCAAAGTGTCTCCACAGGCCCGCCCCCCAAATTCTTCTCAGGGACCTCATTCATACGCAGTGCTGCCTCATAAGATGCAAACCAAGCATAAATATCCTCCCCTTTTTGGAAATTCTGTTCTAGGTCCTTGGCAATGTAAACCTTACCCCTTTGCACTGGGTGTAAGCTGCCACCATTTGAACTTGACTCCGCCTGTTTGGCCTTGATGTCCAGTTCTCTCATGATAAACTCATGTGCCAAGATCAATTTATTTTCCTCCAAGGCAAGAGCGTTCTTTCTCTCCTCTGCCTTAGTCTGGAGCCTCAAGACCTCCATCTCATGATCACTGACCCTTCGCCTTTCCTCCATTTCCTCTGGAGCCCAATTCCTGGAAGAATGATTTCTGCTAGCCCTAGAGGCTGCTCTCCCAACAGGCAAATCCAGGGATCAGGCACACCCCCATCCACATCTGCATCATCTGTCTCCTCAGCTTCTCTGACCTCCCACCAGGCACTCAAGGCCTTCTACAGCTCCTCTTTCCTAGAGGTGCTTTTAATGGGGCATCAAATGTTTTTGTAAAATTGCTTGAGCTGCTCTACTTTGGCAGTATGCAACATTTCAATGCTAAACTCCAATTCTGCTTCCTCTGCTGGTTTACCATTTGGAGACATGGTGCATGGATACTTCAAGGGTCAAATTAAAAATAAAACAGAGTATGTGGTTGCATAGTGGTCTGCACTAAACTAGTGATGTACACCAATCACTGTGGGTCAAGTACAAATACAAGTTCAAATTCTCACCTCTGACCACCAATGTTAGAAATGGGACCTCTAGTTGGCAGAGGTAGGTACCTTTGTCCAAGTAGGGGCCCTTGCTTCTAGTCAGGGCAAGGGGGATGCACACCTTAGACGCCCCCTGAGTAGCTTGGCATGAGCAGACAGGCTTATCCCACAGGCAATGTGTAAAGTATTTGTACTGAAAACACACAGTAATACAGTGATAACACCACAAATGGACACCACACCAGTTTAGAAAAATAAAGTATCTTTATCTAAATTAACAAGACCAAAACAGCAAAAATCCAACCTACAGTTAATAAGATAGGACTTTAGAACAGTGATTGCAATAATAAAGGTTGTAGAAAACAAATAGCTCCACCTGGGGCTATTGGGACGTTGTAACAGCAATAAATTCAAAGTAAGCCACCGACTGCGAGGAGTGTGGCGTCGGGCACGGAATCTCATAGACCCCGAAACAAACAGTACCTTGGAAACAAAGTCTATGATGATGCACGGCAGCGTGGAGGTGAGGCATCAGTGCTGAGGTCGAGGCTGGCTCCCTGGCTGCCACGGGGGAAGCGAGGCGACGTGTCGAGTCCAGGACAGGAAAATTTGGTTGCGTCAGCAGTGAGGCGTCAGTTCCGGTGATGACGCAAAGTTGGCGAGTTCGTGGAGTCATCCTTGGCGGTTATCGGCACTGGGATAACAGGGTGCAGGCGCTGGCGATGATGGAGTTGATGCGAGCACTGGTGTCGGGAAATGCCGATATCTGCAGGCTTCGACAGGTGCCGAAAGGCCTCGCAGCTGCAGTGCAGTCTGGGCAGTGCGTTGTGCACTTCACGAGCGGTGCCCCTGGCCTCAGTGCAGGTCACAGTGTCACAGCGGCGTCGGAAACAGGTTTTCTTACTAATCTTAGGTTTCTTCCAGCTCCCAACAGCAGGAACAACCTCCAAAGACCCAAAACGGGAATAGACACCTTCTGGCAGGTCAGAAATCTCAGCAATAGAGTTCAGGGAAGTTGGGGGGTGAAGTCTTTGTGTCCCTGAGATGTCAGAACAGGAGGCCAGAACACTCAGGCCCTTGGAGATTCTTCTTCAAGCAGGTTCACAGCAAAGTTCAAGTCTTTGTCCTTTCCTTGGCAGAAGCAGTAACTGCAGGCCAACCCCACATAGCATAGAGCAAAGGGGCAGTGCTCCCCCTCACAACTCTCCAGCTCTTCTCCTTGGCAAAGGTTCCTCTTGAGTCCAGAAGTGATCTAAAGTTCTGGGGTTTAAGGTCTACTACTAATACCCCATTTTGACTTTGTTCTCTTTGTGCAAGGGTCTCTGAGCCCATTCCAAACCAGTTCTGTCCTCACTGGTGCAGTATGACCACAGGGGGTGGAGACAGCATTGTAAAAGGGAGACAGGCCCTATTCAGCTGCAAGGAAAACTCCTCCCACTACTGTAAATGCAGCCAAGCCCCATTCAGCTCAGCTCTGAGCCATCCAGGAAGGGCCAGGCATACCTCAACCCCCCAGTGGCTGTCTACAGTAAATGCACATCCCCAGCCCCTGTCACTCCAAAACCAGACAGTCAATCCACAAACAGGCAGAGGCACACAGAATGGTTAAACAAGAACATGCCTACTTTCTAAAAGTGCCATTTCCAAACACACAATTTAAAAACCATCTTTACTAAAAGATATGTTATTAAATTCTGAGTTCAGAGAGCCCAAGCTTTATTTCTCTATCTTGTCCCAATGGGAAGTTATGCTTGTAAGATGTTACAAAGTATCTCCCATTCTATCCTATAGGGCAGATAGCCTTTAAAAAGTGAAAAACAAAATTGGCAGTATTTCACTATCAGGAGTCAGGACATGTCACACACACCAGTACATGTCCTATCTTTCACATACACTGCTCCCTGCCCGGGGGAGTGCCTTGGGCCTACCATAGGGGAGCCTTACATGTAAGAAAAGGGAAGGTTAGGGCCTGGCAAGTGAGTGCACTTGCCAGGTCAACATGGCAGTACAGTACTGCGTGCAGACACTGCAGTGGCAGGTCTGAGATACCTTTTCAGGGCTACTCATGTGGGTGGCACAATCAGTGCTGCAGGCCCACTAGTAGCATTTGATTTACAGGCCCTGGCACACTCAGTACACTTTACTAGGGTCTTACCAGTAAATCAAATATGCCAATAAGGGAGAGCCAACTGTGATAACAATTTGCACAGGGAGCACTTGCACTTTGACACTGATCAGCAGTGGCAAAGTGCCCAAAGCATCTAAGCCAGCAAAAACGAAATTCAGCACAGCATCAAAAATACAGGAGGTAGAGGCAAAAAGTCAGGGGAAACCATGGCAAAGATGCCAAGTCTAACATCTACAGTTCCAGGAACGTTCTCATAAGTGGTTCTGAGGGTGCCACTTTTATATGCAGCGAAAGCCTGCGTATGGTGGTCCCTCTCTTTGTCTACCCCTAAACTGGTTCTGCTCAGTTCTTCCCCTTTTCCTGGATATGGCTCCAAATTGTCTAGGGTAACAAAGGGGAGGCAGACCCAAGTGTTAGCTGTATTTGCTGGTGACAGAGCAGAAAGCTTCAGAAGGGAGGAAGTGGTGGGTACAGTCCACAGGTTACCCATTGAAGCGCAATAAGGGATAAGGATAACACCAGGCCATCCTCCTCAAGAGAGGAACTCTATCCCAACACACAAGGCCTTTTTTTTCCCTGTCTGGAAAGAATACTCATCACACCACATGAGAGCCATTATCAGTTATGTGGCCCTGGACACTGGCAGAATGGCAAATTTGGCTTAGGCAGAAAAATGCCAACTTTCTAAATGTAAAGTGTACAAAAAAGTGATAGATGGAATACTTGAATTAATCTCAGCCACTGGTAATTACTCCAGCCGCATCCAAGTCCATAATTATTTTCCGCAGCATGCCACCTCAGTTTGGACCGACTCATATGTAAATCAATCCTTACCTTGCTTTAATTGGAACAGTCCAGCCTGAACTGCTAAGTCCTCCCTGAATCGGAACACAAGCAACCCAGGACCAGTTTCGCCGTTTTTGGAGTCCAGGTAATGCCCAGACGTGAGTCCTGTGCACTCTACGCCCCTGGAACCAAACTGAACCCGACTTATGAGCCTTAATAGGAGCTTCCAGTGATGCCACAGAAAACTCAGGGTTTTGTATGTTTTCACAAGGCGCTACAAACCTGGCTATTTTACACATTTTTAAATTACCTTTAAAAAAAGACATCCTTCTTTCACTTAAAAATATTTTTCCTCATATTTCCTTTTTTCTTCCAGTGGTACTTTGTAAACTGTGCTGACTGGTGCTCTTTCTCACATGTTATGCAGCATTTACCTCTACTCATTCCAAATCGAACACACTGTGAAGATATGTGTTGGAAATGTGATTACTGATGTTGCTACACCATAGTGGGTGTGCATCACATTTGTATTGGATCTCCCTGACACTTGTCTGAGCATAAATGAGATATTGAACAACTGTCCTTCATGTTGTTGTCTTCATTGTGATTTCCTGACCCCATAGCAGATGTTGAAACAGCACCTCTCATCAGCACTGTGAGAATGTATTCATGCTTTGATAAGATTCCTGTCAATATTTTACTTCAGCTTCAATTGCACAATCTATTGTGTGCATGCAAGTCTGACTCAGCTATTTCAGTATATGTCAATGATGTTCAAATGGTATAAGTAGATTGCGCCAGCTGTGTCTGACAGAGTATACTTGGAATATGAATGCTTTGTATCTCTCAGGCTTAAGCTTAAATAAATATACCTCCACAACTGTGTTTGATTGCTGTCTCTCATTAACAGACACGTGTACCTGATTTTTGTGTTCGTGCCCTCTTCTGACAGACCATGCGGAAGTCCACAAGTGGCACTTAAGACAAAACTTAGGAGTACAAAAGTTTCACATAAAATGAAGTTTTGCACTCTTTTTTCACAGTCTTACACATGGTTTTGAATTTTGTAAATATGGTTTATTTTACGCAAATGTTTTTTACTCTTCTACCGGTGTAAGTCAGCAGTAAGACAGAAAATTTCCTTTAGAAATCTATGCTTTAGCCCTATCTTTCTTCAGACTGCCACACCAACTCACAAAAAAACTATCTTTGTGAAGTGATTCCAGCCTGAAATCAAGATCACCAATATGGAAGCAGAAGTGCTGGTTTTTACACAAATAGAACCACCTTGAGCAGAACAACTTATGTGAATCAAGCCCAAACAATAGAACAAAAAATTACAAAAGTTAATAATAAGTTTGAAATTGTTGATTTTTACTTTGAATAACATTCATAGTTTATGGGTAATCTAACCCTGCTTCATTTTTAAAAGAACAACAACTTTAGTTGCAAAGCATGTAAAGTGTATAAAAGAATATCTGGAGCCAGGGGCTGAGTACAGGCCCCTGCATCTCAGGTGGGTCGCAATCCTTCAGAAGGGGAAGAAGTCTTCCAGGGGCCTCCATTCCACACAATAACAATGAATACCTGTGAGACAAAGGACACATTCTCCATGAGGGCCCCATCATTTTGCATTATGGCATTGTCTTCAGCGGCATTGTACAAAATCTGAATTACTGCAGTATTTTCATTATATTTTTCTTGCCTGCAGCTTTTTTCTTCCCTAACAGCATACAATTATATCCAACTATCATCATAAATCTATCATGGCTTTAACAAAGGTTTAGGACAATTATTTCTTTTGGACTCATCCGACACATGGGACTAGATTCACAGAACAATTTTCCTAATCTGTGCTAGCTCAGATTGGGAAAAACTATTTTTTTTGTCATGTTAACAATTTGTTGTGTGTTTGCAAATTAATTTGTGGACGTGCATCTGCCTCCCTCTTGGTTATTGCACTCTAGGCATGCAGGAGATGCTGCTGCTAGTGGATCCCACATTGCATAAGGGATTGTTGGAAATTGGGCAATTGGCTGAGGGGGGTGAAACCCTTCTCAAGCAGCAACTACAATCTCTGTCAGGGAGAAACAAATGCAAATCCCAAATTAACCTGTGCTTAACCCTCCGGTAGCTTCGCACAAAAGCAGTCATGCTTAAATTAGGAGGCAATGTGTAAAGTATTTATGCAGCACTTCAAACAGTAACAAAGTAAAACATAACACAAGAAAAATCCCACCCCAATTTAGAAATATAGAGGCAAATGTACTAATTAAGTTAACACCAGAATGACAAAAATCCAATCAGTAGAACTGGAGATATGCAATTTTAAAGATTTACGTGAAAATAGAGGCAAAAAGCACCACAGGACAACTGTTGTGATCTGGCCACGATATAGCACAGGCCTGCTACAAGGACTCAGACCTTCTGAACAAAGTACCTTAAATCCTGGTTGCGAAGAGTTGCGAAGCGTTGCAAGATCCTCCGTCAAGGTTGAGATGCGCAGCCGAAGCGATCCGATGCGAGTTGCTGGTGTGAAGATACATCAACCAGAGGTAGTTCCGGGATGCCGCGAGGCTGCGTCATTGTTGAGAATGCCGTCGACAGGGCTTGCGATGTGAAGTCCTGCGTCAAAGATGCATAGGGCACCGACTGGTTTGGAAGAAGCTGCGCAGCTTGCGATGCGCAGTCCTGCGTCATCATTGAGGATGCTGTTGATGAGGGGCTTGTGATGTGAAGGCCTGCATCATGGATGCATCATGCAGCAGTGGTTCAGATGAGGCTGCAGGCTGCAATATGAAGTCCTGCATCCAGGATGCATCGCACAGCAGTTCCAATGCAGTTTCCGTGAGTCGATGCATCGTGCTGCCGGTCCGATGTGGAGTTTTGGCAGGTGATGCGCCAAGCTGCGTTGGTTCTGCTGGGACCACATCTGGACTAGCAGAGTATCTTACGGCCACTTCCAAGGGTCCAGGACTGGGATGGCAATATGTGGGAGGGTAGAACTCACAGCAGACAGAGTGCAGGTGCTTGGTTCAAAGTGGTTGGAGCCTTCTGTCCCTGAGGCTCTGATCAGGAGGCCAGCCAACTGGCCGTTGGAGTCACTCTGGTGGTCCTGGGTTCAAGATGCAGGTCTAGTCATTTTAACTCAAGCAGGAGGGCAGCACTGCAGCACAGCAGCAGAGTGGCAGTCCTTCTTGCAGCAAAGCAGCACAGCAGTCCTTCTGAGTCTTCTACAGGACCAGAGGTGTTCTGAAGAATTGGGGTCTGAGGCCCAATATATAGACCTGGTGCCAACTTTGAAGTAGGAGAAGCTTCAGGAGGTTTCCACTCCCCAGAGGTGGTTGGAATTTCATGTTTCGCTGCCCTGGCCCCAGAGTGACTGGGGTCACAATAGAATAGTGTCATGCCCCTTTGTGAGAGTGCTCAGGCAGGGCGTTTATGATGTGCAAGTGTGGTAGGTGACAGTTCCTCCCCTTCTTACCTCAGAGTAGCCCATCCTGACAACCCCTATCTTCTTTTTGTCTCACTGTCTGGGAGCAATACGCAAAGACCAATTGCCAACTACACCTAGTCATGTGACTCAGGATACAGGCAGCAGACACCAAATGGTTGGGGCTAGAAAATGCCAACTTTTTAATAGTGGAAAAACACAAAAGGACAGCTGTGTTGCACTCAGTTTCACAAAAAATATACAATGTATACAAGAGAAACAACTATAATTTGTCGAGTGTGCACCCACTCGGGCACCAGTACCTTCAACCTCTGGTGGCCCAGAGGGTGAGGTGGCTGCAGGTACGTCCACTGCACTGAAGGTTTCTTTTTTAGAAACAAGTCCAGCAGCCAACAATCCACCAACAGGCCCAACATTGGCACAGACGGACGCAGTAAAACACGCAGAGGCCATAGATTTAGCAAAGCCAGCAAGTACAGGCAGGAGGCAAAAGAAACACCAGTGGTAAATATATCATCCACTCAACTGACTAAACCACAGATGTCGGTTTTGTATAAAGGAATTTCTTTTGTACCTATCTTCCACACTAAATCCTTTGACACTGAAGTTGCCTTGTACAAATTTACTAGGAAGCTACGTCTCAGGTACTTTTTTTCTAATCTGGAACACAAGGTTGATGATCAGGAGGTCTTGGAGTATCGAGAATTTAAACCCAGGAGTACGTTCATTGAACCCACATCGCATAAAGTTATTGATACATTTGAGACTCTGGTCAAGAAGGATCTCTCCAGAATATCCATCTCTCCACTGAAACATCAAAACTTGACAAAGCCTGAGAAAGTGGCTCTCAGGTCATTGAGGAAGGATGAGCCAATGGTTTTCTTTCCAGCCAACAAAGGAGGGGCACCGGTTGTTATGGATCGTGTGTTCTATGAGAACAAAGTTGATATGATGTTGTCGGATGAATCCACCTACATACCGCTGACTCAAGACCCTACGGGGGAGTTTCAGGATACTCTCATGGAGATATTAGTACGTGCCAAAGACATGGAATGGATTTCTGGCAAGACGTTGGAGTTTTTGTACACTCGACATCCCCGTCGACCCTCAATCTATATGCTCCCAAAGATACATAAAAATCTGAGAGATCCACTCTTCCGATCGATCGTTTCTGGATGTGGATCTATCCACGAGCCTTTGGGGCATTACTTAGATTCCTTTTTACAAACTATCATTCAAGCTGGTTTGTCATATTTACAGGATACCACTCATCTCTTAAAACTCCTCCAAGATCCGGTTGTGCCAGAGAGGGCTGAGATTTGTTTATGCACAGTTGACGTGGTCGCCCTCTACACTTCGATTCCACACACTGAGGGGATTGAATCTGTTGAATGGCACCCCTCCAACAGGGGGAGATACAGGCAAACAAGATTTTTCTTTTGGAATTGCTACAATACTGTCTGTTTCATAGTTACTTCAGATGGAAACAAAGGTATTTTATCCAAACCAATGGGACCTCCATGGGTTTTTCTGGGGCTCCCAGCTACGCTAACATCTTAATGATGAAATTCGAATCGCAGTACATCTTAACGGACATGAACTGGACTGATCATCTGATACTCTATCGCAGGTACATAGATGACATACTGATCATCTGGAATGGCACACGCCAGGATTTAGAATACAATTTGATACAGTTGAACACCAGGAATTCGAGGATCCAATTTACATTCAGTTTGGACCAGAGAAGCATTTCTTACCTTGACATTAATATAGAACTCGAAGGCACTAGCATCAGAACCTCTGTATTCAAGAAGTCCACCAATCGCAACAATTCCTTGTCATATAGCAGCTTTCACCCTCCGTCTTTAAAGCAACATCTTCCTTACTCTCAGTTTCTCAGAGTCAAACGGATCACTTTGGATCCGGCACACCTTGATGAAGTACTACACGAATATAAAAGGAACTTTTTGGACCGAGGCTATCCGGCAGGAGTGGTAGATGAAGCAGAGAAGGCGGCTCAGGCTCTACAAAGGACTGATTTGCTCGAGAAGCGGGTAAGACCACAACCAAGAGAGACGTTTTCGTGTCAACTTATTCCATGCTGTCACCAGCTACCAAACAAGTAATTCTGAATCGTTGGGATTTACTGCAATCTGAACCGGATTTCCATGGGATTTTTTCACATCCTCCTATTTTTGCTTACAAAAGATCGCGCAATCTCAGAGAGATTCTTTCCAGATCCGATACAGGCACGGAGGTGGCACACAAAGGGATGCGCAAATGTTTTAATTGCTCCCATTGTAATAATGTGCTGACTGGTCATACTATTTCCCATCCCTGGACAGGGAAGAACATTAATCTGAATTATACGGCGGATTGCAATTGTCAAAATGTCATTTATGCAATTAGGTGCCCTTGTGGGCTGTACTACGTGGGCAAAACGGAGAGGTCTTTACAGACACGCATAACAGAGCACAAGAGCCGGATTAGGACCAGAACAAAGAGCTCACCACTTGTTTTTTATAATTCAGAAGTTTGCTTCACACTTCTCACTCGTACAGCCTAAATCCACCCACTACAGGTACTACTGAAGGTTCACACAATCTGTTCAACCACACACGGGGTCAGCACAAATTATGGGCATGTTGGGTATTATGATGTATCACTGAAGGTTTACACAATCTGTTTCATCACTATGGGCATGTTGGGTATTAACATGGACTGCATATCCAGTAGTCTGTTGTGCATATTCTACTTCTGTGACATGTTCAGTGCAGTTATCATCCCAAACAATGTCATGTAATTTATTGTTGTGGCTTACAATTTTGATTTACATGTTTCAGTCTTTATTTTTAGACTCTCCTGAATGTGTGTGCTATTACTCTTTATTCCTTCGTTACAAGAGTGGCGTGATGTTTAATAAGCAGTACATACCGCACGTTAAAGCCATTCATTACATCTACTGCTCATTACAGTATGTCTGCTCTATCATTCAATGACATGTACTATTGGGAAGATGAATGTATCTGTGTTTTCATCTACTAGTCTTTTGTTTATTTTCATGCTATTCTATTGGGAGTCCTTTTACTATTTTTATGGACACAGAGGTTTCCCCTCCCTTTGTAGTAGTCGCGGGAAGCTGATTGTTTTTCAATACACTCACGATTACGGAACGTGAGTTGACGCACTGTTTTTCGAGTACCAGAGCAGCGAGAGAGGCTTTGTTTCACTTGAACACTGGTGTGTGTAGCAGGAGCCACACGTGGGAGCACACGGTTGCATTGAGCTGTGATAGAGGAGGAGTAAGTGGAATTTACGTTTCGTTTTTGGGAGTCACTTTTCCGAGGGTAGTGCCAACGGGTCTGCATGACCGTACATCATTTTCTTTTATTTTCCAGCTCTGGTATACTAGGTAACTCGGGGTGTTCCCCCCCCAATCTTCTCGGTAAGTGCAGTTCCTCATTTTTGACTACGAGTATTTATAACAGACTCATGCACAGTAGCGGCACTTTTTAGTGATTGCGGTTTATTGTGACCTCAGTTACAGGCACCTTTATTTGTATGGCGAGTATTTTGCTGGGGCTGTATTTGCGGGCTGTGGTGCTCGGACCCACAAGGTACTCACTTATTTTAAGGGACAAGTGATCTGAGAGTGTTGGACTCCCCAGCTAGGGGGTGTTCACCTTTGGTATATCCATTCAGTTTCCTGTGTGGTGGTGATGGTTTCTCTGGTTTCATTTTCAGACACTAAACATGTCTATCTGTTGCTATCTCTTCATACTTCTCAGTTTGAGCGATCTCTTTGGATTTTCTCTTTATTATTCTTCCAAGTAGGACTGTCCTTAGCATGTTTGATTTAAGTATATTCATGGATATAGCATTACAACATTCTTGATGTTCGCCTCAGAGGATGAATTGGCTGTTATTTATATATTATGGTTTTGAAGAATGAAATGTTCTGTATTCTTATTGTTACTTTGATTTGTTCGTAGATTCCCCTGACGAAGGGCTATTGTGTATGCCCGAAATGCATTGGGACTTGTGTTATTTTTGCAAGAAGTTTTGGAATACAATTTGAAACCATGTGGAATGGACTTCCTGTGAAGCATCTGCATTTACTCAATAAATTGTGAATGAATCAAACCCAGGGTGGCAAGGAAGATTCATTGATGGACTTTTGTATATTACATTGTTGCTTTTGATCTAAGTTGAATGTGAACAGTGTTTAAAGCATTGCAGCATTTGTAATTAATTTGGCATACACTCTTTGAGTGGTTAGCAGTAGTGCACCTCGTGTCTAGGACTCAGGTCTTAGTGTCTTTCTTCATTAACTTTTTAAAAGTGGCATTTTCAGAACTGTGACTAAAAATCTGACTTAACCATTACAGAGGGGTTTTAATTACAGTACACCAAACTCAATCTGTCTACTTTCTCCCAATTGAAAGTTTTCACTTATTAAATGTAATAAGGTGACCCAATTTTATGCAATGGGAGAGGTAGGGCTTGCAGTAGTGAAAAAATAATATAGGAGATTTTTACTACCAGGACATGTAAAACTTAGTACTTGTCCATCCTTTTAAATACACTGCACCCTGCCCTCTGGGCTGTTCAGGGACTACCTAAAGGGTGACCTATATGTATTGGAAAGGAACGTTTGGGCATGGGAAAAGGATTATTGTGTCAGGTTGAACTTGACGTTTTAAACTGCACACACAGGTTGCAATGGCAGGCCTGAGACATGCTTTCAGGGCTACTTAGTAGGTGGCAAAATAAGTGCAGCCTGCCCACTTGTAACATTTAATGTTCAGGCCCTAGCACATATAGTACCACTTTACTGGGGACTTAGAGTAAATTAAATATGCGAATTGGGTGTAAGCTAATTCTGCCATATTTAAAGAAGAGGGCACAAGCACTTTAGCACTGGTTAGCAGTGGTAAAGTGCACATAATCCTAAAATCAGCAAAATCGAATTCAGCAAAAAAGTGTAGGGTAAACACAAAGTGTTTCGTGGTGAGCCTGCAGAGAGGGCCAGGTTCAACAAGGATTTATTGTAATCTGCACCTGCTGAAGCTCCCATTTAGTTATAGAACCTTGGTCTAGCTCAAAAGTAAACATGTCTGCATGCTAGACCCCTCGTACTCCACCCCACATGAAATGCATTAAAGTTATAAATTACCCTTATAGTGCCTTCCCTATTGTTTGCTGGATTTGTAAATCAATGTGATGCCCATGCATATCAATGCCGCTCCCATGAAGGGGTGTGTTCAATTGCATTCAACAATAAGATTATAAACACAAAATCATGCTATTCATCGGAAGAAGCGACATATTTCGAAAGTTGCTGTGCTATTAAACTCAAATATCATTGTATTGTCTGCTGTAACAAAAGGCAGTATAGTGGCCACATTGGTAAAATCAACCAATCAAAGTTGGTAACCACTTGTGTTCCTTCCATTCCACTTTTCTGTCTAATTCTGGCTCAAATCGTTTAAAAGTGAGGGTGCTTTATTGAATATTAACAAAGGATTTGCATGTGTCTCAGATTGAACGCCTGTATCGCCTTTAAAATATTCCACAGCTTTTTCAAACCACTCGTATCTCCAATTTGAGCAGTGAAAGTTGTGCCTAAAAATGAGCTTGGTCGTAATGTTCATTACGCCACAGTAATTTTAGTAATATCAGTCATTACACATTACTCTAGTGATGCGAAATTAACGAAATACCAGCTTGAGTAATTAAAAGTAATTTGGGGCAAAAACACTACAGCAGGGGCCCAGGAACAACAAACTAAAAGAGAGTGAGGGGCTGCTGCCTACTGCTGTTCGTATCCTGTAGCATTTAGTGCTGTTTCCTTAGAGCAAAATGCATCCTCTGGCCCATTTTTGGCACAAGGGTGCATTTTGCACTAAGAAAATAGCGCTAACGCTGGATTATGCTTCTCACGTAATTATGCATAATTACAAATATAATTTTGTGAGTAATTACTCTAGAGAGAATTATGCCAGTTACGCCCACCCTTACTTTTTAAAGTACAGAGAATGTTCTACTTCTATTTTTATGTCAGCTTTCCTTTGCTTGAAGCAAATAAGCATGTGGTGTGAATTGTTTTTGTTGTTACTCCAATGCAGCTCTGTAGTTTTAATTGTTGGCATTGCTACAAATGGAGGCCTGTCTTTACAGACAGCATTTCAAAGGCAGGCATCTTTCCTTTTTGCCCATGAATATAAACGTACTAGTTGATTTTAAGAAGCCATTCCTTATGTAAAGTAAATACAGATGTGAACGAGTTCATTGAATTAGTGACTTTTTGTTGCAAAATGTCAAAGCACATTTGATAACACTGAAAGACAAAAAAGAATATGTGACATTCTACCCATCATAAACATCAAATGTCATATCTGTTAACTGTTAGATAGCAAGCTCTAGATACCAAACTGCTCCGCTCTTCTCTTAGCTCTTTACTTCAGGAGTGGCCAGCCATGCTTATGCCTGTGCCAGGTGTGCTAGGTGTCTCTTTGCAAACTCTGCCATAACGCTTCACTGTCTTCGATGTCATACTGACACGCTGTTCTACCACCAGTGGCGGCCGCCGTATAAAAAAAGAAGGAGGGGGGGGGCACTTTGAGGGTAAAAGTAATATATAAAAAAAACCTTACCTCTAGCTGCCTGACGCAGACAGTGCTTTACTCCCAGCAGTCTGTGGGAAGGCACAGGTTTCCCAGCCAATCCAGATGCTGCTCTCATGCTGTGAGAGTAGCGCCAGGATTGGTCTAAGCTACCCAGTCTGCTGCTCAAACACTGCCTCCGAGTCTTCTGCTTTTCTCCATCCCGGCTGTGAACACATCTGGGTAGGAGAAATTGAAGTGCGCATGTCTGTTTGGTTAGCCAAACTTACATACGCACTTCTAAATACCACTCCTGCCTGTCATGGCCTAGCCCTGCCCCACATGCACGCACCGTCAGCCAGAGCGCATCACAGAAAAATTAATTTGATTTTTCTGTGACAACACTGACCAGTGGGGTGACGCTCCTCCCCCATTACGGAGGAGCCGCCGCTGTCTACCATGCTTGTGGGCATCCAGCTTTCAGTCTCTCTTATAGGCTTTCATGGAACCGTAAAGCTGGGTGTGGTAACTGAGTGGAATGTCCTCATGTTAAAGAATGTTTGAGGTGTGTAATATTTGTGGCTTGTACAATAGAATGTAGGGTTGAGATATGGAATACTGTCTGAGAAGACAGTCTGCGAGGAACTGGAGACTGATGGTGTGAGTGCCCTCCACCCCCGTTGTGGCTTGTTGCTCCATTGTGCAGGATCTTTGTTGAATAAACTTACTATTGAACGATATTCACCTGGATCATGTGCCTTCATAATATTAGAAATGAGTTGGTGAATGGTATCCATGGAGCAAGAAGCTGGGCCACTTCACGTTAGCTAAGATGGCATTTTTTGATCCCATGTCACATTGGAGAAGCCTAAAAACCCAGCACCAGCATTGGCAATGTTCCCAACTGGCTGACACTTCAAGTCAGCCAATGATAGTTGGAATGCACATGTGCTCCAATGAGAAAATTGCTGAGGAAAAATTGAGGCAGGATCAGTGATTTCACTGAAAAACCCAAATGTTCCATCATAGGTTCTACACCCTGGGGTACACTGCAGTGTTGTCCGCTCCATTTAGGTCAGTACTGTTGGCAGCTACAGCTGGATTGCCACAATTGCTAGTGTGGCACCATAGTCCGCGTGCCAGGTGCCAGTAAGGTGAAATGCATATGTGTTCCATTTTCAGTTGCGCCATCTTGTCAAGCCAATAACGGCAATCTGTGCACTTGTATGCACACCCCCCTCACGTGTCATAATACAGAGGTGGTATCACTCTTGCATTCCACGGCATTGAGCACCATCTTGGTTTCCTGCCAGAAGTTCTTGGACCGTGTGTGGTCAGTGCCCAGTTGGCACAATCATCAAGTAGCAGCATCAAAGAAGCAAAAGCACGAGTTACAATGTGTTTCAAGTGATGCCCTGCTTATCCTCTAAAGGGTCACATGCATTGCGTGGCTCTTGTGACATAGGTGACAACTTCTGTTTTGTAAGTCCATTGATGCTCATTCCTGTAACAACAGAAATTGCTTAACTTGTTTCCGTTTATCTTGCCATTTTCGGGAAAATGCTGACAGTGGTGATGGAGTAGGGGTTTGAGAAAATAAAACCTGCTCGGATTAATTCCTCGGTAACATTTACCTACAGTGTGCGGTGAAACTAACATGCAAAAACACGAAAACACGGGGAAAGGCTTGTGCGCATGCGTGCACTAATGCGTGGACTAATGAATGAAAAACTAGGCCGCATTCACGTTATGCTTGAAATTTAAAATAATACTAATGCTGTTTTCTGGGCGTTAATGCTTTAATAGACGAATAACATGGGATAGTGCAAATGGTGGGTGGTGAACAGTGAGAATTATATTTCATGAAATTAATAATGTCTGTGTTTTATTCATCGTAGTGAAGCTTGCATGGGCTTACATCGTTGCATGACGAGTCAAGGGTTAATAAGAAGAAAGTCAAATAAAAGCTGAAAATCGAGCTCTGAGAGAGAAATGAAGAAGGCAATGTTGATGACCTTCGAGATCCATTGTATGTCTGCCAAGTAAAGGAAGGATGGCCGTGAGATCATGAGCAAATTATACAAACTTCTTCCGCGGAAGCTGCAGAGGTGGACAATAAAAATGTAGAGTTTTGAAACATGTTACAAATCGAAGGAAGCTGTATTCATGAAACGTGGATTACGTACTTGTTGAAAAAATAAAACAAATAATGCTGTGAAACCATGGACGTGACTATGGTGGTGTGATAGAACACCCCCTAAATTGCCCAATGAGAGACCAAGATTCTGAAAATGTTGCTACAATGGTGGGATGGACATGTAGGTTTTAGAGTATAACTGGGGGGACAGGGGGGTGCTATTTTTAGGTTAGCCTGGAGCTCGTGAGCGCGCCTCTTTGAAGAAGCTAGAGAGGGGAGATCGTCGCTGTATGTCGGTTTGCTGTATGCAGATAGAGGCCTACCTGTTCCTGTTCCCGTCCTACTCTTTGTTCCCTGAAACTTTCCCGGGGAACCCCCATCTATTCCCATGGCCAGGGGGTAGATTTCCCACTAAATATTCAGGGTAGTATTGCTAAAACCTGTATTTGCATAATTATTTGCAAAGGTATTTTTGTCTCTGAAACTTATGTCTCTTTATCTATCCACTCCTTCATTGCATTCCTGTTCATTGTGATTCGAGTTTGATATCATTTTGCTTTGACAAATGTTCTCTCTCTGTGATTTATTCTTTGTTTGCCTTGTAAAACTGTACATGATGAGCATTTCCCTTCACATTATTTGCAATAAATACAATTAACCTTATTCTGAGTTTGTGCTTATTTAGTAAAATAGATCGATAGTTAGTTTCTAATTATTACCATCAACTCTTCAACTAATGGTCCATCTACCAGAAGAAAGAGAGTTTGATTACAGGTTCCATTATGTATCTAGTGTGTTAGGATGAGCCTGTAGTTTGTGAACAACTGATTTAACGTTTTAAACTTGAAACAGCGAAACGGGGATTTATGTGTTGGGTGTATGAGTATGGGCCAGTGATTGTGTTTTATCGACTATTGATCCCTGATTGGCGCTAGATCGGTTTTTGGTAGCAGAGGACGGTTTATTATTGATTAGTTTAGTAATGATTATCGATTATTGATTATTTGTTTCTTAACATGAAAAGTTAGTGTTTTGTTCTATGTTGTCTTGAAGTACGGGTACAGAGTTACCTTAGCTCCCGGGATGATAATGTATTAGCCTGAAGAGGCAGAAGAATAGTGTGGATAAGGTATCATACTGCAGAAGTACTTTGTCTGTTGTCGTAATACTCAATGGCGAGAGGCTGTTGGTATTATATTAGGGACTATTTCGTTTGAGAGTAGATTTTGTGTGAAATAGCGAAGGGTCCACTTCCGAAACTCTGGCCTTACATCCCCAAAGGAGTACCAAGACCTCTTTCCATGTGAAAGTCATCTTCCGTAACTTTGGCTAGTATCCCTAGAGGAGTACCAAGTCCTCCTGTAGCTTGTTTGGGTGTAGAATAGCGCTGGTCGTTATTTTACTTGAAGTGAAAGAATATTTCTTTTTAAAGTGAAGACTATCTTTTTATTTAGTGGAACAGACAAAGTAGCATTGTTTTATGTTTGTTTACTAACAAGTTTTATTGAGAAAAGTATAGAAAAAACATTGCCGTATTATTTTGTAAAGGGAGGGTCAGTAGAAGGAGTAATACTGACGTCACAAAAAGCCGCGCTGGCATTGGTCAGGCCGCTGGCGTTCAAAGTGCTGTGATTGGTTGATTACTGTGAACCGTGCTGGTATTGGTTAAGGTACTGATTACGTAGGAGTGTTCTGATTGGTTTGTTAGTGTGAGTCGCGCTGGTATTGGACGGTTGTTAGCAAATGGAATAAGGACAAACCAATAGTTACAAGAGAGGGAATTCTTATTCCACCTCCGGGAACAGCTGCTTCTTTTATGATGTTGGAATGTGGTTACCATACGTGTACTTGGTTAGAGAATTGGGGAAATACACGGAAGATGATGGTGTTTTAGCTTTTCCGGAGCATGGTACATTTAATGTAAGGATTCTACAAAATCTGAGAGAATGAATGAATTCTCTGGAACCTAGACCTAGACCTACTCAGTATGAAGCGCTTGAGGAATGGGAATATGAGGCATATGAACGAGAGAAGTATCGAGGTGGAAGAAGATACAAAAATATTATAACTAGATATCCTTTTGAAAGTCGGGGAGAAAGAATGAAAAGATGGAGGAGAGCGGTTGTGACAGAGGGTCTGTATCCAGTTTTAGTTGCTGACGAAGCAAACGGAGGCAAATGTAAAGAGAAGAAGAAAAATGTAGAGACATCAAGGATAGATTTTGACCCAAGTGATTCTGATGATGTTGTTAGATGACATTTTGATTAAAAACCTCCACTTTATCAAGAGAACACAAGTGAGATAGTTCCAAATGCACCATTAATGGGAACCCCACTAATTCCACAGGTTTCACAAGTCCCAGTAGTTACTAGAACAGTACAAGAGAGTGAAATGGATATGTTGAATAGGGCAAGAGAGGAATTGACTCAGAAAATTAATCAGTTAAATCTGAATGCGGAAGCATTAACAGTGCCAGTAACAATTGGACCTATAGTTCCGTTGTATGGAGAAAAACAGAATATATCAAAAGCACATGCGTTGACAGTCCCAATAAATAGAGATAGGAATAAAGTGGTAATGATAGTTGATCAGGTGGAACAGACAGAGACAAGTACTTCATTAATTGATTTGCCAATTTGTGAGATGTTAACTAAAACCCCTAAGAGAAGTGCGCAAATGGATCAGAGGAGATTAGTGCAGAATGTCACTCAGGTATCAGGGAGTTCAATGGGACCCTCACCAGATGAATTAGATGACTGGATAAGGGGAATGGAAAAGCGAAAACCTCAACCACAGAGAATAGATGTGAGTACACTGAGAGTGGATTTGGAAGAAATGATTATTGGTACAATAAGTCCAGACAGATTGAGTAATTATCGAGATGAGGAGTTGTTATTTCTGTGCAAAAATATTACTTGGAAAGCGAGAAATCTTCATGAAAAGTTAACAGAGGCTGCTTGTGAATATGGAGTAGACATAGAAAAGTCAAATGTGTTACAGAAAACATATAGACTGGATTTTACTGAAAAGGATTTAGAGAGTTTGAATGCGTCTGGTAAAAGATTGCAAATAAAAGAATTGATGAATATCCTGAAGTAATGGGGAGATGTAGAACGGTGGAAAGGTAGATGGGCGAAAAAGAAAGAAGAAATGAATGCCAATAAAAATGCGTCTTTATTTCCACTGAGAGAATCAGAACAGGCTGAAAGTGTGTGTCCAATGAGAGAAGTTCTGGGTGGTGGATATGTTCACGTTCCTTGGACAAGACAGGATATATTGTCTTTTACTCATGACTTCCCTAGGTTGAGGGAGAAACCAGTTGAATGGTACAAACAAGTGGAGAGGTTTGTAAAGGTTTCAAAAGTCTTGTTGAAAGATCTGGATGGTTTATTTGAGATTGTTGTTCCAGCAGATTTATGGACAGAGTGTAAGATTACTGTTGATTGGCCTAAAGAAGAATATCCTAGAGATCCGAAAACAGGTGCACCTTCAGATGAGGTGATGAGGAAATATCATCAGGTAATTACATACTTGAAGGGAAAAATTTCTCCGAAAGAGACAGATTGGGTTAAAATTGACAGAACAACCCAAGAACCAAAGGAGTCGGTACATGCTTATTATGAAAGGTTATTACAGGTGTTCAAACAGTACAGTGGGTTTGAGACTATTGGAGATAAAGATATGGGACATTTTGTGTATCGCTTTGTATTCGGATTAAAACCAGAAATTAGTAACATGATTCAGCAACATTTGATTTGTTGGCAGAGTAAAACGGTTGATGAGATATTGAGGTATGCAAAGTATTGTAGTGATGATATTGAATCAAGGCATAAGAAGCTAAAAGAGAAAATGATGTGGGCACAAGTGAAGGTAGCAGAACAGCAAGAAGGAAACAGTGGTTCCCAAACAGATTTTCAGATGAGAGGTCAGAATCAGAATGGTCAAGTAATGAGTGGTGGTAGAGGTAAGATGAATAAAGATGAAATGAAGAGGAAATATCCTTGTCATGCGTGCGGAAAATTTGGGCATTGGAAGAACGAGTGTAGATCTGCTCAGAAAAACAATGGGTTGAATCAAAATTTAAATTCACAGATGCAGAATGAGGTGGTTGTGAATCAACAACAGCAACAGCAGCAGCAGATAGTTACTCCACAGTTACAGGTACCACAAGCTCCAATGCCAAATAATGTGAATGCTCAAGTGCAGAGATACAGTGCGAACACTTGATTTCATGCAGGTGAACAAATTGATAAGAATCAAATTGTGCAAATGATTCTGCAATACTTGTTGCAGTGCAATGAGAGTGATTCAGACTCATCTCAATGACGGTGCCTGAGGGCGGAGGAAGAGTGCGTGCTTGGCGCAACTCTAGAGGTAGATCAGTCAGGTCCATTTGTTGATGGAAAAGTGGACGGTAATGATATTACATTCCTAGTGGACACTGGTGCTACCTGTTCTACTGTGAGAGCAGCAGAAATTCCAAACCTACCCCTCTCGGGAGAAACTATCCAAGTCGTAGGAGTTTCCAATAAGCATATTAAGAACCCCAATAACAAAGCCAATAGAAGTTCATACTGGAAGATTCAGAGACATGCATCGGTTCGTGGTATGTGATACGAGTCCGGTGAATCTGTTAGGGAGAGATTTACTGTGCAAAATGAATTGCACAATTTATTGTACACCAGATGGTATTGCTTTCCAAACACCAGATGAGGATGTTGCGTTTAAAATGATGTTAGCGAAGCAAGGGACAGAATGGATGAACTGTTTTCACTTCTTACTGAAGAAGATTTGCCTGCAGAATTGAGAGATACAGTAAGATCTGATGTATGGGATTTCTCAGGAAAAGAGATTGGTCTGATGAAAGGTGTGGATCCTCTTCAGGTTGCGGTGAAACCGGGTGCAACATTTCCAAACACACCTCAATACAAAATGAGTCCTGAGATAACAGCAGGAGTTATTCCTGTGATTGACCAAATGATTGAGCAAGGTATTTTAAAAGAAATTCTAAGCAGTCCTTGTAATTCACCTATTATGGGAATTAAAAAGCCAAGCGGAAAATATAGGATAGTACAAGATTTACGAAAAATAAATAAGATTGTGGTACCCTGTTGTCCAATAGTACTGAATCCAGCAGTGATTCTATATCAAATTCCTTGTGATGCAGAATGGTATACAGTAATTGATCTGTGTCAGGCATTCTTCTTGATTCCTTTACATCCGGATAGCCAATATTTATTTGCGTTCCGGTTCGGAGACCGTGTTTTGGCATGGTGCAGAGTTCCCCAAGGGTACACAGAGAGTCCATTGATTTTTATTCAGATTTTGAAAAAATGTTTGGAGACTTTGATTATGCCAGAAAAATCGGTTTTGGTTCAGTACATTGATGACCTACTGGTGGCATCAAAAACACGAGAGGCATGTGTGACAGATACAATTGCCTTACTGAATCATCTGGCAGAAGGGGGACACAAAGTGTCACCAGCAAAATTACAGTTTTGTAAACAAGAGGTCCAATATTTGGGACACAAAATAAAGAAAGGAGTGAGAAAAGTGACGCCAGAAAGGATCAGTGTGATTCAACAAATGAGTCCTCCTAAAACTCAGAAGGAAGTGAGAATGTTCCTGGGAATGGTTGGATACTGCAGACAGTGGATCAGTGGTTTTTCACTGATTGCAAAGCCTCTACAGAGGTTGACACACAAAGATGTGACTGATCCGATTGAATTGGATGATGAAAGCATGAATGCTTTTATTGAGTTACGAGACAGTCTTTGTCGAGCACCTGCTTTGGGAATGCCAGATTATACAAAGGATTTTGCGTTGTACTGTTGTGAGAGAGATGGGTGTACACTTTCAGTTTTAACTCAGAGACATGGAATGGCACGACATCCAGTGGCATATTTTTCTGCTACTTCAGTGGCTGCAGCATTACCAGGTTGTTTGAAAGCAGTAGCTGCTACTTGTGTGAGTTTGGAACAAAGTGAAGCAATTGTGATGGGACATCCAGTTAAAGTATATGTGCCACACTCAGTTGAGATTCTTTTGACAAGGACACGTACACAGCATATGACCTATAGTCGGCTGACTAGGTATGAAAGAGTAATATTAGGTGCTGAAAATGTGACTGTGGTGAGATGTACGACAATAAATCCAGCAACCTTGTTGCCTAGTCCATTTTGTGAGGAAGTAAGAGACGAAGCAGATCACGATTGTTTGGATGTGACAGATTTGTGCACGAAACCAAGGCCAGACATTAAGGATACCCCGTTAGAGGAATCAGATAGTGTGATGTTTGTTGATGGATCTTGTCTGAGAAATGAAAAAGGCGAATTGAGTTCTGCTTATGCAGTATGTACAGTGGCTGCGGTTCTGGAAGCATCCTGTCTAAAAGGGCTAAATTCTGCACAAATTGCTGAGCTCATAGCTCTGACTAGAGCATGCAAAATTGGCAAAAATTTGAAAGTAACCATATTTACGGACAGTCAATATGGTTTTGGGGTGGTTCACGATTTCGGACAGTTATGGATGCAAAGGGAATTTCTGACTTCTTCAGGTTCTCCTATCAGAAATAGCAAAAATGTAAAAGATTTATTGGATGCTTTGCAATTGCCAAAGAAAATTGCAGTAGTCAAATGTTCTGCACATAAATCAGGAAATGATTATGTGACAAGCGGCAACAGATACGCTGATCAAGTAGCGCGTTTCTGTGCACAAAATTCAATTGCGATAAACAGAGGGGTGGAGAAGAAAAATACTAATTGCCACCTAATGTTTTCCTCCTGCTAAACCTGGGATGAGATTAGACAATTACAAGAAGAGGCAAGTGATGAGGAAAAGGAAATTTGGAAAAAATCAGGCTGCAAGAAGAGAGCAGAAGATGACGTTTGGGTGTATATAGATGAAAGACCAGTCATGCCAGATTCTTTACTATCCCAAATGGCAAGGGTATACCATGGAATTGCACATGTTGGAAGAGATGCGATGATTAGGCTCTTCAAGCCGTCATGGTATAACCCTAAATTCAGAGTCATTGCAGAGAGTTTATGCCAGAGGTGTGTTACATGTCAACAGCAAAATCCAGGCAGAAGGACAGTTGTAAGTTGGGGACGAATTGGAAAAGCAGCAGGACCATTTACGAGGCTCCAGCTCGATTTCATCGAGCTTCCCCCATGTAACGGACTAAAATATGTGTTAGTTGTTGTTTGCTTGTTTTCTCGTTGGGTAGAAGCTTATTCAACAAGAAGGAATGATAGTTTGACTGTTGCGAAGTTGCTTCTAAGAGAACTGATTCCAAGGTTCGGTTTTCCAGTCACTTTAGAGACAGATAGGGGATCTCATTTTAATAATGAGATCATTCGGATGATCTGTGCAGCACTACAGATTGAACAGAAGCTGCATTTTGCCTATCGACCAGAAGCATCTGGAGTGGTTGAGCAAATTAATGGCACTATAAAATCTAGACTGGGAAAAGTATGTGCATCAACAACACTGAAGTGGCCTGACGCTTTACCCCTGGTATTGATGAGTCTTAGAAGTATCCCAGATAAAAAGACTGGATTGAGTCCTCATGAAGTGCTGATGGGAAGAGCAATGAGACAAGCGATTGTACCAGCAAACAAACTGATTAATATTTCTGATGATCTAGTGCTTGATTATTGCAAAGGATTGGCTGATCTGGTGCGTTCTGTGTCTCATCAGGTTGGAGAAATTGCAACCACAACACAGCTGGATCAAGTACATGATCTGAGGGGAGACATCCTTTACCACGCAACTTTTACAACGCAATGCTTTTACATCGCGGTTTTTACAACGCAAGTCGTTACAACGACTTGCGCTGGATGGCGCTCTAACCTAAGGAATAGTATGATTTACTATTCCAACACCTTCCCTACTGTACGCAGACTGGAGTTGGAATAGTAAATCATACTATTCCTAAGTCCAGCGCCCTCCAGCGCAAGTCGTTGTAACGACTTGCATTGTAACGAACACGATGTAAAATACCACGTTGTAAATGTATGCGTAGTAACGTCATACATTCTGATCTGAGTCCAGGAGAGTGGGTTCTTGTCAAGAAGCACGTGAGGAAGTTGTGTTTAGAACCCAGGTGGCATGGACCTTACCATATAATTTTGGTGACAACAACAGCAGTGAAGTGTGGTGGCTTGCCAAACTGGATCCATGCAAGTCATACCAGAAGAGTCCCAAGTCCACTTGAAAAAGAAGGTGAGCAGCAACTGGTGAATAAAAATAAGAAACTAGAAGCTGAAGGTTGTGAAGCTAAGGGATCTAGAGTGACAGATTCTGACAAGCAAAGTGATGATGAACAACCAAGCACAAGCCAAGTAGAGTGGGCACCAGCTGCTGGGTCTTGTAAGACTGCTGTTGAGCAAGTAGGAAAGGAAGTTACAGAAGATCAAGAGCAAGTTCAACAAAGAAAGGGACTAAATAAAAGAGCCTGTGATCCAGAAAGAAAAGGTGAAGAAGTGGTTCAAGCTAAGAGAGCGAAAAAGGGTGACAATTGGCCAAGTGGAATAAAAAGACTGAAATACACTCTTGAAAAGAAAAAACTAGAACAAATAAATGAAGTATCAAGTCAAACTGAACAAGAAGAATCAGAGGAAGAATCAGTACGAAGAACGAAGAGAATAAGAGTCCCAAGTAGGAAATACAGAGCTCCAGAATGGACATATGTTATTTTGGAGGAAATTGAAAGCACAGATCAAATAGAAAGAGAAGCTGGTACTGGTAGTGAGCAAATTGATGAAAGCAAACTGAGACCACCTTAAAAGAAAACAGTGAAAAATTAAGGTGCAACAAAATTCTGTGAAAATATTTGGGAAGTTCCAGATGATCTGAAGAAGACTCTCTTAAAAAAAAAAAAAAATTAAAAAGAGGGGGGTAAAAGAAGAAGCTTTCTTCTTGAAGTGTTGGATACGCTATTTCCCAGTGGTTTTTGGACAAGTTTGTCAAAAAAATTTTTTTTAGAAAGTTGTTAGTTTTTTTTTAGATTTTTATTTTTTTATAGTATAGAAAATGCCAGAAGATAAAGTGACTGGAAATCAAGAACCTAGTTTTAAACTTAGATGTATCAAAGTTTGCTTATGTAGTGTCTTGCTATTAATGTTAATATGGTTAATATTAACTGTCTTTGTACCAATTCTAATGGTAACTAATATCAAGAATAATACTAATAATGTGATAAGTAAAAGAATGGACCACGTTACTAAAGAAACTCGTAAAACTAACAATGATCAGGTTGATGATAGCATTTATCATCATGATAAATCAATTAGTGATTTCTCGTTAAATGTCTTTACCAAATTGTTGTATGAATATGTGGACACAATGGATGTGAGAGATTGTTACGTGTGCATGCAATTACCTTCGTCTGTCTCAGAGGGGTGATTTACCATCACCTTCCTTTAACATATGGCGTATCATGTAGTGTTCTAACAAGTCTTTTTACGTGACGGGGAAGTTGCAGTACTACTATTCAAATATGGATTTAGTGTTTTCAGAAATTCCTGTTAGAATAGATATGAATAAGGTGTATAGTAATAGAAATGCGGGATACATGGGAGAATTTTTCCATATTACACAGACAATAGATACAGTATATGCCCATAGAAATAATCTGACTTGTAGTTTGCGGGCTGAAGAGAAAGAATTCATTAACATGGTTGAAGATAGAAGACAGGATTTTCAAAAGAAAGCTGCTGAACAGAAGTCACATGTACCACCATGGGCTTTTAGAGAGGAAATTATAAGAAAGGCGAGACTTACACAGCAATGTCTCTGGATTGGTATCATAAAGGGAAACTTTGCTTACTTAGACTAAAAACTGACTATAATAATTATTTCATTGGTGCTAGTGAGTGTGAACACACTTTTCTGATAACTGGTGGATGGGGATTAAAAGCTGTAACTGATCCTGTATTTCCAGGAGTATATTATGTGTGTGGTAAGAATGCTTACTATAGGTTGCCAGCACACTGGTATGGTAGTTGTTACTTTGGGATCGTATTTCCTAAGGTATACCATGTAGATAGAAATAATAGAATCAATTAAATAAAGCATGGACTAACACGTAAGAAGAGAGCAAGTTTTTCAGAAATAATTGGTGATATTTTTGGAGCACTGATACCCTCAGTTGGAGTCGTTCTAAATTCGCATAAAATTCGGAAATTGTCCACAGTGGTTGATCGTTTATCAACAGACACTGCTGGTGGGTTTTTAATGATTGATACTGAAATGGTTGCAATTAGATCAATGGTTCTGCAAAATCGACTTGCCCTGGATATTTTATTGGCAAAAGAGGGCGGAGTCTGTGGCATGTTGAAAATACAATACTGCTGTACTTATATACCTGATAAAAGTAAAAGTCTGGAGGGGTATATAAAGAATATTAAAAAATTACATGAAGATTTGACTCAACTGGAGGTTGATGGTGTTTGGGAGAAGCTTGGTAAGAGTTTTTCCTCTATAGGTAGATGGTTTTCCACATTTTGGAGTAGTATATTAGGTAAAATACTAATACCAATTATTTCAATAGCTGTAGTGATTCTGTTTATAATAATAGCATATAAATGTCGTAAGGGCAGATGTGGAAAGAAGGAGATGACAGAAGTAGACAAAAAATGTAGAGCTAGGAAAAGAAGAAGAGAAGAAATAGAACTAGAGGATATGAGAGGAAATTATTATGAAATGATGAAAGACTTAGATGAGAAAATGGCAAAATGAGAAAAGAGTACAATCCTTTAGAAAAAAAATAAAGGTGGTGATTAGTATGATGGAAATTTTTGTGATGGCTCAAAAATGCCATCAAAGGGGAGAATTGATGGAGCAGGGGTTTGAGAAAATAAAACCTTCTCGGATGAATTCCTCGGTAACATTTACTAACAGTGTGCAGTGAAACTAACATGCAAAAACATGAAAACACGGGGAAATGCTTGTGCACATGCGTGCACTAATGTGTGGACTAATGCATGAAAAACTAGGTCGCATTCACGTTATGCTTGAAATTTAAAATAATAATAATGCTGTTTTCTGGGTGTTAATGCTTTAATAGACGAATAACATGGGATAGTGCAAATGGTGGGTGGTAAACAGTGAGAATTATATTTCATGAAATTAATAATGTCTGTGTTTTATTCATCGTAGTGAAGCTTGCATGGGCTTAAATCGTTGCATGACGAGTTAAGGGTTAATAAGAAGAAAGTCAAATATAAGCTTAAAATCGAGCTCTGAGAGAGAAATGAAGAAGGCAATGTTGACGACGTTCGAGATCCATTGTATGTCTGCCAAGTAACGGAAGGATGGCCGTGAGATCATGACCAAATTGTACAAACTTCTTCGGCGGAAGCTGCAGGGGTGGACAATAAAAATGTAGAGTTTTGAAACATGTTACAAATTGAAGGAAGCTGTATTCATGAAACGTGGATTACGTACTTGTTGAAAAAATAAAACAAAGAATGCTGTGAAACCATGGACGTGACTATGGTGGTGTGATAGAACACCCCCTAAATTGACCAATGAGAGACCAAGATTCTGAAAATGTTGCTACAATGGTGGGACATGTAGGTTTTAGAGTATAACTGGGGGGACTGGGGGAATGTTATTTTTAGGTTAGCCTGGAGCTTGTGAGCACGCCTCTTTGAAGAAGCTAGAGAGGGGAGACCGTCGCTGTCCGTCGGTTTGCTGTATGCAGATAGAGGCCTACCTGTTCCTGTTCCCATCCTAATCTTTGTTCCCTGAAACTTTCCCGGGGAACCCTCATCTATTCCCATGGCCAGGGGGTAGATTTTCCACTAAATATTTAGGTTAGTATTGCTAAAACCTGTATTTGCATAATTATTTGCAAAGGTATTTTTGTCTCTGAAACTTATGTCTCTTCATCTATCCACTCCTTCATTGCATTCCTGTTCATTGTGATTCGAGTTTGATATAATTTTGCTTTGACAAATGTTCTCTCTCTGTGATTTATTCTTTGTTTGCCTTGTAAAACTGTACATGATGAGCATTTACCTTCACATTATTTGCGATAAATACAGTTAACCTTATTCTGAGTTTGTGCTTATTTAGTAGAATAGATCGATAGTTAGTACTAATTATTACCATCAACTCTTCAACTAATGGTCCATCGACCAGAGGAAAGAGAGTTTGATTACAGGTTCAATTATGTATCTAGTGTGTTAGGATGAGCCTGTAGTTTGTGAACAACTGATTTAACGTTTTAAACTTGAAACAGCGCAACAGGGATTTATGTGTTGGGTGTATGAGTATGGGCCAGTGATTGTGTTTTATCGATTATCGATCCCTGATTGGCGCTGGATCAGTGGTGACTACGTTTTTTATTTTAATTTGTTGTGCGGTGGAACATTGTAATTCCCTAAAGACTTTGGCGTTCATTTTTACTCTAATCACATTTGGCGCTTCAGCATGTCTAGCTTCCTCATTTCCCTTTTTTGTTCTGCCTGCTTCTGGCCACCAATTATAGAGTTGGTGGTATAGCATATTAAAACGTCAGGACTTCTTCAGCAAGGCTAGATTGCTTCAATATATAAGACATCATTGGGTCCAACAATACGAAAAAAAGCTGTGAGACAAAGTAAAAAATTCCTAATGCTCACATCAAGCACAGATCAGTACTAGGCCTGGCTACATTTCAGAGTCAATTACATTTAAATATATACAAAAATTACATACCCATGTCTTTCTTTGCAGCCAGATAAGTACATTTTATGAGCTTACTTGATGATTGAATTTGCATTATT
Source organism: Calotriton arnoldi (assembly GCA_963921515.1). NCBI lineage: Eukaryota > Metazoa > Chordata > Amphibia > Caudata > Salamandridae > Calotriton > Calotriton arnoldi. The sequence goes on from CAWUFW010001476.1 coordinate 135,696, forward strand.
ACTGTTGAGACAAGCGCTGAGTACTGCAATGTATTTCCAGTGATTAGCAGTTGAATAATGTCAGCGCGGATAGTTGTTTAATAATCTTGTTTACATTATCTTGTTTCATAATCTTTTTTGCATTTGCGCACAGCAGCAGGATTCCTAATATACACTTTGACTGTCTCCGACGCCAAATTGTCTCTGTGGAGTGGGAGGAGGAGCGGACTACATCTGTCCATGTGACGGGTGTAGTCCTATTTCTATGTTCAGCACCATGAGGCCAGCCTACATGTGCAATTTTCCCCTCGACGCTCAGAATTCAAACAAAGCGTTCACGTTCCTCCTTCATAGTAGCGCTTCCCTAAAACTGGTGTGGTGGCTCCCCTTAAGCCCTGACTGCTTGAAATTAGCGGAGGGTTGTAAAATCTATGCAGGCTTGGCCTAGAGTGTTTCCATGTTGCTCCCTCTACATTTTAACTGAAGCATTGTAATTGCCTGGTTGGTTGTATTGCCTATTTATCAAGAAACATATCAGGAGAATGGCACAGTGGAAGCCTCACGAGGCTGATATAGAGGTTTTCCCTGAAGAAGCTGATGGCCAGTTGGAGCTGGATTTGGTGGACACACTTGACTGCAATGTGCAGCAATCAGATAATAAGGCCCTAGTCCGCGCCTTGGGTCCTTTTACTCATCACTTACGTGATTATGCACGTCAACAGGGCTGGCAACCCTTTATCCCTGAAGCAGAAAGTGATGCTGCCCCTACACAAAAGGGGGAGGCCAAAGCAAAGACTCAGGTAGAGGTACATGCTGAAGCATTTGAGAAACTGCGACACAAAAGGGACACAGCCTATGACTATAGCACCTCCCCTCTTGAGAGACATCACACTCACGCAGCTCCTCGTTTGCCGAACCCCGTGAGCCGTACTCCTCAACCTCTCACTCTGAGGACGGTGAAGAGGAGGATAAACCTAGACCTAGCAAGAAGAAACGCTTTTCTTCCCCCAAGAAACCTCAAGGACTTAATTTCAAGCCCTCAGAGATTGTGCAACCCAGAGCTTCAAATTGGGCTTCCCCTCAGGAGGTCGCTGAATATGTACAATCGCACCTCAGCCAGGGCTTTGATAAAGAGGTCTGTGCTCATCTTAGAACAGATTGCCCTTGACCAGATCTGGTAGATAAGGTCACGGATACTCCAGAGGTGGAACCTCCCATGGTCACCTTTCTGAGAAAGTATGCAAAGGACCCTAAGAAGTGCCTAGAACGGGCATGGCGTAACTGCCAGTCCAAGCTCCTGGACATGTGGGGCCCATTGACAAAGATACTCAAATTAGCATTCCATGCCAAACAGTCTAACTCCCCAGTTGACCCTGATGTTCCTGTGTGTTGGGCGCAGAGAGCTAATTGCCAAATAGAAAACACTGACTGCGCTATTTCCACAGAACGACGGAGATCTTTTCTCATGAGAGTAGACCCAAAGCACAATGATTTGCCCACCTCTGAAGCCAGCCCAGTGGGGGTCCATTTGTTAAAGAGCTCGCTCGGTTTTGCTCCACGTAATTCAAGCTGAATAAGGCCCAAATGTCACTCACAAAAGTATTTAGGAGAAGCCTTTTCGACAGGGCTAGGCGCTTTGGAGAGCCGGGGGGACCTTTCTATGCTCTCAACAAGGATACTATTTCCGAGGCAGTGGTGGATCGTATAGAGATCTAGTTGAAACTACCTTCTACCCCTCCTGTACCTGTGGAGGCCGTCCCTGATTCTATCGGACCAATCGCAGAGGAGTACAAGGAGCGATTCAAGACACTGGATATACTGGTGAGAATGATCCGTTTTTTTCAAAGGTAACCTTAGGGGGAAGTGAGGGATTGTTTCCAGACAATTGAAGGCAGATTGCCCAGGGCCTGTGGGTTTTAGAGACCATCCTAGGCATCAAGCTAGAATTATGCTACACTCCAGTCCAATCATGTTCTCCAACACAGATGTATTTTTCCCAGAAAGAACAGTATTTTATAGACTCAGAGATTCAAACGTTGCTGGACAAAGGGGCAGTATACTTTTCGGTACCTCAACCCAAGGGGTTCATAAGTACCATTTTCCTGGTCGAAAAGAAAGGGGGTGGCTACCATTTGGTTCTAAACCTGAAAGATTTCAATGTCTGGATATTATAGAGACATTTCAAAATGGATGGCATTCATTTGCTAAGAGATATCCTTCAGGAAGGCAATCGACTGGTCCGACTGGACCTGAAGGACGCCTACCTCTTGATTCCCATTTACCTGTTTCACAGGAGATTTCTACAATTCCTGTGGTGGGGCAAATGCCTGCAATTCACATCCCTTTTTTTCGGTCTCTCATCAGCCCCCTGGTGCTTGACCAAACTGTTAACATTGGTGGTGGAGTCGCTGAGAGCTCAGGGAGTCCCTCTGATAGTGTATTTAGATCATCTTGTCTTGATTGCACAGGATCCTCAGACTCTCAAGACTCACATTTTGTGAACCATTCAGCTACTGCAGAGTTTGGGTCTCATAGTCAACCTGCAAGAGTCAGTGTTGTCTCCTGCACAACAGATGGAATTTTTGGGATTCCAAATAAATTCGGGCGGACCCAATTGATCCTTTCCTCCCAGAAGATTTGCAACATCAAGAAAGAATTGAGGTCCGCATTGTGCAGCCAGACTGTATCATAGAGATTGTTTGCCAGAATTGTGGGCCTGCTAGCCTCCTTGATCCAGGCCATTTTTCCGGGGCCCTTCCACTACACAGCCCTCCGAAGACTGAAAATTTGGCATTTGAAGAAGGGTTTTTCTTATTTGGAACAGGTCCCTCTTTTGGATGAGGCCAGGACAGAAATCACATGGTGGTTGAACACATGGAATCTTGGAATGGAAAGACTATTTTCAGCACCTTCCCAGAAGTGGTGATAGAATCGGATGCCAGCCGTTGGGGCTGGGAGCGAAGTGTGGGTTCCTCTCCACGGAGGGTCGTTGGTCGGAAAGGGAGCTGCGTCTCCATATAAATTGCCTGGAACTCCTGGTGGGGTTGTTCGCCATCAGGAATCTCTCTCTCGCTCAAAGATGGATTGCTGCATCTTACTGAGAATGGACAACATCTCAGCTGTTCAATAACAACAAACGAGGGGATGAATTCCCATCTACTAGCAGAGATTGCCAAGGATTTCTGGCATTTCTGTCTCAGTCATTGAATCACAATCACAGCGGAATACCTCCTGGGTAAGAGAAAGACAATAGTTGATTGGAATTCCTTTCACTTAAGGGATTTCAGCGACTGGAAGCTGCATTCCACTATGTTCCTGGGCCTTCACAACCTGTGGGGTCCATGCAGAGTAAACTTGTTTGCATCTCGGCTCATTCGCCAGCTATTGACGTTCTCAGTTGACGCCCGGATCCAGAAGCCCCGGCTATGGATGCGTTTCTCCAGGACTGGTCTCAGTTTCAGGGTTACGCTTTCCCTCCTTTCCTCATGATACCCAGAGTCCTGGCACAAGTTACACGTCAGAAGCCAGAGATCATTCTCGTGACCCCGTTCTGGAGTGCTCAACCTTGGTTCCCCATAGCACTAGCATCAGCGAGCGCTCCTCCAGTTCAAGTTCCTTTCCGTCCGGATCTGTTATTGGATCCAGAGGGTCATCCTCATCCCTTAGTCTTGTCCGGTCAACTAAGGGTGGTGACTTGGATGGTTTCAGAGAAAGATGGTATACCCCAAGCATTTTGCAACAAGCCGCTGTTTTCATCAGGAAGGTGTGGGCAGACAGCACTCACAAACATTATGCCTCAACTTGGAGGAAATGGTGTGCTTGATGCTTCAAGCGGGGTGTTGGTTCTGTGGGGGCAGAGGGTTGCATGGTGATAAATTTCCTTTCCGATCTAGCATCTTCTGGTTTGGCATACAGGACTGTGAATAACTTCAGGTCTGCTATTCCTGCAGGACCTCTACCTTTGAAGGTAAACCGATGGGCGAGCATCCCTTGATCTGCACACTAATGAGGGGCATTCATATGTCCAATCTTCCAGTACCTAAATACTCATCTCTATGGGATGTGAATGTTGTCCTCAGGTTCCAGAGCGATGGCCGGCAAACAGATATTTGTCGCAAAAGCAGCTTTCGACTAAGCTCACTAAGCTGTTATGTCTAATTTCGTGTAAGAGGGTCTCTGATGTTCGCGCATTAGATTTGGCAGGCAGGGTTTTTTCCCAGAGGAAGTTACATTCCATATCACTTGTCGGACAAAAACAAATTCCAGGTTGGTATCCTACCCGCCTTTCTTTGTAATTCTCGGTTGTGTGTTGTTCAGTGTTTGAAGGAATACAAGGCTTCTGCTAGTAAAGCGAGACAGGAGTCTGGTGGCCATCTACTCATTGCTTTACAAAAGCCTTATAGACCGGTGGCCTCAGCTACATTAGCCAGGTGGATGAGATGGTTGTTGGAAGAAGCTTTTGGAGCTCATTCGCTAGGGGAACCATGGCCTCAAAATCGTATGCCTTAGGATCGCGCATAGAGGACATTATGAGGATAGCGGATTGGTCTACCGAGTCTACATTTCGACCATTTTATTATAAGCTGATTGTAGATGTTGTGTCTGTGGTGGTGACACAGCTTTGATCAAGCAAAATCTGTGCCTCCGCTCCTGACATAGAATGAAAATGTTTCTAGATTATGCATCAAGAATTTTCAATTCTATTAAGGAAGCGGAGGTGCGGATTATCCCACCCAATATAAGCAATTAATGTATTAATGTATATTTCATTGTTTTTCTATAACGAGGTTTTATGTAAGATTATGGTGATTTCTACTCCCACCCTGTTATTATGATGTATATTGTATTGCTGATATATGCATACAGGTTTTATGGTTTACTACTTTGCATTTCAGGAAATGAGCAGAAGAATGGTTGAGAAGGAGATTTCCACTTTAGTCGCTATTCACACAAGAGAAGAGGCTGAGTTCGGCTTGTTACCTTCTCCGTTCAAGGTGGACCAGTTTAGAAATTTGTGTCTGGCCTGATTTTGGTTGTTCGGCATCCCTGTCGGGTTGTCTGGAAGATGTTGGATCCATGATTTGGATTCATTTGACTTTTGTGACTATTATTATGGTTCAAGTTGGAGAATTCTGTACTTATGATGTTAACCTACAAAGAAAGAGGACACAAAATGGAGTTGTCAGTATTTATAAAGGTTGCTCTATTGTGAATGGGGCATGTGATATGTGACATATATGGGTTACATGCAATGTAGTTTTTGTTTATTTAAATGTAATTGGCTGCTAAAATTTACATGACAGAAAAGAGAAGCATAATCTTTGCCTCTGTGTCCTTAATAGTATTGAAAATTCTTGACGCATAAGCTAGAAATTTGTTTATCCTTTTTTGTTTTTGTGGAGTTTTATATAGCGCAAACTAGACCCAAAGGTATCAGAGCTCTTTACATGAGCACCAGTTACTTTACAGATGGACACATACATTTTTGTTAGTCATGGGGAGATTAAGTGATTTGCCCAGAATCACAGGAGGTTGATCGTCCCTGCCGAGACTCGAACGCAGTTCCCCAGCTCCAAGGTCGACCGCCCTAGTCGTTAGACCACATCCTTCCTTGCACTGTTTCACTACTGCATCATGTGTAACTCACTCAGGGTTCACTTTTTTTCCCTTTTTTCTATTTCATTTCCAGTTTCTGTAAAGATGCATTCCTAACTGTAAGTACTCCTTTATCTACCGTATGTACCTTACACTAATGTATTCATAAATGTCCTCGCTCACTTTCGTATTTTGTCTTCTCTTTATTCTAGCATGAATCTCTGACTTGTTTTTGTCCAGCTTCCTGATGGTGATCCCAATATCATTTGAGGGTTCGAAACTTCGACTTCTATAGCCGACCCTATTTATATTATTTACAATTTAAGAACAGGGTGTGCTTTTCTTGTTTTTAGATACGCACTTTGATCACTATTGTCACATTTGCATATCGCCTATGAGAGAGCACGAAGCATGTTCTTTCATCCACACCCACTACGCCATTCTATATTGTGGTTTTTATAAAAAAAAACTTTGTTTATTTTCAGGAACAAATAACCATTTGTTTGGAAACTTTGTTGAATTTATACGCCTAACGGCCACTCGCTTGTATTACAATGCCTACCTAAGGTACCTGGCGACTCTCAGGTTCCCTTGTTAGTTAGAACTACTCGCTATCATTTAAGGCTGAGAAAAAAACCCTCCTGCCTGGAGGACTATTACAGCATATACTAGAGAGAGGAAAACTCAATCCATTTCTAATTCTCACTCCCTCAAGCACAGTCCAATGCAGCGGATACAGAGTTCCAAGAGCAAAACTAAGACAGAGCTAAACACGGAAGAAGGAACTTATGGGCATATTATCAAGAACGGCGTTAAAAATTATCGCCGGTTTAGCGGCAGAAAACTGCCGCTAAAGCGGCGATAATGGGCTTGATAATTTGCCCTTGAGAATTCAATAGAAGTCCATGTTCTGGTGTGAACATGGGCTTCTATTGGAATTCTCAGAGCATATTATCAAGCCCATTATCGCCGCTTTAGCGGCAGTTTTCTGCCGCTAAACCGGCGATAATTTTAACGCCGTTCTTGATAATATGCCCCAGAGTACCCTAAGTAGTACGACAAATAAATATAAAATATCCATATTTCATCTCTATGGCATCACTACAACTCTGGCGCAGATATAGATTTAGACAGAAAACTGCTGTTTGAACCCAAATCGGAAATCCAACTTTTGATGTAGTTACACATATCAGAAATGGTTCCCTTTCACATTGTACTAGGGAAAATATATTGGGATGTAAATGGGAAGCTGCTTGAAAAGAAGAAAACATGTTCAAATTAGGTGTGCAAATTCAGAGTGAGCTAGTAATGCTTCATTCAGAGCAGAAAAGTAATTGCACATGTGGTAAGTACTGCACCCGGGTCCTTATTAAATATTGGGCGTACTGCAGAGGTCTGCATCATAGTGCACCTTTAACTGGGTGCACCGGGTGCAGACCAGGACAGTACATACTATAACAATGAATATGCTGTTCTAGTACAGACACAAATTCTGCTTTGGGAACAGTCCATTAGTGAAAGGCTGACTGTAGGAAACTTGCTCTTTATATAGTATACCAGAAAGAGGTATCCTGTGCAAAGAGTCCAGGTATCCCTTATAAGTGGATAGGGGCTTGCTCTAGCAATTCCAAGGTGCTGTCTTAGGGCGTAGAGTGGTCGAGCAGCCTTAGGCTTATCAGTGAGGAGTGTTAGGCATCTGCAATACACACACAGTCAATAAATGGTACACACGGTTCAATAAAGAGATACACACCAATTAATAAAAATAGCACTTATCTTTATATAATTTTTGGCATCAAGATCATAAAAATCAGGTAAGTACGTTTTGAGACAGAAATGTTTATAGTTTTCAAAAAGTGACACTGTACAATTTCTGAAGCTGTAATGTTATCCTACGGAGAAAAGATGTATAATGCATACAGGTACCTCACAATGACTTACAGGACCAATATCTGGGACTTAATGTGAGTATGGGGCAGCTGGATGCAGAGGTGCAATACAACGTCGGGTGCCCAGTGTAAGTCAATGGGGGTCGGTCCAGTCACAAAGTCACTGCAGGCAGGGACCAGGAGGCCAGTTGGGCTGAACCAACAAGAGGGGTTCAGGTCTCATGATGCTCGGGGATGTGGGGACACCTTTGGTCCTCTTCTCCATGGGCCGGGGTGGACGGTTGCAGAGGTGTTCTGAGGCGTCGGGTTTTTGTCACCAGAGACACAGGTGGTAAAGAGGGTCTGCACAAAGAGGCTGCAGGCTGCATCAGAAAGTTCACAGTTGACAAACCCAAAGTGGTCTTTCTCTCTGGAAGGTCTGGGGACCACGCTGGCACTGTTAGCCCACTTCAACTCAAGCTATGCGGCTCAGGTGCAGTGGTGCTTTCCAGTGTCTGGTATTGACGGTCCAGAGTCTTCATAGGTCTCTTGGGGTGCCTGCAGGGTGCAGGGAAGCAGCTTCACTACTCCCCGGGAGTTCCTGGGTCTTTGGAGAAAGGCTGGCAGTCCTCCCAGGCTTTTAGAGGTACAGCAGCTTGAGGGCGAGTCGACTTTGGTACAATGGTCGAGGACAGCAGGCAGGCCGGCAGGTATGGCGCCAAGTCAGTATCTGCTCCTCTGTTCTTGCTTTTGTAGCTTTTCGGGTCCGTCTTCTTCTTTCAGGTTGGCAGGATCTGATTTCCTGGTGCCAATAGCTTCCCTAAATACTAGATTTAGGGGTGTTAGGGAAGTCTAGGGTAGTAGCCAATGAGATACTTACCCCTGGGGTCTCTGTGCCCCCTATATGACCACTTCCTGTGGGAAGTGGGCATAACCCTGTCCTAAAGTTCCTAATTCTGCCATCACCAAGATGACAGACTTTTAATTTTCTATCCACATCAAGTAGCCCACCTTAGGGGTGGAACTAGCCTGAGGGTGGACACGCCTTTCTGACCACTAATGTTTCCACCTGTCCAGGCATCCCCTCACCTCTGAGTGAAGCCAGATTTACATATCAAAGTCGGTTAGCTCTTTGAAGCTCTCTGCCTTGGAATGCTAATTTACTGGTCATCCTGTTGTAGGGGGTGTGAAACACCCTCTCCAGACCAGGCTTTGTTCCTCACGTCCCGAGAGCATAGTCTCTCAACCCTGGGGGTCAGAAATCTGTCTGTGGTGGCGGGCTGGTCTATGCCAGTTCGCCAGCACACTAGTAGTTGTTAGGTTTTCAGGAGGCACTTCTATGGTGCCTTCTGTTCTGGGTGCAAGTATTATTAAAATTCTTTCCTCTAATCAGTGTGGGTTTATTAATACAAGATGTTTGATACCAAACATCTTTAGTTTCAGTGAAGCCATCATGTAGCTATGGAACGTTTTTTTGACAAGTACCCAGCACATGTACTTAAAATGGCTTCCCTGGTTACTTGTACTGGCAGTAATTGAACTGGCCAGCACATGGGCATATCTGCTCATGCAGATATGTCCACACATGTAGTATAGTGCATATTGCCTTAGGGCTGCAATGCCTGCTGTAGGGGTGACTTACCTATAATGCATGCAGTGTCTGTAGGCATGGCTGTGTCATGCTATCAATTTTGTCTGCACCAAGACACGCAGCCTGCAGTGGAAGTCTGCATTAGCTTGGTGAGGGTCTCTTAGGGTGGCACAATACATGCTGCAGCCCTTAGGGACCCTCTTTAGCCTCCTTGCCCTAAGTACTAGGGGTACCATTTACTAGGGACTTACAGGGAGTGCTAAAGGTATTGTCAATTGGGGAAACAATTTTACAGTTTAGGGAAAGAGATCTGGACCTGGTTATCAGGAACCCAGTGCACTTCGTTTCAATATTGCATCAAATACCAGGCAAAAGGTGGGGGTGACCATGTCAAAAAGGGACACTTTCCTACCCGGACCAGCACTTTTAAGCCACTAGTCCCCTTCCATTGTTCCGTTGGCAATCTATCCTACATTTCAAAAGGGGACAGAGATCCCCATGCAGGAAGGTGCAGCAAATGACTGCACCCACCTGCAGGGAGAAGCACATGTGGTCCATGAGACCAATCTGTTCCTTTCAGGGAGTGCTCTGACGAGTTGCACTGACTATGCACCACCCTCTCTGTTCAACTAACTGAGTGCTACTTCAATGTGGCGCACAGTTAGTGCACTACCTGATGGTTTCTATGTCTCTTAAGCCCATGTTTGAGATATGGCATGGGTGCAAATGGAACAAATTACCTCATTTGAATGGGACCACACCCCCATGGTGTGCAAGTCTCCTGTGGCATAACACCGGTGCACATTGAATGCTGGCATGATCTGTATTACAGAAGGGGCAGCACAAGTATTTGTGTCCCCATATACAATACCATAAGGCATGGTTTATTGCACAGAGGTTACAAGAATTGGGTCCACACTCCTCTTGTGTCCCCGGGGCACTTTCTATAGTACAGGTCCTATGGTATTGTTATTACTCTGTGCGCAATCACCACCTTGGGATTGCTAGGCACTAGTAGTGTGTGTCTGAATTTTACCAAACTCATCTGTTTATGTAAGATATCCATGAAAAAAAACTCATACAACAAAACATGAGGCACGTGCAAAGGGGGCAGGTGGCCTCAACAGTGTTAAAAATGAACATAGGAATAAAATAAATCCTGGGAGAAGCAGGCACCGATTATTTTTACTGTCAATGAAATGTGAACATTTATAATTAGTTCTAATATAATGAATGTTTGATATGTTTGAAATTAAATCAATCAAACCATTAAATCTGTAAACACTCAGTGTTTGAAGACTTAGGTCTTCAAGCACTCAGTGTTTGAAGACTTAGGTCTTTTCAGCACGTCTTGAAAACACATTGTAATCAACAATTATCATAATATCAACTAACAGGAAATCACTTTAACCCTGAAAAATATTCTGAGCTAGATGCATGCTATTCTGAATCAGGTTAATGCTTCCCAGTAACAAGGAGGGTCCCAACCTCCATTTCAAAGAAGAAATGTAAAATAAATTGAACAAATGTCAATGAAAAAAACCAAGTGAAAATTTTTTTCAACCAGACATCAAAAGGCTGTTAGAAGGTGCAAAGGGTGTAGAGAGTAAATGGGGCCTGCCAAACTCATATCAAAAAGGCATGCAGCATGGCCCATTAGGAGAATTGGCTATTATTGAGCACAGTCAGACGCTGGGGGAGCTGAAAGATACCAGGGATAGCAATGGCCTCGTAACTACACTGTCACTCATGCATTTGTTGAGCGAAGCTACAAATATTGATGTGTCTGAATGTGCCTATGTGTGGCTGTTCATGTGTGTGGTGTGTGTGTGTGTTTGTATGTGTGTGTGTTTGTGTGTGTGTGTGTGCGTGCGTGTGTGTGTTCTTTTCGTGTATGTCCACCTAAGTGTGGGTGTCCTTATATGTATAGAGGAGCTGAAGCCTATTACATTTTGCAAGGAAATATTTATTTAATTATTTGAGGCTTTATATAGGCCCATTTGACAAGGAGGGCAAATAAAAGTATTAACCACAGATAGAGAAATCACAATGGCGGATCAGACGTGTAAAAAAACATGCATTACTCACAAGGCACGTCACCACAGAAATGTGCACCACAACGAATGGATAATTTAAATCATGGCAAAAAGGACAGAGAGATGAGGAAAGATTCCTACCAAGAACTAAGAGATCTTTGTGTGAGACTGTTCAGATAAGCCTGCATGGACGAGAGAACGCAGACTCTGGAGATGAGTAGCTGTGGCTGAATAGATGGAACTTCACTTCCCTTCTCAAAGCTGGGTAGGACGAAATGCTACAGACATTGTGCCGATATCAGCACCTCCCCCGCTTAGCAATAATTAGTCGCGTTGCGCAAAATAAACAGTCCACACAAGTTTTGCTGGAAAACAGTTTGCTGCAGGGTTATTACATACAAGGAGTATGCCAACTTGGTGGGTTAACTTACGGGCGATCCAAGGGCAGGCATCGGTGAGTAACCTAAGCTGCCCTGCCCGCCTTATGAGCCAACTGCACCGTGGCCAACCCAATCGGTGCTACCATTTATGTGGGGGTTATCCCCCTTACATACCATGGACCCCTAGTCCATCACTTTTACTCACACCTTTTTAGGGGCGGAGTGTATCCAGGCAGGCCCCCGGTTGCTCAGGCTTACAACCGCCCGAAGGACTAGCGGGGCGCCGTCGTTTTCAACCAGGGTCCTGCCGTAAAGACTCCTGGGATTTTGGCATAATGCACCCTTATTGTGCTCCTGAAAGGATACCCCTCGTACCAATCAGCCTCTGGATCGCCCTGTAACTCCGCCTGCAGCACAAATGTATGCATTAATACGTTCAATTCATTAGCCACCTCTCCTGCCGGCACGCAGGGTAAGCGGATGGGAGGGTGACAGCGTGTCCAGCGGGAGACATGGAGGGTGGCAAGTGGGTGGGGGCGGGTATAAGTACCTGTCTTCGCCCACTGTGCACCGGAAATGACGCTGCAGAGGAGGGGGTCCCTGCGACAGGGCGCGGGGAGGTGCCTAATGCGACACTAAGGGGGCGGCCCTCTTACAGGGCCCACTGTGTGTGCCGCGGCCAGCCGCATAGTGCCGATATCGGCAACCCCCCTGTTAGAAATGGGATCTCTGGTTGGCTAAGGCTTGCGCCAAAGCCAGGCAGAGACCACCACTCTAGTCAGGGCGAGGGAGTTACACGCCGACGATAACCCCTGCTCACCCCCTTGGTAGCTTGGCACGAGCAGTCAGGCTTATCCCGGAGGCAATGTGTAAAGCGTTCGCGCAACCCACCCACAGCAACAACATACTAGGCACACCACAAAAAGGAACTCCACACAAGGTTATATCAAAAATAGCCTTTGTATTATCATAAAACACATTAGAATAGTACTCACATAATATACATCATGCCACCTGGCACGGGGTCATATTTACAAGGGAATTATTTACACCTGACAGGGCCAACTGGACCACTGTCAGGACCAGCACAAAGCGAACTTAGTATAGGTAGTACTTATAATCAATGTAGAACACATCATGAACGTACAACCAGTAATCACTGGTAACCACTGTACTTAGCATCAGCCTGTAACATAAACTACATTATGCACAGTATCACATCAGGCGCGAATTACATTCTGCGCCAACCTCACCAGCATAACCACAGTATGCAAATAACCTCATAATCATAATTACATTAGAGGTATAAACCAGGGTGCGTAAATCATACTACATGAATTACATTTCCTAGCACCCAAAATCACATTAGCACATGAATCACATTAGCACATGAATCACATTAGGGCCTGGCGCCCTATAAACCTTACATTCCCCTTGGGCCAACTGGCCATCTAAAGGGGCTCAAATGCCCTATGTCCAAGAGTCAGGGCTGCTGCCTAAGCAGCGAAAGTCAAGGGTGCGCCACTGTGCAAACCTAAACGTAGCAGCTGCCCACTACTTGCTGGGCAGCTATGGGGCAAAGGAGTGCATCTCACTCCTGAGTTCACAATATGTCCCCTACAAGAAAGACCTAAACGGTGCAGCTGACGCTAATGGCCGTGCAGCTGTAAAAACTGTAGGTATGGGGCACTCCTGTCCCCTGAGTCCCCCACTAGGACTCTAAACTCAATGGGGCCCAACCGTCGCAGCTGCCTGCGCGCTCGCAGGGCCGCTGGGAATAGCACTGGGCACCAACTGTGCCTGGGGAGCCCTGATCACCGGGCTCCTCCGGGTGCCATAAAAGAAAAATGCCCCCTTCGTGGGAGCGGCCCGCTGCCAACACGGGGCCGCTCGGGATCTGTGCATCGCACTGGCACCGAAGAGCCAGCTATGCTCCTTCGTGGTGCGGGAGCGCAAATGCGGCCAGGTTCCCCCTCAGCCCTTACTCACCGGGCTATGCGGGGGGCTCCTCTCGTTTGGACGCGGCGAAGGCAGGCACCGGCAATGTGCCTCGCGCCCTCCCCCTCCGCGGGAAACAGGCTGCAGCACCTGCGGGGCTCTCTCCATTCATGAGAGCCCCGCGTCACCAGGCGCCACACTTCACCCGGTCCCCCATCTCGGGACCGGGACTTCAGTATCGAGCCAGCCAGGCTCCCAACTGCATCTCTCTTCACCCGGGCCCCCTCCTGGGACCCGGGACTTCTCTTCACTTTTGCCGCTACCGCGGGGCTCTCCCTCAAGCATGGGAACCCCGCGCTGTCACGTCCGGTTGGCCTCTTCCGGTCCGGCGGTAGGCCCCGCCCATGTCCCAGGCAGACGTGCCTGACTTCCTGGTCGCGCTGCAGCGGCCGGGAATAGATTTCCTCGGCAGCCCAGTGGCTGCGGCGGTGAAACGCGGGGTGGGCACCCGCAACCTTAAAATATAGAAATAAGCGGGGTGGGCACCCGCCGACCACAGCACCACAAAGCGGAGTAGGTTCCCGCTATTTTAAGTAATCGGGAAGCGGGGAATCCCTCGCTGGGGTTCCCTCGATCAGCAGCTCTGCGCTGCGAAGCCCACGCTCTCCCTCTCCTTGGAGGGAAGATAAAAATAAAGCGCTCACAAGGCGCTAGAGGCAGCCACAAGTCCTGGAATGAAAGTAAGGCAAAAGGGTCCTTTAGTCATCAAGGGGCAATGCAGGGCCCAGGGAGGCAAGCCCTCATGGCAGCCCCCCTGGGCCCCAGCAGCAGCACGCCCCAGCAGGAACAGCAACCAAGCACTGAACATTTTCATGGGGTCACAGCCCCTTCTTTTATACACATTTCCCTTTGTGTCACAGCACAGGGCTGGGGAAAAACCAGACGCAACTGGTTTGGGGGAGCTTTGGAGCACTTTGTTTTGCTCAGCTCCTCTCTCCTTTCACAGGACAGGCTAGGGACATCAGACGCACCACAGGGGGTGGAGCCAGCATTGTGGAGGGAAGGCACAGCCCTATTCAGGTCCCAGGTGCAACTCCTCCCTCCCATCTAGATGCAGATCTCCCTATTCACCACTGCGCTGACTCACCCTGCCCCTGTCACTCACAAGCCAGACATGCAATTCACATCAGGCAGGCAGACACAGAGCACACATAAATGCCAACTTCTAGAAGTGGCATTTCTACACTAAGTTATAATAAATCTGCGCACACCATTGCGCAGCATTTATTCTCACGAGTTCGCACATACTAAACTTGCCCCTGCACTCCTCTCACACCAGGAATTACCATGGACACCCATATCCCCCATGCATTCCTATGGGAGGGCAGGACAATCTCACCACACGCACTCAGCGCGCACGCACTTTACACTGGCCCACAGTGCTAAAGTGCCCAGAGACTTAAAACTACTGACATACAAGGCAAAAAGTTTAGGGGTGAACCGGCCAAAAAGGGCCAAGTCCAACACCCCCGCTTAGCAATAATTAGTTGCACTGCGCAAAATAAACAGTCCACACAAGTTTTGTTGGAAAACAGTTTGCTGCAGGTTTATTACATACAAGGGGTATGTCAACTTGGTGGGTTAACTTACGGGCGATCCAAGGGCAGGCAGCGGTGACTAACCTAAACTGCCCTGCTCACCTGATGAGCCAAACTGCATTGTGGCCAACCCAATCGGTGCTACCATTTATGTGGGGGTTATCCCCTTACATACCATGGACCCCTAGTCCATCACATTTACTCACGCCTTTTTAGGGCGGAGCTTATCCAGGCAAGCCTCCGGTTGCACAGGCTTACAACCGCCCAAAGTACTAGTGGGGTGCCGTTGTTTTCAACCAGGGTCCTGCCGTAAAGACTCTTGGGATTTTGGCATAATGCACCCTTATTGTGCTCCTGAAAGGGTACCAATCAGCCTCCGGATCACCCTGTAACTCCACCAAAGCCCTGGATGTGGCCGCTGTCATATCCGGGGCCCCCCACCAGGACAGGCTCCATAACCTCCTGCAACGTGCGGTTACCAGTCCTTGTAGCTGGACAATTCCCATCTACCTCTGCAGGTGTTCCCTATCGGGGGAACCTTGTAGCATATGCACTAAAGAGACCATGCCTTATTTACCAAGCCCTTATTATTTTATTTGATTTTGAATTAAAGTTGAATCAAGCCCTCCTGCTTGGTGGGCTTGTGCATGGCTTATTTACCCTTCCGTAGGCAAGTTCAATGGCCTTCACTTAAATTGGAAACTACTGTTCTCCGTTTTAACCACAGCTTTATTTACCCATCCATTGGCATGTTTGATGGCCTCCCCGGAGTTGGGAACAAGTGTATTCTACTTTAGCCACAGTTCAGGTTGAAATCCCTATGGTGCCCTCTGTGCCAATAAGGGCCTTCTTGTTAGGCATTGCCGCGTCGAGTATTTACCTATCACCGCCCAGTCCCTGATTACAGGATACGCTGGTAAGCATAGTGGAGTTCGCCTCCGAGGCCAACAGTATATTTGTTAACAAGTTGTTGTTTGTGGCCATCACCACACCCTTATCTCTGCCAGCTGACCTCCACCTGTATGGAGTACAGCACCTGCAGTAATTCTTACCCCATAGGGAATGCAAAACTACTGCTAACCATAGTTCTGTCCGATTTAATCCATTGCGCACTGTATGCAACGTGTGCCTCAAATTTGGGATTGACTAAGCCCTTGTTTACCCACCCTACATGGTTATTCCTAAATATGGGGGTTACAACTGCTAACAGTGTGCTGCCCCAGCAAGTGGGTATGGACTTCCCTGGAGAGGGTGTTAGGGCGGAGACAGGGTGGGGCCTTGTGATCAATGGCACCCCCCCTACCTGCGTTAGCATCTAAAGCAAGACCCTCTCTCCATAGAAATATATGACATGTAACCAATTTAAGTTGATTCATGTCCTATCAGGGATGCCGGTGAGCCTCACCCCTAAACCAGGCCACCAAGTAGATCTCAACAGGGTGTGGGGGCCTGAGGTCCACTAAGGGTGCTCCTACATCCTGCTGTATTTTTTAAGTCCTTCTTGCCTGTATACCCATCATTCTGACTGCGATCTTCAGATGCCATGCTGGTGTCCCCACCCTGGTGCATGTAGCCTATAGCCAGATTTTTCTGAAGGTAAACCAGGGTGCCGAACAGATGCCACTGCCAATGCTTTTGAATTTGTGAGGACATGGAGTGGACCTCTGGGCGAATTTACCTGCACCTTCTAAATTTGAATGCACGCTGTGTTCTAGTAATTGTCAGCATTTGTGCTCCGAACCCTTCTTTCTCCACCCTATTGGAGTCACAGCACACACTTTTTGGAATGCCAAACTTACACAACCCACCTTTTTAAAACCCACTCGATTTGCAGGTTCCCGCCACAGTGCCTTTCTGCCCGTGTATGGGCAAATGTAACACCTATGGCATTGCGCCTGCACCCCCTGCATTCTGTTTCATTTCATGTCCATATTGCATGCCAACCCGTCACCGTCTGACTGCGATATTTAGATGCTGTGTCACCGAGTTGATGTCCCCACCCTAGCGTAAGTCGTCCACTTCCCAACTTCCCAACTTCTGCTAATGTGTACCAGGGGATGATGGACGGAACGTTTGAGCCAATCAAACACTCACCCCCAGTCAACTGATCTGGGTTTAATCCATCATCATTCTTTAGCTCACTCCACCACCCCAGTTCAGACATGGCCATAAGCAAATCAGTCTGACCCTGTGCCTCATGGGAACAGTCTAGCCCGAACTGCCAAGCCATGTCTTCCCTGGACCGGAAACAAGCATCCTAGGACCGGTTTCTGGCATTCCAGCCGTCATCAGCCAGGCTTGCTTGAATCCAGTGGCAAAGTGAGCACCAGGGAGCAGACAAGTGGGTGGAAGCAGGAGGGAACAATATGTCCCAATACCTGCCCTTTCTTGGCAGAATGCACATACTTACTGAATTTGACCAGACATTTGCACAGACATTTTATTGCTAAACTATGGCGAACACATTAACGTTGTCAAATCTGGTCTCAGGGAATGTTAGTATTGTGCACACAGTTGGGGTCACAGCACACTTTTTGAAGTGACAAACTTACGCAGCCCACTAGGCTTGCTTAACTGCAGGTTCCTGTTTCCCATTCTCTCACTTTTGCAGGATGCACATCTTTTATAGACATGGCCAAAAGGAAAATCTATTGAAAACCCACTCCATTGCAGGTTCCTGCCAATGTACCTTTCTGCCCCTATGTGGGCAAATGTAACGCCTATAGCATAGCGGGTCCCGCCACCCTATCATCTAATGACATATGGTGAGAGGGGATCCCTGCATCTCCATTATTCTGTTTATTCCATGACCATATTGCATGTAAGCCCCCTCACCGTCTGACTGCTATTTAGCTGCTGTGTCGCCATGCAGATGTCCCCGCACTGGCCTAAGTCGTCCAATTCCAAACTTCTGCTAATGTATACCAAGGAGAAGGCAAATGGGTGGGCACAGGAGAAGAACCATATGTACAGTCCCCTGCCCTTTCTCAAATAATGGGAATGCCAATGTTTTTACGACCTTGTAGCCTTTTTGTGCTCTAACCCGGCGTTTCACCAACTTTTGGAACCACAGCACACTAGTTAGATGACAACTTCCAAAACCCGCCTAGCTGCAGTGGCGGTGTGGCCGTAATTTCTAGCTTCACTGAAGCAACCCTCTGTGGTCTGGTATGAACTGCTATGACTGTGCAACCTGTAACCTGCCTTTGTTTGCACCTACTTTGCTCGATTAACCAGACATTGCACAGACAGTTTTATTGATAAATAAGTTAATGGTATTGAATCTGGTTCCAGTGGATATTTGACTCTTGTGCATCTGCAAGTGAGTACCTAGATTTGTTTTATAATCTTGCTTTCTTCACTGCTGAGTGAGCCCATCGAAGAATAGGATCTAGCTCACTAAGTTTATCCCCGGAATTGATTGCCCTCCACCGGGATACGAGGCCTGCCTATTCACTGGTTTGCCTCCTATCACCCATCTACTTGGTGATATGATACATTTTACTCAGCAAGCTGACAGTCTAGCGTTGCCATCGCCATCACCCATCCTCTGCCCTTTGTAATCACCCTCCATCCTTGTGTACAGTGGTCTTTCGACTAAAAGCCATGGGAAGCCTGGAATGCTCTTTAACCCACATATCCTCTGCACACAAGGCAAGCACCCCTCACTGTATACCACATAGAAGCTCCCGTTAGTAGAAAGGGTGTGGAAATGTCCTGCTAGATTGGCCACTACAGGCTATCATATATTTGTGACCGTCCTCACCAAGCTACATGCCTCCCCAGCTTCTGGTGCTCATAAATGATTGGCCTGAAAAATGCATGTCTGTATGATTCAATCTGTCCAATAATCCCCTAAAGGAATTTTCCACGTGCAGTTGAATCCGGGACTGTTCAGGTGATCTTCCTCAAAGGCCGTTTAACTGTTAGCAATATGAGTGGTGCGGCAACATTATGTTGGAATCAAACTGTTGCAGTTTCATGTTCTGGTGCAGTCCCCATTTATGTGGATCTTACTGGAACCCCTCTGCCTAATGTGCGTGACCTAGGTACATGGTCCAGTTCACTTGACGCACTTGCATGTAACTCAAGACCAACTAGCCCCAACTGGACGTGCTGCTGCTGGCTGAGTCTTATCCATGACGGCACAACTTCTTATGGGATGGCCTTAAGTAATGGAAGCCCCTCTACCAGTCGCGGTCCGTGTAGGAGTGCCGGCCGGGCGGTGACGTGGGGCGGGGGAGGGGCAGGGTGAGGGGTAGCAAAGTACGGATTACGGACAATACAGGTAAGTAAACATTTAAATCAATAAAACGAATTTCGTTGTGAGCGCTGCATCGCCAAATGCGATGCAGTGCGCGCAACGAAATTCATTTCATTGATTTAAATGTTTACTTACCTGTATTGGTCCGTAATCCGTACTTTGCTACCCCCCACCCTGCCCCTCCCCCGCCCCACGTCACCGCCCGGCCGGCACTCCTACACGGACCGCGACTGCCCTCTACCCTGCTTGACTACATTGTGTGATCCTAGGCAATTGTCCGAAATACTTTCTTGTACCTTCCTTTGACATAAGGGCACCTTGCAATACATGTGGTCCGGGTGTCCCCTGTATAAAGCTTTCTACTGTGTTTGCATTATTGAGCTATGTTGTTCTTCTATCATAACAAACCAAAGGGTTCCAACTTGATGCCCTCAAGAGAGGCCAGTAATGCCCTCGCCAGGTGCCATCCTGAGAACCTGACAAGAGCAGAAAATGGGTGACCTTTGTGCACCTACTACGCTGCCTATAAGGACTTGGCGATGTGATTTTGTTGTCCCTTATGAGGAAATGACAATCTAAATTTCACTATCTTAATAATAAAATTGGGTTAATTTTAATACCAGTGCAGGGAGCAACTGGTGGGGTGCTGTGGGTCTGCTGCCCACTAATCTAACCATGCTCCATCTGGGTTTCTAAGGCACCAGCTTCCCACACCTCGTAATACCCCCTTGGCTCTCGCAGAATTGCACACCCCGATAGGTTCAGCTCCACTTTTACTATCAAACTCTGCCGTCCTTATGCCTGTAGGAGAAAGCAGTTATTCTTTTCGACGCTCTTTAATATCACTCAATGATGTTACTTGAGCTTAAAATAAAGGTCTGAAACCAGTCCTTGCCCATATCCTGATCTCAACTCATAACCCAAACTGTGAGAAAGATTTCAGCCCTTCACGCTGTGCCTACCTGGCCACAGCGATGGAGCTCTGTGAACTGTCGATGATACATATCGGCTGTTAGGCAACTCGCCCCACCCAGCTTAGACCAGTTGCACATGACCCAGTTTCAAGTCAAAGAAAATAGTCAAGGGCCTGTCAAAAACAGGCCATTTATCCCTTCTAACTAAAACAAAGTATTGATTAAAACATGCATGTTCCTCTATGTACAGGTCGTCCCCATTTGACAGGCACAAGATGGACCTTAAGGAGTAATTATCCTGCACCATTATCAACTGTGTCATCTGCGTGCTTCACATATTTAATAAAGCCACCCGATGTCCTGATGATTCTGGCCCAATCGTCGAGGCTCTCTTGGCATTGGATTAACATTTAAGCTGACATCTTTGCTTGGCATAGCGTGCCGCATAGTGCTGCCTCTTCTGCCATTGTATCCATCTATTTACTCATCCCGTAACATTGGACCTGTAGACAGCCAGGACTATTGACTTTCACTGTTTGGTAGTTGCATAAGGTAATTAAGCAACAACTATGGCTAACCTTGTAAGAATATTGAAAATTCTTCCGTTATGAACTGATGAGACTGTGCGAGCTCATCATGAGGTTCTTTGAAGTTACATCACAGTCCCAAAAAAAAAGAAAAATCCACAAGCTACCACTTTATCCAGTGTTAGTCTCTTGAGCGCATGCTGCCCAAGGTATCAGAGGGCTTCACATGAGCGCCAGTTGTGTTACAGACAGACCCATTCATTTTGTTAGGCACGGGGGTTTCGTGATTTGCCCAGACTCACAGGAGGTTGGGCGTTCCTGCAGAGACTCGAACCTGGTTCCCAATGACGAAGTCGACCGAGCTAGCCGTAGGGCCACGTTCTCTCCCCTAGTAGGCTCCAGCATGCCCAGTTGTTGAGAAACCATGGCCCTAATGTAAAACAAAACAATGGGGCAGTGCCCCCGCCCCCCCGTGGCCTAAACACCCCCTGAGGATAGACCGATAGCATCTTCTTGGGGTACTTACTGCCAGCATATTACCGCCAGAAGATGAACTTAACCCTTCCTGCCAACCATGTATCTGACCCAGCCACCAGATGCCGAGCCGCAGTGTCTGGCGCTCAAACCATCAATTAAGGACGAGCCGCCCAGCCCCTAGCTGGCTCGCACCAAGTGCTCATCCCTTTGCCTTGGAGCCCCGGCCAAACACCGAGACAAACAACTTGCTTTCCCACCAACTCAAGATTCGGCAGCGCTGGCGGTTACTCCACAAACTCGCCCTCAGAATATTCCACCGACGTCGTGACTCACACCCGATCCACCAGCACCCCCGCTATTGATACACCGGGGGCAATATTGCACCAACGTTAATTCACATGGGGGCGGGGTGGAAAAGATGGCGCTGAGCCCAGCAGGTGCCCAACCCAGAGGAAGGCGTCACCTCGGGCAACGTGGGCTCACTGGGCAAGGAGGTCGCCCGACGCACAACAGCACGGGCAGGCAGGCAGGACTAATCCTTGCCAACAGTGAGCTGCAGGGAGAAAACTCAAAAGAGGAAGCCCTCTCCTGCATACTGCAAAGTGAAACTCATCAAATCCCGCCTGCATCCCCTACCTAATCCAGAACCCTAGACTCTTCATCTGTTACACTGCGCCAACTCCACAAGAGCCGGCGTGAGATCCTGGCAGCCCCCTCGGCTCCAAGACACCCGCTCCGCACTCCGTCATTCCTCACCCCTTCATTCTCCACCAGACATTTGGTTACCACTATGGTCTCTCCCACTCTATTCATTTCACACTACAAGCCTTTATTCACTAAGCAATTGAGCTGAGCTGTGCCGCTGGGCGCGCAAAAGTGGAGGCGGTCATTCCCAGTTAGTGAGTCATGAGGCATCTACAAGTGCTCTGAGTCGAATCCCGTAGGCTGTTAGTTCCTTTGAGATCGTGCACTATGTTTAGGCCCCCTCGACAGGTTCACATAGTTTCATACGCCTCCCATTGTGAAATGTTAACAGTACATCAAAGCAGCTGACCACATTACCTACAAATTCTGCCCCCCCCCCCCAACACTGCGGCGCTCTGGTTCTCCCCAGCCCCCTGAAGGATGGTGCTCGAGGCGTCCCCCGCCCACTCCGGGACACCCGTCTGCAACAGGAAGGGGTCCTCTCTCCCCAGCAGGGTTTAGCCCTCCGGGCTCCATCCCGCCAACTGCCTACCCTGCGGATAAAGAGAGAATCTCACCCTTGGACGCCTAATCTCTGGGATTAAAGGCCCTGTGATGCCGTGGAGGCCCCGGGTCCACCAGGTGATAAGAGGCCGTGGATCTCTGCTCTTTGTGCTTCACAAGCACTCCCCCCTTCACACTGCGGTTTACCGTCTTCTTTTGGCGACATTGTGGAATTAAAAGTGTGCATCTTTTAAATCCGCGCTTTAGCACTTGCAGTCGAACCGGCTTGTTCCAACAGTGTGATTGCTGGCAGAGAATGAAACAATATATAATTTGTTATGTTAACTCCAAGAGTAACGACATGTAAGACTAGAGCAATGAATGGCGATGCATCAGCGTTTCTATATCCAAGTCTCTCCAGGGCAAACAATTGAATATAGAACTAGGCTCCATTTACTGGGAGGAGCGTGAGGAACAGTCTGTTTCTTAATCTGGGCGACCATCGCTGATTGGGAGGCCTACGTGTTATCAGTGATGACGTGCATTGGAACAATGTTTTCATTTTCAGATTGAATAGTTCAGGCGAGCATTTCGTCCTGATCTCCAGGGGATGGAGTTTCAGATTCTGAAAGAATTTCAGGAGAAGGACTGTTTCATCATCTTAATCAACCGGATCTCGAGGAAGAGAGATTCAGACCTCCTGAGTTGGCTCTCACCACCAGAGATCCATAGCTTTGTGTGCATTTGTGTATTGCCTTGTGAGTGATGCAAACATTTGCATCTTGTTTTTGCTCACAAGATAATCCAGGGGCTGTGGCATGCAGGCTTGCATTGAGCAGGGGCAGTTGACCTTTTGGGATTCCGACTAGTATGGAGCACTGCTTAATTTGAGCCGGTGGTTTCCGTGCTGGGCACATGCACTTCATTGTCAACACCCAGGCTTGTGACAGTCTGCCACAAAGTGGCGAAGTCTGAGATGAAAACAACAACGGTCAATTATTAATTCAATATACATTAAAAATGACTATTACCTGCCCTCAAGCCATTCTATAGCTTTGGGGGCCTGGAATAGTCTGAAGTGTCACACTTGTAGTAGTGTGATGGTTAGTACTTGTGTTGCTATTATCATTGGCAAAAAGAACAATTGATGGACAAAATGCAGAACAATGTCATACATTCAGCCCAGTACAGAGATCTGGGCCTAAATCCATCGTTTGTTTGCTCACCATGCCATTCCAGTTTGGACCCAGCCATATGCAAATCAGTCTTGACCCTGCGCCCAATGGGAACAGTCCAGCCCGAACTGCCAGGTCAGGTCTGGGGTGGGGTGGTGTGGTGAGCAAAAGAATGATGGATTTAACGCAGATCCTTGTGACTGAGGGTGAATGTTTGCATTGTCCAGCATTCCGTCCATCAATTGTTTCTTTTGCACATGTCGCCCTAAGTGGGAAGGGTATGCCCAGACGTGGGTCCCGTGCTCACTACACCACTTGATTCAAGCTAGCCTGGCTGATGAAGGGGGATGCCCTGAAACCGGTCCCAGGATGCTTGTTTCCGGTCCAGGGAGGACCTGGCTTGGAAGTTCGGGCTGGACTGTTCCCACAAGGAACAGGGTCAAGACTGATGTGCATATGGATGGGTCCAAACTGGGGTGGTGTGGTGAGCAAAAGAATGATGGATTTAACCCAGATCCTTGTGACGGGGGGTGAATGTTTGCATTGTCCAGCATTCTGTCCATCAATTGTTTCTTTTGCATATGTCGCCCTAAGTGGGAAGGGTATGCCCCGATGTGGGTCCCGTGCTCACTACACCACTGGATTCAAGCTAGCCTGTCTGATGAAGGGTGATGCCCTGAAACTGGTCCCAGGATGCTTGTTTCCGGTCCAGGGAGGGCCTGGCTTGGCAGTTCGGGCTTGACTGTTCCCACAAGCAACAGGGTCAAGACTGATTTGCATATGGCTGGGTCCAAACTGGGGTGGTGTGGTGAGCAAAAGAATGATGGATTTAACCCAGATCCTTGTGACTTTGGGTCAATGTTTGCATTGTCCAGCATTCCGTCCATCAATTGTTTCTTTTGCATATGTCGCCCTAAGTGGGAAGGGTATGCCCAGACGTGGGTCCCGTGCTCACTACACCACTGGATTCAAGCTAGCCTGGCTGATGAAGGGTGATGCACTGAAACCGGTCCAAGGATGCTTGTTTCCGGATAGGGAGGACCTGGCGGCAGTTCGGGCTGGACTGTTCCCACAAGGAACAGGGTCAAGACTGATTTGCATATGGCTGGATTCAAACTGGGGTGGTGTGGTGAGCAAAAGAATGATGGATTTAACCCAGATCCTTGTGACTGGGAGTGAATGTTTGCATTGTCCAGCATTCCGTCCATCAATTGTTTCTTTTACATATGTCGCCCTAAGTGGGAAGGGTACGCCCAGACGTGGGTCCCGTGCTCACTATACCACTGAATTCAA
Source organism: Calotriton arnoldi (assembly GCA_963921515.1). Lineage (NCBI taxonomy): Eukaryota > Metazoa > Chordata > Amphibia > Caudata > Salamandridae > Calotriton > Calotriton arnoldi. The sequence goes on from CAWUFW010001476.1 coordinate 160,519, forward strand.
GCTAGCCAGGCTGATGAAGGGTGATGCCCTGAAACCGGTCCCAGGATGCTTGTTTCTGGTCCAGGGAGGACCTGGCTTGGCAGTTTGGGCTGGACTGTTCCCACAAGGAATAGGGTCAAGACTGATTTGCATATGGCTGGGTCCAAACTTGGGTGGTGTGGTGAGCAAAAGAATGATGGATTTAACCCAGATCCTTGTGACTGGGAGTGAATGTTTGCATTGTCCAGCATTCCGTCCATCAATTGTTTCTTTTACATATGTCGCCCTAAGTGGGAAGGGTATGCCCAGACGTGGGTCCCGTGCTCACTATACCACTGAATTCAAGCTAGCCAGGCTGATGAAGGGTGATGCCCTGAAACTGGTCCCAGGATGCTTGTTTCCGGTCCAGGGAGGACCTGGCTTGGCAGTTCGGGCTGGACTGTTCCCACAAGGAACAGGGTCAAGACTGATTTGCAAATGGCTGGGTCCAAACTGGGGTGGTGTGGTGAGCAAAAGAATGATGGATTTAACCAAGATCCTTGTGACTGGGGGTGAATGTTTGCATTGTCCAGCATTCCGTCCATCAATTGTTTCTTTTGAATATGTTGCCCTAAGTGGGAAGGGTATGCCCAGACATGGGTCCCGTGCTCACTACACCACTGGATTCAAGCTAGCCTGGCTGATGAAGCGTGATGCCCTGAAACCGGTCCCAGGATGCTTGTTTCCGGTCCAGGGAGGACCTGGCTTGGCAGTTTGGGCTGGACTGTTCCCACAAGGAATAGGGTCAAGACTGATTTGCATATGGCTGGGTCCAAACTTGGGTTGTGTGGTGAGCAAAAGAATGATGGATTTAACCCAGATCCTTGTGCCTGGGGGTGAATGTTAGCATTGTCCAGCATTCCGTCCATCAATTGTTTCTTTTACATGTGTCGCCCTAAGTGGGAAGTGTATGCCCAGACGTGGGTCCCGTGCTCACTACACGACTGAATTCAAGCTAGCCTGGCTGATGAAGGGTGATGCCCTGAAACTGGTCCCAGGATGCTTGTTTCCGGTCCAGGGAGGACCTGGCTTGGCAGTTCGGGCTGGACTGTTCCCACAAGGAACAGGGTCAAGACTGATTTGCATATGGCTGGGTCCAAACTGGGGTGGTGTGGTGAGCAAAAGAATGATGGATTTAACCCAGATCCTTGTGACTGGGGGTGAATGTTTGCATTGTCCAGCATTCTGTCCATCAATTGTTTCTTTTGCATATGTCGCCCTAAGTGGGAAGGGTATGCCCAGACGTGGGTCCCGTGCTCACTACACCACTGGATTCAAGCTAGCCTGGCTGATGAAGGGTGATGCCCTGAAACCGGTCCCAGGATGCTTGTTTCCGGTCTAGGGAGGACCTGGCTTAGCAGTTCGGGCTGGACTGTTCCCACAAGGAACAGGGTCAAGACTGATTTGCATATGGCTGGGTCCAAACTGGGGTGGTGTGGTGAGCAAAAGTATGATGGATTTAACCCAGATCCTTGTGACTGGGGGTGAATGTTTGCATTGTCCAGCATTCTGTCCATCAATTGTTTCTTTTGCATATGTCGCCTTAAGTGGGAAGGGTATGCCCAGACGTGGGTCCCGTGCTCACTACTCCACTAGATTCAAGCTAGCCTGGCTGATGAAGGGTGATGCCCTGAAACCGGTCTCAGGATGCTTGTTTCCGGTCCAGGGAGGACCTGACTTGGCCGTTCAGGCTGGACTGTTCCCACAAGGATCAGGGTCAAGACTGATTTGCATATGGCTGGATCCAAACTGGGGTGGTGTGGTGAGCAAAAGAATGATGGATTTAACCCAGATCCTTGTGACTGGGGGTGAATGTTTGCATTGTCCAGCATTCCGTCCATCAATTGTTTCTTTTGCTATTATCATTGGCAGCATAGCAGGGCAATGTGTGGTGCAAACTGCAGTGGCCTCCTGACGAGAGCCCTGGCACTTATTTTTTTACAAATTAAGCACTGGTATGGAGTCACCATAGTCCAATTTAGATAGAACTAGTGCTTGAGCTACCTGTTTGAAATCATGTGCTAGGGTGAATTGTTGAATTGTTTTAACCCTTTCAGCAGTCTTAGTTAGAGTGGTGATCCTTTTGACATGTTGTTGATGCTTTTTTGTCGGTTCAGGTGCTCACCCATATTAAAGATTACAGATTTTGCAGAGTACACAATTGGTTTGGGTCCAGGATAGGTTTTTCTGTGAGCCATCCTTCTATTGGAGTATCAAAGCTATGGGGCGAGAAGAGGATTTCTGTTTTTGGTGGGTTGAGTTTTAAGTGGTGGGCAAATGTTCAGTACTGGATCACGTTGACAGATATCCAAGTTCTTTGGGGAAGACATTTTAGGTATAATTAAATGTCATCTGTGTAGAAGTGGTAGTTGATGTCTGATTGCTAAGGATGGTGCCTAGTGGTTCCATGTAGATGTTGTGTGTATGAGAGTATTGAGATTAGTGGGGCTCCTTGGTACAGGTCTGATGGGTCAGATAGGAAATGGTGATCTTCATTTGCTAACTGTGGTATTCCAGAAATGATGAGAACCACCTGAGTCCTTTATGCCCACCCTTTCTTAGAGACTTCTCATAAGGGAGTCATGGTTCACTTTGTCGAAGGCCACCAACAGATCTAGGAGGGTGAATAGGAGTGACTGACTTTCGTCAAAATGTAATGTAGATGTAAAGGGCATCAACAAATAATTTTGGAGTTGTCGTTTCAGTGCCATATCATGCTCTGAAGCCAGATTTGAAGTCATCCTGCAGTTAATTTTCTTTCTGGAGGAGACTGAGATGTGATGCAACACAACTTTCCCACACCTTTGCCAGGAAGAGAAGATTTGTTATGATGCGAAAGTTTATTATTGTCTTCTGAATGTGCTCCCTGGTTTTTTATAAGCAGTGTTACCTGAACCTCTTTTAGAGAGTTTGGGACCATTCCTTGTACCAAAGATTAATTTTATATTAATCAACCAGACTGTTAATAGATGTTCTTTTTTTTCTGTCAGAAAAGATGAAAGAATGTGTTCACAAAAGCATGATGGTCCATTTATGGTGATGATGTTGATTCGATCTGACTGTGATTTCTTCAAAGAATGACCAGTTGTCATCCTTTGTCTTGGTTAGATGACGGTAGTCATGGGTACTACAATTGTTTTTCAGGGAGAGTTCAATCTTTTTTACTTTTTCTATGAAGATGTCTGAGAATATGTGTTAGAAATTGGGTTATTGGTTGCCTGCGATGTGACCCCCTGGTCAAGCAGCAACCACAATCCTTGTCAGAGTAAGGCACAAGCAAGTGCCAAATTAACCTGTGCTGAAACCACTGCTAGCTTGGCACGGAGCAGTCAGGCTTAACTTAGAGACAATGTGTAAAGTATTTGTGCAACATTTCAAACATAGAACAATGAAAACACCACGTCAAAAGTATTCCACACCAGGTTGAAAACAGCCTAATTTAATAAATACAACAAGACCAAAATGACAAAATTCCAATCAGTAGAAACGGAGTTATGAATCTTTAAAGAATAAACTGCAATACAGCACCTAAAAGCATAAAGCACCAACTGCGGCTATCTGGTCGCGCTGGACCGGGTCAAAGTCAAAACCTCAAGTCGACCGCGATGGAGAATGAGTCAGACACAGTCTCATATTAGTCCCGCTGAATATTTTCCTTCTCAAGTTTTGAGCCAAGAGTCCCGTTCAGGTTAAAGAAGGAGCAAGGAGAGCATCGCAGGGGGTGGTCGGTATGACTTGAGTTTATTTCCCCATTCCCTTGAATGCCTCTTGATGTATGTGCCAAGAGCTAGGTCATAGTTGGTAATCCTATAGGACATCTTTTCTTCTGCTTATGACTGCTCTCTTCAGGTGCTTACATCATGAATAGCACTTTCAAGTGCTTCTTTATAAAATTATAATTTTATTTTGCTTTAATGCTGTTTTGGGTATTTTATGTAATTCTGAAAAATACTGATTATAAGCCAGCATCATATCATTATTATTTTCAGATATATTTTGAATAAAACGGAAAACAGCAGATTTTGGCTGAGATGATCTGACAGAAAATCACAAACGAGAATTACGTTATGTGTTATAACTAATGGATGAAGCAAAACCTCAAATGAAGGAAATGACTGCAGAAAAACAAATGAAGGAAAGATCTTTGTCATAATTATTTAAAGGCTCTTTTAAATTGCCCTCTGAAAAAAAAGAAAAACAACCCACTGACCTTAAAGCTTTCATTTTGAATGTGAGTTATTTAGGAATAGTTTTATAATACCTCAGAAGACCAGCCCGCGAAAACTGATAAATCATGCGCCTCGAGCCCAAATTAACACTGCGTCAGATTTATGAATGTGTCACTTGGCTAATAATGGCGGCGGCTGCCGCGCTACGAGTTTCTGGCCTGGCTTTTCATCACGGAGAGGCGGGCTGAATTCATTCTAGCGAATCCCTCGTGGGCTCGCATCCTAGTTAGATCTCTGCATTGCCAAGCACTGTCAGCATAATTTCTTCGTCGTCCAGAGTTGTTTGTGTATTCATACCCTCCTTGTTCGATTTACCCTTAAGTCGGCTAGTGGGCTGCTTTAGGTGTTTGTGTTAAACACAATGGTAATGGCAAGATGCAACAATGTAGGTACCTGATGGTATTAGCCTCAGAATTAGATTTGCGGTGGGAGAAAGAAAACCAAATTGCGGGAACATGGCTTCATTTTTCAATAGTTTGGGAGGAGAGGTATGGCGCAGCGGCCAGAGCGGCTTACTCCGCAGCGCGGGGCTCACCGTTCGTTCGCCCGCGGCAGCTCAGCATCAGGTGAATCTGGGCAATAGCTCACTTAATCTCCCCGAACACCCCCCCCCTCCCCCCCAACGATCTAAAAACCTTAAGGAGGTGATATGTTCGCCTCTTTACAAATAGTAGTTATAATTATAACAGTTTTGCCATGCAGCTATTACAAATGTATTGCTGGTATGAATGCCGAATTCGTATAAATGTGAAAAGTACGCAGTAAAATTATTACCCACCTTCTTCCTTGAAAACAGAAACATTCCATACCTAGATGACTTCCTCTGTGTTGTTGCCAACCGGCTGCCATTTGTTCCTGTTTAGCCAGAAGCACATAACTGGCTGATTCGATGCAAATTATAATGATTTACAGAGCTCTGTGCCCCAAAGGCCCATTTTGCTCTCTTCGACCCCCAGTTATTGTGATGTATTGCATCAACCTTTCTCCCCTATTTACATATGTCATCTACGAGGCCATCCATGTGTGTATATTGGTACTGCAGCCTTAAAACTCCTTTGAAAATGTTGCAGAATATGCAGAATTTATGTGTGGGACAGGACTTCAGCAACTTTTCATCTCCATGTAATATTTGAAAAATGGTGTGTCATCTGAGATCAAACACACAAAGGGTGTTGGGTGGAATGCGTGCAAATCGAATAGGATTATTATTTTCCCAGCAGTGAGCCCAACTCTTTCCTTGTAGTCAGGTTCTTGAGTTGGGGTCTCTTCCACACTTGTGTGCTCTTGTTTTGAGGAGTTCCTAAATTTACCGGCCCTCTTGAAGTGCATCTGAATGGCACCATCTTATGGTGTATGGAGTCATTTTCCAAAGTCCTCACCACTCCCCAGATAGCAATGCCCACTATGAATACAATGCAATCACCTTGTCTGCCATAATCTCCAGCTTCCTGTGTGCTTAACCCTATGGTATTATGGGAGACCCTTGAGATATGTGAGAGATAGGAAAGGAATGGAGCAGGGTTCCTAAAACTTTGTCCAGTCTCTGGCCCTCAGGCTGCCTTGTACCTGGAGATCGGGTTTGTGCAGGTGTCTAACATGCAGTGAAAAAAAGGTGAGGAACAGATATGTTTCTGACAGATACCACATACATTTTTCAGAGTTGTTCCCTTTGCAGTCTACCAGGCACTAATGATGTGTAGACTGTCTGTGTCTTGTGTCTAGCACTCTGGAATCTTGGGACATATTCAAATGAGTCTGCCTTCGGCCTCGTAGTTCGTGACATAACCAGAGCTCCTCAATAGCAATATAGAACCATATTACATGTGTTACTTATTATGTATTTTTGTAGCACCTTTTTGTTTGCTGTAGTTAGCATGAACAATTTCGATAATTTTACTGACTTTTGTGCCACGAAGAAAGCTCAGAATGCGAAGTGCAAACGAACAATGTAGAAAACAATCCTAAATTCTCTTTTCCAGCCAATAATCTCTTCAGATTATACATATACATATTGGCCTCTGACTGGTGTTCGCACCAATACTGGCCTTTTTGAGCGCAAAATGTGTATGTAAGGGACCACTCTAGATCTGATCTGAACACATCGGTTAGAACTGATACTATTCAGTCAGAATGCTAAAGATGCTTGGCTTGATTCAATGAATTGAATAATTTAATATAATTTAATCCCAGGCGCAGTAATAAAGTACCCTGTGGTTTTTGTCTTTTCTATTTTGATAACAATAGGGCTTTGGGGGGGGCGGCCGACCACCGGGAGGCCTGCCACCCCCGGGGTATTTTGGGCCATTGGTGCAGCCCAGAGCCCAATTGGGCTGGTTGGGCTACAGTTGGGCTGGCCCTATAAAACCGGCCATTTTAGGTCACCAGACACCATTTTCGGTGGGTGACACGACAGCCGGTCTGCAGGGATAGGGTTTTGAAGTTTTTGTAGGGTTTTGAAGTTTTGGTATCAAGGTTAGCTTAGTGGGTGTCCCGCGTTATATTTCAGTCAGCGTGGGCAGGCTCCGGTGGACGCGTGCCGGCGGATTCGCGATGGCGGCTCCAGGAGACGACCCCAGGGTGGCGGAGGCCATGCGCCTGCTTGAGGAGGCGGGCCGCATGGATTTGCTGCGCCCCGCAGCTGAGGCCTTCTCGGCAGGCGTCAGGCAGGGTCGCGGCGGCGGTGTTAGCATGCTCGCCACCGCGGACCCGCAAACCCCAAGATGGTGCTGCTGGGGGCGGGCGCGGCCACACTGCGAAGGCGGCACCGCGTGGGAAGGCTGCGCGGGGGGCGGGACGCGACACCCATGCCCGCTCTCGAGTTTGTGCCTGGGGCTGGAGGGGCCACAGTGGGAGGGAAGCGAGCCCGGAGGCAGCCGGGGGTGGAGGCCTTACTCCTTAAGCCGGCGGAGCCCGCCCTGGAGTGTGTGCCCGGGGCGGGTAGGGCCCCTTTGGGAGGGAGGCGCGCCCGGAAGCTCCCGGGGGGGGAGGCATTACCCCTTAATCTGGCGGAGGGTTGCCGGGCGGGCAGGGAGGTGGGGCCAGGCATGGGGCAGCCAGGAAAGGGGGGGGCAGGAGGGGCCTCCAAGGGCGGTGATGGGGGTTTTTCGGGCCCCGTTTCAGGTACACCAGAGGGAGGAGCCCGGAGAGGGAGCAGGGAGGGGGCAGGGAGGGGGGAGGGCTCTGCCGGGCCCCCACCTAGGTCAGTGCGTGGGGAGGGGGGGACGGGAGGAGGGAGGGGCAGGCAGGCCCCAGCAGACGGATGAACCAGGGGGAGACACAGTGGGGACCTATGCCGTCCCTGGAGCTGTGAGCGTGGTTAGAGAGGGCCCCGAGGGGCTCAGGCAGCAATGGTCGGTGAACGGGGGTTGGGCTCGGGGGGGTGCCGGGGGAGGCGGGAGCGGGGTACCCCCAGCACAGGACAGAGGGTTGGGGGTGGGTCGAACGGGGACGAGGCCCATAGATGCGTTGGAATGGAGTGATGGGGAGGAGGGGGAGCAGGGGGCTCCGAGGAGGGGTTCAGGGTTGGAAAGGAGGCCATCTCGCGACAGGGTAAGGGGCAGAGGGGCACCCCGGCGCGACAGGGGGGCCATGCTACAGGGTTCTCCGGGTGGCTGGTGGGGGAGGGGAATTGGCAGTGGGGTCCAGGGGTGGCAGGAACAGAGGGGGGTACTAACCCCGGCTTGTCGGACCTCGCCTTTCCTTTCCAGGGGCAGCAGGTGGGAGACTCGGGTGAGTTGCATGCAGCTCCGCCCAGCCGAGAGGATGGGCAGGCAGTGCCCCGTGCGGGCAGCCGGACCCCTGCGTGGGACGTGCAGGAAGCAGCACAATGGTGGACGGAGGAGCGGTCTCTGGTGTCACTACCCCGGTGGGTCGATGCGGCCTCAGGGAAAAGGGCACAGGTGTCGGTTTCGGATCAACGGCATGCAGGATTAGTCGTGGGAGAATTCATACGCAATGGGAGGGAACAGGCATGTGTACACAGGGAAGAGTCAAGGGAGGACGGCCAGTTACTGTTGGATTACGACGAGATTAGCTTAGAGGAAGGGGAGATTCTAGAGGAGGAGGACGAAAGACATGAAGGTTGGGGGGGATTTGTTACTAATGATGTGCCTAGACTTTTGCAGAAGGGACAAGGCGGCTCGCACACGGTTACGGATAGAGTGGTGGCACCTCCGGCACAACTGGTTAGGCGGCAGGATCCGGTCAGGACGCCGACCTTGACGCCAGGTAAGGCTAAAGCACGCCCGCAGAGGCCCTGCACAGCGTGGGGCGGTGTGGCAGTAGGCACAGAGGCATGGGGGGGCGCAGGCGCGGAGTGGGGGCACCGACAGGGTAGCAGGGTGCGGACTGGTAGGGCGGCGGGATCCGTGGAGGACGCCAGCCCTGACGCCAGGCAAAGAACAGGTAGGCAAGCAGAAGGGTGACAGAACGCAGGGTAGGGTGTCTGTGGGTCCAGATGCATGGGGGGGAGGTTCGCTTGCTGAGAGGTGCATACGTTAAAGATACAGGGGTGGGCCCAGAGGCGCAACAAGGGGGCGGGGAGGAGAACAAGACGGGGGCTGGGGCACCCGGACAAGGGTTGGGTCAAACGGAGGGGCCAAGCACGGTCCCAGCTACAGCAGACAAAGGGTCAGACAGGGTAACCTCAGAGGGGGGAAAGAGAGCCACGACGTTCAACCGAAGAAGTTGCCTTACATGGGGATAACTAAGCCAATGGGGGCCCACCTTACGTTGGCCATCAAAGAGAAAATTTGGAAAGGCGAATATGTGGACATGCTGAAGCTGTTACATAGGGAGCTTACAACGAAGGAAGGGTCCAAGGAAGAGGAAGTAGAGCTTGCCAAGAGACCACGGGTGGCCATGACCATCGAGAATTGGTCGGCAGCCTTCCTGATATTCGCCAGTGTATACTGCGAAAAGTGCCCAGACAGGTCCATCGCATTGTTTAATACATGGATGTGATCAGTCAATCAATCAATCAATCATGTCACTTATAAAGCGCACTACATACCCGCGAGGGTCTCAAGGCGCTGGGGGAAGATGGGGGTGGTGCTGCTACTGATCGAAGAGCCAGGTCTTGAGGAGTCTTCTGAAGGCCAGTAGGTCTTGGGTCTGCCGAAGGTTGGTGGGGAGGGTGTTCCAGGTCTTGGCGGCGAGGTGGGAGAAGGATCTGCCGCCGGCGGTCGTTTTCCGGATGCGGGGGACTGTGGCGAGGGAGAGCCTGGTGGAGCGGAGCTGGCGGGTGGGGGTGTAGAAGCTGAGTCGTCTGTTGAGGTAGGCTGGTCCGGAGTTGTGGAGTGCTTTGTGTGCGTGGGTGAGGAGCTTGAAGGTTATCCTCTTGTTGACAGGGAGCCAGTGCAGGTCTCTCAGGTGGGGTGTGATGTGGCTGCGTCGGGGGATGTCGAGGATAAGACGTGCAGAGGCGTTCTGGATGCGTTGCAGCCGTCTCAGGAGCTTAGCCGTCGTTCCTGCGTAGAGGGCGTTTCCGTAGTCCAGCCTGCTGGTGACGAGGGCCTGGGTGACTGTTTTTCTTGTTTCGGTGGGGATCCACTTGAAGATCCTGCGGAGCATTCGGAGGGTGTTTTGAGCAGGATGAGGAAACGGCGTTGACCTGCTTAGTCATGGAGAGGGTGGGGTCGAGGATGACCCCTAGGTTGCGTGCGTGGTCGGTGGGTGTCGGGGCTGTTCCCAGTGATGTTGGCCACCAGGAGAAGGGCCCAAGTAACGTATGGGGGTACGCATGGTCCCATTATGATGAAGAGTGTAGGGCACGGCTGGCTTGGGACACGGAGGCAAGGTGGGGGGAAATAGATACAGACTTATATCAGCAAACAATGGGGGCGGTGAAGTTTGGGAAGACGATATACACGGCCAGCGGGCTTCCGCTGGTTTCCCGCCCCTTAAAGAACCGCCCCACCCGAGGGGGGGTGGGTACACAGCAAGCGGCACCGGGAGTACACAGGGAGCATGCTGGGATTTTAATAAAGGCACATGTGCCAGACAGTACTGCAAGTTTAGGCACGAATGCTCGAAGTGCTCAGGCAGACACCCATTGGGGCAATGCTACGGACCGGGATTCAACGGGCAAGGTCAGCAGCCCAACCAGGGCACACAGCATCCCGCGGGTGTAGGGGCGGCAGGCAGAGGAGCGCAAGGGACTATGGGAAAAGGCTCATACACCCAATAGGCAGGGTCCCTTGGAACAGTGGTTGGCGTCTTATCCACGGAAAGAAGACGCAGAGCTTTTGAGACGCGGTTTTAAGGAGGGTTTTTGGCTAGGGTATGAGGGGCCTCGGGCTGCCAGGTGGGCGGAAAATTTGAAATCTGCAAAGACACACAGGGCGGTAGTGCGCACCAAATTGGACAAGGAAATACGGGAAGGACGCATGATAGCCCCATTAGAGACCTGATCATTTCCCCGATTGGGGTGGTGCCAAAGAAAGACTCAGGGCAATACAGGCTGATCCAACACCTCTCCTGGCCGGAGGGGTCGTCGGTAAATGACTTCATAGCGGCCGACTTTACGTCTGTGTCCTATTCTTTGGTGGACGTGGCACGAGAATTGGTCGCCGCGGTAGGGCCAGGGGCCCTCATGGTGAAATGCGACATTAAATCGGCGTTTCGCTTACTGCCAGTACACCCTGATGACTACCAGTTGCTAGGCATACAGTTTGAGGGTTCCATTTTTGTGGACAAGGCGCTGCCGATGGGATGTTCCATATCCTGCGCATTATTTGAGCGCTTTAGTTCATTTTTGCAATGGGTCTTCTCATGGCACACTGGCAAAGAGACGGTGACACACTACCTGGACGACTTCTTCCTGGTGGGCCAGCCTGGTTCTGCGGACTGTCAGCAGCAGCTGACAAGTTTTGAAGAGCTCATGGGTTACCTGGGAGTACCCCTGGCACCAGAGAAGACGCACGGTCCCAGCACGGTGTTGTCATTTCTTGGCATCAAATTGGATTCAGGGGCAATGGAGGCACGCCTTCTGATGGACAAAAAACTGCACATGTTGCTGCTGATCGATGGTTTACTGGCCAAAAAGAAGGTGACGGTCAGGGAGGTGCAGGTATTGCTCGGACATCTGAATTTTGCGTGTAGGGTGGTAAGGACAGGACGGACGTTCTGCAGAAGATTGGGGATGTCCCTAGCAGGTTTGACAATGCTGCATCACCACATGCGGCTGTCAGCTGGAACTAAAGAAGACTTGCGCATGTGGCGCACATTTCTGGCAGAATTTAATGGCATCCCAATGGCGCCACCGGAGTAATGGGAGTGGGATGTCACGATCTACTCAGATGCCGCAGGGGCGGGAGGGTTTGGTCTCTAGTGGCAAGGGAGGTGGTGCGCAGAAGAGTGGCCCCAACATTGGAAGAATGGGGGGAGGAGCATTGCCTTTTTGGAACTCTTTCCATTAGTGGTGGCAGTGACAGTATGGGCACGGGACTTGGCCCACAAGAAGGTGATTTTTTAGGTCGACAACATGTCAGTGGTGCAGGTGGTGAACAGGCAGTCAGCAAGAGAGGCCCAGGTGCTGAAGTTGTTGCGGGTTTTTGTTCTGAGCTGTTTGGAACACGATATCTTGTTTCAAGCCAAGCATGTGCCAGGAGTGGACAATGACATTGCGGACGCTTTGTCTCGTTCGCAGTGGCAGAGGTTCCATGGTCTAGTCACGGAGGCGGACAGAGGCAGGACACCGGTTCCAGCAGGAATATGGTACGTAGGAGACAAAGGGTTTTCCAGCTGGTATTAGGGTCACTGTCCGCATCCACGCAGAAGGCATATGAACAGGCTTGGAAGGAATTTCTAGAGGGGGGGCACAGCGAAGAGCGGAGCAATGGGCAAGGGAGGAGGAGGTAGTACAGTTTATATTGTCCATGATTGACAGGGGTTTATCGAAGGTCACTATAGCAGGCAAGTTGTCGGGCATAGCGTTCATGGGCAAACTATGGTGGGGCTATACGCCCTCGGTGGGGGAACTGGGCAGGCGCCTACTGGAAGGGTGGGCGCGGGAAAGGGGCGGTAGGCCTCGGGCGAGGAGGCCTCTGTCCTTTGGGCTCTTGGCCGGCTCGATCCGGGTTTTGCCGCAGATCTGCCGAAATGCGGAGGAGGTTGTTTTAATTTCCACCCTAATGTCTTGGTTGTATTTCGGGGCTTTTCGGGTCTCTGAATTGCTGGGTGGAAAGGGGGCTCAGGGGGTGCAATGGAAAGATGTGGAGCTTCAGGATGAAGGGGTAGCCGTGCGGCTTAATCGATCCAAAACAGACCAGCGGGGAGTTGGGAAGTGGGTGGTCATGGGTACTGCCAGGGATAAACGGGTATGTCCAGTTTTTTGGGGGAGGATAGTGTCCAAGGGTCTGGTGTCAGGTGACAGGGAAGTGTTCAACAGGGAGGTGGGAGGCCGGGTGACGGCGGCGCAGCTTTTATGGATCATGAGGCGAGCTCTTCTATTTTTGGGGGAAGCGCCGGGACAGTTTGGGACACATTGTTTTCGCCTAGGGGCAACGACAGACGCAGCGAAGCTGGGATGGGGGAAGGAGGAGATTATGCGTTTGGGCCGCTGGAAGTCGGACTGCTTTAAGACATACATTCAGCTGCGAGGCTTGGGGGAGGGGGAGGCGTAGTTTTGTGCATTTTTCTGTCTCATATATGTGTCTTTTCAGGTGCGGTGGCGGGGCCTGCCGCGGCGGAATTGTCCATATGGAATGTGGGACATTCTTTTGTTAAATGGGCAGAGCGTTATGAGCGGTCAAAAGGGAAAGGTGTGAATTTGGGCATGGACGACACGTTGTTCCATTGTTCATGGCAAGGGAAGGGGGGCATGCGGTGGCACGAGTTGTTTCCTGCCTTAAACAGGATGGTGCGAGGCAGTACTTGTCCTGTTGTTTTGATTATTCATTTGGGGGAGAATGACCTGGTTTTGTGTAAAGGTTTGGCACTGCTGAAACAAATGAAGTGGGATCTGCTTGAGATAAAACAGCAATGGTGAGGGTGTTATGTTATCTGGTCGGAATTCATCCCAAGGAGGCATTGGAGGGGGGCGGAGCGGCCAGCAGCAATAAATAAGGCCAGGAGGAAGATTAACCGGGACATGAGAAGTGTTTGTGACAAAGAGGGCATTGGAAGAGTAGAGCATCCAGAGCTTAAGTATGCTGCAATATATTTTTTCAGAGACGATGGGGTACATTTGTCGAATTTTGGTTTGGAGTTATAAGGAGGTCTTAGACAGAGCCTTGAACATTAGACGGTACCCGAAACAGACGGGACCCTAGTTTGGGGGGTCAGAAAAGTCTGATTTGGAGAGTCTTTTCTGAGTGGCGTTTTTTCGTGGTAATAGTTGTTAGATTGTTTACAGTTTAAGTTTATTGGTTGGGAAAAGTCACTACGGGAGCAGGCAGGAAGGGGAAGTAGCATAGGAAAGTTTACTTAGATAGTCATCTTAGGAAGTGGTAAGAGGTTACAAGTTTAATGGGACAGCAGGGATGACCGAGTTGGGGGTTTATAAATGGTTGCAAAGGGGGAAACTTTAGGGGTGGGGGTGGGGGGTAAGGCAGGAAGAGATTATTTAGTGAGGTTTAGTTTTGTACGGCACAGGCCAAGGATATTTGTTGTAAGGTGCACCTGTCTTCAATAAAGCGGCCTTTTTCACACTTAATAAGCCTTGTTTGTGGTCTGTGCTGCGCCCCTCTTTGGCCCAATATTTTCAGGTTTACTTGAGTACAGCGAGGCTGTATGTTGTGGTACTTTTGGACCCGGTCTTGCACCAAGAGGCTCCGCCTCACTCCTTCCACTCTCCTATCCTCAGCCTCTCGCCCTCCTCACACTCTCTCACGTACTCTCTCTCTCTCACACTCTCTCTCTCTCTCTCTCTCCTGTTGCCTCTGTGCGTGCATCTTTTGTGTTTTCTGCTTTTAGCACTTTACACTCTTACAGCGTGCCTTTCTCTTGTTCTCACTTTTCAGCTTCTTTTTCTGCTTCTATCACTTTCCACTGTTTGTGCGTGCCTTTCTCTTGTTTTCACTTTTCAGCCTCTTTTTCTACTTTTATCACTTTCCACTCTTTGTGCGTGCCTTTTATTGTCAGCCTCGCTTTTCTGCTTTCCTTACTCTCCACTCTTTGTGCGTGCCTATCTCAGGCTTCCCTAGTTTGCCTTTTCTGTTCACACTCCTCAGCCTTTGTTTGCTCTCCTTCTGCTTTTGTCCATCACCTGTCTTGACTTTCCTTCCCCTTGGTTTCTGTGCATCTTTTTGCTGCTCTCAGGCTCCCTCAACCCACCTCACCCTTTTCTATGCTTTGCCCACTGCTCTCGCCTCGCCATGCTCCTTACCTGCTTCACGCGTCTTCTTCTCCTCTTCCTGCATCTTTTCTCTCCTTGGCATCTTCCTCCCTGCCCTGTTTAGCCCAGCCTCACACTCCTCCCCTCTCCTAGGACCTACATAATGGCAGCTGCGCAGTTGGCACACCGAAGGCATGCCTAGGGCAAGCCCATCAGTGCCCGTCCACAACTGGACCGTGCCCAGCTCCACGACCCCTGGTCGAATCACCCACCACCACTACTCAGGAGCGACCCTTTGCCTGCTCGACCCAGGATGCCTATCCACTGGCTGCTGCTGTACGGCACCTCTCAGCACGGTAGGACCTTTCACCTGCTTCCACTTTACCTACAGCAATAAGTCCTCACACACATTTCAGACTCCGACTCCCATGCCACCCTGACACAACCTTACCTCACCAAACACCACAACAGAGCCTCAGCAAACAGTCATATGCATGCTCCTCAAAACTGCTCACTCGAAAACACACACAATTGAAATCTGGGACCTCCTCAGCGACAGCACACCAGACCTCTTCTTCCTGATGGAAACCTGGAAGAACCCCGCTTCATCTCCGGACATCGCTATGGCCTTCCCAGCAGAATACAAGATTACATGCTTAGACCACCGTCACACCCCAAATGGTGGACCTGACATCATATACACAAACACCCCCAAATGCACAACCACCTCGGACCAGGACACCCCTTCATGGAACACATCCACTTCAGCCTACAAACCAACTACAGATACACCATGAAGGGCACCCTAGCATACAGACCACATGGACCATGAAGCAACTTCAGCAACCTCACCTCTGACTTCATTGATCCCCTCACAATTCACTCCTGGGACTTCCTATTTCTTGACGATTTCAATTTCTACCTGGAAGATCCCTCCAACCACTGCTCCACCAGCCTCCTCAAGAGCCTGCACAACATAGGACATTTCCAGCTTGTTATGGACCACATACACATTGCAGGACACACTCTAGATTCTATCTTCACTTCCAGCAGCAGCATCAGCTACCACTCCGCCTCACCGCTCACATGGACCGACCACGGCATCATCAACTACAAAATCTGCACACCACAAACCGCAGCCTCCATCAAGGCACTAATACACTACCACCACCTTCTCAGAGACCCTAAAAGAAGATCCCTCACCGAACGGATCAAATCTAGCTCCAACAATGGCAAGGAGATTTTTGCTATCATCAAAGAGTTATCCACCCCAGAAGTCTCTGCCAACTTCATCAATCCCTCCCTGGAACTCTGTGACAACCTCTAAGTTAGACCTGGCCCTTTTTGAAGGTTTATCCCCTAACTTTTTGCCTTTTTCCTCCTATTTTTCTGATCCTGTTTTTGTTGGCGTTAGGACTCTAGGCACTTTACCACTGCTGATCAGTGCTAAAGTGCATATGATCTCTGTGTAAATTGTGATTCTGACTGGTTATCCATGATTGGCATATTTGATTTACTGGTAAGTCCCTAGTAAAGTGAACTGAGTGTGCCAGGGTCTGTAAATCAAATGCTACTAGTGGGCTGCAGCACTGGTTGTGCCGCGCACATTAGTAGCCCTGTAAATGTGTCTCTGACCTGCTACTGCAGGTCTGTGGGTGCAGTTTTAAACTGCCATGTCGACCTGGCAAGTGCACCCATTTACCAGGCACTAACCTTCCCTTTTCTCACATGTAAGGCACCCCTCAGGGAGGCCCAAGGTACCCCCCATGGGCAGGGTGCAGTGTATGTTAATGGTAAAACATGTACTGGTGTGTTTTACATGTCCTGATAGTGAAATACTGTGTATTTCGTCTTTCACTATTGAAAGGCTGTCTGTCCCATAGGTTAATATGGGAGCTGCCTTGCAACATCTTACAAGTGTAACTTTCCATTGGGACAAGACAGAGAAATGGAGTTTAGGCTTCCTGAACTCAGAATTTAATAACACACCTTTTAGTAAAGGTAGTTTTTAAATTGTGTGTTTGAAATTGCCACTTTTAGAAAGTGGGTATTTTCTTGCCTTACCATTCTGTGTGCCCCTGCCTGTTTGTGTATTCACCATCTGGTTTTGGAGTGACAGGAGCTGGAGATGTGCATTTACTCTAGACAGTCACAAGGGAGGGATGAGGTGTGTCGTGCCTTTCCTGGGTGACTCATAGCCAGGCTGAATAGACCTTTCTGCATTTAGAGTGGTGGGAGGAGTTTTCACTAGAACCTGAATAGGCTGTGTCTCCTCTGCCCAATACTGTCTCCACCCCCTGTGGTCAAGCTGGACCAGGGAGGACAGAACTGGTTTGTACTGAGCTCAGGGACTCGGAAACAAATACTACAATGAGAAAATGGGGTATAAGTATTGGACCTAAAACCCCAGAACTTTAGATCACTTTTGGAAACAAGAGGACACTGCCAAGAAGAAGAGCAGAAGACCTGTGCGAGGAGCGCTGCCCTTTTATGTGTGAGTGGTGGGTTGGCCTGTAGTTGCTGCTTCTATCTGTGGGCAGAGGAAAAGGACTAACTCGTTTTGCCCTGCTGTGGTATCCTGCTTGAAAAGACATCCAAGGGCTTGATGCAGAGTTTGCCTCCTGTTGGAAGTCTCAGGGAGATCAAAGACTTCAAAGGGATCCATTCTGGATCAAAAAGGAACCTGCCTGGAAGGAGAGCTGGGAGTACTGTGTGAGGAGCACTGCCCCTTGATGTGTGAAGGGTGAGTTGGCCTGCAGTGACTGCCTCTGTCTGGTGCAGGAGAATGACTGGGCTGTTCTTCACCTTTGTAAAAACAAGCAGGTGGTGGGCGCTGTGTGAGGCCCCTTGTGTTGGCGCTCCTCGCATGTCAAGTGCTGGGTACTTTTCTTGCAAGTCAGCCCATGGTGAGTGTGCTAAACATCAAGGATCCTTGCCTTCCTGAAGCCCCGTGTAAGCGTGTGTCGAGTGCTTTTCCTTTGGAGCCACAGCACCCCTGGGATACTCTCTGGTTGTCGGCCCCACCTCTCCAGCGAGGGAGAGCTGTTGGCAATGAGGGAAGACCCCGGGTGGGAGCACCTTTGGTGGAGGAAGAGGACGGCATGACCCAATCCCCAGCGCCCGCTCTGACCGAGGACAGAGAGCTGTGGGGAGCGAGCAGCGTCTCACTCTGGAATCAGGAGGAGCAGTCAGTGTAGCGAGGGACCGGTGCGTCCCTGCCCTGAGCCGCGCTGCCTGGCGAGGCAGCTCGAGACCAGTCGAGTTCTCCAACACACTCCCTGAGGAGAAGGGGCAGAGGCAGCTGCACCGCACACTCATGGGCAGCTGCTACTTGGTGATAAGATGGGCGGGAGACCCAGCGAGGTCTCCACACCTCTCTTAGCAGAGTGTGTGTCCACCGAGGTGACTCGCATTGCAGGCATACTTTGAGAGTTGGGCAATACACGGGGGACCCAGCACAGTCACCCCTGTGAATTGGTGTGCGCGCCACCTCCCCTCTGTGTGCACATACCTTGGGGCATTTTTCCTGATTGCTGCGATATGGGGCGAACCCTTGACAGAGTCCCCCGCTTTGTGGGTTAAGGAACATCCTGATAGTACCGAAGGAACTTAATGATATTACCGTATTCCCCAGAGTAGATGCGCAGCGCCTCGTGTGTTACATGGTGCCCAGGAAATTACCATATAACCTGTGATAGGAGCCCAGGAGCGCTGGGCCCAAGGTTATAATAGAAATATGTGGTAATTCCGGTGTTTTCGTCCATTTTCTGCTGCATTGTATGCCCTGCTGTAACTATGCAGATTGTTGTGGTGATTCGCATGCCCAGGCATGAACAGTAGTGATGATTCATGTTCCATTACATGCTGCATTTTGTGTTAATATAGATATGTTGTTTTTACCTTGCACTGGCAGGATAAAAAGTATTCTTTCAGGATGTACATTATATGCACAGTGATGGTGTTGTTTTCATTACATGTGAAACCTATAAGTATTTACTTTATTGCACTACCTGCGATGTTATGACAATTGTCTAGTTGGCAAAGTGATTTATGATTTATGTGACTGTGGTCTATGTGTTGTGTTCAATAGATGAGATAGTTTTATATACTACTGTGTGGAGTCTCTTTTGTTGTGTATTTATTGTGTCCATGGTGTGTGTGTGCTGCGCAAACGCTTTACACATTGCCTCTGGGACAAGCCTGCCTGCTCGGCCATCCTACAAAGGGGGTAAGCAGGTGTTATTCTGGGTGTGTAACTCACGCTATAACAGTGTGAGCTGGCAGCAAACTATAATAAAATGGTATTACCATTTTATTAATGTGTTTACCTTCTGTGCACACAGCAGGTGGTGCAATGCTCCTCCCGCCTTTAGGAGGAACCCCCACCACCCAAAACATGGAGCAGACTCCCTCTACACATCAGGGCCTCTTCCTCGCTTCTTGAATTCCACAAGAGACTGAAGACCTGGCTCTTCAACTAACCCCCAGCAGACGACCTACACCCCTGCTCTAGCATCTGGATACCCTTCGAATGATAAGTTGCACTCTACAAATCCAAGTAGCATAACATAACTCTCAAATCAGATATTAATCTGGCCGACTGATTGACAAGTCTCCAAAAATGTCTGCTGTCTTTAGTGTCTTTAGTTTAAAACGTATTACATCATTTCAACCACTTAGCCTCTTGTTTCTCCTAATTGATCTTGTACATCTCTAATTGTATTGTTTTTGAGGATTGTACTCTGATTATCCCCCTCCAATTTGCAACTTTATTTAGGCAATACTCTCAGAGACTTCTGGCAAGAAGATTTCGCTGGCTACAATGATAAGCAAATAAGTCTGTCAGAATGTCGGTTATTAATTTGGGAGAGGGGTGACCCCAACCTACGCAATAAACACAAACTGGTTAGGTGAAAAAACAACTCTGAGAGAATCTTTGCTCAATCCATGCTAGCAATGGCACAGCAGCCAATCCCTGGAGAAGTGCTTGTTATGTTCAAGAAATACCAACAAGTTCAAAGTAAAGATTGTAGCCCAATAAAATTTCCAGGCCAATTCAGAAAGCTAGAGAAGAAGACATATTGAATTTACTGAGCAAAAAGACACCAAGATCATTAAAATAAGTTAAGGGGAACCAGAGATGTGATTTTTTCAAATGTTTTAAGGCAAAAACAAGTAGAAAACATAAAGCACCATTGAAAAGAAGAGTTTGTGGCTGACTGGGACAAAGGCATGATTTCAGGCTAACTGTGATCGAGTAGAGGTTGGATACATCCAGTAGGTCATCTCGGTCAAAGTTTTTATTTTCGGACTTTGTCTTTGAAATTGAAGTCCAAATCTTCCACTGGGGAAAGGTCCAAGGCTGTGGCCTGTGAGGGTCACTCAAAGTAAGATACGTTGCTATCGAGCTCCCACTGAAGTTATTGGTATTTGAAGAAAAAGCTTCGAGTGGGGCAAACCTGGATTTTGTAGCAGCCAAGGTCACTTTGCCGGTTGGATAGATTTGCCACATTGCCCTAGTCCAAGGTTTAAATCCTCGAGTGGGGCAAGACTGGAAGTCATAGCTGACAGGGCTTCACAAGCCAAATGCCTCTTCTGGGAGAGTCCTGCAGATTCGCCTTACAGTGTGACAAAAACCCTGAGCAGATAACCTGTTTTTCTTCCCACCTAGGCTATGACCTATCTGGGCAAACCTCAGCACTTTGTTCGGGTCCCACTTTTCTCCACCTGCTGTGCAAGTTCCTTCTGGTCAGTCCTACAACCCCCCAGCTCCTCAGGGCAGACTTCTAGACACCTCATCTCCCACCAGTAAGGGCTCATCTATGGTCAGCTGGGCTTTCCTGGAGTCAGTAGTCCTTGTGCTTTTTCGTCTTTCATGCAGGCACATATGAGGTCAACTACTTGACGATTAGAGAGCATTTGCTGGCCTTGTGTGACAGTAGAACTCATGAATCTTTCAGCCCTAGAATCTTTGAGTCCTCCTCTTCCAGCAGCAGCCAAGAGTCTTCTTCCAGCAGGGCTTTCTTCTTCAGGTGAAATCTTTCTGGGTACCAGAATGTTCTATGTTCTGTAGGAGGAGGTGGTTGAAGTGCCAGATTAAACCAGTGCACTAGCCAGTGATTGCTAAAATCCTCCCACCCACCATTCTCTATTTTCTTACATTCCCCCAGCTCCTTTTGAAGCACTTCATCTTCGTTTTATTATACAGTCCCATGGAGCCCCTTATCTATTTGTAGAACTCTTCAGCCACCCAGCAGGCCTGTCTTCAGCTCATTGGCCACTTCCCTATTTTTATAAGCTCTCATCCCACCTGACAGCATTGAAACTGGTTCTCTCCCCTACTGTGACTGGCGCCAGACTCTTTAGGAGGATACTTGGAAATAAATAGGAAAATTCATCCCTGTCATCATCAAATCAAAAGAGGTAGTGTTCATGCTGCCTTTTGTTCTGCTAACTGTTCCTACTAAGAGGTCAGCAGTTAACATTCACGTGCTCCTCTTGGACACAGAAGCAGGCTATGGTCCTCTGAGCTGCCGTTCTTAAATCTCCAAGGCAAGGATATGTATTTCAGCTCTGGAGGTGCAAGTTTTTGCACGTGCAGTCTAAAGTACTCTTAATAAAGTTACTTTTCAACATAAGTTACCACAAATCTGAATTCAGTATTATTTTGGGAATTATTTCACTGTGAGAGCACACTATAACCTCAATGGCTGATGTTTTGGGAATCCCCCCACCCACCATGGGCTTAAAATGCACACTTATGGGTGACTTCTGAATAAATAAAATAATATTTTCTACATGGCAAAGGCACTTTTCCCTGCTGTATGTCAGTGCAGTGCATTTAAACTGCAGGCCAGCCAGAGCACAGTGGTATTCCTGGGAGACATATTTTTGTCAAATATATGACTGGTGTAAATATGCACTGCAATCCATAACATTTCAGTTAAATGTCTTAGATACATTTCTGCTCAATCTAAATGGACAGTTAAATAGACAGTTAAATAGACCAATTTGGTGAAACCATTTTTATTAATAGTATTTTATGGCCAGACCACATAAACTGTTGCACTGAATAGCAGTGTCACTGTGCCCATCAGCAAAAACAGGGTTCAGAAAAAGACATAACATCTAGAGCGACCATGCAGAAAAGGTTAATTTTCTGCAAAATCCCTGTTAGTATGGGAGGGCTCCTTAAAGATTAACCACTTTTTATTTTTTTTCCAGGTGAATGCACTTGGAAATGGAATACTGGACATACATTTTTTAGCAAATTAGCATGCATTTGCTGAGTAAAATCCTATGTGTGTTTAGCTTGTTTAATGCAAATACTGTTTTCTCCAACCACAAATCACAAGTATTTCTTTTCCGTCAGTGCTCCCTTTTAGTTTTTTTTTACCTTTGCAGTGCAAACGAAGTCCCTAATAGAAAAAAGGGTGGCACCATTAATCATTATACAGGTCCTAGCAATACAAGATAAGGGATGATCATCCCTCTCAAGCATGTAAATGACCTGAACATTCAAACATTTCTGAAAAGTGGCTAGTTGCACAAAGACTTGATCAAGAACAGTGTTACAACTGCATGATATGGGAGAGTGAGTGGTCAGGATATTTACTAGACCTAACGTTTAAGGCAACAAACGTTTGGGGACCAAATTGTTGGGAAAAAATCCTCCTCACCACTGATTTTTTTGTGGATGTCTGTGCTGGATTGCAATACTATACAATGTATATAATGATTCTTGTTCCATTTAGGAGCCAAACACCTAGAAAACAACGACAGTCAAATCACCACAAATTATACTAAAGTGAAGTGGGTATTAGCTAGCAAATATCTCTCATCCAATACTGCATACAGATTGTTAGAAATGGGGGTCTCTAGTTGGCAGAGGTAGGTACCTTTGTCCAAATAGGGACCCTTGCTCTAGTCAGGGTAAGGGGGATACACTTCTAAAATAACCCCTGCTCACCCCCTTGGTAGTTTGGCACGAGCAGACAGGCTTATCTCAGAGCATATGTGAACACATACAGTAATACAGTGAAAACACTACAAATGGACACCACACTAGTTTAGAAAAATAAGTAATCTTTATCTAAACCAAAACAAGACCAAATGACAAAAATTCACAATACAGTAATAAAAATATGACTTTCAGATGGTAGAAATAGTTCAGTTCAAAGCAAATTGCAGATGCAACACTTTTCACACAAAGTACCTCGGATGCGTCACGCAAGCAAACAAGGTGGTGCGTCAGTTCCTTACTGCGGCGCAGGGGAGGTGATGCGTCGGTTCCTTACCGGAGAGGAGGTGATGCGTCGGTTTCTTACTGCGTGGGGAGGTGATGCGTCGGTTTCGTACTGCGTCCCCCAACGATGCGACAAACTTGGCGCTCCAATGCGATGCGACGATCCGGGACGATGCATGGATTCTTCCAGCTCCCACCAGAAAGCAGTCTCTAGAGGTCCAAAACAACAGCAGGTACCTCTTTGCAGGTCAGAACTCCCAGCAAGGAAGTTCAGGGGAGCTGGTGGTGAAGTCTTTGTGTCCCTGAGACTTCAGAATAGGAGGCAAGCTCAGTTTTAACCCCTTGGAGATCTTCCTCAAGCAGGGGACACAGCAAACAGCAAAGTCCTTTTTGCCTTTCTGTGGAAGCAACTAGCCACTGCAGGCCAACCCCAGACAGCAAACAGCACAGGGGCAGTATTCCTTCTCAGCTTCACCAGCTCTTCTCCTTGGCAAAGGTTCCTCTTGATTTCCCAGAAGTGATCTAAATGTCTGGGGTCTGGGCCCCTCTTTTTATACACAACAACCTTTGTTCTCTGAAGGCAGAGGGTGTCTGTACCCAGCCAAAACCAGTTCTGTGGGGCACTTTGCAAGTGCACAACAACCTCCTTTGTTAGTGTGAGCCCTGGCTCCAACCACACCACAGGGGTGTGGAGCCATCATTGTGGAAGGCAGGCACAGCCCTATTCAGGTGCAGGTGCTACTCCTCCCACCACTCCAAATGCAGACCAGGCCTATTCAACCCAGCCCTGACTCATCAGGCTCTCTGGAGCCACTACTCCTCCCCAGCCCATGACACTCCAAAGCCAGACATGCAATACACAAACCTAGCAGAGGCATACTGGAAGGCTAAGCAAGAAAATACCTACTTTCTAAAAGTGGTATTTTCAAACACAGAATGTAAAAATCACCCTCACTAAAAGATGCATTGTAACATTCTGAGTTCAGGCATATCAAACTTTATTTTCCTACCTTGTTCCCAGGGGTAGTTATGTTTATAAGATGTTATAAACAAACTCCCCATTCTGTCCTGTGGGAACAGGTAGCCTTGCAATAGTGAAAAACGAAATTGGTGGTAATTCACTATCAGGTCATGCCACGCACACCAGGGCATGTCCTACCTTTCACATACACTGCACCCTTGCCCACAGAGGTACCTTGGGCCTACCTTAGGGGTGACTGATATGTAAGAAAAGGGAAGGTTAGGGCCTGGCAAGTGGGTGCACTTGCCAAGTCGACATGGCAGTACTAGTCTGCACACAGGCTCTGCAATGGCAGGCCAGAGTTACATTTAAAGGCTGCTTCTGTGGGTGGCACAATCAGTGCTGAAGCCCACTAGCAGCATTTGATTTACAGGCCCTGGGCACACACAGTGCACTGTACTAGGGTCTGACTAGTAAATCAAATATGCCAATGCTGGAAACACCAATTCATAACAACAATTTATAGGCAGTGCATATGCACTTTAGCACTGATCAGCAGTGGTGAAGTGCCCAGACTCATAAAACCACCACCAACAGGTCAGAAAAAATACAAGAGGAAGACAAAAAGTTCTGGAGTGACCCTGCAAAAAGGGCCAAGTTCAACACAGATATTTATTTAACAATAATGCTGTGGAGAAAAATGTATAAGTACAACGATATTTAATGTATTTCCTCCTTTACGTTTGACCGCAATATATCATGTCTTGTGGTATTTACTGTCTGTAGGAAAATGCCTCCTTTTATATAGTCACCCACATATTTCTGGACTCAGGCTGCTGTTTTCTTTTTACTCTGCACACTAGGACTCTGCTAACCAGGCCCAGTGTATGTGTTCTGACCCCTAAAACATGTAAAAACTGGTTACACTCCTGAGTGGCATATTTAACTTTACTTTAGTCCCTTGTATATGGTACAAATGTGTCCCCAGGGCCTTTAAAGTAAGTACAGAACATATTGTGCCACTACTAAAGAGATAATGCAAAGCATGTCTACAGGCCTGCCTCTGCAGCCTGGATAGGCATTTTTAAAATTGCCAATTCGACCTGGCAAAATAAACTTTTTGCCATGTTTACACATTCCTCATTAATACATATAAGGCGGCCCTAAGGTAGGCCCTGAATGTCCATAGGGCAGGGTGCATGGTATTCATGTCGGACCTGTGTTATTTTATGTTTTACATGTCCTGGCAGTGAAAAACCTCAAAAGTTCTCTTTCATTGTGAAAAGGCTGGCTCTCCCATAGGGACGCACTGGGGTACGATATAACCACTTATAATGCTTAAATTCAGTTTGGGAGTAGCTAGCACAATAATTACCGGACTTAATTTAAAATCCAACTCAATGGCCACGTCTGATTTAATATTACTATTTTGAAAAGGACACTTTTAGAAAGTTGTAATTTTCCTGCCTGAGCCAAATACACCTTTCTGCTAGTGTTCACTGTCACCCAGTGAACTAAATGAATACTTGATTAGGTGTGAAGTGTCTCCCAGAGCTGAGACAAAGAGGGCTTGACCTTTCCCTGATAGGATGACCATCTGGGCTGTGCCAAGGAACTTAATTAAGCTCAAAGGATTCCTACCCTGTCACAGGCAGATGTAGCTCGCACCTGGGCCTGCCTCCTTCTTTTGTCCTGCTAGCCAGTCAGGCACCAGTCCCAACGGGAGAGGAGATGCCTCCAGAACTCATTGGGACCACAAGGGAAGGTTAGTCATACCTCTGGGTTGGCACAAGGAGCTCTACTGAGAAGAAAGGTCCTGGAATCTTAGTTTTAAATAGAAAGGGGCACTGTTGGACGGTTTACAGTAAAACACAAACTTCCTTTGTGTTTTACTGTAAACCGTCCAACAGTGCCCCTCTTGGTCTGGTTACCCTAGGGAGCTTTTATCTCCTTGGGTTAGGGAGTGGCCAGATGTTTCCCCCACTCACTTGCTGGCACTCGGCATAAATGAGGCACCTCCAGTAACCTCCTGAGCTCACTGCTGGATCAATGGAAGACAGAAGAAGGACTGCATCTGCTTTTGTAACTTGTGAGGGAGAACCCTAAGGACAGGACCTGCTCCCACTTGTAATCAGGACCAAGAAGCGGACTCCAAACATCATTTGGTTGACCTCCTGTTATGCTACAGGGACACAAAAGCTGCTAAAAGCGCACTTTCCTGACCAGTTACAACTGGAACTGCTCTGTGCCCTGCAAGTGGCTCCTGTGGATTGAGTCCTTATCCACAAGTGCTGTTCCTGAGGTCCTGCAACCATTGGATGGTATCAGAGAGTACTGCTCCTGCCTAACCATAACACCTGGGACTTAGAAACTTCTTAAAGGAGTTTTGCCTGGAGAAACAACAGAAGACCGGGACACAGCTGCCAAGTAAATCCGACAACAGTGCATTGCCACTGAGCTGGAGATTCAGGTTTTGCCTGCTCAAAAGTTTTCCTCAGCAACAAATTTGTTTCAGCAGGATGTTGTGGAAATGGCATACGGCCTTGTGGAACCCTGTTTGGTATGCAGATTCATTTACATAATTTCCAAGTGGTACAAATTCAGGACCATGATTTATTTCCAAATATCTGAGGTGAATGCACATGACCTGTGTGCACCAGCAGCTGCATTGAGCCATTGTAAAGCCTCACATCATTTTACAAATGTCATTACCGGGCTCATCGGACCACATAAAGTTTGCTCTTCACAGTTGGAAGCAAACTAAACAATCCCAACCTCTTAGACTATTCCACTGCTTGGGCGAGCATTTCAGAGAAGAAGGCAGGTCATTCATTTTTGATCTGTCTAAATGCTGCATGTGGGTGCTTGAAGTCCTCTGCATAGCCTTTAGGTTCTCAACTATTTTATCAATTGAATGGTGCATTAAGCATGAGCAGTAGATGTGTTATGCTTCTGAAATTCATGCTTGTAATCTTCACTGTGTAATAGAGGTGTGCAAAGTTCTTATTACGTAAGTGTAGTCTCACGTCGATTCGAACTATTGGCGCGTCCATTATTCTCAGACAGTCCTGCTAACGCCCTGGCAGGCTGGCACAGTTACCTCGTGCCCGCAAACCTGAAGTATTTCCTTGAGAGTGCTAGTTGTTGCTGAATGTGGATGTGCCATTTTCTGTGCTAACTTAAAAGACGTTTCCTCACTCCATCGGTGCTAGCAATGTATTTGTTCGCTAAACAACTTAAAAGGACGCACACGTCCAGATTTCAAATTTAATGCCAACACCCACTTACTGAAAGCTCTGGGAACCAAGGGTAGTCGTCATGGCATTGTAGGGAATTGCGGGAAGTTCGACAGAGAAAGCCTTTTACACCCCTTAATGTGGCTGCTGTTACCCATGTATGAATTTCCTGACTATGTATGTGTGTGCGTGTGTTTGTGTGTGTTTAAGTGCATGTGTGTGTTGTGGTATTCACATTTTTTTTTATCATTTGTTAGCCAAGCCAGGAAAATAAGGATTTTTATACATAGGACTGCCTTACTTACAGACAATCACCTCCATTTTCCATCTTGCAGCTCAAACAAAATCATTTGCAGGAATGTCATGATCCCTTACGTGATATTTCAGTTTTTGCCTGTCTCAAGAATATGAGCAAAAACCACACAACATTCACACGTTTATAGACCAGACGGCAAGAACAGGAGTAAAGGAGAACACATTCCCCCATCATAAGTGCTATCCTGGTGTATATTAGGTCTGCCCTAGAGGCAGAGTTAGCCCTGTGACTGTATTATCTAATCTCAAAAAGAATACACCTAAATCATATAAACAATATATACAGAAAGGGCCTTTTGGCCAACCTTCTTTAAACAATGGGTATTTTGAGAGTCAATTAAATGCAGGATACAGAAAAGCACACATACAGTGTTGGGATGAGTCAGCCCCCCTGAGCCATTGGCTGTTTTAGCAACGTCAGTCTTATTTACAGACAGTCCACGGGAGAAGCACGTGTTAAATGCAGTGTTGGTTATGTTTAGTGACGACAGGTTGCCTATGCACAGAAGTGTAGAATATGATTCGCTAGTAATACTGTGTGATGTTCTTATCAGTGTCAGAATTGTTTCTTCTCACCTTTTATTGTTGAAAGCCTGTACATGGTACATGCCCATGCTACAGGACGTCATCATGGACGTCAAATCACCGAAATGCCTAGGGTAGTTGAAGTGACATCACACGCCCTTTGACCTCCACTTTCACTCACACACACATACTTACACATGCACACAAATATATTCTCTCACACAATAACACACTCTCACCCGCAAGCACGCACACAACATACATTTAAAAGCATTTTTTACTTACCTCAGCTGCCATGCACGGGCATATTCCAAGCTTATTGTACTCCATTTCCATTACACTATTAGTGAAGAATATATTTTATTTATTCACTATTGGTGTAATAAAAAAAATGACAGAAAATAGAGTGGAGCCCCAGTTGCCCCAGGGGTCCTGGAACTGAATTTGCCACCTCTGAGGCCAGGGGTCGCAAAGGCAATGCTAGGGGTAGCAAAGGGCAAGCCAGGGGTAGCAGCTACCACCCCTGGCGACCCCTAAATGACGTCCATGGACGTCACCCACTATTTTGTATATTTTTTTGCTAAAGGAATTATTGGTAAGTTTAGCTTCGAACTGGTTTCCAAAATCTGTTTGGTGTTGCTGCTGTTTCCATCTTCCACTTTTACTAACAGCATCCTCCAGTGGCAGTAGCAGTAGTAGCACTTTTTACTTGGCTTCTCATACTGAGCGGCTGGCGCTTCATGTGGACATGTACAGCAGCTTATTTTGTAACTAACTAAATGAATGTATTTTGACGGTGCGTGCTTTCGCTCTCCAGTGCTATACTCAGTGGAGGATGGTGAAGTTTGAGAGTGGTGACACTGGAGATGGGGGAAGGGAGGTAGGGGGCAGGTTAAGGGGAGCACAGCAGTTTTTGGCGGTCATCGCGATTCTCGGTGCAAATCTTTTTTTTTTTTTTTAAATGGGCTATAATTAATTATTTTCCAGTACCATTTTTTAAAAGGAATGGAAAATGGCAAATCCATATTTATCCATAATTATGTGAAAAAAGTCGAGGCCGCAAAATATCAATTCCAGTGGCCGTGCACATAGGCACCTTCCCACCTCTCTAAATTTAACGTCCTGCACTCGCCATGCCAGAATGGAAAGAATGGGGTGTACAGGAAAATCGAGGACTCCTGCCTCTCCCAGACAAAGCATCTGCATCCACACGAGCCCGCAGGATTTGTGAAGCCCCCCCAACTCTCTAAGAGTCGAAGGGGAAAGTCACAGCCTGCCTCCCCAATACCCAAGACAGTCGGGAAAAGCAACTCTTTCTCCTTCCGTTGCCCAGTAGCCCCCTAGGCCTAGTGGGAATCTGAGCAATTTTGTTTAAACTGTCAGAAAGCCAGGTCATGGCTCCTTTCAATCACTGGGCAAAGGAAGAAATAATCTCTTTTAACCTATATTTCAGTGACAGAGGCTAACACAGTGCACGTCAAGCACATAGTGCTGCAAATTGAAACAGCCAACTTAAAGTCATTAATTTTTTCACAGAGCAGGAATTTTTGCTTTAAATTTATAAGTGAGCTGAGAAAGAAGGAGAAAGGGTATTTTGGTGTGGGTCACACAGTTTGGTCAATGAGAAGCTGTGATATGAATCCAAATACAACATACAAAGAGATGCAGTTGGTCATGTGTCGCTTGAGGTCATGACTCAAGCAAAAATCCTATTACTCAAGAAAAATATTCTTTTTAGGATGAAAACTCTCATCCACACTAAGGTGGCATTCTTCATCATCTGGTCACTCCTCACACCAAGAATGGTGAGGGCTACAGCGTCCGGCTCACATCAAAGGGAGGTGACAGAAGGAGTTATTTGAGGTGTTTTATATGTAGTCAGGTGGTATCCCTTTGAGAGCTAGCAATGGGTGGGGTGAAATGTAAGTACACAATGCAAAGTGAATGTGAACCAAAATTAACTTAAAACTGCCTTCTGGTGGACCAATAACTTTATTAGGGGGCCCTAGGTGGCAGACTATAACTCAAGGGGAATGAGACCTTCAACACAAGCCTAACTAGGTTGACATGCTTCGGCCCTTCTCAGCCCCATCAGGGGATTCTGGGCATTCATCAGGACAATTAGGTCGTCACTCTGCCAAAAAGAGCAAAAAAGTGAGAAATAAGTGGAAAATAATGGTTATATACTTATAAAATCCATCAAAGTGTCGATTCGTAAAAGTCCACTATTCTCAGCACCTAAAATGTGAGTTATAGATGGTAGACATGATTATTGGCAACAATCAAGACAAAACAATGGAAAATAATTGAAAGGAGAATGCAGAATGCATTAATAAAATGACTCCAAGATCCTTGCTCGAAAATTTAAATTGCCACCTGCTATCAAGTCGGGTGGTAGGCTGCAACTCAAGCCTTATTTGATAGACATAAACAGGGCTGAAAAGGTATAAAAATATGAAGACAGAGACACAGGTTAGGGAGACGACACCAATGGTATTGTATCCCATCTGTAAAAAACACCATGGGGGGGGGATGAAGCAATTTCAGTCCTTAAGACAAATCTTTATATCATTCTCATACAGAGGTTAGTAATGCTCCGGATGAGAACTGAATGGCATATGCACTCTAACAGTCAAGAGCACTACAACTGTCACATGAATCAGAAGACAACATAAGAAGCACTGCCGTTCACATTAAGAAGTCCTTAGCGCACCTCTGTAGTGTCCCCTGCTCTCCTAGTCTAGCTCAGTGAGGAGACTGCAGGGCACCGGCTCTCGCTTTATATTCATAACGATCTGTAATAGTTTGGCGGCCCGTGTCTCTATGACTCACCAGAAAGTTTTCCTGTGATAACTTTGGATGGAAACTGTCATATAGGTATGGTTTCTTGAAAAGCTCAGAATGTATTCTCCCTTCTTTTGGGTACAGTAATAAATCCAGGAATGGTAACTTTTCTTTACTTAATTCACAGGTGAAATTGATGTGATCGTTTCTGATGTTTAACCACATGTGAAATACATGGATCTCTTCTGAAGTACCTCCCACACTATAAGTACATCATCAATGTAATGTCTACAAAGCGTCAGGTTCTGTTGGCAGGGATTCAGATCTGAATAAATATGCTGACATTCAAATTGTTGCACATAGAGGTTCACCATACTGGGAACAAAGGTGCTTCCCATAGAAGTACCGGTGATCTGTAAATACAGTTGATCTTGAAACAGTAAAAGTTTTCTTTCATTGCTAAAGTTGCACATTCCATTAAGAAAGAAATTGGTGTTCTCTCATCAGTCAGGCTGTCTTGCAGGAGTTTTTGGATTGTTCTCAGTATCTCATCTTGTGGAATTGATGTGTCTAAAGACTACATCAAAATGAATGAGGAAACTTGTTTCTACATCAAATTGAAGATCTTTCAAAACATTTTGGGCATGTTTCGTATCATGTAGAAAGGAGGATATCTGACCAAACATCTTGAGATCACATCAGCATTACATGTGCACCAGCACAATTTCTATTGCAGAAGGGTGTGCGCAAGCACATGAAGCCCCTTCTGTATAGAGGTGGGAGATCCAACAAATTAACTAGGAGAGCTGAGCCAGAGCCGAGCCAAGGGTCTGGCTCAGCTCTTAAAACCTGTGCAAGAGCCGAGCCAGGAAAATGTTTGCTATGTAAATTATACAACAAACATCATGTAAAATATGATAACATTTGAAAAAGTGTATTTCCTCAACATGTGGAAGCTATGACAGTAGTATGTCACATTATGGCACTGTCAAGATAAGTACTTATTAAAAGTGATATTTTTAAACATGCAGCATGATTGAACTAAGAGGCAAGACAGTTGCCATGTAAACCCTGTATGTCACCTAGATTACTATAGAGCAACATTGTAGTCTATTAAATCAAACACAATAGGTTTTTGTACAACTGGTATTGTGATATATTGTGAAATATTTGAAAGCACTTTCAAATGCAATAATAAAGAAAAAAAGAGTTTGGGTGAAATAATTTGCTCCAGATGACACATTTTAAGTGAGAAAGCCACAATTTATCCAGGTTTTCTGGTTTTACTTTGTACAAATCAAGCAGTAATAGGGTATCTATTTTGTCTTTCCTTAAAGCTTTGTTTCTACCTCTTTGTGCATTTTTCTGATGTTTTTAAAAAGTGCAAACACAACCCAAAGGTTTTGGAGCTCTTTACATGAGCAGCAGTTACATTGCACAAGGTCACATTCATTGCTTATAGACATCGATTGATTAATTTATTTGTCCCAGAATCACAGGATGTTGACCTGAGACTCAAACCTGGTTCCCCGGTTCAAAGGTCAGCAGCTCTCACTGGAACACCACATCCTGGGTAGAGGGAGGATGGCAGTCAGTAGCCACATATAAGCTCGGCTCGTTGTGGGCTCGAGGTTCCAACATGACCTAGACCTGAGCCAGAGCTAGTCTTCAGGCTTGAGCCTTGCTCAAGTTTTCAGTGGCTCGCCCACCTCTAATTCTGTAATACCAAAGTGTCTTATGGGCACAGAAAGCAAACATAGATGCCCATTGCATTTTCAGTGCACTTTGTGTCATACTGTCCCAAGGGGTTAAAATGTTAGTATTAACTAACACCATTGCAAATCCCTCACCTCTAACGGTCGGTTTAGATAATGCAGTCAGCAATAGCAGTGAAAAATTGACCCATGTTGAACAGTTTTCCTGTAATGTGATGAGCTTCAGGTCACCCTTAATCCGACTCATACGTCAGTCACCTTAGACGATGGGTAATGCTGCTTTGTCGGGCAAGTGCTACCATATATGCCCTGCAGGACTTTGTTTACGGAGCTCCATTTGCATACAGTTCAAGTGCCTGGCGTATGAATATTTAATAGTAATGCTCCTGTGCCTGGAGCATGCACAGAAGAAAATTGTCATCTACGACACCAAGCTGTGTCGTTCTCTGAAGGCTGGAGAAGAAACATGTTTGTTCACCAGTTGCTATGTTAAACTTTGAGCTCATTTGTGAGAAGTTGGCCTGGTATATGCTGTCCACTAGTTAAAGTGGACACCTTGCACCAGTACAATTCGACTCTTATGGTAGATAGGTTTAAGACAACCTTTAAAGAAAGCTATCCTAGTGGTAGCTGTGGAGAGCAGCCTTCAGGCTAAGTCTCGGAGGAATGTAAAGCAGCTTGTTTTACCACACAATCTCTTGAATCACTAAATGAAAAGACACCACACAGGTATATATATCAAATATATATGTATTTATTATCAAACAACTCTCTACTAATCTCTTTATGAGATTAGAAGGCAAGAACATATGTACAAGTCAATGTTATCAAAATAAGTTAGCACAATCAGATATCACAATCTTATCTTGGCTAGACCGGGATCTAGAGCATATAGAATCGAGGGACCCCAAAGAACCAACCCAGGTAGTTGTAGGAGACCCACAGGGGACGGACGCGGTGTTCAGACACTGGTGCGAGTCCTGTACGAGTCTATGCGAGAGAACGCGATTGAGTTATCAATGTTACAGGTCCCTGGTGTGTTCGAGGCGAACACACCGATCGGTCAGTACGAGTCGAAGGACGCGGTTACTGGTAGAATTACAAGGGAGTTGGACGCGATGTGTCTAACACAGACACGAACCCTGTACGAGCCAGTGCGATAATCGCACGAGGAAAATAGGAGTTTTAGGGCACTTCTAGGGTAGCTACAAGCAAGTCACTTACAGGGTAAGTAGTTCTAGGGCCAACACCCACAGGAGCACCGTAGTGCTGAAATTACCTCACCCAGGGGAGCCGGGTGCATAGGTGTCCTTTGGTGTCGGGTCGCGGCGTCGTTTTCAATGGGGGCCAGTGAAGACTTGCTGCTTGTGACGACAGAAGAAGTGTCCGGAGGAATCCAAGCCTGGATTCGGAAGGAGGAAGACCTGAAAGCAGAGGGGACAGTGTTCAAAGTCACTTGGCAGTGACCCGGGACAAGGAAGATGAATGCCCACCGTCGTCGACAGGATTCAGGTTGTTCACGGGTGTCTTGACTCTTCGGCCAGGAGGTCCAGGAGGCGTCGAGGATGACCAGGAGCTGGATTCAGCGTGGCCCACGAAGTCTGCAGCTGACTGCAGTGTCGGCGACTCAATTGGAGCCAACAAGCCTTGGTAGCAGCAAGTCTCGTGGAAAGTGTAAAAGGTCAATGGTGCAGACCAGCAAGGTCTGGGGAACTCACCCAGCAAGGGTAAGTCAGGGCAGGCATGGAGCAACCAGGGGAGCCCTTTGGTTCTTTAGAAAAGTCTCCAGGGGACCCACAAGCCGGCTGGCAAGGGATCGCGAAGACGCCTCAGGAGGATTCCTTCAACAGGGGCCCACGGTCACTCGGGACGGGGTAGGCCTCTGATCTTCGGAGGGATCTCTGCTAGAGGCTGGGACCACACGTGGTCCAAAGCACAAGTTCGTAGAATGTCGTGAAGGGGTTGCACTCGACAATAGTGCACGGTACCCAGGGTCTGCGGTTCCTCGTCACTCGTGGGGTCCACTTGCCTCAGCTTCGCTGGGGACTCACGATGGCCTTGGAGAAGTCTTCCTGGGCTGCAGGGACTACGGGCTCCGGCGGGAGTGGTGTAGTTTGCGACCGTTGTTTGTAGTTTTTGGTGCCTGCCAAGCAGGGGAGTCACTCCTTGACTCCAAGGGAGATTCTTCAGTCTTCCAGAGGTAGTGGAACGTCGAAGGTCCAGGATTCTTCTTAAGAGCGTCGTCCAGGGAGATCTGGTGTGCTATGCACAGGTTCCCCATCTTATACTAAAAAGAAGGGAGGGACTAGCTCTATGACCCCACCTATGGGAGGGTCAGGGGAGTGGGTGGCTACACCCACTTCCCTTTGTCCAGTTTCGCGCCATAGCAGGGGCAGGTAGCCCCTGAGCTGGTTTGAACTGGCATATGCACAGAGGAGCCTTCTGCTCCCCCGGTGCAGGACTTCAAAGCACTCTAAGAGTGCACCCACCCAGCCCCAATACACTAAACCCTGTCTGGGAGGTGGTCACACCTCCCTGTGACAGGATACCTATTGTTGGGCCTCCTCCACTGCGAGTTTCAGTCATCAGCAGGAGGGCAGCCCAGTGTCTGTGACTGGTGGCATCCATCTTGTGATGCCAGGGCTCTTCAGGCGTCTACCGCGTGTCCACAGTAGGTACATGTCTATCCCTCTAGAAGGGTGGGATCATACTCCCACACCAGTTACTGGTGTGGGGGTATGATTCCAAAGTGTTTGACATCAAACACGACATGTTTTCGTGCAGCCATCCCAAAGTTAGCATTTAACGCAAGGTTATAATGCGCTTAAGAGTATATGGTCAGGCTGCACTACAAACAGCCTCAGAGAAGGGTCTCCGAATGCTGCAGAGGGGCTCTGCTCATGCAGGGGCACCCTCTCACATAGGAAACAAGCACTCTGCCTTCAGGATTGATAAGGCCTGCCATAGGAGTAACTTATAGGTTTATATGTGTGTATCTATGTAGTGATATAGGGAGCCTATATCACAGGAAGGGGTGCATGCACCACCTTACCCAGGCTGCAGTAGCAGACCTGTGGTGTCAGATTTAATCTGCTTCCCAGGGGTGGCATAATACATGCTTCAGCCCCTGGTAGGCCTGTGAAGTACCTATGCCCTTGGTACCTAAGGTACCATATACTAGGGACTCATAAGGTACCACAGCATCCAATCACTAGTGCACCTAGAGTGCACTCTAAGTCGTTTAGAGAGAACAGAGAGGCTGGGGCCCTGATTAGCAGGGTCCCAGCCAGACTATAGCCAGAAACCAGTGTAAACATCAGAAAAAAAGTGGGGGCAACATAAGAGGCAGATCCTACTCTCCTACACAACCCCCCCCAAACGCAGGGACACTAAACTAACCTTGACCAGTTAAGTCTTCGTGCTCTAAGTGGAAATACCTTGAGAGTCCATCTGCATTGGCATGTTGGGTCCCAGGTCTATGCTCCACTGTATAGTCCATCCCCTGTAGGGAAATGGACCACCTCAAAAGTTTTGGGTTTTCTCCTTTCATTTGTTTAAGCCATAGGAGGGGCTTGTGGTCGGTCTGAACTATGAAGTGAGTGCCAAACAAGTATGGCCTCAGCTTCTTCAGGGCCCACACCACAGCAAAGGCCTCCCTCTCTATAGCTGACCAACGTTTCTCTCTATGGGTCAGCCTTCTGCTACTGGCTGATCTTGACCTTCATCATTCAGTTGAGACAGTACAGCTCCCACACCCAGCTCAGAAGCATCTGTTTGTGCAATGAACTTTTTGGTGTAGTCTGGACTCTGTAAGATGGGGGCAGTGCACATGGCCTGCTTTAGGTCTTCAAATGCCTTCTGACAGCTAGCTGTCCACTGAACCTTTTTTGGCACTTTCTTTGAGGTCAGATCATTCAAGGGGGTCACTATAGATCCATATCCCTTTACAAACCTCCTATAGTACCCAGTCAGGCCTAAGAAGGCTCTCACCTGTGTCTGGGTGGTTGGAGCAACCCATTCCATTATGGTTTGGATTTTGCTCTGTAAAGGCTGAACCTGGCCTCCACCCACAAGGTGGCCCAGGTACACAACCTGACTCTGCCCTATCTGGCACTTAGTGGCCTTGATAGTGAGGCCTGCTTTCTGCAGAGCCTCCAAAACATTCCTGAGGTGGACCAGGTGATCCTGCCAGGAGGAACTAAAGACAGCAATATCATCTAGATAAGCTGAGCAATAAGTTTCCATCCCTGCCAGAACTTTATTCACCAACCTCTGAAAAGTGGCAGGTGCATTTTTCAATCCAAAGGGCATCACCACAAAGTGGTAGTGCCCACCAGGGGTCGAAAATGCTGTTTTGGCTTTTGCATCATCAGCTAACCTGATCTGCCAGTAGCCAGCTGTTAGGTCAAATGTACTTAGATACTTGGCTGAGGCCAAAGTATCAATCAGCTCATCTGCCCTTGGTATGGGATAGGCATCAGTCCTAGTGACTGCATTGAGGCCTCTGTAGTCTACACAAAACCTCATTTCTTTCTTACCACCCTGGGTATGAGGCTTGGGTACTAGGACTACTGGGCTAGCCCAAGGGCTATCTGAAGGCTCAATCACACCTAACTCCAACATTTTCTGGACTTCAGTCCTGATACAGTCCCTGACATGGTCAGGTTGCCTGTAGACTTTACTCTTGACAGGCAGACTGTCTCCAGTGTCCACCTCATGGGTGCACCAGGTAGTTTGACTGGGGGTCAGGCTAAACATATGTCTGTACTGCTGCAGAACTTGTCTGCACTCAGTTTGCTGATGGTCAGTGAGGCTGCTTGCCAAAGCAACACCATCTACTGACCCATCATCAGGGTTCTGTGAGAGCAGGTCAGGGAGAGGGTCACTCTCCTCCTCCTGTTCCTCATCAGTTGCCATGAGCAAGCCCATGTCAGCCCTGTCAACATATGGCTTTAATCTGTTGACATGGAGCACCCTCAGGGGGCTCCTGGGAGTTCCAAGATTCACCAGATAGGTGACTTCTCCCTTTGCTCAACTATTGTATGGGGGCCACTCCACTTGTCTTGGAGGGCTGCTGGGGCCACAGGCTCCAACACCCACACTTTCTGTCCTGGCTGGTACACAGTCAGCACAGCCTTTTGGTCATGCCAAGCTTTCTGTAATTCTTGGCTGGCCTCCAGGTTTTTGGTTGCCTTTTTCATGTATTCAGCCATCCTGGAGCGGAGACCAAGTACATAGTCCATCACATCCTGTTTGGGGGGCTTGAGAGGTAACTCCCAGCCCTCTTTGACCAAACACAATGGACCTCTTACAGGATGCCCAAACAGAAGCTCAAATGGGCTGTAACCAACCCCCTTCTGTGGAACCTCTCTGTATGCAAACAACAGGCAGGGAAGAAGAAGGTCCCATTTCCGCCTAAGCTTCTCTGGGAGTCCTTTAATCATTCCCTTAAGGGTTTTGTTGAAGCGTTCAACCAAACCATTGCACTGTGGGTGATAGGGGGTGGTTAACTTATAAGTCACACCACACTCCTTCCACATTGCTTTCAAATATCCTGACATGAAGTTGGTATCTCTGTCAGAGATGACCTCCTTTGGGAAACCCACTCTGGAGAAAACTCCAATGAGGGCTCTTGCCACCACAGGGGCTGTGGTGGTCCTCAGGGGAATTGCCTCTGGGTACCTGGTGGCATGATCCACTACCACCAGGATAAATCTGTGCCCAGATGCAGTTTGAGGGTCAAGGGGACCAACAATGTCAATCCCTACCCTTTCAAAGGGTACCCCCACCACAGGTAGTGGTATCAGGGGGGCCTTTGTTGTGCCACCTGCCTTGCCACCATCTTGGCATGTGACACAGGAGCGACAAAACTCCTTTGTGTCCTCTGACATATGTGGCCAATGAAAATGTGGAACAAGCCTGTCCCAGGTCTTGTTTTGGCCCAAGTGACCTGCCAAAGGGATATCATGTGCTAGGGTCAAGAGGAACCCCCTAAACTTCTGAGGTATTACCAACCTCCTGGTGGCTCCAGGGGCTGGATCTCTACCCTCAGAATATAGGAGTCCCTCATCCCAATAAACTTTATGGGACCCACTAGCACTCCCAGCAGCCTCAGCAGCAGCCTGCTGTCTGAGGGGTTCAAGAGAGGGGCAGCACTGTTGCTCCTTACTCAGATCTTCCCTAGAAGGGCCCCCTGCCCCCAAGAACTCAACCTGATCAGGCTCAAGTTTCTCTGGGGCAGTTCCTTCTTCAGGATCTGCTCCTCCTCCCTGGGGAGGGGAATCAGTGATCTGAGACAGAGGGGAAGGCACTGCCTTAACCCTACTGCTCCTCCTCTTGGGAAGCATCTGGTCCATAGTTTCAGGATCCAGAGCTGGTTCAGTGTTATGCATTTTGGCTTGTGACCTGGTCACAGCAAATACCTCTGCAGGGATGCCCAACATCTCAGCATGAGTCCATAACTCTACTTCAGACCAGGCTGAAGTTTCTAGATCATTGCCCAATAGACATTCTACAGGGAGGTCTGCACTGACTACAACCTTCTTGAGGCCAGTTACCCCTCCCCAGGAGAAATTCACAACTGCCAGACTATGGTTAGTCCTGACATTGCTTGCATTGGTCACCTGGTACATTTCGCCCAGGATGATCTGTCCAGGGTCCACAAGATCCTCTGCCACCATGGTGACACTAGCACCCGTGTCCCTAAATGCCAAAGCCTGTTTGCCATTTATTACAGGCTGCTGTTTGTATTTGCCCAGATTACTGGGACTTACTAGGAAGGACATGTCAATGTCTCCATCACAAATCAGCATTGCCTGAGTGGTTACTCTGACTAGGTCAGAGTCCACTTCAGAACCCAGGGTCAACCCTACTACACCCTTCTTCTGAGTACCACCTCCACCAGTAGCTGAACTAGGGGGAACAGTTGCCTTAGGGGCAGGAGTGGTGGTGGTTTGGTCTTTGGACTTGTTACAATCAGAAGTCCAGTGCCCTTTCTGTTTACAGAATTTGCACCAGGGCTTCTTTTGGCCTTTTCCCTTGTTGGACTGTGACTCCCCCCCAGATGCAGATTTTTGGGGCCCTTGTGAAGACTTCTGGTCATTTGACTTATCCCCACCTTTCTCAGAGCCCTTAGAATCCTGCTTCTTGGTGTCACCCCCTTGGTTCTGGGTTTTCTGCCTCACCCTGGTTCTGACCCACTTGTCTGCCTTCTTTCCCAATTCTTGGGGAGAGGTCAGATCTGAGTCCACCAGGTATTGATGCAACAACTGGTTCTGGCAATTATTAAGGATCTGTTCTCTCATCATTAGATTATACAATCCCTTGAAATCAGTAACCCTACTGCCAACCAGCCAACCCTCCAGAGCCTTGGTTGCACAATCTACAAAGTCAGTCCAGTCCTGAGTCTGTGCCTTCTGGGTGTCTCTGAACTTCAACCTGTACTGCTCAGTGGTTAAGCCAAACCCATCTATCAGTGCACTTTTCAGGACTTCATAGTCATCAGCATCCTCTTCTCTAACAGTGAGGAGCTTGTCTCTACCTTTATCTGAAAAGGAGAGCCACAAGATTGCTGCCCACTGCTTTTGGGGGACCTGTTGTACTCTACAGGCCCTTTCCATAGCAGTTATCCACTTATGGATATCATCCCCACTCTGGTAGGGAGGAACGACCTTGCTCAGGTTCCTATGGTCTGGAATATATTCTCTGCCTCTAGGGACACTGTTGCTGCCACCAGGGGGTTCTAACCCCTCTATTCTAGAAGCTCTCTGGAGCTCAAAGGCTTCTTTATCTAATGCCAACTGCTTGGTTTTGAGGGCAAATCTTGCTTCCTCATACTGCAGCAGCTTGTACATTCTGTCAGAGGAGGTCTCTCTTCGGGGGAAGTAGGAGTTACTCTGGTAGACAGTTTCTCTGCCAGAGTGATAGGAGTGGTCAGATTCCCTAGAAGGGGACCTAGGCCTCACCTCCACTATGTCAGTTCTCTTAGGGAGAATTCCTCTGTCCTGTTCAGACCCCTTGGGATCTGGCCCTTCAATCACAGAGTCCTGGTCAATCTGATTTTCATCATCTGACCCAGATACTGTAACTGACCCACCCACTGATTCAGACCCATCAGCTCCTAGAGCTAATCTAAGGTAATCTGCTGTCAGCAGATCTATCAGGTGTAGTGTGGAGGGACTCTGTCCTATCTTCAAGTGCCTTGCAGCACACATGGCTTTCAAGTCAAAGAAAGTCATGTCCTTATACTGAAGCTGAGTGGATCCACTGGGTCCAACCCTTAAGGACATTCTAGTGTTGTGCAGTGTTGTACTACCTACACTAGTTTGTGGCCTACTGATACTAGCTTGAGCTGTAGAAAGGGTGTGCTATCCCTTGGCACACAGCTCTAAGTTCAGTAGAACTTATTGATACTAAGCTTGACTCTATATGTACCTTGAGTACCTATAGTGGTTTTCAGTTAGTAATTCAAATAGAGATTTTTCTGGTAAAACAATAGCAAGCTGTAATCCCACCCGCTGCCCACCAATGTGAGAAGTTGGCCTGGTATATGCTGTCCACTAGTTAAAGTGGACACCTTGCACCAGTACAATTCGACTCTTATGGTAGATAGGTTTAAGACAACCTTTAAAGAAAGCTATCCTAGTGGTAGCTGTGGAGAGCAGCCTTCAGGCTAAGTCTCGGA
Source organism: Calotriton arnoldi (assembly GCA_963921515.1). Taxonomy (NCBI): domain Eukaryota; kingdom Metazoa; phylum Chordata; class Amphibia; order Caudata; family Salamandridae; genus Calotriton; species Calotriton arnoldi. The sequence continues at coordinate 201,506 of CAWUFW010001476.1, forward strand.
GGAATGTAAAGCAGCTTGTTTTACCACACAATCTCTTGAATCACTAAATGAAAAGACACCACACAGGTATATATATCAAATATATATGTATTTATTATCAAACAACTCTCTACTAATCTCTTTATGAGATTAGAAGGCAAGAACATATGTACAAGTCAATGTTATCAAAATAAGTTAGCAGAATCAGATATCACAATCTTATCTTGGCTAGACCGGGGTCTAGAGCATATAGAATCGAGGGACCCCAAAGAACCACCCCAGGTAGTTGTAGGAGACCCACAGGGGACGGACGCGGTGTTCAGACACTGGTGCGAGTCCTGTACGAGTCTATGCGAGAGAACGCGATTGAGTTATCAATGTTACAGGACCCTGGCGTGTTCGAGGCGAACACACCGATCGGTCAGTACGAGTCGAAGGACGCGGTTACTGGTAGAGTTACAAGGAGTTGGACGCGATGTGTCTAACACAGACGCGAACCCTGTACGAGCCAGTGCGATAATCGCACAAGGAAAATAGGAGTTTTAGGGCACTTCTAGGGTAGCTACAAGCAAGTCACTTACAGGGTAAGTAGTTCTAGGGCCAACACCGACAGGAGCACCGTAGTGCTGAAGTTACCTCACCCAGGGGAGCCAGGTGCATAGGTGTCCTTTGGTGTCGGGTCGCGGCGTTGTTTTCAATGGGGGCCAGTGAAGACTTGCTGCTTGCGACGACAGAAGAAGTGTCCGGAGGAATCCAAGCCTGGATTCGGAAGGAGGAAGACCTGAAAGCAGAGGGGACAGTGTTCAAAGTCACTTGGCAGTGACCCGGGGCAAGGAAGATGAATGCCCACCGTCGTCGACAGGATTCAGGTCGTTCACGGGTGTCTTGACTCTTCGGCCACGAGGTCCAGGAGGTGTTGAGGATGAACAGGAGCTGGATTCAGCATGTCCCACAAAGTCTGCAGCTGACTGCGGTGTCGGCAACTTGATTGGAGCCAACAAGCCTTGGTAGCAGCAAGTCTCGTGGAAAGTGCAAAAGGTCAATGGTGCAGACCAGCAAGGTCTGGGGAACTCACCCAGCGAGGGTAAGTCAGGGCAGGCCTGGAGCAACCAGGGGAGCCCTTTAGTTCTTTAGAAAAGTCTCCAGGGGACCCACAAGCCGGCTGGCAAGGGATCGCAAAGACGCCTCAGGAGGATTCCTTCAACAGGGGCCCACGGTCCCTCGGGACGGGATAGGCCTCTGATCTTCGGAGGGATCTCTGCTAGAGGCTTGGACCATACGTGGTCCAAAGCACAAGTTCGTAGAATGTCGTGAAGGGGTTGCACTTGACAATAGTGCATGGTACCCAGGGTCTGCGGTTCCTCGTCATTCGTGGGGTCCACTTGCCTCAGCTTCGCTGGGGACTCCCGATGGCCTTGGAGAAGTCAGGAAATCCTCTTCCTGGGCTGCAGAGACTTTGGGCTCCGGCGGGAGCGGTGTAGTTTGTGACTGTTGTTTGTAGTTTTTGGTGCCTGCCAAGCAGGGGAGTCACTCCTTGACTCCAAGGGAGATTCTTCAGTCTTCCAGAGGTAGTGGAACGTCGAAGGTCCAGGAATCTTCTTAAGAGCGTCATCCAGGGAGATCTGGTGTGCTATGCACAGGTTCCCCATCTTATACTAAAAAGAAGGGAGGGAGGGACTAGCTCTATGACCCCACCTATGGGAGGGTCAGGGGAGTGGGTGGCTACACCCACTTCCCTTTGTCCAGTTTCGCGCCAGAGCAGGGGCAGGTAGCCCCTGAGCTGGTTTGAACTGGCATATGCACAGAGGAGCCTTCTGCTCCCCCAGTGCAGGACTTCAAAGCACTCTAAGAGTGCACCCACCCAGCCCCAATACACTAAACCCTGTCTGGGAGGTGGTCACACCTCCCTGTGACAGGATACCTATTGTTGGGCCTCCTCCACTGCGAGTTTCGGTCATCAGCAGGAGGGCAGCCCAGTGTCTGTGACTGGTGGCATCCATCTTGTGATGCCAGGGCTCTTCAGGCGTCTACCGCGTGTCCACAGTAGGTACATGTCTATCCCTCTAGAAGGGTGGGATCATACTCCCACACCAGTTACTGGTGTGGGGGTATGATTCCAAAGTGTTTGACACCAAACACGACATGTTTTCGTGCAGCCATCCCAAAGTTAGCATTTAACGCGAGGTTATAATGCGCTTAAGAGTATATATCGTCAGGCTGCACTACAAACATCCTCAGAGAAGGGTCTCCGAATGCTGCAGAGGGGCTCTGCTCATGCAGGGGCACCCTCTCACATAGGAACCAAGCACTCTGCCTTCAGGATTGATAAGGCCTGCCATAGGAGTGACTTATAGGTTTATATGTGTGTATCTATGTAGTGATATAGGGAGCCTATATCACAGGAAGGGGTGCATGCACCACCTTACCCAGGCTGCAGTAGCAGACCTGTGGAGTCAGATTTAATCTGCTTCCCATGGGTGGCATAATACATGCTTCAGCCCCTGGTAGGCCTGTGAAGTACCTATGCCCTTGGTACCTAAGGTACCATATACTAGGGACTCATAAGGTACCACAGCATCCAATCACTAGTGCACCTAGAGTGCACTCCAAGTCGTTTAGAGAGAACAGAGAGGCTGGGGCCCTGATTAGCAGGGTCCCAGCCAGACTATAGCCAGAAACCAGTGTAAACTTCAGAAAAAAAAGTGGGGGCAACATAAGAGGCAGATCCTACTCTCCTACATCATTAATCAAAATATGCACCAATTACTAGAATAAAGGAACTTCAAAATATTGGAATAGTGGTTTAGCTCTTTGTAGCCGAAGGCAAGATTATGTGGAAGACACCAGGTTTTACTGAAGGCTCCAGTGGATATCTGCTGGAAAATGCATGATTGTGCTCTCCGACCATCACTAACGTAATTACACTAATGATAAGAGTGACGGTTCCCTAAACAACTGTTTTATCATTACGGCCATTAGATTTAATTAGAGACTCTACTTCCCTTATCTTTGTACTCACAAGGAATGGATTTTTACTACGTGTGCGCCATAATTCTTTGTCATCACGGTAAATTTCCTTGAGAGTCCTGCAAAGCCCTTGCAAACAATCAACAGATTAATAGAATGTAATGTGATGCCACCAGAGAGACAGGTACCAGGCAGATGCTGAATGTGCGGTTTAGCAGATGACTTTAGAGTGAACAGACTGAATATCAGGATTGGCCCGTGCAGGTAAGATCGGTGGGGCCGGGGGATTCGACAGACGACCACGAGCAAAAATTCAATAAATAATTAATTTTCCCTCATCGTCTATTGAAATCCCCCCCCCAACCCGGCCCTACCACCAGTGCTCCCAGTAAGGTGCGCACGCGCACATCTGTTCCCCCGAGCGCGCAGTGCTGCGTGTGGAGCGCGCACCCACAGCACATCCCGGGAGAGCATTTGCGCCGCCGCTTTTATAACGTGAGCGGCGCGAAAAATGGTAATTTCCTTGTTGCGGTGGCTCCTGCACTTGCTGTATTTACTTCTTAATGAAGCGCGGCTGGGGGCTGTTTGTGGGCCTTTGTGAAAATATTTGTTAATTGCAGCACCGTAATGCGCTGCAATTAACATAAATATTTTCACAATGGCCCACAATCAGCCCGCAGCCGCGCTCCTTTAAGAGAAGAAATGCAGCAAGTCCAAAAGCACGATGTGTACTTTACACGTCGTTTTTTTGGACTTGATGCATGTTTTTTCTTAATGGAGCACGGCTGCGGGCTGATTGTGAAAATATTTATGCTAATTGCAGCGCATGACGGTGCTGCAATTAACATAAATATTTTCACAATGGCCCACAATCAGCCCGCAGCCGTGCTCTATTAAGAAATTAAATGCAGCAAGCACAAGCATGAGCGATGGAAAGGAGGAGGGGAGATGATCCAGGGGGACGGCAGAATCCGGGTGATTATTTGTCTCTAGGGCAGCCGTGCCCCCGCTGTGGGCATTTCTTTTCACCACCCAGTGGTTTCTGGGAGCTGTAGTTCTAGGTCGCCTCATTGGAACTCGCTTTGGATGACTTAGTTGGTGATGCTTTGGATGTAGAAACATGGAATAGAGGGGACAGTAGAGAAACTCGTAAGAGGCGTGAACGTAAAGGGACACTTTAACATGTTATGGCTGGGGAGCTGGACAATGGGCATTGGAGGGGAATGAGCTCAGTGTTATGTAGGGAAAGACGTAAGGTAGCTCGGAGAGGAAGAAAAGTGTACCGTGGGGAGGGAGCCAGAAGGGAGGCAGAGGTGGCCCTTAAAGGAAGCACTGAAAGAGTATAGCAGGTGGGTAAAGATGATCATGAGGAGGAAACTTAAGAACAGATTATAAAAGATGGGGTAACAAGTGGAGCAGTGTCGACTGCAGGCGTCTGAAAAAATGGATGTCAGCAAGAAAGTTGAGTTACGAGAAAGCGAGATTTGAGCATAAAGCCCTCGTGGCCTTAGTGGGGATGGTGAGCGGATTGTGTTAAGCGTTTGACACTGGGATGAGGACGGGGGCGCAAAGTGGAGGATAAATAGATGAGTGATAGGGGGAGAGGAAGACTTAACAGGGGCATTAAAGACGGTATAGGTTTTGGAGAGTGGCGAGAGAGTTGCGAAGAGGAATAGGTAAGGAAGTGAGGTGAGGGTGTATGGAGGAGGTTTGGTGGACAGAAGAAGTGAAGAGGATGGTAGATAACCACAGCGAGAGTTACTTGGCTTCCACAAAAATGTGCATTTGCGAGATTGTAAGAATCCTTCCTATTAAAGCCAAACTCAAAGTTAAGGGTGAGGGGGGTTTCTGACATGTCACTTGACGAGGGTGCATAATGCTGCCACCATAGAGGAAGGATGGCAGGATGTTCCTCCCAGTACGTACTATCAAGGGAGGCAGCATCAATTACTAGAGAGACATTCGTGTAAGTTATGTTATTGATCTCTGGGTATGACGCCTCCTTCCAGTCTCTTGCTGTGGAGCTTCAACGTGTGGGCTGTTAGCGAAAGGATAGGAGAGAGGTGTGTAATAGCATTCAAGCGTTTAGGGCTCATTGTGAGTGCTCCACTATTTTAACTGGTAATGCCGCACCTGGCAAACACTGATGGTAGGAAGCCATGGGTTTCTCAGTTACAGCCCTACAAGATTTACCATGAAATAATTCTTTTTGTGTCTGCTGTTTGCCAAGACCATTTGTTTTTAATACTATGTATATAATGCACAACAAAATAGATAATGTATTTAGTTGTAGGGGCCTCATTAATCCGGCCCTCTTCATCCATTCAAATTTCATATTCCACTATACTAATTCACCACTAATCCTTTATGGGTTCCAGAGTAGCGTGCTACTCGCCGAAAAAGCGCTCTGACGCCTCGTCAGGGGTAGTAAGCGCTATATAAATGCAATTACAATACAAAAGAACGACGTTTAAAGCACATGTCGTGCTTTTAGGCTTGCTGGACGCCTTTTGTTTTTAGAGCGCGGCAGATTGTGTGCCTTTTTGAAAGTTTTCATGTTAAATGCAGCCCCGTGTATTAGTATGTCGGGCTCTGCAATTAACATGAAAATTTTCAAAAAGGCACGCAATCTGCAGCCCTCTAGTAACAAAAGGCATGCAGCAAGCCTAAAAACATAACGTGTGCTTTTACAATCACTAATATATGTTAGTGATTCTGAAAGCACACGTCCTGCTTCTGGACTTGCTGCATGCCTTTTGTTAATAGAGCGTGGCTGCGGGAAGATTGTGTGCATTGTTTAAAGTATTCATGTTAATTGCGGCAATTAACATGTATACTTTCAAAAATGCACACAATCTGCCCGCAGCCACGCTCTATTAACAAAAAGCATGCAGCAAGCCCAGGGCTTTAAGCGGGCTGGGTCCTGCCGGTGCTGAGATTTTAAAAGCCGGTGCTGAGACAGGTCCCAATCAAGCTCTTCATTTTTGCCCTCACCCTCAGGGTAAAAAAAAATCTCAACTCTGCAGCAGTGCAACTGCTCAAAGCCTTTGGTGTAATTTCAGAGGACGTTTTATAGTTTTTTCACAGTCTGATAATTTCAGAACTGAGGCATTTTCAATATTATATTCAGCGAAGCTGTAGTTGTTGCTTATTTATCTTATGCAACTAACAACCATCGACAAAGTCAATAGTCCTGGCTTGTTGTAGGTATAATTTTACTTGTTGTATTATATATCTGGATGCAATGACAGAGGCAGCACAATAACGGTCGGGTGGCACACTATGCTAAGCACAGATTTTTTGGTTACGTGTTTTTAAGCCACGCCCTTAATTACATCAGGCACGCCCCTTTGAGAGACCCCCCAGTTTTTTCATCCCACTTAAAGCCCTGAGCAAGCCTAAAAGCACCATGTGTGCTTTCAGAATCACTAACATATATTAGTGACTCTGAAAGCACACATGGTGGATGTCTATGTACATTCACCCCCCTGCGTATCCAGGAAACCATCTTCAGAGCTGATAAGTGAACTCGTGATTATCAGTTTTAAAGAGTGGAGTAACCCCCGCCTTGGTAGAGCCAGCTCTGTTCTGCAGAGAGTCTTGCCCTGAGGACATTGAATAATTCTTAAACAGATTATTGCAAATAGTATTTTCCTGTCATTTATTTTTAATCTGGGTAATGTGTGAGATTGTATTACAGACATTTTATGACAAATGTGTTTTTGTTTCATGCAACATCCATCATTTTTTTTATTTTAGATCCAAACAGGATCTCAGATATGAGAAATGGGAGGATGTCACAGTGATTATTTGCAGTAGTATTAGTGAGCTTCTACTGTGTTACAATATTGGAAAAATACATCACTATCCCTGAATATTAACTATAAACACATTTGGAATTTGAACCAGTGTGTCTGTGCACTATTTGTGATCTGGCCAAAAGGACACGAGAAAGCTGAAACTGGATCATAAATTCAAAGCTGATCTGCACAGAGGCCCCCAAAATACGTTTGGCCTAGGGCGCTCAAAGTCCTTAAGATATCCCTGAGCCACCGCTGTGTAGTTAGGGGGTCATTATGATAGCGGGCGGATCGCCACCGCCCGTATCGCGGTGGCGATCCGCCCGCTATTTTTCACCGCCCGCACTCCATTTCCCCCCTGCCATATTACAATGGTCTGACAGGGGACCGGGCGGAAAAGGGCACTAATATGGTGGCGGTGTCTGCAAGACACCGCCATCCATATTAGGATGGTGGCAGAAAGCAGCCTTTCCATGGCGGTGTTGCCGCCATGGAAAGGCATGCGGTCTTTGCTTCTGGGGGCCCGTTGCGGGCCCCCAGGGTTTTGGGGTGACATGGGGGTACCTATGGTACCCCTACATTTGAACGCACAAGGTGGCAGGCACCGCGCGGTGCCTGTCACGTTGTGCATTCAAATGCACAACATGTGTTTTTCACATTGCGGCGGGTGCTGCTGACAGGACCGCCCGCCGCAATGTAAACAATACGGATGCCACCGCCACCGTGGCGGTGGCATCCTAATACACATGGCGGGACCGCTGCACCTCTTGCGGGCGGTCCCGTTTGCCGTTGCGGGCGGACTTTGTCTGCCCGCCATCGTAATGACCCTCTTAGTTAGGAAAGAAGAGGTTCACTGGCACTGTGGAATGAGGCAGGTTGCCTCGGTTTACTAATATATATTAGTGTAGCTTTGTTGTGGTTGCAGATGCTCTGCACTTTCTCATTTCGAACATGACACAACCATTCTACGCAAGTCACCAATACGAAGGCCACCCCCCTGGCTGGACTGGCCTTAGCAGGCATCGGGCGTTTGCCTGGGAGGCTGGAAGGGTGGGACTTAGTTTTGGAGCAGTGGGGGCCAGTTTTGTTACTGGGGGCAGTTTTGCAGCGATGCTGCAATATGGGCCCTCAGTAACAAAAGCACCAGTGCTGGGGACCGGTTTTAAGCAGTAGTGCTTGACACTTGCCCGCCCCTCCACCCTACCCCTGGTGGGTGGGAGCCGGTGCGGCAAAATTGCCAGGGCTACTTTGGGTTCCCAGTCCGGCCCTGCCTGCCCCATCAAACAGGCCCCCTCCGTTCCAGTACCTAGGTCATTTATCTGCACAATCAAGCAGGAACCCCAGTGTCAGAACCCCTGTCGCTGCACCCACACACGCGGTCAGGTTCTTGGCGCACATTGCCGTGGCTGGAGCGCACAGAGACCTCACACTGCCGCACACAGAGGAAAAAAATTAGAGGGAACATTGCCTACCACTCTTACCTGCATGGGCCACTCCTGCTGAATATAGGTTGACTGATTGTAGATTGATCAATTTATCAATTTCCCAAAAATATGATGAAAATGAATGAACATATGCTCGATGCTGCACTTCTTTACTCTTTGCTTGGATCCGTCATTCACGAAACAAGGCCAGACATCTATAGAACTTTTCTTTGATCTACTGTTCTGACGATACTGTCTTGCAGTTCATACCCATTTTCCAAAACTGAATTTGAGCTGGTGGTGGCAGGTAGGGCACACCGCCACTGATTTTTGGGGATCAGCAAATATTTTTCCTCAACAGATTTTGATCCAGAGCAAAATAGAGAAAGATGCAGAAAGGTGGAAATAAAAGAAAGAGAAGTATGGAAAAACAGTGACAAAGGGAAACATCAGGATTGAAACAAATCTGCAGCAGTGATATAAAGAGGCAGGGGATGTCTGGTGGAGGATCAAAGAGGCATGAAGTAGAATGAAGACTATGCAGCCTTGGTATGTTATACCCCAACCTTCGATAGAGCTGGCAACCGGTTTCCTAGCAAAACACTGGTCCCCAGCACTAATTTTTTACAAAATAAGCACTGTTCTTTTCCTCCTTGCCTTCACTCCAGTTAATCACCGTAAATACACATAAACATCATCATGGATCTCCTCCCTACTATTGTGATCTGTAAATCAGTCTCTTACCACTGTGTCTGTAGTGACGTAAAATAAATATATTTGTCTACTGCAGGATAAACTGCTATTGTAGTTTTAATAGCATATTTGTTTTTGTCGCCCTAAAAGATCTTGTACTAGAGCATTATTGCTGCCATACTAATGCTGCAAAATGCATGTCAATTGTTGCAAGGATGCTGATTAATATATATCAAATTAAGAAGATCAGGGTGCCTCTCTAAAAGGTAATGCTGAGAAAAAGTGTTAGCATGGGTCCTGGTGGAGCAATGGGTCCTCTGACAGAATATCGAAACCACAAATATCGCGGGACATAAATATCGAGTCAAAAATATCAATCACAAAAATATTCTTTTCCTATACTTATAATGTAAATGACAAAATATCGAAAAGAAATATCGTTATACACTAATATCAAAAACAAAAATATCGTTTTTTAATATAAACATTCTTAAACATGGTAAACATTAAATATATAATCATTAAACAGTAATATAATGTAAATTAAATATATTTTAATATTTGAAAACTATATATACATTTTAAATGCATTTTAAAAAACCTCATGCATATCTGGACATTTATTTAAACATGTATTATTTAAAACAATTATTAAAATAGTAATTATAATTTGTGTTACAGTTAACACATTTTTTGTAAACTTTAAAAAATAACAAATAAATATATCTATCTCTCTCTCTCTATATATATATATCCACCCTCACGATTGATGGCACCCGTCTTCAAAAGAGTTCGGCGGAGTCTGGTGGATTTGGAGCGGATATATATATATATATACATTTATATGTATATATATATATACACACACACAATAAATTACAAACAGTAACAAATAAACTGGAAAACAATTCTAAAAAAACATACCAATTTAATAACACATAACAAAGTAAACAAAATAAAAAATTACATTTTACAAAAAATAAATTACGTTACAAATATAATTAAATATAAATAATTTAATGTTAAACACACAAAAACATCATTATAACATACATTTAAACAATATAAACCAAAATTAAAAATTATACATAAACTATTCCCACTCCAATTTCTGCAACAGTAGGGATAGTGTTGGATTGCAGGAGGGGTAAAATGTACTATTCCCACTCCAGTCAGTGCAACATTAGAGAAAGTGTTGGACTCAGGAGGGATAAAATTTACTATTCCCACTCCAGTCTGTGCAACAGTAGGAAAAACGTTGGACTCAGGAGAGATATACAATTTACTATTCCCACTCCAATCACTGTTACAGTAGGGAAAGCATTGGACTTAGCAGAGAGGTTAAATACACTATTCCCATTCCAGTCTGTGTAACAGTAGGGAAAGTGTTGGACTCAGAAGGGATAAACAATTTACTATTCCCACTTCAGTCATGTGCAACAGTATTGAAAGTGTTGGACTTGTGGATGGTGTAAAATTTACTATTCCCACTCCAGTCTGTGCAAGAGTAGGGAAAGGGTTGGACTCAGGAAGGGGTAACAATTTAGCTATTCACACTTCAGTCTGTGCAACAGTAGAGAGAAAGTAGTTTACTTCAAACAAATAAAATATTTCAGTAACTACATTAAATAACAAAATATATAAACATTTCAATCTAAAATCTATATATAATTTTCTAAATATGAAAATACATATTTATTACAATGTTTAATAAATATTTATAAATTTAAACAAATATTAGTAATATAATTAAAATACCACACTATATTTTCACAATTATAGCCAACAACCAACAAATATAATTTTATTTACAATTATAAACCATAACACAATTAACACATAACCTAATAAATAACACATGTTTTAAACAATACATAACTATTTTTACATTTATTATTAAATCAAATAATTTCTTACCCTATACCTCTACAAAGTAAAACAACACACACCTAAAATACATCGTCACAAATATAATAATTACACATTTTACATAATTCATTATCAATTAAACAATTAATATTAATTAAGTAATATTAAAATAATTATACTTAATAAACTTCCGACCCTTTATCCCTACAAACCAACAACACGCACCTAATATATGTTTAATAAAAATCAGTAATTACATAATTTACATAATTATTTATCTAGGAACCAAGTTAATCAACAATTAACTAATAATACATTAATTACATTTAATTAACTTTCCAACCCATTACCTCTACAAACACAACAACACATACCTCAAATATAACTTAACACATTTCTTAATAACACAACTTACATAATTAAATATCAATTGACATAATGATGAATAATTAACATATATTTATTAATTATTATAATGAATTTCCTTCACACCATTTACCCCAACAACAACCACAACAAACATAAAAATATTAATAAATAATTAAGTTATTTATACAATTTACATCATTAATTATCAATGAAATAAGTTAATAATTAATAAATTATTATTATAAAATAATTATAATTACATTGCCTCCCACCCTATTACCCCTACAAACCCCACAACCTACACCTAAAACGTAACACTAATAACAAAAAAATATTACACAATTAACACAATTAATTATCAATTAAATAATTATTATTAATCAATAATTATTTATTCATTATGATTAAAATACTTTCCACCCTATACCTCTACAAACCCCACAACCCGCACCTAAAACTTAACGCAATTAAAAAAATGAATTACAAAATCAACATACATTAGTTATTAATTAAATCATTATTACTGAATAATTAATTATTAATTATAATTACATTACTTCTCACCCTATACCCCTACAAACTCCACAACCCACACCTAAAGCGTAATGCAATTAAAAATGAAACTAATTGCACTAAATGTAGAAACAATTAAAAATGTATAAACTATATTAAAAGGCACATTAACAATGATTGGACAGATAGCTTACCACCGCCGTGCTAGCGGATGCAATTAAAGTACTAGTTACCACCAGCACGCAGCAGTCCACACGCTCGCCAAATTGACGATTGCGAACAAGTAGGGCCTGAATACCGCCGGCAAGCCAGCAAGGCTCCGACCGGCATTCGAAGTGCGCCCGTACACGTAGTCGGCGCAGCCCAACTGACACACACCGTCCGACGAAACACGTCCCGCCCGGCGCATAAATTACGATGCCGCAAACAAACGGCTCCCACGGCCAAGAGATACCGTACGACAAACCGAAGCGGTAACACGGATGCCGAGCACGGACAACGAAGAAGCGGCTCCCCGAGCATGAATCCAGCACTGCAGGCCCTCCCCATGCTTCTGCTGATGCACCACCAAGGACGCAACGTACCGCGGAGACGCAGGTAGGCACACACACAACAAGTGCACGCAAACAGCGCACACAGTGCAAGGGCGGAAAAGCGGACAACCCCCCACCAGCGCGTGTACACAACACATCCACCATTGCATCCACATATGACACACAGGCCAAATCGTAACATCGCGGAACACATGTGTACACACCACCTGGGACTAGGAACCAACCACCCCGTCACGGCCCCAAAGCGCCGATGACGCCGCCACACATGCGCACAACGCAGAGGCCAACCGCAGCGCCATGCATGCGTCGCACACAGACACAGGGACACAACCAAGCAGCACACACATCAGCCCCACCCCGAACGCACATGACACGTGACAGGCCTGCCACAGACATGTCCCCAATGCCCAATTCACGGACAACACCCAACGCCACACAACCGACGCACACATGTCAGTGAAGTCACGCAACAGCAGGACACACCCCAGTGTAACAAACATGGCGAAGCACACAGCGGCGGCAACACCAACTAGGAGAAGCAGGGCCCCTTCGGGAAGAGGAACGCCAGTACCACACAGAAACACCCATACCACCCTGCACATATGAACAAGACATATAAAACGGAACACCAAAGAGCCCGGGGACCGACAACAGGTGGCCCAAGAATAACATTCACACACAAGGCCCAACGCAGAGCGGAAAGGCAGCCTGCCGCCCACACAAGGGAGAGCAGACAGCACTGAATGACCTTCCATTCCAACTCCGAAACCACAGCCCTACGACAGAAGCCGGTGAATACAGCCATTGTCCAAGAATAGACCAACACAGGCATGCCGAGGAGACCGACCACAGGGCAGATAGCGCATATCACAGAAGCACACAACGGACGGGGAAGAAAGAAGAAAACACTCCCCCATGTCGGCCACATGCAAGTTAATTGGAAGGAGTCACACATCACTGACCTTGAACTGTCTGAGAAGCATGTGGGAAGAGGGCCCGTGTCCTCCAAACAAGCAAACAGAACACAAGTCCTGTCTCCCTACGACTACACAGAGCTCACAGCAACCTCGGAGCGTGCACATTGCAGACTGCACACACAGCCGGAGCACGCCACCACAACGCACCGCTGGGAAATGGCAACCGCAACACACCTACCCAACTACGCCGAACAGCTCAAGCTGTACAAAACCAACCTGTTCCATACATTGGGATGCGATCTCCTGTCCCTGCTGAACGTAAGTTACCGACTGACTTACCGCATCACATTGTTCAGCTGCGTCATGCCCGTCTTCTACTGTCGGAGGTGTCCATACCAGCATCCCGTCGAGATATGCCTCTCCAACCCGGCATGTCTGAAGGCGGACCTGCTACCACTACTCCTCCCTCTGGACGCACACGACAGGGCCTGCTCTGCCTATGGGGGCATGGCGTATGTGGCCAACATCGCACCCGCACTGAAATGGGACCACTGTGCCTCCACACGACGGATCATCGAGAACAGCTACATCGAATGTCACCCAGCATGCCCCATCATGGTCCTCCAAGGGACAACTTACGAACAACACCTTGACAGCCACCATCCGCTACATTGGCTGGCAAACATGTACACCACCAATGACATGGAAGCCCTGCTGGACGGCATCGCATACCTGACAACCTGTCAATTCGTCGGACCACAACGCAGGTTCCCCGAGTGACCTATGATGTCCAACCCCGCACCCATGCTTAGCTTCCGCACGGACTGGCCAGTCACCACCACAACAGCCATACCAAACGACCGGCAACTGTAACCACACCATCAACGACATCGCCATGACATCGGATATGACCGGGACATGCACACTGTTCCCCATCACATCCAGGAACACCGCATGCATCGTGGGAGGCAGTGGCATGGGCTCTGTGTATCGCACCCACATGGACGGAACTGCACGAACAACCAGGACACGACATGGATCCAGCACCCATGGACACACACACCGCTCAGTGGACATGAATAGGTCGCCTGGAGTCTGTGGGTGCTGCACCCCTCCCACCCCCGCCCCGGGAATCCCATACCAGGACCTTTGCATGGACGACAAGTGCATACAACAACAACACGACCCCAGTGACTGTGACATGTCCAGTAACCACCACAGTGCAACAACAAGTGGCACGCCGCTGCATGCACGCAAGCACATGCCCTGATGTCATCTCACATTCACGCGTGCATGAGGAACAACCGCAGCAAACCTGTCACATGGAACTGAGATGGACTGTGCCCATGATGCCAAGCGGTCTGGTAGGCTACATGTATACCGTCTGTGTCAAAGTCCGCAGCTCCGCAGCTATACGTAAATGTACATTAGCACAGCCTTGGCCAAGCAGATGTCACTCTGAAGCCCACATCCCACATGCAACAGCCAATCACATGTAACCCCACACCCTATCCCATTTGCAATCATGCTCAGTATATCCTCAACATGTATTCCGCTGCCAGTAGTGTCCACTATACTGCATCACAGAGGACAGAAGACTCAATATAATGTTTGAAACCAAAACTGTCTCCGCTGACTCATTTCACAAGTACGAATGAGAGAGGATGAGAGTATGTGAAGTACACGGCAGTCGTGACATGACCATGTAGTCCACTGGTATTGGATGTCAACGCAAATGAGTAGCACAACTGTGGAAGACACACATGTGTCGTGTGAAGTCGTATGGACGCAGTGCTCAGGTGGGTGGGTGCGACGGGTAGATGCGCACATGCCAAGTTGGAGCACGCCGTTGTCGGGAGGGGCCATGAACAGTACACCACCGCTTCCCTGGGCATTGTGAGAGGACACCTGTCGGGGGGAGTGAACACGTGTGTGCACAGCAGCCGGGCACACGTACAAAGCGGTACCAGGTGCACCTCAGCCCACCCTCTGTGGACAAGCTGGATCCTGTTGTGCGCCCACCATGCCCCTTGACAAGGCACACACAGCCCCAGTCGACCAGGTGTAACCCCAACATAGTCAATCCGCACAGGCGATACAGGGCACGTCATGGCAGTGGAGCATGGTGTGTGAGAGGTCTCCTCGCGCTCCTCCTGCTCATATCACGCAGGCAATAGAACCTCAACGTCTAGCATGGCACAAGTCAAATGGAAGTGTAGGGGGACGCACCACAGCACGAGCAGCACTGACGTCACGGGAGGTGGCTCGCACCATCCCATCCATTGCCCATCATACCAACCACGCCACATGCCATTGCGACTAAGTGCAAGCGCGTGCGCCACCACCCCGAGCCCTCCCCAGAGAGGCCAAAGAGTGAATGTGTGGGCCATCAGCCACAGACGGACGCGGCCTGGCCGCAAGGGCAGCCACAGCCACTGGGTGTCGCAGGTGGCGGATCCGGAAGGCGAAGACTGTGATGCATAGTCCATGCAGGCCGGGTCTCCATTTGGGGCACCACGCAGGTGGACGGCGTCCCGCCACACATCATACCCTGAGACAGCCCACTCGTGCAACTGGACCCACACATACACTCCTTGCCCTCTCTGGTGCGAGCTTGGGGCTGCCTGTGCAAGCGCTAGCCTCGCAGGTGAGCATGCATATTGGGGGAGCGAGGGGAGGACATGAGGGCTGGGGCGAAGATGACTGTATCACTGTCAGTTAGTACAAGGGATGACCCAGATGTGGAAAGGAAGAGACGTGTCCCGTGTGTACTGCAACTAGTCGCCAATCCAACTACCCCCCATGTCCGGAATGTAAGCCCGCACCTAGGCCCGCCCATCCGCCACATCGAACATAGCACCAGCACGACAACCTTCCCATTCGAAACACTGACTGGGGGTGGCGACCAGTGTACAATCATGTGTAGCCTACCCACGCGTACATGTGGGCCCTCCATGATCCATGTCACCTGCGGCAAAGTCATGACATGCGCAATGAGGGAAGTGAGGAGAGCTGTCCGCCCCACGCGCAGAAGGTGCATCAGCTCCACAGACCCAGCAGCGAGTCCAGCAGGGGTCACATGTGCAGGGGCAGCTGTGCCTGGTGTGAAGGCACATGCATATAGACAGCACATCGACCAATGTGTAGTCTGCCCACATCTACAGTCCATCATCATGCGGACATAGGAATTGAACACAGGGCAACACATCTTAGTTGGTGCACCCACCGTGACCAACAATGCGCTATCATCGACGTACCCGCCCTGTGCATGGCCCCCCACCCAACGGAGGCACATCCAGTGCCACCATCCCACACACACAAGCCTTCCACGGAACATGCTGTGTCCAATGGTCAGTACAGAGTCAGCGCCCATCTGGTGGAACCTGAACAGGAGACACATGCACACACATGCCAGCTCCCACTATGTACGTCTGCCACCTGGCACGTGCAATGTAACCTCTCACCTGTGACGTGTGACTGCAAGCACACAGCCGTCTTGGCATGGGGCTGTCAATGTGGACACCTGTCAATGTTTCGGGAGGTGTGATCCGTACAGTGCTGTACATAGGGTGCAGTGCTGACACCTACTACTGTCTCATATCCCCTCGTGCCACAGGTCCCACTTGTTTTGGCCGCTCAGCCTGTGCCCACATCGTTGTCGTCGTGTGCCATACTCATCCAGCCGCGGAAGCAGTTCCATGCTCAGCAGACGTTCATGTTGCCGTGGCGTTGCCGCTTGACGGATATGCAGTCAGTCCCCATCAGCACGCCCCGCAAGTCATTGGGGCCTAGATCCCCATGTGCATGCACATGGCAGTGGTTTGTATCACTAGCCATTGCCATTGTTGGGAGACCTGTGTAAGTGTATTGTGGCCGTGCCGTCCCAGCTTGACAGCTGGGCTGTGGCTCATGTGCTTGCTCAGTCATGTCAGTGATGTGTATGCGAAATTGCCATGTGTCGTGTTGCTTTGACATGTGTCCTCTGCCATTGTCCCTAGGCGGAGACCGAACATTGACCGCCCATACCAATTGCTGGCGGACATGGACGATACAGAGGTTATTAGGAAGTTTCGGCTGGACAGGCCAACCCTGCATCGACTGTGTGCCATGTTAGAACCCCATCTCCGTCCCCGCAGGGTGTATCCGACTGCTGTCACCCCCACGGCTAAGGTGATGGCCGCCATGCATTTCTTCGCCACTGGGTCATTCCAGCACACAGTGGGCATTGGAGGAGGGATGTCCCAGCCCATGTTCAGCAAGGTGCTGAGGGATGTACTGGCAGCCATGATGCTGTACCGGAACAGGTACATCCGCTTCCCCAGGGCTCGTGAATTGGCGGCAGTGAAGGGTGCATTCTATGCCCTTGGCAGAATCCCACACGTCGTTGGAGCCATTGACTGCACACATGTCGGCCTTGTTCCACCACAGGCCACTGAGCACCTGTACCGCAACAGGAAGCACACGCACTCCCTGAATGTGCAAGTGGTGTGCCTTGCGGACATGGTGATCACCCACGTGTGTGCAAAGTTCCCAGGCTCGGCCCATGACGCACACATAATGCGCAACAGCATCTTGCCACGACTGATGTCCAATATGCAACAGGATCGTGCCTGTATTGTCGGTGAGTATGTGGAGTGGTGTAGCGTGCTGGCTGTGCGATGCTGTCCCCTGTCCAGTTGGATTAGCAACGGTTCTCTGTGTCCCTCACACCCAGGTGACTCTGCGTACCCGAATGGGGCATGGCTGCTCAGTCCATTGAGGAATCCTCGCACCCCAGCAGACGATCGCTACAATGAGGCACATGGGAGGACCAGACGTGTGGTCGAGCGTACCTTTGGCCTCCTCAAGTCCAGGTTCAGGTGCCTGGACCGCACCGAGGGTGCGCTGGCGTACTCCCCACAGAAGGTGTGCCAGATAGTGGTGGCGTGCTGCATGCTGCACAATCTGGCCATTCGGAAGCAGATCCCCCTCATCGTGGATGACGGAGATCAACCAGGGCCCCAGCCCGCAGACCAGGACAGCTCGAGTGAGGAGGACAGCGGAGAGGAGGAAGCTGGTAATGTGCGGCAGCAGCTCATCGCCCGCTACTTCACTTGACGGTGAGTGTCCATGTACGACGGCTGATGTGGCTGTATCTGTGCAGGTGTGTGTGTGCTGTGTCAGGGTGGCCGTTTGTTCACTGCGTGCTGTGTGTCAACGCTCCATGGCCAGGGTAGTATGCCACTGTTGGTGGCTGTGGCATTGTGCCCTATTGCTCTGTGCGATGTGTGTACATTGCTTGTAGTTACTGACATGTACTGTGTGATGGGTGTGTGACACACTCATTGAATGTGCTCCTGTTCTGTCTCCCACCCCTAGGTCCCTACAGGCCCTCCGGATTCAATTGCCATGCCACGCATCAGGTGCCTTTCCGCCCAAGGTGGCCGTTGTATTCCGTACAAATAAAACACAGGGCATAAACAGCAGTTAGTGAAAAAGGTGCATTTATTACAAACTGTGACATGTGATTGTGTGTAAGGTGATGACAAAAGTGGTGCGTGCAGTGACAATGAGCTGTCGGTCATGGCTGCGTGATGATCAGGGTGTACCCACTGGTTCTATGTCCATAGTCCAACACACACATGCCATCCAGATGGCTGTGTGGAGTGGGATCGTAGTCCAAGTCAATGCAGTGGCTGGTCAAGGAAGGCTGGCGGAAGGCTGGCTGGCTGCCTCACTTGCGTTTGGAGCGTGCAAAGTCCTCCCGGGAGATCTGTTTCCACTTCGGACGGCCCCTTCCACGTTTGCGAGGGGGGTGCCTGCTTGCGACATGCTGGTGGTTGAGGTGTGCTCACTGGCTGTGGACGCAGGGGAACTGGACACTGCTGCTCCACCCTGCGCCCCGGCAGGTGGTGGCGGAGGGGAGCTGCTGTCCCTGGCTGTGACCTCACCGCCACCACCAGCTGGCCCATGAGGTCCACGATTTGGCCCATACGGGCGTCCATGGACCTCAGCACCCCCAGCACCTCACGCGTGTCTGAAGCAGACCGGACCCATTGTCCTTGGGCCTCTTCATAGGCCCCAAGGACTCTGGCCATTTGAGGCAGGGCATGGCTCCCAGGGGAGGCTGGCGTTTCCCTGACCCTGCTCCTCCTACCAGTCCTGCTGCCACCGGCCTGCCCACTAGCCACATTGCTCACCACGGTCCTCGCTGTGGCTCCCAGGGCCGGGCCACCACCTGCGCTGGGGCTGGTGCCAGCGAAGACGTGGTGGTGGTGGCGGCGGTGGTGGTCGGTGCGGCGATGGTGGCGGTTGCGGCAATGGTAGTGGCCGCAATGACCGTGGGTGTGGCCGCAATGACCGTGGGTGTGGCCGCAACGACAGTGGCAGCAGGGGGCTGGGAATGTTCAGCAGCCCTGGATGATGGGTTGGTGGGTAGGAGGGGTCCTGGGGAGCGGCTGGGCCCTGCCACACCAGATGGGCCTGCTTGGTGGTCCGTGTCCGAAGAGGAGGACAGATCCTCCAGATCCGTGTGTCCTCGTTGGGGGCTTGTAGGCTGGCTGTGCTGGCTGCTGGCTCCATCCCCAGCATCCAGCAGTTCGTCACCTGTGGAGAGAATGAGATTTGTTATTGTGTTGCACCTGGCGAAGTATGTAGTTGTCGTCTGACATTAACAGTTCGTGCAATCTCGTACATGGGTTTCCCGGAGGCGTGTGTGTGGCTGTAGCATCTGTAGTTGTGTGTGCTTGGCAATGGGACTGTGTGCTGTGCACATGTGGCATGGGACGGATTGGCCATGCCGATGGGTGTGTTGCTGTGCCCCTACTTATTGTGACTCTGGTGTATGCGGGCTCCTGGCCCATCCTGGGTCTGGTTTGTACTTTGCTTTTGGTGTTCAGATGGGACGCTTAGGAACGCATATGGCAACATGGGGGCCATGCCCCAGATTGGCATTTGGGAGGGAATATGCTTTTGGGGTTCAAATGGAACGCTTAGGAACGCATATGGCAACATGGGGGCCATGCCCCAGATTCGCATTTGGGAGGGAATATGCTTTTGGGGTTCAAATGGAACGCTTAGGAACGCATATGGCAACATGGGGGCCATGCCCCAGATTCGCATTTGGGAGGGAATATGCTTTTGGGGTTCAAATAGAACGCTTAGGAACGCATATGGCAACATGGGGGCCATGCCCCAGATTGGCATTTGGGAGGGAATATGCTTTTGGGGTTCAAATGGAACGCTTAGGAACGCATATGGCAACATGGGGGCCATGCCCCAGATTGGCATTTGGGAGGGAATATGCTTTTGGGGTTCAAATGGAACGCTTAGGAACGCATATGGCAACATGGGGGCCATGCCCCAGATTGGCATTTGGGAGGGAATATGCTTTTGGGGTTCAAATGGAACGCTTAGGAACACATATGGCAACATGGGGGCCATGCCCCAGATTCGCATTTGGGAGGGGATATGCTTTTGGGGTACATGCTGTGAGCCATGGGTGCCGAACGTGACATGTGTTGTGGCAGCATGACAGTGCATGGTTTGAGGTGTGTGCATGCTTGACATGGCCTGCATATTTGCTGTCTGTTGTGATTACTGGACATGGCATTGGACGCATCGTTATGTGTGAGTGATGGTTGTGTGCCAGCCAACGTATTGCAGTTGTCCCATCTCCTTGGTGTGCGTGCTGCCCTGTGCCATGTGCATCACTGCAGTGCTCGGGGGGTGTGGCCCATGTTGTGTGTTGTTGCTCACAGTGTGTCGTGCGCTTCATTGACTTCTGGCACATGGTTGGTCATGGGCATGTATCTTAGCGTGACTGCTGTATGTGTGGCAGCTGTGCGGATGACATGCCTTTCATGTGACTGGGGCTGACGGATGGGATGGATGGTATGTTGTATGTGCATGGTGTGTCTGTGAGTTTGATGGGTTCAGTGGTGTTCGTGTGCATTTATGTTGTTCCGCTCTGTTGCGTCTAGTGTTGTTTGTCTTACATAGGCGTAGTTGTGGGGTGTGTGGTTGACAGGCAGTAGGGGCTACATGGACAGGACTTCAATGGTGTTTCGGTTGTGTGTGATGAGTTGCACAGTGGCTGCCGTGTGGGACTATATTCAGTGTGGCTTGTGCATGCAGACGTGGCTCCTTGGGTGTTGCTATGTCTGTGATGGGTCATGTGGGGTGTGAGTCTGTTGTTCATGTCCGTGTGCACATTGTTCACTTGTTCATGACGGTGGGCGGTGCTGCGTGTTCGTCTGCTACGTGACATGTCCCATGTGTTGGTCGTGTTATGGTCCTCATGCCTCCAGTAATCCAGCCCTGTCCAGTTTCCCACCTGCAAGTTGTTCGTGCGTGCACTGTACTGGATGCCACATGGCTCTAAGCGGGGGTGCTCCATGTTGCAGGTCTGTGGGGGTGGGGGGTGTTGTGGGTCGTGGGGGTGGCTGGACACCCACTGACACCGATTGCTGTGGACCGTGATGTCTGCCTTTCGGCTGTCGTTGTGCACTGCGGTGGCTGACACTTGGCTGTGGGGTGTGGGGGATGCTCCTCCTTGCTGTGCTGTGGGACTGGGGCCTGGTGTGTGTTGTACTTGGGCTGTCCACCCTCCCACCCACTGCACTTTGTGTTCCTGCCACTTACCTGTTACTTGTCGGTTAGTGCAGCTGTGGCGGACACATGGGTGTGGTGGGTGCTCGTTGTGGCGCTTCTGGCATGTTTGGGGACCTGTTGGTGGTTACGTGGCTGGCTGAGTGTACACATGTCCCCACGCATCTTACAGTTGTTCGGTTTGGGCTGTGTGTGGTGGTGTCTGTTGCATGTGTGTGTGATGTGTTGTGTATTGTGTGCTGGACATGGGGGTGTTTGTCCCTGGGAGCTGTGGCATGGTAGTTGCGCATGTGAGTACATAGCGGTGTGCTGGTATACATTAGTTTGTACTTACCAGCCTCCACTCCCCCTGCTAATCCGGCGAGGATCTCCGGATGTATTACGACTCGCACCTTCTCCTCCCACGCTTTGAAGGTCTTAAAGAGCGCGGGATTCCCTCCGCCAGTGACGGCAGCCAGCTCTCTGTTTTTGCCCTCCTTCTTCTTGACCAGGCTCTTTACGTCATTCCAACGTTTGTTTATTTCACCTCTGTTCCTGGGCAGGGTCCCGACTGCATTGACCTGGTCTACGATCCGGTTCCACATTCTGTTTCTGGTGGCTAGTGGTGTGTGCTGGACCATGTTCCCATAGATTTGTGGGTACACCTTGATGATCTCGTCGACCATGACCGTCAGCTCAATGGGCGTGTACTTGGGCATTCTTTGTGGTGCCATGGTGTTTGTGGTGCTGGTGCGGTGTGTGCTGTGTAATGTGCAGGGGGTTAGTGGTGCCGGTGTTTGGTGGTGGTGGTGGTGGTTGTGATGTGTGCGTTTCTGTGGTGTGCTGCTGTCCTTGCTGTGTCACTGTGTCCTCTCCTCTCCTCTCTGGTTTGCAATGTAGCAAGGGGTTGTGGTCTGTGGGAGTGCTGCTTTTGTACTCACCTATGTGGGTGTGTCCTCATGGTCTGTTGTTTTCAGGTGTGTTGTGTCTGGGGTTCTGACCTTTGTATTTTTTGTTTGTCCGGGGGGTGTTTTCGGGATGTGTACTGTGCTTGTGTATTTTTGCGTGCCTTGCTGTGTGGACTTGTTGGCCATGTTGTGTGCTATTGGTTTTGTGTGCGGATGGTTTCTGTGCAGGTACGTTGGCGCCATGGCTTCTGCCGTGTCGATTCTCATCGGCGTTGTTTGCGCTGGCGGGCGGTATATTTGTGGTTTTTCCGCGCTCATGTCGGTGCGATCGTAATTTCACGTGCGGTGTGTCGGCCGTGAGGGCGGGCGGTTTTGTGTTGTCGTGCGTGTTTCCGTCCGTGGCGGGCGGTTTGACTCCGACTCGGACGTTGGCGGGCGGTATTTTGTGTGATTTTTCCGCCGATGGCGGTTTTCGGTTTGTGTAATCGTAATGGCGTGGTCGGTGTTCAGGCGGTGTGTGCGGGCAGATTTTTGCCGCTTCCATGCCTGGCGGATTTATTTACGCCGGGTATCGTAATGGGCCCCCAAATCATTAATGTTAATTAATCATTAATTATTAATTATAATTAAATTACTTCCCACCTTGAACCCATATAAACCCCACAACCCGTTACGGCATAAAAAGAAACATAAACTAATACATTTAGGGCCTTATTATGATGTTGGGACTCCCGACCACAGCATTACACTGCGACCGCACATGGTGTGGCCGTATACTCCCATTTCTCTATGGGAGCTTGTGCTGTGCCCGTAAACCGGCCGTAGCTTAAGCTTCCATAGAGAAATGGAAGAATCTGTTCATCCCTGCACCTCGTGGCAGGCACCTCAAGGTGCCTGCCACACGGTGCAGGGATTAACACGGGGGCACCATAGGTGCCCCCTCGGCCCCCAACTGGAGGCTGCAGTGTTGAGGGTGGCAGGGCCCCCAAAGTCACTTTCCGACAGCCTCTCCATGTCGGAAAGCCGAACATGGAAAGCCTGTTGGAAACCGACACCATAATCCTCATGGTGGAAACACCGTTCATAGAGATTACGGTCAGACCTCCGACTGCCCGACGGGCTCCTTGAGCCCATCGGAATCCAGCCAGATTGACCGGCTGGTTTCACTTTCGACCGCCTGCATCATAATGCAGCGGTCGAAAGTGAAACCGACGATGAGACGGTCGGAGGCTTTCCGAGTCTCATCGTAATGAGGCCTTTAATTTAAAAACAACAAAAAATGGATCGACTATATTAAAAACATTAACAATAATTATACAAACAATTATATGCTAAAATACATAAACGAATTAAAAAACGATATTATTAACAACAATATTTTTGTCAATGATATTAACAACATAGATATTTTTAACATCAATAGTAAAAATAAAGATATTTTTGACATCGATATTTCGTACCTTTAAATCGATATTCATGTCAGCGATATTATTGCACATGATATTTGTGCATCACGATATTTCAAACTCGATATTTCTGCACCTCAATCTTTTTTTCGATATTTTGTCTGAATACCCAGGCAAACAGTCTGTCTGCTGCTAGGATACCACTACACCACTGCTTCAGCAAGGACAGCTGATCAGTTCAGGGGTTGAAAGTGTAAATGCTGGATGCATACACTCAGGATGCACGTTGGGAAGTATCAAGGGATTTATGCAGCACTTCAAGGAAACAGTAAACCTATGATAATAGCAAAGTGAGAGAATACGCAGGGTAAAATGGAAATGGAAAATGCTTGAGAAGATGTCTTCTTAAACCCTTAAAGTTTGTCCCGATCAGATTAATTACAAAAGAAAAGTGGATCCATTTGAATGCCACTGGTTTAGCATGGCACAAGATGAGGGCAACGAAGAGCCTCCACAGACAATGGACATGTATTGGTGTAATTCGTGTAGGGGGAAAGTAGATATCCAGACATTGAAGTGAGCAGATGGAGATAAGATTTCCTATAAAAACTTCAAGCACTTTGTTAGCAAGAACTGTTGATTAATTCTTCCTCAGCTGTGACATTTGGTAGATGGTAGGGTTGAAGGTGGGGATGTAGTTTCTATTCTTCTCTATTGGGTAGTTTCTTGGCCAGGCCTGTTCTTTTGTGTGTACCTAATTGCTGGTTAACCCCTTCGATGCTCATGACGGAATGGTTCCGTCATGAGCATCGGTGCCCCTGTGCTCATGACGGAACCATTCCGTCATGAGGCCAGGGGCACAAAATCCCTCTGCTGCAGACAGCAGGGGGATTTCCTTTTCTCCCCCACAGCCTCGGGAGCTGGGGAAGAGCTTCCCCAGCTCCAGAGGCCCCCCCTTCCTTTCAGTGAAATGAAGATCAGCGCGCACGTTCCGCTGACTTCATTTCACTGAACAAACTAAAATGAGCCTTTAGGCTCATTTCAGTTTCACTTTACGTGCTCAGGGGGCTATCTCAGCCCCCTGAGCACGTAGAAAGACGGGAGAGGTATCATTGGAAAGGGGAGAATCTCCCCTTTCCAATGGTACCCCTCCCCAGTGGATCCCTGCTTGGGGATCGCCCTCCTGGATCCACCCACTAAGGCACCAGGGAGGGGTGGGGGAGCGGCCCCTTTGGCAAGGGCTTTTGCTCCACCCCAAAAAATTGCCAATGTTCAGTCTTTCTGCCCCCTCTGGGGGAAGTAGCCCCCAATCTGCCCCCCCGGGAGGGCAGAAAGCCCACTAGACACCAGGGATTTTTATTTGGTGCATTTTTTTTAGGGTGGGGGCTACCCACCGTCACCATTACAGCCTTTCTGCCCTGCCCTGGGGGTAGATGGGGGCTGTAGCCCCCAATCTGCCCCCCCGGTGGGGCAGAAAGCCCATTAAACGCCAGGGATTTTTTTGTGCAATTTTTTTTAGGGTGGGGGCTGCCCAAAGCGGGCACGCCAATGCCCCCACCCCGTCACCATTACAGCCTTTCTGCCCCGCCCTGGGGGCAGATGGGGGCTGCAGCCCCCAATCTGCCCCCCGGTGGGGCAGAAAGCCCACTAAACGCCAGGGATTTTTTTTTGTGCAATTTTTTTTAGGGTGGGGGCTGCCCAAAATGGGCACGCCAATGCCCCCACCCCGCCGCCACCATTACAGCCTTTCTGCCCCCCCTGGGAGGCAGATGGGGGCAGTAGCCCCCAATCTGCCCCCCTGGGGGGGCAGAAAGCCCACTAAACGCCAGGGATTTTTTTTTGTGCAATTTATTTTAGGGTGGGGGCTGCCCAAAATGGGCACGCCAATGCCCCCATGCCCTTGCCACCATAACAGTCTTTCTGCCCCCCTGGGGGGCAGATGGGGGCAGTAGCCCCCAATCTGCCCCCCCGGGGCGGCAGAAAGCCCACTTGACGCCAGGGATTTTTTCTTGCGCATTTGTTTTTAGGGTGGGGCTGCCCGAAGTGGGCACGCCAATGCCCACATCCCCGCCACCATTACAGCCTTTCTGCTCCCCCTGGTCTCCCGATAAAAATGGTACCTCACACGCATGGGTGGGGCAAGTACCCGCGACAGGCAAGGGCCCAAAACCTAGTGAGGCGACATCAAAATTACCTATCACAAACCAACCTGGTTTCAAGGGGGGTCCCATGAGTTTTTGGCCCCGGGTTCGGCGGCCAGCTAGGGAAACCTACCAAACCCACACATTTCTGAAAAATAGACACCCGGGGGATTCCAGGGAGGTATGGCTTGCGTGGATCCCCCAACATTTTCTTACCCAGAATCCCCCAGAAACCTGAAATTTTGCTGAAAAAATCAGTTTTTTCACACATTTTTGTGTGGGAAAGTTGTGGCATCACCGGGCTGAAACAAATTTCCTACCACCCAGTGTGCCCCAGGTCTCCCGATAAAAACGGTGCATCACTCGGGTGGGAGGCCCAAGTACCCGCAACAGGCAAGGGCCCAAAACGTATTGAGGCGACATCAAAATTGCCTATCAGAAGACGACTTGGTTTTGCAAGGGGGGTCCCATGACTTTTTGGCCCGGGGCTCGGCGGCCACCTAGGGAAACCTAGCAAACCCACACATTTCTGAAAAGTAGACACCCGGGGGATTCCAGGGAGGTATGGCTTGCGTGGATCCCCCAACGTTTTCTTACCAAGAATCCCCCAGAAACCTGAAATTTTGCTGAAAAAGTCACTTTCTTCACACATTTTGTGTAGGAAAGTTGTGGTATCACCGGGCTGACACAAATTTCCTACCACCCAGCGTTCCCCCAGGTCTCCCGATACAAATGGTGCCTCACTCGGGTGGGAGGCCCAAGTACACGCAACAGGCATGGGCCCAAAACGTATTGAGGCAACATCAAAATTACCCAGAATCCCTGCAAACCTGAAAAAATCACTTTTTTCACACATTTTTGTGTGGGAAAGTTGTGGCATCACCAGGCTGACACAAATTTCCTACCACCCAGCGTTCCCCCAGGTCTCCCGATAAAAATGGTGCCTCACTCGGGTGGGAGGCCCAAGTACCCGCAACAGGCATGGGCCCAAAACGTATTGAGGCAACATTGAAATTGCTTATCACAAAATGTTTTGTGCCCTTGCCTGTCGCGGGTACTTGGGCCTCCCACCCAAGTGAGGCACCATTTTTATGGGATCTACACAAATGACCCCTTGCTGAATTCAGAATTTTGTCTACCTTTCGGAAATGTATGGCTGTCCAGGATCCATTATTGCTTTCATACCCATTTCTGCCATTAACTGGAAGGAGGTTGAAAGCACAAAAAATAGCAAAAATAGACTATGTCCCAGAAAAATGCCAAAACTGTGTAAAAAATGTTGGTTTTCTGACAAAAGTCTGCTTGTCCCTGAAAGCTGGGATGATGGTGATTTCAGCACCACAACCCCTTTTTTGATGCCATTTGCAGGGAAAAAACCAGACGCTTTCATCTGTAGCCCTTTTTCCGCATTTTTCCCCCAAAGACCAAAGATTAGCTGTATTTTGGCTAATTTCTGGGTCCCCTCCAGGGGAATCCACAAACCCTGGGTACCTTTAGAATCCCCATGATGTTGGAAAAAAAGGACGCAAATTTGGCGTGGATACGTTATGTGGTCAAAAAGTTACAGGGGCCTAAGCGTGAACTACCCCAAATAGCCAAAAAAAGGCTTAGCACAGGAGGGGAAAAGGCCTAGCAGCGAAGGGGTTAAGGAAGGATGAGTTGTAGAGATTTCACTCTTCATTATGCTCATGTTGTGTGAGCTTCTGCTTGGAGCCACCCTCCGTGCTCCTGTTGCAACATCCATTGGTTTACACAAAGGCTGTATCTGGGGGGTGGGTGGGCTGCCTAAGAAGGGCACTTGAAACAGAGCAACAATAATCTGGTTCTTCAGCACGATATAATGTAGGAAGGTTTGAACAAGCACATGCAGAAATCACTACTACCGAAAGGCAGAGAAGTGGTCCAGATTCACTTTCCAATACACAAAGCGGTAAAATCTGCACTTGGGCAGTTTATTGTTAGTGCCCATCCTACCCCACCATCCCAGGATTTGAAGCTTTTAAGTGGTCTGTATATTTTAAGCAAGATCCAACATTTTGCCCTTACCTTCTACAGCTTTAAAATCTATCTGCTGCACGCCCGTGGTTTTCTGAAATGCATGCTTTTGGATTTGGAAGCAGCTCAAAAAAGGGGGAAATGTGTAGCAAATTGTGAGAAAGCTGTTTGCATTTAAGTTGTGAACACAGGTATTTGTACTCATGTACAGATGTGTTCAAGTGAATAACCCCCGCACTGTGCCCACTCCAGCATAGCATGCAATCTTCTATAACCTGCATCTCTCATAAAACAGCCAACATGCATTGTAGCTTTTGTGGTCATTGTTGGCCGCAGTTTTATTACAATTATATGCATAATCCTCTCTTCATTTTTACAACACCCTGGGCATAATTTTATGACCCTGGCCATAAATCAACATTGTGAACGGTCATATATTGTTTGTCATAAATCATATGCTTTGCTTGTCATAGCACATTGCTTGTCGTAAATCATTTGTACATCATATATTCGTAAATTACCCCGACAGTTCATTGGTCCGCTCTTTTGCAGGCTTATCTCATTTCTTGCCATTTCTGGGTCATAAAATTGTTCTGTTGGTTTACACGCTCCTTACGTGTGGGGGGTAGCTTCTCCCGGAGTTAGGCCCCCAACTCGCTACCTTGTTAGTCGCATTTGTGCCCTGCCATCTGGCAAGGTCTGGGCTGCGAGCGCCGTCTCTGTTTGCTACCCCCTTTTGTCAGGCCTACTCATCGTGCTGTAAGGCATCCCAAAGTGAGTGGCCCTACTCCTACATACCTCCCTGTCGGTGTGTCTCCATAACC
Organism: Calotriton arnoldi; assembly: GCA_963921515.1. Lineage (NCBI taxonomy): Eukaryota > Metazoa > Chordata > Amphibia > Caudata > Salamandridae > Calotriton > Calotriton arnoldi. The sequence continues at coordinate 230,433 of CAWUFW010001476.1, forward strand.
AACCATTGTACCCTTACCATCAGGGAGTCTAATGTCTTCCTGCGGCTCCCCCCTGCATCATCAGTTTTTATTTTTTTACTTGCAGCCTGCCAGAAACATTGCGCCTGACAGGTTATCCCAAAACACCTGCATCCCTTCCTCCAATAGGTGAACCCCATCCCACCCATAGAGCTCAGGGTGGCCTGGGTGGATGAGGCCGTGCCTGATGCTTTCCAGGCCATTGATTTTGCAGAACTTGTTTACTGCGATGTTCAGTTTCCTCCTCAAGTTTTCAACCGCCTTGTGTGACTCGACCCCCCGCCAAGCCATTCTACTGATCAGCTCTGACCATATGATGGATGTATTACCGAAGCACCTGGCCACCTCTGTTAGGTCCATCTGGATCACCTGGAGGAGCACTTTCATCCCTAGCTGGGCCAGGTTGTTCCCCCTGAGGTGTATTATCAAGATGTCTGGATGCCACGCCATGTCGGCCTCTAACTCCTTTAGTGCCTCCGGCAACTGGATCCATCTCATCCCTGGACGACCCAGCCATCGGACGCATGTGTTGACCGGCCTTCCCGCCTGCTTGTGCCCCCCCGCTGCCACCAAGACTGCATCCGGGATACAAAAGAGTGCCCCATCACCCATATCAGTCGGGGTCGCATTCCTGCTGAAGCAATAATCACAAATGTCAGATGGCCTCTTGCACTGGAGGCTGTGCTCCCCCTCACAGCCCTCTTCCTTTTGCCAAGTGTTTCTACAATAATTGGGGTCTCACGTAGGTCCTCTATGCCCTGGACTGTCATCTGCCGATCGCCTTGATCCCTGCCTCGGTCATCCCATGTTGGGCTGCCGATGTTGCTGCACCAATCCTAAATGAATGAGAGCCGAATGCTGCTGGGGGGAGCCCTGCTCTGGCGAGGGCTTGGCGCATCACTGCTGTGAATTGATGTTTACTTAAGAGGCTCCCATCCTCATGTTTGAAAAGTGGGCCTTCCCCTGCTGGTCGCACTGTCATGTAAATTAGGAGGCAGCAGACTGCGCAGTATCTGTGGTCCTTGATGCACTTCAACCGCACCACTGCCCCTTTGCCAGCCTGGTCTGTTTTTGACTGTCTCAGTAGTAGCTCAACCTCCGCCAAGCCGGGTTTGATGTTGGCTGCTTGCAAGCAGCGCCCTGCTGGGCCAGACTTTCTAGGGGCCACCAGCTCGCTGAGCTAAAATGCCCTAAAGAACACGGTCGCGAAGGCAGCCTTGAAAAGGTTTAGCTCTAATGTGTCCCTTGCTATTAACCCCAGTGTGTCCATGAGCCGGGTCAATCTTGTGAAGTCTATGGGTCACCTGTTTTTTCCCCCTCTGACCGCTTCCACCCTTTCATCGCTGCTTTAATGTAGTGAGAGGCCGTGGGGTCCTGACCGGTGATTGTCTTAGTGAAGTGTGCTATAGCCGACAGATGGGCCTGCGCCCAGGATCTCGACCTTTTGCTGGTGAATGCCCACTGGATGAACTGCTCGACCGCCTTCCTTGTCTCGTCTGTATCTCCCAGTGTCTGGATTCCTCCTATTTGCATCACTGTCCCTGCGTATTTCTTGTAGTGCTTAGCTGCTTCTGGGGTGAGGGCCTGGTTCACTAGTACCGACAAGTCTGTCCTGCAAACTCCCATAACTGCCCTGGGAAGGTGGTCATAACCTGTTCCGCCCCTGGTGCCAATTCCCTGAATCTGCTCATCTGTGCTCGTAAAAGGGCGTCCACCACTGTGTTCTCCACCCCTGGTACATGACGTGCCTTCAGATCTATGTTCCCCTCCAACTGCAATTTAACCAATTGATGCATTAGTCTCAGCATATCTGGGCACCTGGCTGAGCCTCTGTTGATTGCCTGTACTACCCCTTTGTTGTCCGACCAAAGCTTCAGCTTCATGTTCCTCAATTTCCACTTCCAGACTGTTAGGGCCACTACTATCGGGAAGCACTCCAGAAATGTGATGTTGTTGCTGATGCCCTGTTTATGTCATCTGTTTGGCCATTGACCCGCACACCACTAGTCGCCCAGGATTTCCCCGAAACCTGTGCTATCCACTGCATCTGTGAACAGGGCTATCTACTTGGCTGTCACCCAGCCCTCCCTCCATATCAGGATACCATTAAATTCTGCTACGAATGTGTCCCACATGGGTAGGTCCCGCTTAACCCCTGCCCCCAGCCTGACGTGGTGGGGCTTGTGAGTGAGCACGGCTGTTAGCTGTGTGAGGCGCCTGGCAAAGACCCTGCCCGCGTGAATGACCCTGGCTGCGAAATTGAGCTTGCCAATCAACCGCTGGAGCTCGCGGAGGGTTGCCTTTTCCTGGCCGCGCAAGCCCCTTAACTCGTCCCTAAAATCCTTCACCTTCTCGTCGGGCAGTCTGGATGTTCTCGCAACTGAGTCTAGCTCTATCCCCAGAAATGTGAGTTTGATTGAGGGTCCTACTGTTTTCTCTGCTGCAAGAGGAATCCCCAACTCCCCGGCTAACACTTGAAATGTCGCCAAGGTGTCACCACACTCTGCTGACCTTGTGGGGCTGTAAACAGGAAGTCATCAAGGTAGTGCAGTTTACCCCCAGCAGGGTGCCTGTCATATAGGGCCCATTCCAGAAAGGTGCTAAATTGTTCAAAGTATGCGTAGGACACTGCGCACCCCATTGGCATTGCTTTGTCAAAATATGCTGACCCCTCCCACTGGAAACCCAACAGGTGGAAGCTGGCAGGATGAACTGGGAGGAGGCGGAATGTGGACTCAATGTCTGCTTTTGCCATGAGGGCTCCTTGGCCTGAGGCTCTTACTAAGTCGATGGCGTCATCGACTGCAGCGTAACCCACTGAGCATGCCTCAGCGCTGATACCGTCGTTAACAGACATCCCTTCAGAGAAGGAGAGGTGGTGGATGAGTCTGAACTGACCCGGTTTCTTCTTGGGAACTACCCCCAGGGGGGAAATTACCAATCCCTTTGGTAATGGGAGGGGAAGGGGGCCCTCTATCCTACCAAGAGAATTTTCATTCTTAAGCTTTTTGCGCACCACCTCTGGGTGCTGTAGTGCCGATTTTTAGTTCTTTGCGCCGCCCTGTGGTAGGAGACCCTCAAATGGTATAACAAAACCTTCCTTGAAACCCTCCACAAGCAGGGCAGAGTCTTTCTTGTTGTGATATTTGTTGGCTAGCCGCCGGAGCTGTTGTGTGTTGATGGGGGACTTGGCTAACCTGTAGTTGTGCGCTTCCCTTTGTCACCCCCCCTCTCTTGTCTGTCCTAATGTTTTCTCTTTTTCACTTTTTTGTCCCCTCGTGGCTCTTTCTTGCGTCTGCACCCCGCTGCTGGATGTCCTCCGCCACACGCGGAGCATATGAGCTGGAATTTGCAAGAAGCCCCCCATGTGCACTCATTGGAATTGTACTTCCAGCGGATGGCAGCCGGCCACTGGAGGATGGGGGTTTCCAATTATTATATGTTTGGGCCTAGAACTTCTCGTTGCGCCGCTCCATGATGATAACAAGCTGTACTGGGGGAGCAGCACCTTATCACCCCTCCGCAGATTTCCCACCTCCGACGGCGGTTTCCCCCCATTGGGGGGTTTGTAAATCGCCTGGCTCCCCCATTGGTCGGGAGGTTTGGCGCCTCTCGGTCGCACCTTAGGCGCAAAGGGATCCTTACGGTGGCTCAGGGGCTGTTATGGTGCCAGCCCTCGAGGCCCCCTTTGGGGGCGGCCTCTGCAACAGTGGGGGAGTGTCGACGGGAGTGGGTGCAAAGCCTTGTGCCACTGTTACTTGACAGCTAGGATCCAGCGGATTCCCTCCAAGCCAGTCTCTGTCCATAGCGCAACCAGAGACCCAAGGGAATCCAGTCCTCCTACAAATGACAGGATGGATATGGAGCTTAAGATCAGAGAGCAAATGGGAGCAAATGCTTCTGGAACAGAACCATTCTGTGCTGATACTAACACAGCACTCTGATATACACACCAAAGCCATTTGGAGCACAGCCAGCCACCACCACACCACCATGCACAGCATTGCACAAAACTATGAGAAAAAGGCATGCTCTGCAGCCATGCAGATCACACCACACAAAGGCCCCGCACTGCACCGCACACAACCGAGTGAGTAACACACCACAAGTGTGCAGAGCACAGTACACCATCCTACAGATCACACTGTTGTGAGATAAACACGTCACTGTCATGCAGAGAACAGCATACCATCACCCCATCCACAGCAGTGTCACCACTGTGAAAGACAGACCACACATGACAACCATGTTGGGCATAGCACACCACCACCACTCTGAAGAGCACACCAGTGATGCACAGGGGCATAGCACAAGCAGAGCGCATGAGAGGGGCTTAAGGGGCAGTGGAAAGGGGGAGGAATAGGGACTGGTAGGACTACTAAGTGAGATAAACAATATTTTGTAAAATAACATTTTTTCTGACATTCAAAACAGATATTAGAGAGAATGTGTGTATTTCACAGAGTGCTCATGCAAAAAAATCTGAGTTGAAATCTGACAGACACCTCACCATACCCGACTGTAAGCACCTGCACCAAACTATTCATCAGAAAATACATTTATTAGGGAGGTGTAACACCCCAAACACCCCCCCGTAGCCACTCCCCAGATGCACACACATATCACAGCCATGCACAGCATAACAGAGAGCACAGCGCATCATCAGAACTCTGAACAACAGTGTGAGACTCACACACACACCAGTAGGGTCGGGTAATGCTCTTCGCACTGTAATTATCCTGCACACAACTGTAAAAGCCACACCAGAGCTGTTACAAGCATAGTATATCACCATCATGTTGCACATTACTGCAAACTGATGATGAAGAGTCACAAGCATTCGGCGCAGGGCACACAACAACCATCATGCACACTAGTATGACAAGAAAAACAGAAAGGTACAGGGCGCTGTGAGAAACACACCACAACCATGCGAATAACACCACCCACACCAATGGGAGGGCACACCATATTGCATTGCACTACACACTGGTATTACACAGACAAGCAAATGCCAAGCATACTAGTGTGAGAAATACATCTCAGTCTTTTTGATTACTGCTTAACACTACACTTTGAAAAGCACTGCATACCACCGACACGCAAAGGGATGTGAGGAGAACAGCATACCCAGCAAAGAACACTACCTTGAGGAACGGAACAACATGGGTGGATGGCACTGTATACCACAGTGAGGAACAGGAACAGCAATACTGTCAATCAAATCACACGACTACCCTACACTGCATACCACTGAGAGGAACAAAATCAAAGTGCTGTGCGCCACTGCCAGCTGGGGTGCCCCATAGCCTCATGCCATCAGAACACCATGGGGCATATTCTCAAGGAGCCATCGCCGATTTATCGGCACTTTAGCGCCGCAAAAGTGGCGATAGACTTATCGCCCTATTCACAAGCTGGTGCAAACTGCCGACATCGCCAGTTTTCCTGCGATAGCTACCGCAAAACACATCGCCACGGATGAGAGCGACAATTAATGCTAATGATATGCAGAGTAAGCGTACCCGTGCAAAAACACACAAAAACACCACTTCGCGATATTCACAACGAGCAGCCAGATCTGCGATGCGACCCGAAAGCAGGCGATAAGGCGCTTTAGCAGCAGGGATTTAACACCTGCCTTTTACTGGTGTTATAAAAGGGGATGATGGACGGAACGTTTGAGCCAATCAAACACTCACCCCCAGTCAACTGATCTGGGTTAAATCCATCATCATTCTTTAGCTCACTCCACCACCCCAGTTCAGACATGGCCATATGCAAATCAGTCTGACCCTGTGCCTCATGGGAACAGTCCAGCCCGAACTGCCAAGCCATGTCTTCCCTGGACCGGAAACAAGCATCCTAGGACCGGTTTCTGGCATTCCAGCCGTCATCAGCCAGGCTTGCTTGGATCCAGTGGCAAAGTGAGCAAGGGACCCACGTCTGGGCATACCCCCGCCAACTTAGGGCGAACAAAGCGATACAAAAGGGGAATGCCAGAAACCGGTCCTAGGATGCTTGTTTCCGGTCCAGGGAAGACATGGCTTGGCAGTTCGGGCTGGACTGTTCCCATGAGGCACAGGGTCAGACTGATTTGCATGTGGCCATGTCTGAACTGGGGTGGTGGAGTGAGCTAAAGAGTGATGATGGATTAAACCCAGATCAGTTGACTGGGGGAGAGTGTTTGATTGGCTCAAGCGTTCCGTCCATCATCCCCTTTTGTATCGCTTTGTTCGCCCTAAGTTGGCGGGGGTATGCCCAGACGTGGGTCCCTTGCTCACTTTGCCACTGGATTCAAGCAAGCCTGGCTGATGACGGCTGGAATGCCAGAAACCGGTCCTAGGATGCTTGTTTCCGGTCCAGGGAAGACATGGCTTGGCAGTTCGGGCTGGACTGTTCCCATGAGGCACAGGGTCAGACTGATTTGCATGTGGCCATGTCTGAACTGGGGTGGTGGAGTGAGCTAAAGAGTGATGATGGATTAAACCCAGATCAGTTGACTGGGGGAGAGTGTTTGATTGGCTCAAGCGTTCCGTCCATCATCCCCTTTTGTATCGCTTTGTTCGCCCTAAGTTGGCGGGGGTATGCCCAGACGTGGGTCCCTTGCTCACTTTGCCACTGGATTCAAGCAAGCCTGGCTGATGACGGCTGGAATGCCAGAAACCGGTCCTAGGATGCTTGTTTCCGGTCCAGGGAAGACATGGCTTGGCAGTTCGGGCTGGACTGTTCCCATGAGGCACAGGGTCAGACTGATTTGCATGTGGCCATGTCTGAACTGGGGTGGTGGAGTGAGCTAAAGAGTGATGATGGATTAAACCCAGATCAGTTGACTGGGGGAGAGTGTTTGATTGGCTCAAGCGTTCCGTCCATCATCCCCTTTTGTATCGCTTTGTTCGCCCTAAGTTGGCGGGGGTATGCCCAGACGTGGGTCCCTTGCTCACTTTGCCACTGGATTCAAGCAAGCCTGGCTGATGACGGCTGGAATGCCAGAAACCGGTCCTAGGATGCTTGTTTCCGGTCCAGGGAAGACATGGCTTGGCAGTTCGGGCTGGACTGTTCCCATGAGGCACAGGGTCAGACTGATTTGCATGTGGCCATGTCTGAACTGGGGTGGTGGAGTGAGCTAAAGAGTGATGATGGATTAAACCCAGATCAGTTGACTGGGGGAGAGTGTTTGATTGGCTCAAACGTTCCGTCCATCATCCCCTTTTGTATCGCTTTGTTCGCCCTAAGTTGGCGGGGGTATGCCCAGACGTGGGTCCCTTGCTCACTTTGCCACTGGATTCAAGCAAGCCTGGCTGATGATGGCTGGAATGCCAGAAACCGGTCCTAGGATGCTTGTTTCCGGTCCAGGGAAGACATGGCTTGGCAGTTCGGGCTGGACTGTTCCCATGAGGCACAGGGTCAGACTGATTTGCATGTGGCCATGTCTGAACTGGGGTGGTGGAGTGAGCTAAAGAGTGATGATGGATTAAACCCAGATCAGTTGACTGGGGGAGAGTGTGTGATTGGCTCAAGCGTTCCGTCCATCATCCCCTTTTGTATCGCTTTGTTCGCCCTAAGTTGGCGGGGGTATGCCCAGACGTGGGTCCCTTGCTCACTTTGCCACTGGATTCAAGCAAGCCTGGCTGATGACGGCTGGAATGCCAGAAACCGGTCCTAGGATGCTTGTTTCCGGTCCAGGGAAGACATGGCTTGGCAGTTCGGGCTGGACTGTTCCCATGAGGCACAGGGTCAGACTGATTTGCATGTGGCCATGTCTGAACTGGGGTGGTGGAGTGAGCTAAAGAGTGATGATGGATTAAACCCAGATCAGTTGACTGGGGGAGAGTGTTTGATTGGCTCAAACGTTCCGTCCATCATCCCCTTTTGTATCGTTTTACTGGTGTTAAGCAGGACGACACCCTGCAGTATGAAAGGGAGCCCAGCCCAGAGCCACATCTGAAGACCAACACATGTCATGGATCTAATGATCATGCAGCTCGGAGACCCAAGAGGTCCACAACACCCACCGCCACCACCCCCAGGCCCCCCTCCCACCCCCCCCTCCCCGGACTACCACCGAGGCAGCGCAGAACAAGACAGCTGACCTTCCGAAAAAGGCATGGCCCCTCAGCCACACATTTGCAGAATGTGGGGAGAGGTGGGAACCAAGTATGTGTGACGGAGGCAAGTCACCCATGAATAAAGAATGTACACAATGCCAAGTGTGGCGGTGATGTGCTGGACAGACATCAGTATGCAGAGCACAGACATGTCCCTGTGGACATATACTGCTGGTGTGTGCAGTGTTGTGGACAGTGGACGCAACCATCTTACCTCAGGCAGTGGGGAAGACCTCGTTCATGTAGCTGTGTCATCCCACCTGTACACGGAAGCGGAGTGGGCTGGTCCGGCGTACGCCACACCAGTGTAGGAGTGTGAATAAATAGACCGGGGCTCTGGGCGTGGTTCACTTCCGGGATGGCCAACGCATCTGCCAGGGTGGCGCCCCTCACCCTGCCACGAGCCCGCCGCTGTGACCGCCAGCCTCCTCAGCCGATCGCTGCCTTCCGCGACACAAGCCCCCAGCGGACCCAGCGGCACAACACTGCGGAGTAATGTGTGTGCTGACTACTGCCTTCGGCCTACACTGCAGTCAGCAGGTCCCCCACGTCAAATGACGCATCATCGATGGCCGCGCACCCGTTGAGCGCTTCAGGTGCCACCAACTCAGTGCACCACAAGTCATCGCCACGTGGCTGTGGACACTTTCTGACCCCTGCTCTGGCCTACACTGCGGTCATCAGGTCCCACAACTCAAATAGAGTCTTCATTCATGGCTGGCGCAGTTCAGTAGGCAACAGACATTGCTTCCAGGGCGGCCCGCCCGGACGACGCATCATCGCAGGCACGCACCCGCCGAGCGCTTCCGGTGCCACGAACTCAGTGCAGCTCAAGTCATGGACCCTTTATGATTGAATCTGTGTGTGTGATCCGATGATCACTGTTCTAGTTGTTGCCAGCACCAACCACTCCCTGAGGGCTAGCTTACACTCACCCCACACCCATCCAGCACAGGTGTCACTGGACATGTGAACCTGGTAATAAAAAGGGGCCGGGCGCACGTGCCCGTAGCCAGTTCCACCATACATCTAAGTGTGTCTGTGTGGTCATTATGTATGCGTGATGGCCCCTGGACCTACCACATCACATCGTGCTGTGGACAGCGGACGCAAGCATGTCACCTCAGGCAGTGGGTAAGACCTTGGACATGTAGCTTTGTCGTCCCCCCCTGTAAGCGTAAGCGGAGTGGGCTGGGCCGGCGTACGTCAGTCCAGTGCAGGGGTGTGTAGAATTAGCCCGGGGCTCAGGGCGTGGTTCAGTTCTGGCCTGGACAAGGAAGTCACCAATGCGTGTGTCTCTGTTGTAGTGTCGGCGCCACCCGGCCCGCAATTGACAATGTTGCAATGTAGCATGCACCCGGAGGGCGGTCTCGCACGAACGGAGAAATGAAGGAGCGCAAGACCGCTCGGGGTCTTGGCTCATACATGCCAAGTGTTGGGTGTATCTGCATTGCCGCAGCATGAGGCAAATGCCTAGCCTTAATCGTAGCGCGAGTTCAGCCAGGCATGAACTCTACATCTGTGTCCGCACTATCCTTACCATAGGCCTACACTCACGTGGCCGCCCACCTTCAATGGACAACATCACAGTGACGTTGTCAGGCCTGTGGACATGCACAGACAGGCATGACAATGGTGTGCCGTTGGAGTGCAAGTGATGCAACCGCGCAGCGTACACAAGTGAATAGGCTCGGGGGGAGGGAGGAGCAGCTGTGAGGCAACGTAACACACAGTGATGCCGCTCATTTGCCACATGCAAGTCATGTCAAACATGAATCCCAAAGTCGCACACAACCCACCCCACACCCAACAAGCCACATCACAATTCCTGAATGCAAGCAGATGACAAACTGACATTAGGGATGAAAGCTCCTTTGTCTGAACTATCAGGCGGAAGCACATCTGCACATCCGACCTCAGAATTGCATGTTCCCGGCACCCCCTGACAGATACGATAGCAGTTGAGGACGACTCCCACACTACGCACAGCCCGACGACAGACCAACGTATACACACCCCACACACAGAAGTCCTTGCTCAGAGTTATCTTGCATGGAATGGCCTTCACACTTACTCCCACACCATCCCAGGCGTACAACCGTTGCACACTTAAACAACTCATTGATCCGAGCTGTGGCATTTCATCCACAGAACTGGCGCATGTCAGACCAGTGCCGCTTCAACCAGGGCCACTAACGCAATGGCAGAACATCCCGGACACATGCACAACCCCTGTCACATGGAACTGTACCGTGCACGTATGCTGCATTTACTGGGGGCACTGCCATTGGTAGTGCTGCGGGTCAGTTACCGGCTAAGCTTCCGCCTTGCCAACGTCACCTGCGTTCAGCCTGTGTTGCATTGTCGATCGTGCATATTCGAGTGGTCCATGGATGTCTGCCTATCCAACAGGATGGTAGCCGAACTGGATTTCGACATGTGTGTGCGCCCCCTGTTTTCCCACGACCAGGAGTGTCACCGTGATACCCGTCTATGGGATGCCTGGATACTTGGCATACATGCTGGCAGCTGGACCTGGGAAATTGCAGAACTCCTTGTGTGCAGTGACCACATTGAGCCGCTCCCCTATTGGGCTGTAGTGCTAATTGGTGACAGGGGGTGGACGCAGCACATCTGTCCGGACCTGCTAATGGCTAGCCTCGCCATCCTGTTCGATGGAGTCGACAACGACCTCATGTTGGAAATGATTGCCTATGAAGCTGCAATCGCTTTCATGGACGTGTAACTACGTACCTGCAGCCACAACAGTTTGGAACCCATTGCACATGTCCCAACACATTGTTGCATCTTGGGGTTCTGGTCACATATCCCACGACAACAGTGTACATGGCTGCATTCGCCTGGACCCCGAATACGTGGGCGGACAACCACGCGGGGTAACACGCACCTGTGAAAGGTGAGGCACTCCCCCGGAGTGGACAGCGGCACTTGGCAACGTTCCTCATTCTGACATACTGCTGCATTGGTCCGCATGTTGTGGCACTTCTCTTGCCCGTACTGACACGCATATGCTAATAAAGTCTACGCACATTCACTTGTATTCAACTGTGATGTGAGTTGTTTTGAATGACGATGTGTGTCTCACTGCCTATCTGGGTCACGGCCATACATGCGCATTGATAGCATTGCCCAGGGAGTACAATTTCTGTGGAATCACTGTCCCTACATTCATCAATACTTTCATGCTTAACTGATCAGGGCCATGACACATCAGTGTGAATTTGAATGTTTTATTCGCATTCAGTGGGGTGTTTAAGCTGGACCAGTACAGGGCCATGCAAACCCCACTTTACATTGTCGCCCCATGGAGGGCCAGCCAGAGTCCTTTAGGGATGGACAGGTTCACCGGAAGAGGAAGACTTCAGTCCACAGTGTGATTGCTGTGTCATTGGTAACCAATCCAAATATGGCAGTCCATGTCGAGGTCCAAGGTGAGTGTCGCTGAGTATAACGGGGGACAGTGGAAGATGTTATTCCAGGGCATGTTGCAGAGGGCAGAAACAAGCTGAAACAGGCCATATGGCGGTGATGTATTCTACCACTTCAATCTTACCACCAAGCCAGATTCATCATCATCTTCGTCCTCTGATGTGTCAGGTGCCTCACATGTGGGTGGTGGTGTTTGGTCTGCCGCACTGTGTGGCACTGACACTTCAGGGGGTGGAGATGTGGATGGAGTAGTAGCAGCAGCAGTCATCCGCGCCAGGTCATGTGGCGGCAATGCCATGATGAGGATCTGCAGGGCATGGAAGATCCCAGCCAATCATTCCGCATGCATCCGCTCCATGTTCTCCATGATCCTCCGCATGTGCCCCAACTCCCGGCTGACATCGCTGGAGCCACTCTGACTAGACACTTGTTCTTGTCTCCGAGTCATGACTCCAGCGATGTCAGCCATGGATTGTTGGAGAGCATGGAGTGGACAGTGGGTGTCCATTAGGGACTGTAAGTGGACCCTGATGGGACTTAGTCACCCACGTATGGCATCTAGTTTGGCTGCCATGAGGTCGAACCCCACCCGCAGCTGATCAGCCAACTTCTCCTGGCACCCTAACACACGGCGTTGGAATGCCATGTGTTGGTCGTGGGGGTCCTGGGAGATAGCCGTGGTGGTGGGTGCTTCCTGCTGTGTGGTCTGTGCAGGGGGTGGGGTCTCCTCGATGCAGCTGGGCTGCCCTGCTCCTGGAGGTGGGGTGCCGAAGCTGTCCATGAGCTGCTGGAGGGCGTCGGTGTCGATGTTGGGGAGGTCCTCTTCGTCATCAGTGCTGAGTTGTTGTGTCTGCTCTGCAGGAGGTGTTGATTCTCCCTCTGCAATGTGAAGGGTAGATGCAGATTGACACTGTGTTCACATGTATGTTCACGCATTGTACAAGTTTACTAACGGACTGCATGACAATGTACATTGTGACTGTTTGTGAAGAGATGCCTATTTGATGCGGGACAGTTGACATTTCTACACCATCAGGGATGTGAGGTTGTACTTGTCCATTGTCATCTCACAGTTTCCTGCTATGCCAAATGCGAATGGCCATTTTCTACACACAAGCGGCAGCAGTTGTGTCCTCTGTTCTGTTGTGAGAGTGTTGCAGTTTGTACCACATTGTTGTCAATGTTGAGGTGCTCTGATTCTTATGTGTGTGTGCTGCATTGTGGGTGTGTTGCCCCTTCAGCTCTGATTTGGCTGGCCCTTCTCCCTTTCAGACGGTGTGCCTTTCACTTCTGTGCTTATACAGTGCTGAGATGTTGCAGACTTGGGTAAATTGGGCTCTTGGTCGGAGTTGTGACTCTTGGGCATGGTTTGTCCGCAGATGTGCTCTACTTAATTGTGCATGTGTGCCATCGTGCCCATCTCCCCCGTCCTGCAGTCCCTGGTCGTTACTCACCCTGTTGCTGTTGGCTCAGGTCATGTTGTGCAGTGTCCGGTCCACCAACTCCTGCCACCGTCTCCCCAATGATGACTCGGGTCACCATTTCCTCCATCTCATCCAGCTCCTGGTGTGTCGCTGGACTCCCACCTCCAGTCTGCATTGCTGCTCTCAGGTTGGCAGCGATTTTCAGCTTGGTTTTGTGCTTCACATCAGTCCAGCGCTTCTTGCAGTCGTCCACTTCCCTTCTCTTCACTCCGACTGCATTCACCTTGGCCAAGATGGACTGCCATATTGTATTTTTAGTTGCCAATGTCACAGTGGAGGTGATGAACAGTTGGTGGTGGTGTTCTGTTACCTCCGTAATGAGGGTCCTGTTTTCCTTTTCTTTTTTCAGAAAAGCAGTAGTTACAATCAATCCAAGGAGAATAAAAAAATGAAAAAAAAATGAAAAGAACTTAATAGCCAAATACAATACCTAATTTTTGACCCCCGGTGAAACTTAGTATAAATATACTTTCAATTTAAGAAGGCTTAAGAGAAGCCAGAAGAAAAGAGAGACGCATGAGCGAAAGAGAGAAAATAAAAAAGAGAGAGAAAAAGAGGACAGAAAAAAAAGAAGAAATAATGAAATACATGGAAGGAGACCCATTCCATCCAACAGATGTGTTCGATATTCCTATTTCCGCTACTGTTCCATCAGGAGCCCCCAAACTTGAAGACCCCTTTTCTTCGCTCTCCTGCCCTTACATTTATACAATGCCATCTCCAAATTAAACACATGAAAGAGTCTGGCATACCAAGCCTGATATGTCGGAGGGTCTTCGTCCTCCCATTTTGAGGCAATCACTATACGGAAAATTGCTGTTGCCATAAAACATAGATAAACTTGGGTCAGTTCTAACTGTAAGGTCTCATCACAGCCAAGTAACAACAAAGTTGAAGTTAATGGGACCGCCCGCCCTATATTTTGATGCAAGAACGTTTCAATCCCATGCTTCAATATATTCAGTTTACAGCAATCGGAAAACATGTGGACCATATCTGCAGGACCCTGTCCACATCTTGGGCAGTTGTTGGTTTCCTTTTTCCCCCACGCCCACAATTTAGCCGGCGTAAAATAAAGTCTGAATACTGTTTTAAAGTGTTGAGCTTTAAGATTGGCTGATAAAAAGTACCATTTTAGACAGTTTTAAAGATCTACACAGATCCACATCCTGATTATCCAATTTGTCCGCCCACCCACTTTCTGATCTGACTATATCATCAGGATTAGCATCCATCAGCATTGAGTTCAAATCGTTAACTCGGGGCTGCCTGTAAACTAGGCATTCTAAAAGCGGAATTCGAGCCAGGCTAGTAAGCTGTGATACGACCGGTTTAATTGTCTCCCTTATTTGTACGTACTTAAATAATGTCCTAGGGTCTACCCCATATCGTTCCTGAAGCTCTCCAAATGACATAACTCCATTCAGATTGGTAATATCTCCTATATTGTTAATTCCCGCCTGCTCCCAGATTCTGCCTATTTTGTCGTAAAGTGGGGCCGAGAAAATTGATGAGCGCCATCGTGACAAATACCTCTGAACTTTTGGAATTTTTATAATTTTACCGGCCTTACGCCAAACGTTCCAGGCTGCTCTTAGGGGTTTGAAACGCGTTTTCTTATAGTAGCTCCCCTCCAGCTGCCTCAGTACTGACCCTGGTGCGGAATCTCCAATGGCTAATTCATAAATGGAAGGCGGGGTCTCTTTATCCAGGTCTACTGACGTTGTCTCGGCCCTAATTTTAGGTTTAAATAAAATAGTCATTTGCTGCAGCGTTGTAGCCCAATAGTAATATAAAAGATTAGGAACAGCCAACCCCCCTCGGTCTTGTGGTAGAGTCATTAATTTCAATGATCTCCTAATCTTCTTGTAACCCCATATAAATTGTGAAAAGATCCCCTCTATTTTTTTTAAGGGGGAATTTGAAGGTTCCAATGGTATGCAGCGGAGTAGATAAAAAAAATTAGGGAACATTGTCATCTTTATGACATTAGCTCTTCCGATAATGGATAGATGTAAATTATCCATTCTCTTTAAATCTCCACCTATCTTTTTTAAGAGAGGGACCGAATTAATATCCCAAATAGTCCCAACTTCCGCTGCTATATTTATCCCTAAATATGTGTCTGCCTCCGTACTCCGTGGATCCTGACATTGCATGGATTTGGAGCAGACCATTTTTGTTTTGTCAGTATTTAAACCATAGCCCGACTGATTTCAAATTCCGAGGCCAGAGTTTCAATCCTTCCTATTGCACCTAGTGGGTCAGGGGTGACGACTGCAATATCGTCGGCATAAGCTAACACTTTGGTATTGTAACCCCTGACCACTATCGGTTTGATTGCCTGATCGTTTAGCATTGATCTGATTAAGGGATCTATATAGAGCGCGAAGAGGATAGGGGAGCAGGGGCAACCCTGCCTTGTGCCACGAGTGATCTTAACCCTTCCCGACTCCCTCCCCATCAACTGTATTTTCACATAAGATTGTACATACATTGCTCTAAGGGCAGTTAATATACGTGGGCAAAAGCCATTAGATCTTAAATTCTTCCACAGGTATGCCCATTCAACCTGATCAAAGGCTTTTTGCGCGTCCAGCAGTATCAAAGACATCTGCTCGCCTGTAGCTTCCGCTATATTAAATAATGAAATTACCCTTCGGACATGATCTGTTGTCCCTCTGCCCGGGATAAAGCCATGCTGCCATGGACTTACCAGGGAGGCAATTATTTTTGATAATCTGAGCGCAATAATCTTGGAGTATAATTTCTCATCAGCATTAATCAATGAAATTGGTCTATATGAAGCTGGATCCTCTGCGACCTTTCCCTTCTTCAGGAAAATAACTATGTTGGTCTCCTGCCAAGATTGGGGTGGAATCCCCTTCTGTTGTACAGCTAAAAACAAGTCTAGCAGAAGAGGGGCTAATTCTATCTGTAAAGCTCTATAGATCTCCATCGGAATCCCATCTGGGCCCGCCGCCTTACCCGAGGCCATCGTCTGAAGTGCCTCAATAACCTCATTTATTGAAATGTCTTCTTCTAGCTCCTGAATCAGAGGGGGCATTACATCCGTTCCTGTGCCTATTGTCATTGGTGTACAGTCCCTGGAGCAATACAAATCCTGGTAAAAATCAGCGAATATTTTTAATATATCTTGGGGCTCAGTAGCTATTTTACCATCCTTCCCATTTAGCCTTAAGATATTATTTGCGGCTGCCCTTTGTTTTAGGCGAAGTGCCAAGTGTTTCCCCGTCATCTCTCCATATTCATAATTATCCCGCACACGAGTTTGGAACCTTTCAGCAGCTATTTTATTAAAAAACCCATTAATGTTGGCCTTAGTTCTGATGACTTTTAACTCTAAATGCAATTGTAGCTCAGTCTGTTTTTGAGCTATGGCTGCCATATGCTTTTCCTCATATTTACTCAACTCCTCTGTGAGTGTATGTATTGCCTCCCTCTGTTTTTTCCTATGAGACCCCCCAAAGCTAATTATTTCCCCCCTGAGTCCTGCTTTAAACGCATCCCATACATTTTCTCTCGAGGTACTAAACCTATTTATATCGTAGAACTGCCGGGTCCACCCCCTGATATGTTCTGTAAATCCTTCGGTGGCCAATAGTTTCCTGTCAAAGGTCCACTTTGTAAATGCTCTTGCGTGCCCCGGGGCCTCAATGTCCAGCAACAGAGGGTTGTGATCCGACAGGACCTTAGGCAGTTTCCTGATGTGTGCTCCATCTATAAGAGAGGTGGAGGCATAAAAGTAATCGAGCCTGACGTACTTCCTGTGTGGGCACAAGAAATAGGTATACTCTGGGTCCCCTGATTTTTTATAAGACCACATATCCACTAACCCGTGGCTGTCCACCAGTGCCTTTAAGGCTTTGAAGACTTGTGGCTTCCTCCCCTGATACCCTCCCCTAGCAGGGCAACATGCGTCTAGATGGATATTAAAATCGCCACAGATAATAAGGGGGGATGGCCAGGAGGCAAGCTCAATTTCAAGTTCTGACAGCAGGCCCGCGTCATCTAAATTTGACCCATAGATTGTACATAATGTAATTAAAGCAATTGCCAATCTACCCCTCTTATCTGATAACATTCGCTTAATGGGTGGCATCCGGTTAGAGACATGGATTGCCACCCCTCTGGTATTGGTAGACTGAGATGAGCAGATTACCTGGACATACCCTGGGATGACGTTGAGCCCTCTCTTCTGCCAAGGTATATGGGTTTCTTGTTGACATATGACATCAGCACCTAGTGCTCGCAACACCTCCCCTGTCCTGCCTCTCTTTCCCCTATCATTCAGCCCCCCAATATTTACAGTGCAAATAGTCAGCCTACCCATCCCTACAATTACCTTGGTACCTGGGTTGCCCCTTGAGCCATTCCTTCAAATTACCTTCAGTCCACCTCTTTATTTTGCAACAATAATCTGCTTTTCTGAGTTTTATGAATTTTTTGCCCCCTCACCACCCAACCGCCCTCCCTCTCCCACCCGACCCTCCCCCCATCCTCGCCCCCTCCCCCCCTCCCCCCTCCCTGCTTTGTGAAGCAACAGACCTATCTAGGTCTGTTGGTGATGAGCGGTAGTGCCCTCCCTATGGTGACATATATAATACATATTTGTGACTTTATGCCCCGCCTGTGCCTTCAATTCCTCCTCTCCCTCTTAACTATTATTGCCTACCCCACCCTACTCAAAGCCGTGTGCAGACGAAATGAAAGAGAAAAAACAATCAAGAGCACGGAATAGACAAGCAGCTAATATGCTAAATGTCCCCATTTAGTCATGATTATTCCTGAAAAATTCAAGTGGTTTCTACACCATAGTAAAACGAGTTGAAAAAAAAAGGGGTCATCTCCCCCCTGCATTTAGAAACTCCTTGGCCTTGATCTCCGACGTGAAGAATCTAGTCTGATCCTTCCAGATCACTTTCAGTCAGGCCGGGTTTAGAAGGAAGGCCTGTGCACCCTTCTCCTGGATCTGGGTAATCATTTGACGTAAACGCCATCGTCGTTCCACTGTGATGTGGCAAAAGTCTGGCATAGTGAAGAACAAGAACCCATCCACCATACACTGTGCTTCTGATCTAGCCTTCTCGAACACATTTTGTCTCAATAAATAATTACCAAAATAGACCAGGAATGCCCGTGGTTTGGCGTCTAGGCGGACTGGCTGCCGTATATTGAACGGAACTCGATGTGCCCTTTGTATTTCCTGGGGCCAGTTCCACCCTTCCAATTCTGGGAAGGATTTTTGCAGTAGCTGAACCATGTATAATCGTGCATCTGACCCCTCCTTTCCCTCCAGAATACCAAGGAATCGCAAATTGTTCCTTCTCTGGCGGTTTTCACTTTCTTCTAACTTCCACTGGATGTCCGTAAGTTGTGCCTCATGTGCCTCCACTTGCCCCTTTGATCCTGCTATATCCACCTCCAATGAAGCTGTTCTTGACTCTAACTCCGTCATCCGGTCACTGATATCGTTACAGGTTCTTGCGATTTTCCTTACTGCCCCTTGAAGTTTCCGAGCGGCATTCTGTGAACGTTTGCTCTCCGTTCGGGCTTCTTCGCGGTGCGCAACTACACACTGCAAAATAGATTCCAATGTGGGGGGAGCTGCAGTAGTTTCTTCACTGGTGGGCTGATTACTGTTCCCCACCAATTGATCTCCGAGAGAATAGTCCCACCTCAGATCCGTTTGCCTTGGATTGTCAGTTTTGCCCACTCTGGAGTATGTCTTCAGTGTGGTAGCGATAGTTTCCCTGCCGCTGGTACCAATGCCGGATGCACTATCCTCCTCACTTGATTCTGCATTGGACCCGGTGTCTGAGCCCAGACCTGACCATGTGGCATCTGATAGTGAATAAAAGTCATTCGCTTCTGAGTCAATATCCCTCTCCCTACCATCCTGTGGGGTTCTGTGAATCCTTAGGAGCCCCACAGGTTCTTTTAACTTCCCCCTTGGTTCTTCTGCAGTGAGGTACCGCTCAGCTCCCCCTGGAAGGTCATTCAGACACTTATTTGTGCTCTTTTTTCCACCCCCGCGTTCTTCCCCTTCTTATTTGGGTTCTCTTGTCTTAGTCGGATTATTGGTTGGCTTACTTCCTCCTGCTGTATCTCAATACGCCCGGAAGCCACTGTGTCCTGCCAATTATTTCCAACATCTACCTCGCCCGAGCTCTCAGCAATATGCACTACTGGCGCTATTACATGAACTTGCCCCCCCTGTAGTGTCTGCTCTTCGGAACTCTCCTTGGGCCCGACGTCAGGCCGCCCTTTTAGTTGCTGGTACAATGTCTTGCCATCCGAAGGCTCCCCTGCTCCCCCGTCTCCCCTGGACCCATGGGTGGCTTACCGATCGGTTTCCGGCTCTGTCCGCTTCCTTCGACAGGGGCCTCTGTCCGCTCGCTCGGCTGGTCGACTCCTTGCGCTGCAGAACTGTTCCCAGCCCCCCTGAGCATATCGATGACTGTAGCGGCAGTACGAGGTGGCTGGGGCTGCGCGCCCGCGCCCCTCCCCTTCCCGTCTGGGATATTCTCCACCCGGGTCTTCTGCCTGCGTCCCTGAGCCTGAGCCGTAGCGGGGCGGGAGCGGGAGCCGTCTCTGATTCTGCCGCACTTCTCTGCGGGGATTCCTGGGGGCCAGTCTGAAGCGTCGCACCTCTGCCTTTCGCGCCAGCCTTGGGGCCCATGATGATCAAACCGGCTGTGGATCCGCAGTCCCTGCTCCACCTCGGGGTGCGGGATAGCTCTTGCTCAAAGCCTCTACAGCCAGCAATCAGCTGTTCCGCAATCTCTGCCAGAACCACGACCCAGCACTTCAATCCCGGTAAGGTGCGACCAGTCTCTGCCCAGTCACTTGCACCGCTGCTTTCCACTTGGGGGCATGCCATTCTAGCCTTTCAGCATAATTTATTTAAACAGAATCGTGCCGTCACCTCGGGAGCCACCTACGACCGACTTCACTCGGCCGCCATCTTGCTTCTGAGATTCAGAACATCCTAGAGAGGGTCCTGTTTTCCTGCGGACTGAAACGCGAGTTCCTCTTATTCTTCTCCTTGCCCTTCCCTGTCCCCGAGGTCCCAGGCTGGTCCTCCATGGGGCTTGTGGGGTTCTGGTTGTCCTCTGTACTTGCTCCGGCTCCCTCTATGGTGCTTCGCAGTTGTTTGTATTTTGTAGGTGTTTTTTTTTGCCGCTTTTATAGTGATTGTTCCCGCCTTACTTGTGGAACTTGCGGGCCTGGCACTTCTTTTCGCTGGATTTTTATCGCAGTTGGGCCCATCGCAACTTTTTTCACGTTCAGGTTTCCTTTTTTATCGCCGTCGCGGTAGTTGTATCGCAGACATTTGAGGCGTTCTCGGGAAACTATCGCATGTTACCGCCGTGTTGGGAATACGATGTTGACACAGAGTTATTTTCCCGTGATAGATGGCGATATGGAAAATTTCGTTAGCCTATTTTGGCGATGTTTATCGCACGTTCTTGTGAATATCCCCCCGTGTTTCTAGTGCTCTGGATTTCAGAACAAATCATTATTATACGGTTTACCCCTCCGAATGAAAACAACTTCCAGGATACTTTAGGTTGCCAAATGAAAGCTCAAAAATCGAAACATGATGTCCTGACAACATGGAGAGAGGCGGCTACAGTAACTACGAGGAACAAACGCATACGGTATACAAATATATAGAAGGATTAAGAACCATAAACACCAGTGCCATGCAGGGCACTGTACACCACTTCAAGGCATAGCCACAAACAGGTCCATATTTCCATGCTACATAAAAAAGGCCATGGCAGAGGAAGTGTAACATTGTGCACAGGGACAGACTGGGAACCCAAAGCAGCTCTGGCAAATTTTGCCAGACCAGCCCTCCTAGGGTGCATAGTGAACAAGTGTAGTGAGCGAGCCTGATGACTGCTTGAGGGTTTGGGCGGTCGCCCCCCCCAAACAAAATATTGTAAAAAGGAAGACCACATAGGTGCATTTCACAACACATTTTAAATTACATATTTAATTGTAGTAACTTTCAGAGCATAGTAAATAGTAACTTAGGACATTAGAAACCAGGTCAGAAAGCATAGGAATGTCACACATAAGCTCCTATGCCATAAACCGTGTAAATGTCACACATTAGAACCCAGGTCAGAAAGCATAGGAATGTCACACATAAGCTCCTATGCCATAAACCGTGTAAATGTCACACATAAGGACCCAGGCCAGAAAGCATAGGAATGTCACACATAAGCACACAAGTCATAAACCGTGTAAATGTCACACATAAGCACCCAGGCAAGAAAGCATGGAAATGTCACACATGAGCACACAGGCCATAAACAGTGGAGATGTCACACATAAGCCCTCAGGCCAGAAAGCATGGAAATATCACACATAAGCACCCAGGCCATAAACTGTGGAAATGTCACACATCAGCTCCCAGTCCAGCAAGCATTGGAATGTCATACATAAGCCCTCAGGCCATAAACCGTGGAAATGTCACAAATAAGCACCCAGGGCTGAAAGCATGGAAATATCACACATAAACACCCAGTGCTGAAATCATGGACATGTCACATATAAGCACTCAGGCCAAAAAGCATGGAAATGACACACATAAGCACCCAGGCCTGAAAGCATGGGAATGTCACACATAAGCACCCAGGACAGAAAGCATGGGAATGTCACACATAAGCCCTCAGGCCAGAAAGCATGGAAATGTCAAAAATAAGCACCCATGCCATAAACTGTGAAAATGTCACACTTAAGCTCCCAGAAAGCAAGGGAATGACACACATAAGCAAACACAAGGAGATGATGGACGGAGCGCTGAAACTTTTCAGACACTCACCCCCAGTCACAGATCTGGGTTGAATCCATCATCGTTCTTTAGCTCACTTTGCCACCCCAGTTCAGACACAGCTATATGCAAATCAGTCTTGACCCTGTGCCTCATGGGAACAGTCCAGCCCAAACTGCCAAGCCATGTCTTCCCTGGACCGGAAACAAGCATCCTGGGACCGGTTTCGGGCTATCAGCCCTCATCAGCCAGGCTAGCTTGAATCCAGTGGCAAAGTGAGCAAGGGACCCACGTCTGGGCATACCCTGCCAACTTAGGGCGAACAAAGCAAACACAAGGAGATGATGGACGGAGCGCTGAAACTTTTCAGACACTCACCCACAGTCACAGATCTGGGTTGAATCCATCATCGTTCTTTAGCTCACTTTGCCACCCCAGTACAGACACAGCTATATGCAAATCAGTCTTGACCCTGTGCCTCATGGGAACAGTCCAGCCCGAACTGCCAAGCCATGTCTTCCCTGGACCGTACACAAGCATCCTGGGACCGGTTTCGGGATAACAGCCCTCATCAGCCAGGCTAGCTTGAATCCAGTGGCAAAGTGAGCAAGGGACCCACGTCTGGGCATACCCTGCCAACTTAGGGCGAACAAAGCAAACACAAGGAGATGATGGACGGAGCACTGAAACTTTTAAGACACTCACCCCCAGTCACAGATCTGGGTTGAATCCATCATCGTTCTTTAGCTCACTTTGCCACCCCAGTTCAGACACAGCTATATGCAAATCAGACTTGACCCTGTGCCTCATGACACACATAAGCCCTCAGGCCAGAAAGCATGGGAATGCCACACATAAGCACCCAGGCCAGAAAGCATAGGAATGTCACACATAAGCACACAAGTCATAAACCGTGTAAATGTCACACATAAGCACCCAGGCAAGAAAGCATGGCAATGTCACACATGAGCACACATGCCATAAACAGTGGAGATGTCACACATAAGCCCTCAGGCCAGAAAGCATGGAAATGTCACACATAAGCACCCAGGCCATAAACTGTGAAAATGTCACACATCAGCTCCCAGTCCAGCAAGCATTGGAATGTCATACATAACCCCTCCGGCCATAAACCGTGAAAATGTCACAAATAAGCACCCAGGGCTGAAAGCATGGAAATATCACACATAAACACCCAGGGCTGAAATCATGGAAATGTCACATATAATCACTCAGGCCAAAAAGCATGGAAATGACACACATAAGCACCCAGGCCTGAAAGCATGGGAATGTCACACATAAGCACCCAGGACAGAAAGCATGGGAATGTCACACATAAGCCCTCAGGCCGGAAAGCATGGAAATGTCAAAAATAAGCACCCATGCCATAAACTGTGAAAATGTCACACATAAGCTCCCAGAAAGCATGGGAATGACACACATAAGCAAACACAAGGAGATGATGGACGAAGCGCTGAAACTTTTCAGACACTCACCCCCAGTCACAGATCTGGGTTGAATCCATCATCGTGCTTTAGCTCACTTTGCCACCCCAGTTCAGACACAGCTATATGCAAATCAGTCTTGACCCTGTACCTTATGGGAACAGTCCAGCCCGAACTTCCAAGCCATGTCTTCCCTGGACCGGAAACAAGCATCCTGGGACCGGTTTCAGGCTAACAGCCCTCATCCGCCAGGCTAGCTTGAATCCAGTGGCAAAGTGAGCAAGGGACCCACGTCTGGGCATACCCTGCCAACTTAGGGTGAACAAAGCAAACACAAGGAGATGATGGACGGAGCGCCGAAACTTTTCAGACACTCACCCTCAGTCACAGATCTGGGTTGAACCCATCATCGTTCTTTAGCTCACTTTGCCAGTTCAGACACAGCTATATGCAAATCAGTCTTGACCCTGTGCCTCATGGGAACAGTCCAGCCCGAACTGCCAAGCCATGTCTTCCCTGGACCGGAAACAAGCATCCTGGGACCGGTTTCGGGCTATCAACCCTCATCAGCCAGGCTAGCTTGAATACAGTGGCAAAGTGAGCAAGGGACCGATGTCTGGGCATACCCTGCCAACTTAGGGCGAACAAAGCAAACACAAGGAGATGATGGACGGAGCGCTGAAACTTTTCAGGCACTCACCCCCAGTCACAGATCTGGGTTGAATCCATCATCGTTCTTTAGCTCACTTTGCCACCCCAGTTCAGACACAGCTATATGCAAATCAGTCTTGACCCTGTGCCTCATGGGAACAGTCCAGCCCGAACTGCCAAGCCATGCCTTCTCTGGACTGGAAAAAAGCATCCTGGGACCGGTTTCGGGCTAACAGCCCTCAACAGCCAGGCTAGCTTGAATGAAGTGGCAAAGTGAGCAAGGGACCCACGTCTGGGCATACTCTGCCAGCTTAGGGCGAACGAAGCAAACACAAGGAGATGATGGACGGAGCACTGAAACTTTTCAGACACTCACCCCCAGTCACAGATCTGGGTTGAATCCATCATCGTTCTTTAGCTCACTTTGCCACCCCAGTTCAGACACAGCTATATGCAAATGAGACGTGACCCTGTGCCTCATGACACACATAAGCCCTCAGGCCAGAAAGCATGGGAATGCCACACATAAGCACCCAGGCCAGAAAGCATGGGAATGCCACACATAAGCCCTCAGGCCAGAAAGCATGGACATCTCACACATAAGCACCCAGAACATAAACCGTGAAAATGGTACACATGAGCACCCAGGCAAAAAAGCATTGGAATGTCAAGCATAAGCACCAAGGCCAGAAAGCATGAGAATGTCACACATAAGCACCCAGGCCAGAAAGCTTGGGAATGTCACACATAAGCCCCCAGGCCGGAAAGCATGGACATGTAAAAAATAAGCACCCAGGCCATAAACTGTGGAAATGTCACACATAAGCACCCAGGCCGGAAAGCATGGGAATGTCACACATGAGCACACAGGCCATAAACAGTGGAGATGTCACACATAAGCCCTCAGGCCAGAAAGCATGAAAATGTCACACATAAGCACCCAGGCCATAAACTGTGAAAATGTCACACATCAGCTCCCAGTCCAGCAAGCATTGGAATGTCATACGTAAGCCCTCTGGCCATAAACCGTGAAAATGTCACAAATAAGCACCCAGGGCTGAAAGCATGGAAATATCACACATAAACACCCAGGGCTGAAATCATGGGAATGTTGCATTTAAGCACCCAGGCAAGAAAGCATGGAAATGTCACACATAAGCACCCAGGCCAGAAAGCATGGGAATGTGACACATAAGCCCTCAGCCCAGAAAGCATGGAAATGCCAAAAATAAGCACCCAGGCCATAAACTGTGGTAATGTCACACATAAGCACCCAGGCCAGAAAGCATGAGAATGTCAAGCATAAGCACCCAGGCCAGAAAGCATGGGAATGTCACATATAACACCCAGGCAAGAAAGCATGGAAATGTCACATATAAGCACCCAGGCCAGAAAGCATGGGAATGTCACACATAAGCCCTCAGGCCAGAAATAATGGAAATGCCATAAATAAGCACTCAGGCCATAAACTGTGGAAATGTCACACATGAGCACCTAGGCAAGAAAGCATGAGAATGTCACACATAAGCCCTCGGGCCAGAAAGGATGGAAACGTCACACAGAAGCACCCAGGCTAGAAAGCATGGGAATGTCACACATAAACTCCAAGGCCAGATAACATGAGAATGCCACACATAAATCCTCAGGCCAGAAAGCATGGAGATGTTACACATAAGCACCCACGCCGGAAAGCATGGGAAAGTCACACAAAGGCACCCAGGCCAGAAAGTAGCAAGGGAAAACAATGTTGTTGGGTCTCCAGATGGACAAATACGGATAGGACATGGACCATCAACTTTGATATAGCAACTGAGGACTCACAAATTGCTTTCCAATGGCGAGTTGTAGGAGTCCAGCAGTGAATGACTGATGAAGTCTGGTCGGGGGTGGAGACCATAGCGGGCACTCTTAAAGGAGTCCATAGGTGTCTTAGCCCTAATAAGGGGTTGATAAAGAGAATTACAGAACCTACTCTTGGCTCCATAGGCTTGATGACTCACTAGCTGACATTGCTGGTGTTATGATGAAGAAGGACCAACACCACCAGCCTTCTACATCTGACACCATTGAAGTTGTGAGGCAGCCTGGAGCCATCAATACATCCATCCAGTCCCTGAAGGTCAAGATGTACTCCTTCATAGCAACAATGAGTGCCCTCAATAGCAATGTTGTTGCTTTGTTGGCCAATCAGCAAACCCTTGCCAGGGACTACCATGCCGCCTTACTGGCACTCACAAACATTATTGGGAACATGGGTTTTACATATCTGCCTCTGATTCTTGTGGGCCAAAGGCTAGTAACATCACTCAGCTGCCTCCCATTCAAACACCACAGTTTCCAGGAGAGGCAGGACACTCATCAGAGGAGGAAGATGTAGAGTTTACCAGTTTCTGAAGAAGAACGTTTGTGAATGCTCCCTGGTCAGGTTTTCTGACTGCCCGATGTAGGACATCATGCCATCTTCTTTGGAACCCAGCACAGTGCTCTTTGTTTGTGTAGTAGTTTATCTTGTCCAATTGTGCTCAAAAATACTATCCTTCATTTGCTAATGGCAATTTGCACCTCCACACTCATCTCAATAAACACATGCAAATGTTAAGTCACATTTATATCCAAATATATTTGGAAGCACAATACATTAAAATTTGGCATACATGTTGATTTATAAAAAAATATATACTACTCACATGTTTTAATGTGAGGACCAGAACCTTTGTAAAAATAAACAATGCCTAAAACCATTATGAGATTTGTATGGTTGATTCTCAAAAAATGTCATACATAATGGAAATCAAAAACACAAAAACAAACTGAAGAAGATTGACCTAAAGTTAATTGCACATGCTGTTTGTGTATGTCCACCTACAGCAATCACATCCATGTCAATGGTTTAATGGACAATGTGTCTTTTCCCTATGCAACGTCAGAGTGAATCAACAAGATGCCTTTTTTAGATGGACACACAGTAAGATTATTGCAAAGTACACAAATACTTACCACCCATAAATGGGATGTGGGAGGTATTTGACCCCAACACACTGTTCCATTTATCCACATAAATGTTGCAAAGCAATATGACTACATCATTACCTAATGTGATTACCTCACTGCTCACACAAAGGCTCAGCAACAATGCATGTCTCTGAATGGTTGTACCAATACTAGCCAGATACTCATGTCCATATTCCTCATGGATTTGCATTGTACTTGTGCCACACAAGGGTGCACAAGGCCAACCCAATATCTTGAATGACAGTAACTAAGACATGCAAGGGCACCTTGCCTGGCCCTGTGTATTCTGATAAATGTGGAGTAATGCAGCACAGGCCAAAATAGCTGACAGATGTTACTCTAACCAGGGGACTATCACACATGTGAGTCACAGTACATCCCTCATCATAAACACATTAAATCCTTTGCACATACTGTAAGGAAACAGGCCTTTTTGCAGGTCCCCCCACACTTTTTGCCCCCCATTTGGACTACTACATGCTGGTTTTCGACTCTGACAGTGCATTAAATCCTGCTAAACAGGTCCCTAGTGCCAGTGCTATCTACTTAAAACAAATACATGTGAATTAGCAACACCAATTGGCAAGGATTTTAACCCCCTTATAAGTCCCTGGTAGATGGTACCAGTGGTAACCAGGGCTTGGGAGCTAAAGGGATCAGCAGGGGTTGAAGCACCGTGCCACCCTGAGTGTCCCAAGTAAAGACAGGCCGGAAGTCCTGCCATTGCAGACTGCAGGAGCAGTGCAAACTGCTCAAACTCAACTTTGCCCTCACCATGTGTGACAAGGTCAATGCACTATTTTTAATATATGCTGGTCACCCCTAAGGAAGACCTCCTGAGCCCAGGAGGCAGGGTGCATTACAATAAAGGTGAAGACATGTACGTGCACGCTTATATGTCCCTATAGTGGCCATTATCATTAAAGGCTACTATAAGTGATAAGCGGTCCATAGGATATTCTGACACCAAGGAAATCTAAGGACACAGCTCTATTATGGTGCTGCCGAAATGTGTCATGCTTGGGATCAAACAATATGCCTCATCACTCCTGACATGAATCTTGTGTCGAGGACGATGTGGTATGCACCCAGGTGGCTACCTTAGACAATGCCCACCTGGTTGCCTCAGCCTTTCCTGTACTCTGGATGCCAGCCCGCAGCTGCTGCCACAAAGACAGGAGTTTAGCCCCCAGCCAGGAGGTGTGAACCCTCCCAGGAGTCAGAAACAATGGCCAGGGTGGGAAGAAGATCACACCTCCCTCCTTGACAGGATGGCTAGTGAAGTGGTACATCAAGGCGATGAGTTTCAAAGCCTTCATTGCTTGTGATATGCAGCCAGGCTGCCCCCCAAATGAGGAGACAGCCTTCCCCCTCCCCCGAGGCATATTTTCTCCCAGGCAGGTGGGAAAGTTAGGTATTCAGGCAGTGTACATCTCCATAAGGCTAGCCACACCTCTAGGTGCAGTACCTGCTCTTTACAACTAAGGAAGATTTCTGACATTTTTAAATGTGGCAGAATAGAGGGTTCTGGGTAGAAAAAGTGACACACACCTCCAGATGTGGTCACCTCTGGGGCAGATTACCCGCTGGGGCTAGTAGCCCAATGGCCACTTGCACCCACACCCAAAACACCCCTAAAACTAGGATTTAAGGGTTACTCCTGACACCAGAACCTCAGTTCTGATCTGACTTGCAACAAAGGACGCAAAAGATACTTGAGTCTGCCAAAGGCAAACCAAAGGCATGATACTGTGCACCTGTGGCAAACTTCCTGAAACTGCATGACTGTGACTCGTCCCAGACCAAAGACCGGTTCCCCCAGAAAGAGGGCCCCTTTTGAGAGCCAAAGTCAACTCCAGACTCCCTTGGACTAGTGGCGCTAGTCCCCTGCACATCCCAGTTAAGAACAATGTACAGAACCAAAGAATTTCTGTCCAGCGAGCCCAGCAAGGGATTGCCCAAAAGTAGATGGTCCAGTGCATTGTGAAAAATTTAGTCGTGGCCTCCAGCAAGTTTCAGGCAACTACCGTTACCCCGATACCTCCAGACTTCAAAATAACTTTCTGCTGACCTTACTGCTGCCAAGGATTGTTGGTGGCCAGTCCGGCAACCACTACCTTTACTCGACACTGCACCTCGAGGGAACGTCGCAAACCCTTCATCCAACATCAGCAGTGGCTTTGTTGTTGACTTTTTGCACCAGTTTCTTTACCAGCACCATGTAAGCGGTAACACCAGCTCCCTGGCTGTTTCCTCTTCAGCACCAAGGACAGTCAGGACAACTCTGTACCCGGGCTTCTTGAGCCAGGTAAAATGAAACTGGCTGTCATGGCTTGGTCCTGGGACTCACATCACCTTTACCCTCATTGGGATCCACGCAACTTGACCTGCAAGTGACCGTTTGTCACTAGTACCATTGACAGCAATGATAAAGTTTTGCAGTACTGTTTTACACTGATTTATTTGGCTTCTAAAATCTATAACTCCAGTAATACTTATCTGATTGACTTCAATTTGGTGTCTAAATTTATATGTAAATCTGCTTTATTTTTATAAATTGGTGCTGGATTTCTTTTGAGTCGTGTCAATTACTTATCGTACATAGTTCTCTGAAAAGCTTAAAACATAGCCTGCTGCTCTTTGCCACTATACCAGGACTGAGCTAAGGATTTATTATTATGAATCCAAGGACCATCTTTGGGGTATTGTGAGAGTATTTCATAGTGAAGTCTAACCAGCATCACTACATAACACTCCACCTTCCTACAACTACAATTTGGCATAAGTGGCAGACCAGGGAACCTGTATCAATGTGACACCTCCCCAGGGGAGGTCAAATCAGGAGATATATAGACACTAACATCTTGTACTGTCCTCTTTCTGAGTGAGCTGCATTATGTGGCACACTTGTTCGTAGTATTTTATTGTTTGATTAATTAAATCATTACAATCCACATATGAAAATCAAAACTTAAAAACATTAGAAAATATTTTTCACTAAGCTCCTCCCATCATTCTCAATAAAAATAAGGCAATAAAATTATTAATATAAATTTTTCTTCTAGGACAGGGTGACCTTCGCTTAAATGCAACCACATGGCGGCATAGTATCAATAAATGCAGTTAATAAAAATAAAGGTTACTTCTAAAAGCAACAGGTAAGACACCAAACTTGAGAAAGAGCATCCCAAAGTTAATGTAAAATTCAGAGTAACAACAGTCAATAGTCAATGACAAGTCGTTGATACCGCGTCCTTTCCTCAGCCGCACAGCGTAAAAAAATAAATAAATAATTAAATATTTTTTTTTTTAAATGAGTTCAAGTTCCATGTTGTGAGACTGGGGCTGGGTACACTGGTTTTACTGGAGAGCAGCTTCAAAGATGTACCTTTATTATGACCACCTGTGTTTGTTCCCTAGTTTTGACACAGGGCCTGGGATTTACTGATTAAGCTTGCGATATGCAAGATGGATAAAGAGTGTAAGGCTAATGTTTGAAGTTGTGTTCTCCGGGATCAATGCCGCGATGATACCCTGCCTACAAGACTGGACTCCCAATCTGTTCCACTCAGGCCTCAGATTTGATCTGCGCAAGGACAACAAGGCTGGGCAGAGGCATACAACATGCTCCAAGGACTCGACCGATTCCCTGCAACCCCTGCACAGAAGCTCATCTGATGGGCCACTCTCCCAGTCTAAGTGCCATGAACTGCTGTTTTAGGTACAGGGGGTATGTACAGGCCAGATATGATGGAAGAGAAGCCAACTGATAAGAGTTGATTACTGCCCATGCGCGCTTGCGTCTGTCAAGGGTCACTTTGTCGGAAGAGTAGGAACACATTTGGATATGCTTCTTGATACTTATTTTAAAAGCTGTGTTACTTGGGTTAAGGTTCCAGAAGTCACTTGCTGATAATTGCTGTACGCATTAGTGAAAAACCCGACTGGGTGACCCGCCAAGATTGCTAGAGCTGATATCTGACCATAACAATGACTCGAGGGAGCCAGCTCCAGCCTGCCTTAACTTATGGCACATTTTTAAATAGGCACCTGCGCTTAACATTTCATAGTTTAGGAGGCCTAGTTCTAATCGAATCTGAGCAGCAGATGCAGATTTTGGCAGCTGAAGGACCTTTTTATAAATCTTGGTCACATGTTGGTTTAGTGTAGTACTGAGTTTACCTAGGGAAATTTCGAAGCCGTACAACAACGTGGGGCCTATTTTAGCTCTCATGACTTCCAACATTGGAGCTAGGCTCGGACCTGTCAATTTTTTAGAAAGTTTTGAAAGGTTAACTTGAAGAGCCATAGCTTTCATAGCGATGTCGCTGCGATGTTTGACAAAAGTGCCCCTAGAGTCGATGTTGATCCCCAAGTATTTATATGATTTTCCTACTGAAAGTTCAGAGTTATTATATGACCAACCACCACCTCTATGGTGCTTCCTGCCAAATATGACCACTTGAGTTTTCTTTAAGTTTACCTCCAGGTTGTTCATGGTGGTACAACTATATAATGTATTTAGCAGTCGTTGCAGCCCAACTCGCGTAAGGCTGAAGGGGACAAGGTCATCGGCATACAGAAGATTGCTTAGCTGAACACCACCTATCTTGGGGGATGATTATTTATTGCGTCTAGCCCCGCTGAGAGGTTGGCAATAAACAGATTAAAGAGCAGCGGAGCTAGCACGCATCCCTGTTTGATTCCCTTGTCATCGTGATTTTTCGAGATAGGTGTGAGCCGGTACCAAGCTTGACTTGTATCCAGGTGTTGGTGTGTAGTTGGACTTTTGCATCCAGGAGTTTAACCGGGATTCCCCATTTCGTTAGCTTGGCCCAAAGTGCTTCCCTTGGAACCCGGTCAAAGGCAGGTTTGAAGTCAACAAAACAGCAATAAACCACCTTGGATGAAACAATCGCTTTATCGATAAGTATTGATAGGGCCAGTAAATTCGACATAGTGCCCGAGTTTGCGCTGAAGCCTGTTTGGTTTTTTGGGATCAGTCCTTTTAAGTCAGCCCAAGAGCTCAGTTCTTCAAGTATAATGCTCGCAAAGTGCTTCGCCTCATTGTCCAGTAAGGCTATCAGCCTATAGTTGTTTGAGGATGAATGAGAGCCAGACTTGTAAATTGGATGAATTATTGCCCCTCGCCAAGAGTCAGGTATAATTGAGCTCCTTAGTGAGTAATCGAAAAGGATTGCTAGCTGTTTTGACCAGAGAGGGATGTTCGATTTAAACAAGGCCTGTGGCAGGCCATTTGGGCCTGGCGCTCCATCTGATCTTTCTTTGGTTAGTATTTTAGCCAGCCTTGTTTGGGTGATAGAGATTTTCTCGCTTAGATGTTGCAGCGTCTCTTGTGATCAATCCTGGCACTCCTTAGGGGCATCTTTAATCAGTATGGCCTTGTTGATTGGTATAGATTCTACTCCTCCATTGGCCCAGAAATGACCAGTCAAAAAAGTTACCCATTCTACCTCTGAAATGTTTGCACTCCCCTGGCTGGTGTTTCCATTGGATTGCCTGTTCACTAGCGCCCAGAATTTTCTTGAGTTCCGGTTTTTACTTTCCCAGTAGAGCGTACACCAAAATTGTTCAAGGTGGTGTTGTTTATCCTTTTGGTATGCCCATCTATAGTTTTTTTGTGCAATTTTTTACTCGTTCAATAGTTCTTCAGAATCAGGATGCTTCCTGGCTGCCCGAAGAGCGGTATATCTGGTCTTCTTTAAAGCCATTGTTTGGTTTGAAGTGGGAGTCTGTATACTACGAAAGTCGGTATAGAAATGCAATGGTGTTTGAAATTGACTTAAAAGTTGGTAACAAAAATTCGTCCAATCAGCTGTAGGAGAGGCTTTCAACAGGAAACAACCTGCAGTAAGTAGCACTGAGTATAGTAACAAGCACAGCGGAGAGACAAAGATAGGTCGACAGCCTAATTTGACAATTTACTAGCAAACGAACTCTCTGCTGCATAAGCATTCTAGTGTTTTGAAGACTGTAATAATCATGAGTGCACTTTTTTATGAGGATTTTATACTGTTTTGTTCACAGTACAAATGCGGATTTTTAACATTGTTTTGTTTACTGTATTATGAATAAAGAACCTCTATTCTTATATGTATTTAATGTATGCAAAGGTTTTAATTAATCATGCATAATAAAATTTACTACTAATTACTACTGCAGTAAGTAGCAGGCATTCCTTCATAATGTTTATACTGATGTTGTCATTCCATCTTAAACGTTTTAGGTTTTCAGAATGAACTCCCCTTGTGTGTAATTGTGGCAGGATCATGATAGGCTGAGTTTAGGGTAACAGTGACGACTTGTGGGCGGTGATCACTCTCGGATCGTGCTATGATACTGTAATTTTCTAAGTTTGGAAACAGGTCTAAATTACAGATGGTATAGTCTAAGTAAGATTGCTTTCGACCATTTGTCCACGTCCAATTTGGTGGAATATCCTGTGAAAATCTGCCATTCATTACAATGAAACCGGCGCTGTAAAGTTGCAACACACAGTGTTCCCCTAGGCCACAATGCGGTTGGAGTTTGGGTTTGACCTGATCCTTCAATACCGGCGGAAGGAATGGTAGGAGACTTCCCAAATCCACCGGGTTTCCCTGAAAAAGGTTGGTGTTAAAGTCCCCAGTAAGCAGACAATCTGCGTGAGGAAAATCCCCAGCCAGGTCACACAGAACTGTGAGCAGTCGATTTAAGTGAGACCTTTTTATTCGGGCACTCGGATTAATGTAAACATTGAGAAGCAGCAGAGGACGCTGTTGTCTCCACTAATTAATTTTAACTCCAAGCAGCCAATCCTCATCGAGGTGTAATAGCTCAATTGGGCCTTTTAAGCTGCAAGAGATATAAATGGACAGGCCCCCCTTAGGCGTCCATAATTGCAATGCCTTACAGCTGGTTTCCAGTATTCGATGTATCCTATTAAGGGGCAGTTTTGAGTGGCCCATCTTTCCTGGAAGGCAAGGAGGTCATATCTAAAAATAAAGTTTCGAGTCTCTAGTGAGGCCATTTTGTGTTGAAGGCCACTAATGTTCCAGGAGCATAGAGATGAGGAAGACTGCGACTGCAAGTTGGTAAGAGTTACAGGTTGAGGGTGAAGTTCGCTATGTTTGACGGCTTCCTTTTGCTTTAATTTTTGTGAGCATTTCCCGTCTGGTCAAACTGAGCTTTTATAGGACAAGGCTGCTGGCAACCATCCCCAATCTTGAACTTTATTAAAATTAGGGGGTGTAGTCCATGATCTGTCTTTTATGACTGCATGACCTACAGCATTTTTTAGAATTGATTACGGCTTGATTCTATCACCGTTCGGAGTCCGACGAGAACTTTCCTGAGTAACTGGTAACTTAGCTAGCACAGTAGAATAACCTGGTTTATAATATGGGTAGATTTTAATTCCCCATGACCGGAAGATGTCTTTGCTAGCTAAGAGGGCTTGAACCCAGGTGGAAGATTTAAACGTTGCCCATATTACTTCTGAGGGTTGTAGCCCTCTTGGAGGGAGAAATTCGATATACTCGATGTCTTCAGATGTCAGTGTATCAAACCCCGGTGCTCCTTTTAATAATTTAATGATGTTAGTTCTATTAAGGACATCATGCTGTCCTTTTGATTTGTATTCAGGTGCGAAAAGAATTTTGGTGTTCTTGGGGTTACAGGCAACTTCCTGTTGGCAAGTACCTGAGTCGAATAAATCATAGTTTTCTGGTTCTGGGCCAGAGGCTGTTACTAGTTTGTGCAGACAATTTTCTCGAGCGTCTAGCTGACTAGTTGGCGATTCTCCAAGTGACAAGTGACCTTGGTGCGTTCTTGATGGTTACTTGGGAAGAAGTAAATGTCAATGATTTTGTTCAGGCATATGTGACGTCCTGCACAAAAATAAACCAGCCACCAACTCAAACCCCATTGCACTATGGTGCAAGAGTGTCTGTGTGAGTAAGCTAGGCAGCGGTTTGTGTCCTAGTGCATGCAGGGAGCAGCAATCTGTAGTATCATGCCATATCCAACAGTTACCTGCCCTCTCCCTTTCACACAGGTCATTACAGTAAGGAAGTCCCTGTGTGGTACTGTGTATAAAATAATAAACTGAGCCTCACTTAGTGTCTAAAGTTTGGAAATGGGTCCATACATTACTCTGATGTGAGAAATACCTACAGTTGTCCAGAGGACTCTAACAATGCAGCTTATTCCTATAATATATTCAGGACAAACTGAACATCATGTACTCACCTAACATCATAGTACCAACTCATGACAAATAAATAATATCCAACTAGAGAACAGTGATTAATTTATTTAAAAGAAAGCCTAACATCTAAAAACCCTACGTAACCCTAACAAACCTACACTATCATTAACACTAGCCTATACCACCTTATCTAAAACTTACCCTATCTTAACCACTATTGACACAGTTGACAAGTTAAACACCAACCCCCACTCCCCTTATACACATAGGTCAGTACAATACACACATCAACTACATCCTAAACATAAACTAACTACATATAGAAGCCTAGACAAAGATATATGTATATATATATTCACTGAAAAAAACCATAGGTTTCAGACATGTTATAGTTAGGAATTAGCATTTAAAAAACCTTTGAAATTCACTGAAAAAACCATAGGTTTCAGGCACGTTATAGTTAGAAATTAGCATTTAAAAAACCTTACAAATTCACTGAAAAAACAATAGGTTTTAGGGACAGTTATAGTTAGTTGGACATTGCACTCGTATAAAACCCGTGAAATTCCCCCGTTATAGTTAGTTCAGGTAACTATAACTCGCGCCCCCGCAATGCACTGCTGATGACGTCACATATTACATCACTCATGACGATGGATTAAACCCAGATCTGTGACTGGGGGTGAATGTTTGCCAATGTACAACATTCCGTCCATCATCTTGTGTGTTTTGCATTTCACCCTAAGTGGGAAGGGTATGCCCAGACGTGGGTCCCGTGCTCACTACGCCACTGGAGTCAAGCTATCCTGGCTGATGAGGGCTGAAAGCCCGAAACCGGTCCTAGGATGCTTGATTCCGGTCCAGGGAAGACATGGCTTGGCAGTTCGGTCTGGACTGTTCCCATGAGGCACAGGGTCAAGACTGATTTGCATATGGCTATGTCTGAACTGGGGTGGCGTGGTGAAGCAAAATAACGATGGATTAAACCCAGATCTGTGACTGGGGGTGAATGTTTGCCAATGTGCAACATTCCATCCATCATCTTGTGTGTTTTGGGTCAGAAAGCGACCTTTTTAAAAATGGTGTAAATCCATTCAGTAGTTGCTGAGAAATTAGAAAAATAAAAGTTTCGATATCTGGGTGAATCAGCAAAAATTCGCCCTGGGGTCGCGGGTTCTCGCGTTTCATTTTAATGAGGCTCTTGGGTGGGCTCGGTTCCGGGGGTATTTCTTAAAAAATAATAGCAGAGGCTCGCAGGGGTTGCGGGGGTGCGCTTCGGGTCCGCGCAGCCCCGGGGCTTCACTCATGTTGGGAGGGGGGTTGCGCGGCCCCCCTTCTGGAGCCTTCTATGTGCTTGTAACTTTGGCGTCGTTTGACGAATCTTTATGAAATTATCCAAAAAGTTTCTCATTTTTTGATTAGCTCTTATATTGAAAGTTTGGGGGTGAATGGTGTAGGAGGGGCTGAGAAAAAAGAGGGTCCTAAAACGTGTTTTCTCCATGCAATTTCCATACGAAACTTTACAGAAGACTACAGGTGAAACTGCTGAACGGAATTACGCCAAATTTGGCAGGGAGAAAGGTGATGGTCCAGAAAGCACGCTTTTGTTTAAATGGTGTAAATCCATTCAGTAGTTTTTGAGAAATATCAAATTTTACAGATATCAATATTTGAGAATTCTGACATGTGATTGGCTGAGGGGTTACAAGCACCAGCTTGCGGCTTATTGGCTGTGAATGGTTGAAACCAGGAAGTGTTGGCAGCCATTTTGTGATTTACTCCGTCAGCTCGCATCTCTCCGTGTAGAAGCCATCGGGTTCGTAGTTTTACCTCTGCGAGGCAACACTGGCATCTGTGTCTGTGTGAGATATGCCTTTCACGCTGCCTCTCTTCATATCACCAGGTCGCGGCTATGCCTTTAGAAGCCCGTCTGTCGGCTCGGAGCTCTGTGAGTCAGTCTGTCGGTACGATCCCCTACACTACCCAAAGACTACCCAAACATCACTGCACTGTCGTAAACTCTAAAACACTACCCCAGCACGATCCCCTACACTACCCAAACACCACTGCACTACCCTAAACCCTAAATCTACCCCCAGCACGACCCCCTACCCAAACACCACTGCACTACCCTAAACCCTAAAATACTACCCCCAGCACAACCCCTACACTACCCAAACACCACTGCATTGTCGTAAACCCTAAAACACTACCCCTAGCAGGACCCCCTACACTATGCAAACACCACTGCAGTACCCTAAATCCTAAAACACTATCCCCAGCACGACCCCCTACACTACCCAAACACCACTAGACTACCCTAAACCCTAAAACACTACTCCCAACATGACCCCCTACACTACACAAACACCACTGCACTACCCTAAACCCTAAAACACTACCCCCAGCACGACCCCCTACACTACCCAAACACCACTGTTCTACCCTAAACCCTAAAAGACTACCCCAGCACGACCCCCTACAGTACACAAACACCACTGCAGTACCGTAAACACTAAAACACTACTCCGAGGACGACCCCCTACACTACACAAACACCACTGCACTACCCTAAACCCTAAAACACTACTCCCAGCATGACTCCTTACACTACCCAAACACCACTGCATTTTCGTAAACTCTAAAACACTACCTCCAGCACGATTCTTACACTACCCAAACACCACTGCACTACCTTAAACCCTAAAACGCTACCCCCAGCATGAACCCCCAAACAGTACACAAACACCACTGCACTACTCTAAATCCTAAAACAGTACTCGCTGCATGACTTCCCAAGATACACAAACACCACTGTGCTACCCTAAATCCTAAAACACTACTCTCAGCACGACCCCCTACACTACACAAACACCACTGCACTGCTGTAAACCCTAAAACACTACTCCCAGCATGACCCCCTACACTACACAAACACCACTGCACTACCCTAAACCCCAAAACAGTACTCCCAGCATGACCCCTTACACTACCCAAACATTACTGCATTGTTGTAAACTCTAAAACACTACCTCCAGCACGATTCTTACACTACCCAAACACCACTGTACTACCTTAAACCCTAAAACGCTACCTCCAGCACGAACCCCCTACAGTACACAAACACCACTGTACTACCCTAAAGCATAAAACAGTACCAGTCCGTCGGTTCGCAGGTCTGCGTCTGCGAGCCGTCGTGTCCCTAGCTGTACATGTGCGAGCCAGTCCGTTAGGTGATAGGTGTGTCTCTGCTAGCAGGGCCGTTGGCCCGTTGGTGTCCCCTTGCGAGTTAGACCCGAGCTCTCCCTCTGCGAGCCAGCACGCTGGTGTGCGTTTGCGAGCCGACGGCCCGTAGCTCTCCCTGTGCGAGCCGAGCCGACGGGCCGCAGCTCTCCCTCTGCGAGCCTGCCCGACGGCCCGCAGGTCTCCCTGTGCTAGCCGGATCGCAGCTGTCACTCTGCGAACCGATATTGGGAATATAAGGCGGCTCTAAAAAGAGCCCTTGTGTTTATTAGTTGGAGCTACATATAAGTGCGGATGCACAGCTTCAGGTTATTCAGAAAAACTCGATTTCCCTGATCTGTGAAGTGTACTCCATCACTTCTGTAGATATCAGCCATATCAAAACGTATGTTGTTGTTGTAGATCGACCCCATTCTATGGTCTCTGAGGTATGCAGACACAGCTTTGTTGACATTCTTCCTAGATTTTTCAATCTGAGGACAAAATTGGTTTGACCATTTCCACTTCTGTCTTTGGCATATATTGGAATATACAAAGACAGTTTGAGGCAAAAGCAACATCAATTGTCGAAAGGTGTCTTTCATTAGCATTTCCAAACCTACACCAGTCAATGTGCCTAGGTCGTTTCCACCACAGTGCACAATCATGAGGTCAGGGTGTTGGAGATGCAAACAGGTTTTAACCAAAGGCAACAATTGGTGCCACTTCAATCCTCTCTGTCCAAACCATTTAATGTCCACATTTTGTAAACCTAGGTCTAAGTCAATACGTCTCTGTTCTGCATACCTCTTGCACCAG
Source organism: Calotriton arnoldi (assembly GCA_963921515.1). NCBI lineage: Eukaryota > Metazoa > Chordata > Amphibia > Caudata > Salamandridae > Calotriton > Calotriton arnoldi. The sequence continues at coordinate 269,660 of CAWUFW010001476.1, forward strand.
AAAACATAGCTATGTCCTACGATCCACACTAGCATTTTGAAGGTATGGCTGGGAAGTATGGATAGATGTCTGTAGCTCATGCAGTCCGTTCGTAGAATAAGAGATATGTTTAAAGGTGGGGAACTACTTTTTTCTCATTCAAAACGATAACTGATTGGGAGATGAAAAGCATTGTTTTTTAAAAGTAGGGTGCACATTCGTTTTGTGGAAAAGCATCTTTGTGATTGGTTAAGAAAAAGCAGTTTAAACGTGGAGTACATATGATAGGATAAAATTTGGTCAACTCAACCACTACCTGCTACTTGCATTTGGAAGGCACTGTTCGAACTTAAAACAATTGTGAACTTTTAACCTGCACGTGCCGTTAAATGTTCGAGAAAATGTTGCAAACAAATATCGTTAGGTTTAAAAAAATTGATGAACTTTTAACCTGCACGTGTTGTAGAATGTTCTAGAAAGTGTGTTGATAGAATACGTTGCACTTCTGACTTCTATGTGTCCTTGAATATTAAAAAAACTGTTTATATGGAAAATTCAAAAATAACCAATAGAGAGAAGTTTTGCAATCTAAAAGAATCAAGGAACTATTCTAATTTGTTCTTTACATGTATTTATGTGTGGAGTAACAAAATTACAGACACAACAGCACCAGGAAGAGGAACAAGCAGGGAGTGGGGGGACTGGGGGAGATGGGCACAATGGCACACATGCACAATTAAGTACAGCACAACTACAGACAAACCATGGCTAAAATGAAACACACCAACAAGGAGCACAAGTCACACAACCCGCCAACATCACACCACTGAACAAGCACAGAAGTGAAAACCACACTGCCTGAAAGGGAGAAGGGTGAACAAAACCTCACATGAAGGGACATCTCACACAGAATGCAGCACACACACATAGGAAGCAGAGCACACCAACATCCAACACAATGTTGTCCAAACACAAACATTCGCACAATCGAACACAGGACACAAATGCACTCGCCTGTGGCGGATAAACGTCCAAAAGCGTCAGTACGAAACAGGCACATGAGAACGCATAAGTACAAACCCACAGTCCGGATGGGGTAGCAATTCACGTATGGCAGGCAGCCAGAGAGTCCGTGACACACACATTGGCATACAAATGAAGACACAACACATTTGGAGACAAGTGAAAATGTGGAAACTTTATAAAAAAAGTGCGTGTCAGTACGGCCAAGAGTAGTGCCACGATATGCAGACAAATGCAGCAGCATGCCTGAATAAGGAACGTAGGAAAACGTCCATGTTCACCTCGGGGTAGTCCATCACCAACACACGTCAGTGTCAAGCAGCGTTGGTTGTCCGCGCCTCGGACATGAGTCGACACCAATGCAGCCATGTCCACTGTCGTCTTGGGACATGTGACCAGATGCACAACGTGCAATGATGCGGCGGGACACGTGCAATGTGGCACATCGAGTCGTGGTTGCAGGTACCTTGTCACTCGTCCATGAACGCGAGTGCAGCTGCGTAAGCCACTATCTCTAATGAGTGATGGTTGGCCACAATATTTGACATGTCATCGACGTAATCCATCAGCTGACCGGGACAGATGTGCTGACTCCAACCACTGTACCCAATGTGCACCAAAGCAGAATCGGGAAGTGGGTCAATTTGCTCACTGCATACTACGACACGTGCAATCTCCCAGGCCCAGTTCCCAACATGCATGCCAAACATCCATGCATGCCATAAACGGGCATCACCATGACACTCCTGGTCGTGGGCCAACAGGGGCGCACACACCCGTCGTAATCCATGTCAGCTATGCACACGTTGGAGAGGCACACGTCCATGCACCACTCGGATAGGCACGTGCGACATTGCAATACAGGTTGAACGCAGGTGACGTCCGCAATGCGGAAGCTCAGCCGGTAAGTGATCCGCAGCACTGCCAAAGGCAGTGCACCCAGGACATGCAGCAGACGTGCAAGGTATAGGTGGACGTGAATGGAGTCGACCATGTGTTCGGGATGCCCTGCCATTGCGTCAGTGGCTCTGCTTGTAGCTGCACTGGCTTGCCGTGTGCCAGTCTTGTGGATGAAATGGCACAGCTTGGTGCAATGGTAGCTGGGTCTGTTGCAATGGGTGCAGGGCAGGGGTGTGGTGGGAGTACGTGTGAAGGCCATTTCACGCACGCTAACTACGACGAAGGACTTTTGAGTGTGGGATGTGTACTCGTTGTTCTCAAATCGGGCAGTGCGTAGTGTGGGAGATGGATGCAAATATTATCGTATCTGTCAGGGGGGGCTGGCCACTTGCAAGTTCCTTCTCGGAGCAGCAGATGTGTTAGCGCAAGATAGCTCAGGCAAAGAACCTTTCATCCCTACAGTAACTTCTCCAGCTGCATTCATACAGGATGTGTACAAAGGCCGGTCGTGGGTGTTGTGGGATGTCTGCGACCCTGATCATCATGGATGAGATGCCCAGCACGTGGCACATGGGCGGGTTCACTGTGTGTTACGTTGCCAAACAGCTGCTCCTCCCTCCCACGAGCCCCCACACTTTTGTGCGCTGCGCTGTTGTATCCCGTGCACTCCTACGGCACACCATTGTAATGCCTATTCGCGCATGTCCTGCGGCATTCCAATCACACCGTGACACTGCCGTTTGGAGGTGGTGCATGCCACTTTACAACATCGACTGCTGCGGCCCTTGTGGCAGCCACACCAGAACACAGAGACACACTTACCGCACTTCTTGCACACGGACATGTCCGAGACACCCCGTTCCCCTTGCCGGATAGGCACACCCCTGCGCTGACCTGTGTACGCCGGACCAGCACACGCCGCTTGTGCATGCAGGAGGATGCGTGCGTAGCTACATGTCCAGGCTCACTGCCAACGCTGAGGTGACATGGTAACGTCCGCTGAAGACAGCACACTGTGATGTTGCAGGGCCCGTGCCCATCATGCTAACACAATGACCACACGGACACACTTGCTCAGATGCGGGTTCGGGGGCGTTGGCGGTCCTGGGGTTGTTGCGATGAGTGTTGTGGCCCTCATGGGTATCCGTGTATCATGCTCATTGACTCTATGGCACCTGTGGGTGTTCCGGTGTGGCTCTTGGCTGTGTTCCCTTTCATGCTGCAGGTAGTCGTCCTGCTTAACACCAGCAGAAAGCAGGTGTAAAATCCCTGGTGCTAACGCGGCTTATCGCCGGAATTTGTTTCGCATCGCAGTTTTTGCCTTTCGTTGTGAAAGTTGTGATGTGGTTTTTTCGTGTACAGAAAAATAAACTAGCTGGGCAGTGTATCCCGTCAAGATTCAGCACCTGACCCACTATTCCCAATCAATATAAATACAATGAGATTTCTTCATTGATTTTGTGTGTACACTGTAAATGCACTCACTACCACAGTGCAATTCAATACAGGATTTTAGTATTTAGAATAAATCGCAAAGGTGCACCTCGTGTGTTTTTGCACGGGAACGCCTACTCTGCATCTCATTATCAGCACTTTAATGCAACTAAAGTTGAGATAAATCTAACACACTATTCAGAAGCTGGTGCAAACTGCAGACATCACCAGTATTCCCGCGATAACTGCCCCAAAATTTAACACCATGGTGGACACCACCAAATAACAGTAATAAGAACGAGAAAGAGTCACACAGCACTTAAGTAACAACCAAAAACTTTATTGAAATATTATTATTTATTTTTTTCAAACTTTATTTTTCCGTTTACGTACATATAGAGGATAAACTAAATTTAACAAACTCAACACAAAACAACAAGGCGGAAGACTCCTGTCGGATCCATCAATGTCAACGACACAGCCTGGAAAATAAAGCACAAAATAAGGACGTGTGTAATGCGCATATCAAAGGAGAGAAAGCGAGAAGGAAAAAAAAGCCAGAGAGAAAAAGAGAGGGAAGGAAAGAAAGGGAGTGAGAAAGGGAGAAGGGAGAGAGAGTGAGAGAGATAGAAGGAAAGGAAGGAAGAGAGTGAGAGAGAGAGTGAAGAGAGGGAAGTGAGAGAGAGAGAGAGAGAGACACTGCCGCCCCTGCGCATCCATGACCAAATAATTACCTGCTGCCACCGGAGTGTCTACCAGTGGGCACTCCACGTGCCCGTGAAAGCTCCAGGGCCCGGTCCCACCACCATGGCTTGGTGCACATTATGTGGACCCGCTCCGCGGCCCAGCAGATCCCACACATGTCGCTGAGTCCTGAGTCATCAATGGCGGAGACCACATCAGCTTTTGGTGCCGCTAACCCTGTGCAACGCAAGTCAGCGCCACGTGGTGGTAGGCCGCTGACGGCCATACAACTTAGGGTGCGACTAACCCTGTGCAACTCAAGTCCGCGCCACGTGGTGGTAGGCCCCTGACGGCCACATCAGCTTCCGGTGGCACTAACCCTGTGCAACTCAAGTCCGCGCCACGTGGTAGTAGGCCCCTGATGGCCACATCATCTTCGGGTAGCACTAACCCTGTGCAACTCAAGTCCGCGCCACGTGGTGGTAGGCCCCTAACGGCCACATCAGCTTTGGGTGGCACTAACCCTGTGCAACTCAAGTCCGCGCCACGTGGTAGTAGGCCCCTGACGACCATACAGCTCAGGGTGCGACTAACCCTCTGCGCAACTTTTCATGGACTCTTTATGATTGAGACCCGTGGAGCGTCCGCCATCCAGTCACCACCGGCAATAAAGGATGTGACGTTGTCGATCCATTATATTTGCGTGGTCACATGGCCTGTGACGCATGTGCCGGATGGGTGTGGTGTGTGTGCAAACCTGCCCTCAGGGAGTGGCCGTGACATGTTGACAACTAGACCACTGACCTGCACACCAACAGCGAGTACGCCTGCGACAGGTAGCTATGTGGGGGGTGTGAAAACGTGTTTTCTCAATGGATTTTCCATAGGAAACTTTAGACAAGGCTACAGGTCAAACTGCTGAATGGAATTACGCCAAATTTGGTAGGGAGAAAGGTCTTGGTCCAGAAAGCGCGCTTTCTCGCATCGAGTGAAAATATAAAAGAAAGGTCCCGGGGGCAATTTAATAAACAGGAGCTCTGTCTGTGCGAGATAACCCTTTCACACTCCCTCTGCCCAACATCACCACTTGGCAGCTATGCTGTTAGAAGCCAGTCCTTCGGCTCGCAGCTCACTACCTTTGCGAGCTAGTACGCTGCTGTGCCTGTACCTCTGCGAGCTACTACGCTGCTGTTCCTTTGGGAGCGGACGGCTCGTAGTACTGTGTCTGTGAGTCGAGCGGACGGGCCGCAGTTGTCCCTCTGCGAGCCTGGGTGCGAACTGTTCATAAGTCACACTACATAAGCATTGAAAAGCCATTTTGTGATTCAGTCCGTCAGCTGGCATCTGTCCAAGGCATTTCTGAAAACATACCGGAGTTCTTTCTGTGAGGGATACCCCTTTCACGCTGCCTCTCCCCACATCAGCAGGTAACGCACCCTCTTTCCACATTACCAACATACCCCCAACAACCTTCTTGGGCCCGGAATTGTCCCTGTGCGGTTGGACAAACAAGAATCTTAGTCATGTATAGATTTACATATAAAACATTTTATTTAAACAAAACAACAACAAATAAAACTGAAGGGAGTCTGGTGCTGTGGTCGCTGCCACGAAGTTGGGGTCACTGCCATTCAGGACTCAGGACACAGTTCCACATGTGGGATCGGCTTGTATTGAACAGGGTTAGTGGCACCACGTGTCGCGCCTTGTGTTGTACAGGGTTAGTGGCACCACGTGTCGCCGGCCTTGCATATGGAAATATGCCTCACTGATCGAAGGGAGTCTGGTGCTGTGGTCACTGCCACGGGCTTGGGGTCACTGCCATTCAGGACTCAGGACGCAGTTCCACATGTGTGATCGGCTTGTGTTGAACAGGGTTAGTGGCACCACGTGTCGCCGGCTTGTGTTGAACAGGGTTAGTGGCACCACGTGTCGCGGCTTGTGTTGAACAGGGTTAGTGGCACCACGTGTCCAAAATTCGAATTGCGAGCTCTGCTGCTCGCAGTGTAGACTGCTAATGAGTGTTCGTTTGCACTTGAAGATGAATTTGGTGATTGTACTAAAGCTATAACTGATATAAAAAAAGTTCTTGAAGCAAGGATACTAAAAGGATATTATGTAGGTTTTAGGCCTGTGATAGTTACTTGCCTACTGGACTCTGTAATTAATGAATCAAGACTTAATTTTAATTGTGAGCCCTGATGACCGCAGTGTAGGCCAGAGGTATCGGTCAGCAAGGGCCCATAGCCACGTGGCGTTGAGTTGAGGTGCACAATTAGTGGCACCAGAAGCATTGAGAATGTATGAGCCTGTGATGCTGCTTGGTGCGGACGGGCCGCACTGGGAGCAATGTCTCTTGCCTACTGGACTGCGTCATCTGCAATCGCGACTGTATCTGAATTGTGAGCCCTGCTGACCGCAGTGTAGGGCAGAGGTAGCGGTGAGTAAGGGCCCACAGCCACGTGCATAGGTTGGTGGCCCCACCGGCCTGCGTAGTTCAGGTTCAGTGGCACCACGTGTCGCCAGCCTTCCATATGCAAATACGCCTCACTAATCGAAGGGAGTCTGGTGCTGTGGTCGCTGCCACGAAGTTGGGGTCACTGCCATTCAGGACTCAGGACACAGTTCCACATGTGGGATCGGCTTGTGTTGCACAGGGTTAGTGGCACCACGTGTCGCCGGCCTTGCATATGTAAATATGCCTCACTGATCAAAGGGAGTCTGGTGCTGTGGTCGCTGCCACGGACTTGGGGTCACTGCCATTCAGGACTCAGGACACAGTTCCACATGTGGGATCGGCTTGTGTTGAACAGGGTTAGTGGCACCATGTGTCGCCGGCTTGTGTTGAACAGGGTTAGTGGCACCACGTGTCGCGGCTTGTGTTGAACAGGGTTAGTGGCACCACGTGTCGCCGGCTTGTGTTGAACAGGTTTAGTGGCACCACGTGTCACGGCTTGTGTTGAACAGGGTTAGTGGCACCACGTGTCGCCGGCTTGTGTTGAACAGGGTTAGTGGCACCACGTGTCGCCGGTCTTCCACAGTGTAGGCCGGAGGCAGTGGTCAGCAAAGGCCCACAGCCACGTGACGTTGACTTGAGCTGCACAGATTGGGAGCATACAGTCTTCTTAACCGATTATACTCTCTTACACAATTTGCATCGGCACTAATCTTGAATTGTTAGCTCTGCTAACCGCATTGTAGGCCAGAGGCAGCGGTCATCAAGGGCCCACAGCCACGTGGCGTTGACTTGAGGTGCACAGAGTTAGTGGTACTTGAAGCACTTAGCGTGTGCGCAGTCAGTGATGATGCGTGGTCCGGGCTGGCCGCACTGGTAGCAATGTCTGTTGCCTACTGGACTGCGTCATCTGCAATCGCGAGTCGCTCTGAATTGTTAAGCCCTACTCACTGCAGTGGAGGCAGGCGGCAGCGGTGAGGAAGGGCCCACAGGCACGTGTTGTTGACTTGAGCAATGTCTGTTGCCTACTGGACTGCGTCATCTGCAATCTTGACTCCATCTGAATTGTGAGCCCTACTGACCGCAGTGTAGGCCGGAGGCAGCGGTCAGGAAGGGCCCGCAGCCACGTGTTGTTGACTTGAGCAATGTCTCTTGCCTACTGGACTGCGTCATCTGCAATCGCGACTCGATCTGAATTGTGAGCCTTGCTGTCCGCAGTGTATATCGAAGGCAGTAGTTTGTACAGACATAAGTCCGTGGTGCTGTGCCGCTGGGGGCCTGTGTGGCGGAAGCCAGCGATCGGCTGAGGAAGCTGGCGGTCACGTCGGCAGCCTCGTGGCAGGGTGAGGGGTGCCGCCCTGGCAGACGCTTTGGCCTTCCCACAAATGAACCACGCCCAGAGCTCCGGCCTATTTATTCACACTCCTACGCTGAAGTGGCGTACGTCGGACCAGCCCACTCCGGTTACGCTTATGCTTACAGGGGGGGGACACAGCTACATGACTGAGATCTTCCCTAGTGTTTGACGTAACATGGTTGGGTCCACTGTCCACAACACTACAAGCACCAGTAGTATTTGTGCACATGGAGAGGTGTGTGTTCTGCATACTGAGATGTGTCCAGCACATCACCGCTACACTTTGCATTGTGTGCATTGTTAAACATGGGTGAATTGCTTCCTTCACATATAGTTTGTTCACACCTGTCCCAATATTCAGCTAGTGTGTGGCCGAGGGGCCATGCCGTTTTCGGAAAGTTCGCTGTCTTGTTCTGCGCTGCCTCGGTGGTGGTGGGTGTTGTGGCGTTCTTGGGTGTCGGAGCTGCTTGATCAGTAGGTCTATGACATGTGTTGGTCTTCAGATGTGGCTCTGGGCTGGGCTCCCTTTCATACTGTATGTAGTTGTTTAATATTTAAAAAACAAGAAGACATTATATAGTTTAAATAACAAATAAAAAAAATTACAGTAGGGAGAGGGGTGGTACAGGGGGGAGGTCCTGAGGGTTGTGGCAGTGGGTGTTGTGTCCTTCTTGGGTGTCGGAAAAGACTATAGGTTAAATGAACATTATAATTAGAAGTTAGCATAAAAAAAAACATTGAAATTCACTGAAAAAACCATAGGTTTCAGGGACGTTATAGATAGAAATTAGTATTTAAAAAACCTTTGAAATTCACTGAAAAAAACCATAGGTTTCAGGCACGTTATAGTTAGAAATTGGCATTTAAAAAAACCTTTGAAATTCACTGAAAAAACCATAGGTTTCAGGCACGTTATAGTTAGAAATTAGCATTTAAAAAACCTTAGAAATTCACTGAAAAAACCATAGGTTTCAGGGACGTTATAGTTAGTTGGACATTTTACTCATACAAAACCATAGAAATTCCACCGTTATAGTTAGTTCAGCTAACTATAACCTGCTGCCCCCGCAATGCACTGCTGATGACATCACATATTACATCATTCATGACATGGTCAGTGACATCACTGATGACATTCTGATGACATCTCAAATGACATCACTGATGACATCACTGATGACATCATCCATGTGACAATCTGATGCACCTCCTCACACACTAATATAACCTTTGATACACTCACTGTAAAATACAGACTACCATTTTCGATACCATTGACACACTAATACCAGTTACTACATACCCACTCAGTGATTCCTAGGTCTACACACACATCTACCCATTCACCCATACAATCACTCATACATGCAGTCACTGATCAATAGAACACTATCAAATGCACTCATACACCTATATAGACATTGGCACACCAGCACTCATCCTAGTCAGTTATGTACTCATCCTAGTCACTCATGCAAAGAATCAATCACAGTACCATTTACTCACCTACACAGTTATACACACACCACCTCATTTATTCATACAGATAGTAACGCATACTTAGTCTCTTATATAACCACTAATACAAGTATACACTCATACATACAGCCACTCTCACAATCACTGACTCTCACGTATAGTCATTTCTATACACCAACTCTCACATACACTGCCTTTTATATATGTACTTAGCTGGACATGTGCACTGAGACATCGATTCACTCACCAAGATGCCCATACACACACTTACCCACCCATACAACTGTTTCCACATGCACTCTTAAACTCATACACCCTGTCAATCAACCACTCACACATCTATGCACAGAGTCACACACCCCCCACCCAACCACACACACACTCAGTCTCCTATACAAATACGCAGGCAACTAATCAATAACCCATATAGACATTCATGTAGCTACTGACCAACCGATGCAGCAGCTTACACAACAACAGACAGAGTGATACAGACATTCACACACTTTAGACACTAACCCATGTATTCAGTAAGATACATTTAATCATTCACTTAAACAGTCAGTCACACACCTACTAAATCCTCCATCCAGACACTTATACATCCATTCATTCTTCAATACAGCTTGGTATATATATAATACATATTTAAATTTGAAAGAAAACCACATTCGACTGTCCGTGACTTCATTTTAGGACTGCCCATTCAGGGCTATATTGCACATGAACTGGGGAGATTGTCGAAATCCATTAAAAATTATTATTATAATTTATGTTGATGTCAGGACGTGATAAAGATTCTGTTAATTATCATGAATTATTCCATTATCTTATCAGCGTACCTGCAACATTTGATTTTGATTCCCATGTGTTCACAACAGCATAACTTTAGTTATCTTATACAACATATTGTATTACCTATTGTGTGCCAGAAACATATTCTAAGATGGCCGCCAATAATGACACATTTGTGTAGCACGATTTTAAGCCATCTTTGCTGTTAATGGAATTTTTCCACGTCATGCACTTTTTTCACTTTATAATGGTGTTTCAAATGTTTACTTACTGACATCGAAAAAGGCGTAGTGCCAAAACGCGTCTGTCAGTGCTGGGAGGCTCTGTACATTAAAAGCACTTTCTTACGAATTCCTGCGAGTGCCTTCCTTTTTTGGCCGACATCGAACTTGTTTGCCGTTGTGGATTTGTACGTAGCGGCTCACCACCACTGGAGATTTGAACCCGGGACACGTGGTGCGACGGCGGTGACTGTTTGTTCTTGGAATATATATATATATATATATATATATATATATATATATATATATATATATCCAAAGCAATCCTTACTCCACACATGAAGAAGGAACGCACGCAAAGACTGCAGGATCAAGGCTTCTTTATTTAAAGGGGCCTCCTTCGACCCAGCGACTTAAGAGACGCGTTTCGGCTGACTCCGCAGCCTTTATCAATCTGATAGGCGCCATCTTATTTCAACTTATATAGCCAGTCCCCATTAACAGACATAGAAAAAATCCTAATCACCCAATGTGAAAATGTAAAGTACTTAAAATACATATATATACATTAATCATGTAATTCAATGAATACAAAAGTACATAATGAAAATTGCAATAAATGAAAATGATCTTTCAAATGTAAATTGCATTAAGGTGTGCTGTATATCTGCCTAATGCATAAGCAATTCACTATTGATTGTACACAATTAAACGATTGGCATGAAAAATGTAACATCATGTCTTGCGATGTTGTGGGAACATCCGCTATTAAAACATATCCTTTCATATGGCGCCCACCCCCTCAGGTAGCATATTTAAAAAACATATAAACATATAAACAGTGCTGCTTGAAATATGTCATGCACAGGAGACTTAAATAAACTGCTTCTTTAGCTCTTTTTTTGGGAGCCTGACAGCCCATAAGATTTTATCAAAACAAGCCTCGCAAGCGCTGCAATTTGGTATTGGACTCCTAAATTAACTTCCCGAGCTGAATTCCATTATCTTATCAGCGTACCTGCAACATTTGATTTTGATTCCCATGTGTTCACGACAGCATAACTTTAGTTATCTTTTACAACATATTGTATTACCTATTGTGTGCCAGAAACATGTTCTAAGATGGCAGCCAATAATGACACATTTGTGTAGCACGATTTTAAGCCATCTTTGCTATAAATTGAATTTTTCCACGTCATGCACTTTTTTCACTTTATAATGGTGTTTCAAATGTTTACTTACTGACATCGAAAAAGGCGTAGTGCCAAAACGCGTCTGTCAGTGCTGGGAGACTCTGCACATTAAAAGCACTTTCTTACGAATTCCTGCGAGTGCCTTCCTTTTTTGGCCGACATTAAACTTGTTTGCCGTTGTGGATTTGTACGTAGCGGCTCACCACCGCTGGAGATTTGCACGTGCTGCGACGGCGGTGACTGTTTGTTCTTGGAATATATATATATATATTTTTTTTTTTGGGGGGGGGGGAATGGCCCTTTTAGCAGGGTTATCGCCAAACCTTTTGCTTCTTCCTCCTAATTTTTCCAGACCTGCTGTTGTTGGTTTTAGGACTCTGGGCACTTTACCACTGCTATTCAGTGCTAAAGTGCATATGCTCTCTGTGAAATTTGTATTATGGATTGTTGTTTCCACGATTGGCATATTTGATTTACTGGTAAGCCCCTAGTAAAGTGCACTGAGTGTGCCAGGGCCTGTAAATCAAATGCTACTAGTGGGCCTGCAGCACTGATTCTGCCACCCACATGAGTAGCCCTGAAAAGGTAACTCAGACCTGCCACTGCAGGGTCTGCGCGCAGTTTGAAACTGCCATGTCAACCTGGCAAGTGCACCCACTTGCCAGGCCCTAACCTTCCCTTTTCTTACATGTGAGTCACCCCTAAGGTAGGCCCAAGTTATCCCTGTAGGCAGGGTGCATTGTATGCGAAAGGTAGGACATGCCCTGATGTGTGTGACATGTCCTGGTAGTGAATTAAAGTGCATTTCGTTTTTCACTACTGAAAGGCTATCTGTCCCATAGAATAGAATGGGAGTTTATTTATAATATCTTATAAATATAACTTCCCATTGGGACCAGATAGGAAGATAAAGTTTAGTATGCCTGAACTCAGAATGTTAAAATGCATCTTTTAGTGAGTCTGGGCCCGATTCACAAAAGTAATCTGAGACAAAATCCTAACTTTACGACTTTCGGTATTCACAGAAGGCATTTAGGAGTTCTAAAGTTAGGATTTTGTCTAGTCAATCTTGAGTTTTGGTCTTAAGTTAAACTTAAGACCAAAACTTAAGTTTATCTGAGACAAAATCCTAACTTACTTTTGTGAATCGGGCCCGGTGATTTTTACATTCTGTGTTTGAAAATACCACTTTTAGAAAGTAGGTATTTTCTTGCTTAGCCATCCAGTGTGCCTCTGCTAGGATGTGTATTGACTGTCTGGCGTTGGAGTGACAGTGGCTGGGGATGTGCAGTGGCTCCAGAGAATCTGGATGAGTCAGGGCTGGGCTGAATAGACCTGGGCTGCATTCAGAGTAGTGGGAGGAGTTTTCACTAGCACCTGAATAGTCCCGGTCTGCATTTAGAGTGGTGGGAGGAGATTTCCCTTCCACCTCAATAGGCCCTGTCTTCCTTGAACAATGCTGTCTCCGCCTCCTGCTGGGAAGCTGGGCCAGAGAGGGCCAAACTGGTTTGGACTAAGCACATACACTCTCTGCTTGAGAGGACAAAGGATTTTTGAGTATAAATATTAGGGCCCATACCCCAGAACTTTAGAACTCTTTTGGACCAAGAAGACTGCCAAGAAAAAGAGCTGGAGAAGCTGTGAGGAGGAACTACCACTTTGCTGAGTGCTTTGCTGTGTTGGCCTGCAGTGGCTGCTTCTGTCTTGGGCAGTGAAGGGACTAGACTGAACTTTCTGCAACTTCTTTATTGAGTTTCTCCAAGGGCTTGAGGTAGAGTCTCAGGAACAGCAAAGACTTCAAGTTCTTCTGCCACCAGCACTGGGGACTGTGTGTTTTGTGCTGCAACAGAAGAAAAAGCAACCCGACGCCGTCTACGACGCCGCTGCCGACTAAGAGGGTCATTACGATGGCGGACGGAAAAAATTCCAACCGCCATGGTAGCGGTAAATCAGCGTCCGCGGGTACCGCGGAAACCCCGCCGACCCTATTAGGATCAACCGCCAAATTATTCCGTCCGCGGCGGTAGAAGGCATCGAAAAAACGCCCGTAGAGGGCAGAGAAAGTGAAAATGCAATCGGAGGTAACATAGCGGAAACACATCAACCCGCCGCCAGACACGCGGAGTGACCGCCAATGATATTATGATATCCCCGATGTCACAGCGGTACGTTCCGCTGTCTCCGTCCGCCGCGGTCGCGAACAGTAATGAATGTGAGATACGGCGGAAGCCCTGCAGCACAGCCATCGCTGCGGATGCTCCGCTAAAAAAATGGTGGCCAATGGAAAAAAACAACTATAAGGCCAGCAAATGCACACAAGCAACTAGCCCTGCCCCCAATAACCTGAAACATCCCAATGACACACCCCCATGGCAAATTTAAATATACAAATCACAGGACAACCCACACAGCACACCTGACTGCATTACACCATCTTGACACACCCACATAGCTGAGCATAAAACCAGCCCCTGCCCTGACCACAATCCTTTGCACTACTCCAACCCTCAATGAACCCAACCCTACAGCACATTGGATAGGCAAAACACCACACATCTCACCAGCACAACAACACACACACCACCTACACCACCCTCACAACTGCACCCCAAAACATCAGCACAGCACACACCATGGCACATCACAAAATGCCAAAATTCACTGACACTGAGTTGACAGTAATGGTAGATGAGATAATCAGAGTAGAACCACAACTTTTCGGCAGGATGGTCCAACAGACACCATTATCCACAAGGACAACCATGTGGGCAAGGATAGTGGGCAAGGTCAATGCAGTAGGGAATGTGCCCCACAACAAGAATGAAATCATGAGGCTGTGGCATGACCTGAAGAGTGTTGTCAAGAAGAGGAGGGCCAAGAACCATGAGCTGGCTGATGCAACTGGTGGAGGCCCTCCCATCCCACCAAAACCATTCACTGCGTGGGAGGAGAAGGTGCTTGCCATACTGCATCCAGAGAGTCTTGAAGGAATACCCGGGGGAGTGGAGGCTGGTAAGTACCAACTAATGTATACCATGAAACTGCCATGTACTGTCTTGCACAACTACAAACATACATCCCTGAGGCACAAGTACACACATCTGCACCCCAAAAACACACACAGGTCACACTGATTTTACATCCACACCACCTCAAACATCACAAAGGTAGACCACATCTACTGTGTTGCATGTGTCCAGGCAAACAGCACTACAACTCCCACCAGGCCCCCTTGTCCCACAGCTGAGCAGGATGGAGCACTCCCTCCCACCCAGAAGCATGCCTCAGCCATTGTGTGCTACACCCTCACCTAACAGGTAGGTAGCCATCTTCACAGGGAGGAGTGTTTGGAATAGGGAGGCCAGCACTACAACTCCCACCAGCCCCCTTGTCCCACAGCTGAGCAGGATGGAGCACTCCCTCCCACCCAGAAGCATGCCTCAGCCATTGTGTGCTACACCCTCACCTAACAGGTAGGTAGCCATCTTCACAGGGAGGAGTGTTTGGAATAGGGAGGCCAGCACTACAACTCCCACCAGGCCCCCTTGTCCCACAGCTGAGCAGGATGGACTACTCCCCCACCCACAACCATGTGGCAGTCACTATGTGCTTCACCCTCACCTAACAGGTAGGCCATCTTCACAGGGAGGAGTGTTTGGAATAGGGAGGCCAGCACCACAACTCCCACCAGGCCCCCTTGTCCCACAGCTGAGCAGGATGGACTACTCCCCCCACCCACAACCATGTGGCAGTCACTGTGTGCTTCACCCTCACCTAACAGGTAGGTAGCCATCTTCACAGGGAGGAGTGTTTGGAATAGGGAGGCCAGCACCACAACTCCCACCAGGCCCCCCTTGTCCCACAGCAGAGCAGGATGGACTACTCCCCCCACCCACAACCATGGGGCAGTCACTGTGTGCTTCACCCTCACCTAACAGGGAGGTATCCATCTACACAGGAAGGAGTGTTTAGAATAGGGAGGCCAGCACCACAACTCCCACCAGGCCCCCTTGTCCCACAGCTGAGCAGGATGGAGCACTCCCTCCCACCCAGAAGCATGCATCAGCCATTGTGTGCTACACCCTCACCTAACAGGTAGGTAGCCAACTTCACAGGGAGGAGTGTTTGGAATAGGGAGTCCAGCACTACAACTCCCACCAGGCCCCCTTGTCCCACAGCTGAGCAGGATTGAGCACTCCCTCCCACCCAGAAGCATGCCTCAGCCATTGTGTGCTACACCCTCACCTAACAGGTAGGTAGCCATCTTCACAGGGAGGAGTGTTTGGAATAGGGAGGACTGCACTACAACTCCCACCAGGCACACCCTGCCCCATCCCTCAGCATGAAGGAGCACTCCCTCCCACCCAGAACCATGTGGTAGACAGTCCACCCACAAGATGCAAACTGCACAGGTAATCAGCCAGTGCATGCACCCCACCATTTTTCAACAAAAGCATTGAGCTAATGCAAACACAATGCCACACTTCACAACAAAATACACCCCAATTACATACCATTTGATAGAATGCAGACAGCGATGCGTATGTAACTGTGACAGAAACAGAACTGTGACTCAACTAAACCCATGTGTAAGCAAATCAGGGACCAAATATGCCCTGCACAGAATGACATGTGCAAATTCCATGGCTGCTGAGCATGAAGGACCCTAGTAGCAATAATTGGTCTGTCGAGCAAATAAATACAAGCACAGAACATTACAAAGGTATGCATGAGATAACAATGTGACAATGTCTAGTAAATGTGCATATGTAACATCTGTCGGGAAGAGTAATCATCCTCGATGCATCACATCAAGTTGCATGGGAGCCAGTTGTCAGATGACAACTCATCAGTCCCATACAAAGAGTGTCAAGTTGGCCATGGCATCCAATGACTTGTCACACCATGGAACAAGATGTATGTACCTCCACATCATGTCATGACGAACAACACTGTGCAGACATTCAACTCATGAAATACGTAACTGTGTGTTGCATAACATGTAAATAAGAGACATCAAACACAGCAAGCCATATGGCTGTAAGTCAATGACCATGTACCCTCTGTTCCACAGGTGACCAACAACTGACTGCAGAGGACAACAACCTCAACCTGCAGAGCCAGTCTCCTCCCCCGGAACATGGACACTCGGATGTGGAGTCCCTGGATTCTTTGGATGAGGAGCTCCAAGCCGGCCCATCTGGTGTGCCAGGGCGCAACCGGTCACATGACCCCACTGCCCCCCCACCATCAGCAACAACAACAATGCTGACCCCTGCTGGAACGACCTGTGCCGCCACCACCACCACCACTACCACCTTTGCCTGCAACATTCGCCCAGCCACAGAGGATGCCCAGCCAACACCAACAACTGTGGAGGGCAGGCGTGTGGCTAGAGTGGTGAGGCAACAGGCCAGTGACAGCAGGGCAGGTGGGAGGACAAGTGGGACTCCACCAACACCGGACACTGTGACCGAAGCCCTGACTAACATCACCAGAGTCATGGGTGCCTATGAACGAACACAGGCACAAATGGGCCAGGCCCACGAAGATGCCCTGGAGCTCCAACGTCTGCTGATGTCCATGGACAACCGTATGGGACAAATTGTTGACCTCATGGGCCAGTTAGTGGCGGTACAGAGGGATAGGCCAGTGCCACATCACACACCTCCACCTCCCCCCTTTGTCCTGCAGGATGACAGTTCCTCATCCAGCCCTGCGGGCACGGAGAGGGGTGACTCCTCAGACCCCAGTGGCCTAGCAGACAATGCCCCCCCCTCCCAAAAGAAGGAGGGTCCGTCCAAAGAAAAACTTGGGACTCACCCGTGACATAGCACCTGCCAAACGCCAGTCAAGGAGCCAGCCATGATGGCAACACTCTTCACCCTGCCATTGACTTGGAACACTGTCCTTACCCACACTGCCATGGAAATGGCATCCGTCTGTTGGACTGTGTCACCACAGCAATGTGATGCCTACTTGATTGTCTCATCTACCATCACTGCCGAAGATTCACCATTCACACATATGTAAATATCCACTTCCCTCTCACAGATACCCATTGCAAATAAACTACAAAAACGCAAAAAGGTGGTTGAGTCTGCTCCATGTTTATCACAGTATGTGCAATGTTTACCATGGTTACAATGTCACAGGAGCATGGATCCTCTGTAGGCAAGGGGAGGCAGAAGGGACCTAGCAAAAGGCAACAGAACAAAAGTCAATAGTCAGGTGGTGGCATCACAGCCATCACACAACACAAGTCCTCACTGTGCAACAATATGCACACATAACAATGTGCAACAGTACCAACATAGACATCCTGTAGCAGTTCCTACATACCCTGTATCCAACACATAGGCAGCCAGCAGTGAGTCAACAACAGGATGCACTCACAAAGATCACATAGACCTCCACCCAAACAACTACATCAACAGACAATGGACCAGTTGTACATCGTCACCCACCTTCAAGTGAAGTAGCAGTTGATGAGCTGTTGACACTGGTCGACACCTTCCTCCTCACCACTATCCTCGTCACTGGACATTTGTGGTATCGCAGGGGGGGCCCTGGCTGGTCATCATCATCCAGGATCATGGGTATCCCTTTCCGTAAGGCCAAGTTGTGCAGCATGCAGCATGCTACCACTATCTGACACACCTTTTTCGGTGAGTACATGAGTGCCCCTCTGGTCCGGTCCAGGCAGCAAAATCTCGATTTTAGGAGACCAAAGGTTCGCTCCACCACCCGACGTGTTCTACCATGGGCATTGTTGTAGCGGACGTCAGACGGTGTCCTAGGATTGCGTAGTGGGCTCAGCAACCACGGTCTGTTGGGATATGCAGAGTCACCTAGGTGTGAAATAAACATCACGATTCAGTAATACAACTGGGGCAGAGGACAGCATGGCACACACAGCACACAACTTGACTCTGCCTACTCACCCACAATCCATGCCCGCTCCGGAAGTAGATTGGCCATCAGCTGGGGCACAATGCTGTTGTGCAGGATGTATGAATCATGTGCAGAGCCCGGAAACTTGGCACATACATGCGATATGATCATATCGGCCTGGCACACCACATGCACATTGATGGAATGGGAATGTTTACGATTCCGATAGATGTGTTCCCATGCCTGTGGTGGAACCAGGCCAACATGTGTGCAGTCAATAGCACCTACAACATTTGGGATGTGGCCAAGGGCATAAAAATACGCCTTTACATCCGCCAAAGCCGCACGCCTTGGAAAACTGATGTATTGGTCCTTGTATCGCATCATGGCCAACAGGAAATCCCTTAGCACCATGCTGAAGGTGGGCTGAGACATCCCCCTGCAATGCCCACTGTCTCCTGGAATGACCCACTAGCCAGGAAATGCAGTGCCGCCATCACCTTGGTTTCGGTTGTCATTGCTGTTGGGTATGTCCTGCCAGCCCGCAGGTGAGGATCCAACATGGCACACAGGTCTTGGATGTTCGTGCGGTCCAGACGGAATCTGCGTATCACGTCATCATCCTCAATGTTAGCCAGCAGGCTGACAGGACGATACACATTAGGTCGCCTCCTAGGTGAGATGAAAGGGGACACATCATTGCAACAGACCATGAGTTGTGCACAACTCCGTAGCTTCTGATTCACACAGCGCTAACATTGACTGGCATCACAATGCAACATACAGTGCAAGTCAATAGTCGTGACACATACAGATCACATTGTACTACAGTTCTTCAGTATTACCACTGTGAGAACAACAAACATGGAAACTGTGTCTGTGAATGGTAATAGTCACATTCCAGAATCTGGTGCAAACAGCACGGGCAGTAAATGATATAGGACCTGTGTGAAACAGAAACACTGCTGGCTTCGAAATGTCTGCTGTACGTGCCACACATTCTTGTGCAAACATGACAGTGGACACATGAACTACACAATTTATCCAGTGCTGATGGACTCAGCATGGAATGTGAGCCAATGCTAATCCACACAAGTATAGAGACACTCACAGACATATTCACAAGCCGGTGCCAATATCCACTGTCATCAGTATACATGCTGTTACACACAATTCAAAGTCAGTCAATGACTAATAATGAACAGCAAATGCAGTCTTGACGTGAATCAAGACACAACAACACAACTGCACAATATCATCAGCAGGCACACATATTGTCAATGTGGCACACAAAAAGTGCATAAGGTACGTGATCCAAAAGGGCTGTAGACAAACGACAATCTGCACTAAAGTTGCACTATGACATGCAGTATGAAGCTAGCACTGCCCAGACACACAACTGAAGTACAACATTTGCCATGGAGCTAACACTCCAGCTGCATGGACACACAACAGTGACACAGAAACAACCGACACCACCACCCGGACAAAGCAACACCACTACACCTAAAAGTCAGCGCATGAACATACTGAGTAAATACCGAAGACACAACAGCCTCATGCACATAACAACAGGGGATGTCATCGCACGACACAGGTACCAAAGGACTACTATTAAAAACATCCTGAGCCACATGTCACACAGCCTGTCAGGAACAACAAAGCGGACTCTCAACATTCCTCTGCAGACAAAGATGCTGGCTGTGCATCACTTGTTGGCCTCTGGTACCATTAGAACCACAAAAGTCTGAGTTAGATGGGTTCCACAGCAGCCCCATCAAGGTATATCTCACCTGTCTTGGATGCCATCATTAGCTTGAGTCAACAGCACCATCAGTTCACCCACACAGCGCAGGACCAGCTTGTGCCCCCGAAAGGCTACCACACCATAGCAGGCTTATCCACACGTGTCAGTTCAATATCACTGCACATGTGTCCTAATTGTGCGCACTGCCAAAACTGCAAACACTTACTGCACATGAAAGCACACGCAATGCTGAACTGTCCATGCCAAATGTGGGTCACATTCCACTGGTCACAGATGCCATGTCAAACTTAACAGTCAGTGAGCACCAGTCCCACATTTGGCTACAGTCCCTCACCAAGCCAACATTCTCCATGTGGACAAGGTCAATGCACCTGTCCTTGGTGGGTACCAACGTAACACACCACACACATCAAATCCACTATCAACATACTCACAACTGTGGAAATATACATGTAACAAAATCACATATGACAGGCCAAACAACATGAGCACATACCAGACACAATGTCACAAGTAATGGTGATGACATTTGGCAGATAAGGAGACAAAACATACCCATAGGCAGGGAAACAAGTGAAAAGATGATAAGGATGTACAGAATGCCAAGTGTGCCGGTGATGTAATTAACATCCTTGAGTATGCAGAGCACACACATGTCCATGTGGACATATACTGTAGTATTTGCTACTGCGAACAATAACATTACATGAAGGCAGTACCAGGTGATACCAAACAGACAACAGTGTGACACATGTGGTGAGTCATGATATTAATGCTATAATGTTTGTACAATCATGTACTGTATAGTGACATATTGTGTGAGACATGGACATGTGTGTAAATATTGGGATCAGATATGAAATTGGGGCTAAATTTGGGGGTCAGATATGAAATTGGGGATAACTTTGGGGGTGAGATATGAAAATGTGTGTAAATGTGGGCTCACATATGAAATTGTGTAGGAGTAATGTGCCCCATTAGTACTTTCAGTGTGGCATTTGGTGTTAGATATGAAGTTTAGGCTGTCATTACTTACTATAGCTCATTTGAATTCCATCAAATGCCATGATATTTTGTAAGTGACCTCTGTTCGGAGTACAGATATGACCCATTACATTGACACAGCACGATGTGTCCATTGGTGCCTTGAACGTGCTCAAACAACACTGTCACGCCCATAGTCAACAATGTCATGCTGCACCCTTGCCGTAGCTACCGCCTGCCACCAGCGGTGTGTCACCGCCATGGCCCATGACACCATGGCGCGAGTGATAGGCATATGCACATGGCTAATGGCGGTTGGCATGCTCCGACACCCAGATCCCGGTCACTCATAGCAATGCATGTGCCCGGAATCGCGGTAGCTACCGCCTGCCACCAGCGGTGTGTCACCGCCATGGCCCATGACACCATGGCGGGATTGATAGGCATATGCACATGGCTAATGGCGGTTGGCATGCTCCGACACCCAGATCCCGGTCACTCATAGCAATGCATGTGCCCGGAATCGTGTAACTACCGCCTGTCACCAGAGGTGTGTCACCGCCATGGCCCATGACACCATGGCGGGATTGATAGGCATATGCACATGGCTAATGGTGGTTGGCATGCTCCGACACCCAGATCCCGGTCACTCATAGCAATGCATGTGCCCGGAATCGCGGTAGCTACCGCCTGCCACCAGCGGTGTATCACCGCCATGGCCCACGACACCATGGCGGGATTGATAGGCATATGCACATGGCTAATGGCGGTTGGCATGCTCCGACACCCAGATCCCGGTCACTCATAGCAATGCATGTGCCTGAAATCGCGGTAGCTACCGCCTGCCACCAGCGGTGTGTCACCGCCATGGCCCATGACACCATGGCGGGATTGATAGGCATATACACATGGCTAATGGCGGTTGGCATGCTCCGACACCCAGATCCCGGTCACTCATAGCAATGTATGTGCCCGGAATCACGGTAGCTACCGCCTGCCACCAGCGGTGTGTCACCGCCATGGCCCATGACACCATGGCAGGATTGATAGGCATATGCACATGGCTAATGGCGGTTGGCATGCTCCGACACCCAGATCCCGGTCACTCATAGCAATGCATGTGCCCGGAATAGCGGTAGCTACCGCCTGCCACCAGCGGTGTGTCACCGCCATGGACCATGCCCTGCCAGCCAATGGGAAGCGCAATCGCGGTTGCCTGATGCAAGTTTGAAAATCGCGGTAGGCGTGCTCTGCCACCGCGGGGCCGGTCATTGGATGCACTTGAAAGATGCACCACCGCGGTACCGCACGCCTGTCCCCTCCGGTGTGTCACCGCCACGGACCATGCCCTGTCAGCCAATGGGAAGCTCAATCGTGGTTGCCTGATGCAAGTTTGAAAATCACGGTAGGCGTGCACCGCCACCGCGGAGGCGGTCATTGGATGGATTTGAATGAGGCAGACCTGGAACACCAATTGCAGCAGCTTAGAACCACAGACAAGAGCCCTGGGGGCTATATATGTGTGTGAGGGAGCCACACATTGCCACAGCTCACTGAGCCTGCTGCCTGAGAGCCCTCACCTGCTGCTGCCTCCAGGGACTGCTGCCTGAGACCCCTCACCTGCTGCTGCCTCCAGGGACTGCTGCCTGAGAGCCCTCACCTGCTGCTGCCTCCAGGGACTGCTGCCTGAGAGCCCTCACCTGCTGCTGCCTCCAGGGACTGCTGCCTGAGAGCCCTCACCTGCTGCTGCCTCCAGGGACTGCTGCCTGAGACCCCTCACCTGCTGCTGCCTCCAGGGACTGCTGCCTGAGACCCCTCACCTGCTGCTGCCTCCAGGGACTGCTGCCTGAGAGCCCTCACCTGCTGCTGCCTCCCGGGACTGCTGCCTGAGAGCCCTCACCTGCTGCTGCCTCCAGGGACTGCTGCCTGAGACCCCTCACCTGCTGCTGCCTCCAGGGACTGCTGCCTGAGACCCCTCACCACCAACTGCCGCCGCTGCTGTCTCCTGCCCACAGTGATGGCGAGGACTGAGAAGATCCGTGCCACTCCCTTCACCCCCGAGGAACTGGAGGTCCTGGTGGACGAGGTGCTCACCCAGTATCCAAGGCTATATGGTGTGCCAAATGTCGTGGTAAGTATCTCAGGGTGTGAGTGAGAGTGTAGGGGGGGCACACAGGGAGTTGATCTGCTGCAGTATGTGCGTGAGAGTGTGGGGTTGGGACATGCACTGCCTAGCATGCTGTTTCCAGGGGGAAGATGTGTTTAGCCTATTCCACACGTGTGCCTGCATGCACATCCAGATGTGAGGGAAATGTGATGTCTTGTCAGACATACAGTGTGGCTGCACCTTTTCAATTCAGGAGTCAGGACAGTGATTTTCAGTCTGAATGTCTTTGTGTGTCCCTGATGTCCTTCACAGGCACATCTGTGGCCTTAGCTAGTGTCGTTGTCCAGAGGGTAGTTAGGGCATTGTTTCTGACTCAATATGTGCCTCATCTCTAGTTCTGCACTATGCACAGGACCTCAGTCCCCCAGGGTGACACTCTTGTTGCTCAATCACCTATGACACTGTACATTCCAACATTCTTGTGCCCAGACCCTTCCATCACCACCAGCATGTGCACATACTCGCATGTGTTGGCACTGTTTGTGTTTCCAAATAGTCCCTCCATGTAAAAGATGAGATGCCCCACGTTGGACCTCTGTGTGACCCCAAATGGCCTGCACATTGACTGCCCAATCAGACAGTGACACAACACTGAATGTACAGAGTGTCAAATCTGTGCTTTTCCTCTTGACTCTCCGTCAATGAGCCATTGCAGAGGTGTAGATTGCAAACGACAGGCCTTGTGATGAGGGTTTGCGTTTGTGAGGTCATGTCCCTCAATCTGACCTCCATGACACAGTGTGGCAGTTTAAGGGCAAGTGCTTTGAGGGCTGCGCAGTTTTGGGCACAGTGACATATGTAGTAATGTCCTGCATGTCTTGGTATTCCCAGAAACTTGCAGTAGATGTGGTCAGCATACACATTTTGCTCTCTGCTGGCATCCTGCATGGCTTTGAGATAGGCATGTACTGCGTCCACCCTCATACCTGCATGCATTAATGTGTATTTCACACATGATGATGTTTGAATGTCGCAGATTTGTTGTCTCTGTTGAAGTTAGGGCTGAAGTTGGTATGAGTCTGTGTCATGCTCCTGCACTGTGAAATGGTGTTAGGTTACACTGATTATTGCACCCTCTTTTCTCCCATGTCTGCAGCTCAAAGTCAACCAGCGCAAGGCCGCGTGGAGGGCCATTGCATACAAGGTGCGTGCACTGGGTGTCTCAAACAGACGGCGCTCCCACTGTCACAAGAGGTGGGATGACATCTGCCGGCTGAGCAGGAACGTGGCAGAGATGACACTGGGGCTGATCCCTCGGTCCGGCAGGTTGGCGCGGCACAGCATGACACCACTAATGGCACGCATTTTAGCTGTGACACAGCCTGAACTGGATGCACGTCTGAAGGGGCATCGGCAGCAAGCTGGTGGTGAGTATTCTGTGAGTGTGACTTTGGGTGTTGTTTGGCTGCATGTGCACCAAGCATGGGCCAGTGCAGGGCTGTGATGATGCTAGTGTGATGCAATGGCGTGTAAGTGGCCGTGGTGTTGGGTGCAGTAGTCATGCATTCCCCCGACATGTACCTTCCCATGTCATTGGTGTAATGGCCCTTGAGTTCATATTTGTAGTTGTGGCCTTCTGGTATCATCTTCATTGGTGTCGTCACGGACATCCCATGTCAGGGTCAAGCAGAGTGCATGATCTGAGTGTGCCATCATCAATGTGTGCATTGCCTGACGTCAGATTGGTGCTGGCTACACATCTAACAACAATGTGCAACTGTAGTTGTGCCCCAAGATACGACATGGTGGATGGCATGTGCTCATGGCCATTGTGTGCGGATATGTTTGAGTCTGTCTCTGTGTTGGACACTTCTGCTGGCTCAAGATGTGACAGTGGCAACATGTTGTGATCAGAATCTTTTACCCCCTCAGGGCCCTAGGTGTGCACAGAGGGATATGTGTGTCTGGTTAGCTGAAGCCACCACCAGGCTAATTGGCTGTGTGTCCATCACATGGGTGAATTATGCCATGTTTGCATTATGCCACGGTAATTTCGATGTTTGGATTGAGGTTGCACAGTGTTACTGCCCATGGTGTTGTCCAACATGGATGATTGTTCATCATTAGTGATGCTTCCCTTGCAGATATTTGTAATCTTGTAAGCAAATGTACTGATCCGACCTCTATCTCTCTCTCATGCAGCATCTCACATGGGCACGGAAGGACAGGGGACGGACACCAGTGGTGAGGCATCAAGCACAACTGCTGCACACCAGCATAGTGACACGGATGTCACCAGCGCATCAGAGGGGGACCGTAGTCTTCTAGAGGACTCACAGCCAGAGACGCAGACCTCTACGTCATCTGACGACGGCGGTGACGCTTCTATGTTTTCTGCAGAGGGAAACGGGGACTCGGCCTCCTCGTCCACCACACATCGTTCAGTGCCCACCCTCCCTGCTACTCCCACTGTTGCTGCCCGTGTTCGCACCACGA
This sequence comes from Calotriton arnoldi, assembly GCA_963921515.1. Lineage (NCBI taxonomy): Eukaryota > Metazoa > Chordata > Amphibia > Caudata > Salamandridae > Calotriton > Calotriton arnoldi. The sequence continues at coordinate 295,429 of CAWUFW010001476.1, forward strand.
AAAAGGGAAGAGTGTCCTTCACCCCAGGCACCGCTGCCCCTGCCCCTGTCCCCCCTGCTGCCATCAGTGCTGAGTCTGTGGAGCTTTTGCGCCAGCTGTGTGTGGGTCAGACAGCTCTCCTCAATGCCTTCCTGGACCATGACAAAAAATTGGCACAGGTGGTGGCTTACATGGAGGGCGTTCATTCCGACGTGGGTGGGCTACACCGGACTGTACAGTCTCTCTCCTCTACAGTGACAGCAGCCATTCAACTTGCCCAATCCCATAGTCCAGCTCCAGTCCCTGGGCCCACCACCCTGCCAGTGGCCGCATCTGATGATAGTGACCACACACCCCAGACATCAAGGGACAGATACAGCACACGCAGCACACGGCAGCAGCAGCCCAAGCAGTCCAGGCCGCAGACACCATCCCCACAGAAAGGTAAAGCCACACCAGAGCGCAGAGGCAAAAGCACTTCAGGCCACACCCAGGGCAAGGATGGCAAGGAGCAGGCCTCAGGCTCACATGCCTCAGAGGCATCCCCAGCCAAGGACTCACCTGTCCCAAAAGTGTCTCGCAGAGACAAGCACACAGTTTCCGTGCCCAGTGGCAAACAGGTGCCTGCTAAGGGTACACGTAAGAAGAGCTCCAAGGAAAGTTCACCCACAACATCTACTCCCATCCAGAGCCCTGTGAAGCAGGGTAAGGAGGCCACTGTAGGGGGACACCGGGTAAACAGGTGATGCAGGGGCAGAGGCAATCCGGGGCCAAGCGTCCCAAAGAATCCAGCACGTCCCCAGAGGGGGACCAGCATCTGCACATGAGCCAGCTTTTGTGACGAGTGTGCCTGTTGTATACACCCCACTTGGCATTAATCCCAGGACAGGGAAGCCATATCAAATCCCCAAGAAGCGGAAGGGAACCCCTCCAAATTCTCCCACACACACTGGGTCTCGTGCAAGCATGAGTCCACCTCCACGTGCCACCACCCCACCTGGTCCTAGCAGCCCTCCGGCTTCCCAAACCACTGCTGGCTCTACCACACCTGGACCTAGCAGCCCTCAGGCTTCCCAGAACACTGATGGCTCTACCCCAGCTGGGCCTCTCTCTCCCCGAGTCAGTACCCCAACTGGCCCCAACAGACAGCCACCTCCCAGTCATACTGCCAGCCAAGTCTGAGTGTTGGTCACTCTCACACACACATGTCTCTCCCACAGTGGTACCATGGACTGCCCATTTTTGACGCCCTGAGTGTGTTGCTGACCATGGCAGGGTACTGTACCACACATTCCCAGTGCTGGATGTCATGTACCTCACCTGCACTTTGGACTGGCCACTGGCCTTGCTGTTCACTGCTGTTTGCCCCTTGCCTGTGCAGCTTCTCATGTACCTCACCTGCACTTTGGACTGGCCACTGGCCTTGCTGTTCACTGTTGTTTGCCCCTTGCCTGTGCAGCTTCTCATGTACCTCACCTGCACTTTGGACTGGCCACTGGCCTTGCTGTTCACTGCTGTTTGCCCCTTGCCTGTGCAGCTTCTCATGTACCTCACCTGCACTTTGGACTGGCCACTGGCCTTGCTGTTCACTGCTGTTTGCCCCTTGCCTTTGCAGCTTCTCGTGTACCTCACCTGCACTGTGTCCTGGCCACTGGCCTTGCTCTTGTCTGACTTTTGCTGCATGACTTTGTGAAATGTAAATAAAAAGAAGATATTTACTCCTGTTGTCTGCCTTGTCAGTGTCCTTGCTAAATAAAGGGTTACTGTGTGGGTATTGTTTACTGTGACACATGCTCTATTTTCCACTTCAACATTGCCAATGTCTTGTTTCCTCTGATCATGTTGTTTCAACTTTTGTGTTCCAGACTTCTGCATCTGTGTGTGTTGGCTTGGTAGTATGTGTGTTTGCTGTGGACTGATTGACTTCCAGGGTGTGTCGTTGTGTGTGTGATGTTTAGATTGTTGTTGTGTGTGTTCATGGTGTGTCACTCATCTCTGTTTGTAACTGGTATGTGTGTTGTGCACACACAGGCTTGGTGTGCATGCAGTGCTGTGAGTTGATGTTGCCTTGTCCTTGCCTGTTGTGCACCCCCTGATGTTTGGCTGTTGTAGCATGTTGATATCTTTGCCTGTGCATGTGTTGTGACTGATGTGGCTGTGTGCAGTGTTTGTGTTGTGTTGTGTCATGCAGTTGACAGTTGCTCTGTGTGTGGTGTTCTATTTTCCTGTCAGTGTGTGTGTTGTTGTTGTTTGATTCAGGTGTGTTGCCATTGTGGTGTGCCTTACTTGTGTGTCTGTCACATGGACTGAGGTCTATTGTGGTTGCCGTGCTTGTTTTATGTGCATCCTTGGTGTTTTCTCCTCTCACATTTGATGTGTCTATGGTCATGGTTGTGCATGTGCAGACATGTGGTACACTGTGACACCATTTTGAGTGGATGGGTGTTGTGGTATGTCTGTCTATGTGTCAATGTGGGCCCATTTCTGCCTTTTGTTCGCCATTATTGTTTTTGGTGGATGCACTTCTTATATGTGTTGTGGTATGTTGTCTGTGCGTTTTTCATGACTGATGTGGTTGTGTACTCCTGTTGTGTCTGTGCTCCCATTGGATTTGCACTGTTTAACTGCACAGGTCTTGTCTGTTGTTGTAGTAGTTCTGTGTGTGTGTTTTGCTTGTGTTCAGTGTTTGACTGTTGTTTTTGTGCGTACTGTGGTACTGCCATACCTGTGTGTGTGTGTGATGTTTGTGGATACCACCCAGGGGGTGTGTTTGATTGTCAGTGTCTTGACTGGATATTATTGGCAAGCTTCTGTGTGTTTGTCACTGGTGTTGTGTGCTGCTGGTGTGATGGGTGTGGGGGTTGTGTGAAGGTTCATACTTGTGTTTGACTGTCATGGAGTGTTGCAATGGGCCCTGTGTGTTGTGCTGCTGACATACTCCTGTGATGTATTTGGATTCAGATGTGTGGCTGGTCAGGGTGGGACTTCATACCCTTCCTGTCATCCCTGTGCCTATTCATGGGTTGCCTTGCTGTCTCCCTGAGTTGTTGCAGTGAGGTGACTGTGGTTTGACTTCACTCATTGTGACTGCCATGTGTGAACTTTTGGGCGGGGTGGATGTAATGTGTTCCTTCCCTTGCATGTGATGTACACATTTTTGGTGTTCAGCTCCTTGCCATTCCATTTGTGTGCACCTGACTTTGAGTTGCCTATTTGTTGTCCTACATTGCTGTTGGCATGTGGTCTGTGTTTGTTGCTGTGTGTCAGTGTGGGGTATGTCTGTGTGACTTGGCAGGCTGTGTGTCCATTGGTGTGTTTGTTCATTGTCTGTCTGTGTTTAATTTGTGCTTGTACTCAGTTTGCTTGCCATGAGTGTGGTGTTGTTGTGGTGTGTGTGTTCCCCTGGCCCAGTGCTTGTATGCTGTGTGTTACTCTGCAGCCACACCTGATGTGGCTGTCTCACTAGTTGTTTGTTGTGTGGTGCAGTGTGTGTGTTCACCTGTCTGCTTTTTGGGCATGTGGGAGCACAGGGAGCTCACGTGGCATGTCCCTTCATGGTGTGGGTGGGCCTAGTGTGTGGGGTGTGGAGGTGTTGCCCTGTGTACTTTGGGCACTGCCCCTGCCTAGCGCTGGCCCAGCCTACTACATTGTGTGCATTTGTACTCGCGGATTCACCGCTGCGGTCACGTGGACTGGGCATTATTTCCGGGTCGCGGACATGGTGGCCTGGGTGTGGAGGGGTGGCCTTGTAGCAGGTGGGAAATGTGTGGCTACACCTGTGGTTGTGTTCCTGTCCCCACGAGGGTGTCTGGTGGGGGCAGGCACCTTACATCGGACAAGTATTTGTGGGTTGTGTTTGTTTTCGGAGTTGTGTGATGGTGTACCTGCGTCGGCGTCCGCGACGGTCCATGGCTTGCTGTAGGTGTATCATGTACAGCACCGGGTAGACGTGTAGTGCAGGGTCCATGGCGGTCGGCTCCGGGTGTCGATTTGGCGCTCCGCTATGGTGCTTCCGTATGCTCAGAATGGCCGGTTTCTCCGCTGCGGTGGGCCTGGCTGTTCCGCGCATCCTAATTTGTACGGAGGGAGGGACGTCATCGTGCACGGCGGTGGCTCTCGATTTGTTGTCTCCGCTGCAATGGCGGGCGCGTTTGGCTGGTGGTGCACGTAGGACTGCGGCGGACGGACAATGGGCTGGGTTTGGCCATTGTAATATGGCGGACGGGTGCACCGCTGCTCACGGGCGGAAAACAGCGTTTTCTCCCACCGCCAGCATCGCGGAGGTGCATCCGCCAGTCATCATAATGGACCCCTAAGTGTCCTGAAGGCACCACAGAGGGCACCGCCGCACGCTGCACCGCAACCCTGGTCTCACCGACGACGCCACCCGATGCCGCCACCGAGCCGCTGCTTGCACCGCGACCTGTGGGCACCACACTTCGCACCACCTCACTTCACGACGCCACCTTGGTATCCTCGACGATGATGCTCCACACCAACATCGACGCCGCTGCTTGCACTGTGGTTCGAGCACCACTCGTAAGTTACACGATGCATCGTCCTCATCCCACACCGCAGCCTTGGCCTACCGATGCCGACGCCATCAACTCCAGTTCGTCAGCGCTTCAGCAACGATGACGACGCTGCTTGCACCGTGACCTGCCAGCACTGCGACGAGCCCGACGCCGCTGGACGACCATCACCGAGCCGCTGCCTGCACTGCAACCTGGGGCACCGCACACCGCACTGCTGCACTTTGCACTGCAGTCCGATGCCTGCCGACACCGGCGCTCCTGACGTCAATCGCGAGGAGTTCGATCTGAAACGTGTGTGACTTCAAGGGCCCGACGACTCCTGCAACGACCTCCGGAACCGATGCCTGCGGACGTCGGCCCTTCGGGGCTCATCGAGAGGTCACCGACGCCCTACATTTCTAAAGGTACTGTTTTGAGGGAGTTCCCGACACCGTAGCTGGCCCGGGGCACTGCGGTCAGCCAGAACTGTTTGGATTTGTTGTTCACGACGCAGTGATAGCCCCAGATGGAACTATCAACTTCAAGGAACTGTATTTCAAGTCTATTTTGATTACTGAAGATGTCTGAGAACTGTATGGTGAATTTTTTTTATTGTTTTTGGTCTTGTTTTGGATATATAAAAATATTGGATATTTTTCTAAACTGGTGTGGTGTCCTTTTGTAGTGTCTTCACTGTATTACTGTTGATTATGTGCAAATGATTAACACACTGCCTCTAAAATAAGCCTGACTACTCGTGCAAAGCGACCAGGGGGTGACCAGGGTTTATTTTAGGAGTATAACTCCCTTATCCTGGCTAGAAGGAGGGGTCCCTACTTGGACAAAGTTGCAAACCCTTGCCGACTAGAGGCCCCCATTTCTAACATATATATATAGTTATGAAGCACAAAACATTAACCCCCACCCACTTAAGAGCCAACCATAATAAAACTTTACTAAAAGCTACTACATAAATCTCCTTACTTATCTAAAATCAACCTAAGCTATTCCTAAACCTACACTAAATACTAACTATAACTATTACCACTAAAAACAACAATATAAAAAACAGGGAAGGCAATGTCCAGAGGGAGAGTTCAAATTTGGGTGGCAATGCGCTCTATTGCCTTGTGGCAAGTCAGTAATATCTTCTGAATGCTTGCCTGCTCCTTCTTTATCCTGCCCATCCTCCTGTCCATTTGACACAAATGTCTGACAAGCAAAGTGTTGAAGCTTGAGGGGCCTGCACTTCTTTCCCTCTTTTGTCATGTGCTTGCCAGTTGCTGTCCACTTGACAGTCCAGGAGTGGCCTTGACCTTCTTAGCTGCTGATCGTTTCCCTGAGAAGCTGTAGCTGCAGGTGTCTTCTGTGACTTGCCCCATGTTGTTGATCCTCAAATGCCGTCAGACTTGGCCTTCTCATAAGTATGGCCCCTTTCCTTGAATTCATAGGCTATCTTGCAGAATATGCCATGACATGCCAGTCTCAGTGCAAAGGTCTTTGCCATGTATGCTGGCATGTTAGATAGGCAGTACATTGGACTTCATATTCGGACAAGTTTCATATTTACATCATATTTCACAAAATCTTACTGACCATGAAAAGCAGCTAGTCACCTAGCAAGGCTGATTTAGCTGGAGGTGAAAGGTCAGAGATGTCTTACATTATATGCCAGACTAATGCCAGAGCATCTGATCTAAGAACTGCTGACCAGCATCATCACAGGCCCCCTTGCACCATGACACAAGTGTGCTAGCATTTGCACTAGGCAGCAAACAGTGTTCCAGCACTAGGAAAGGACAGGAATGCACCATAATATGTTAAATAGGGCGCATTCCTACCCTTTTACTTTCGCCCCTTTCACATTTGCTGGACTATCAAACTCGGTCTGGTGGGAGTCCTCTACTCCTCATGTTTTGCCCAGGCAGGTATGACCTTACCCAAAAAAGGAACTGGGCAGGCACTTTAGCACTCAGTTTCAAGTCACAGCACATTGAGTGACCAGTACTGTAATCCCCATGTATTATGATCCCACCAGCAGACTCACATGCAGCACACACACTCAGTCTGAGCACACTGTTCAGTACATTGAATTTCGAAAAGCAATATCAGGCAAGTGATTATGAAATAGGGTAAAGGGCCCAATGAAGGACACACAGCAAAACAATCTTATTAATACAAAAATAGAAAAATTATTTTAATCTTATAAATAACAATGTCACTGTATCAGTAAGGATAATTATGAATAGAAAAAAGATATACACTGTATAAATAATATGTATAACAAACAACAGACCTACTGATTTTCATACATACCCATGTTTTCATCCACTTCTCATCTCTTTCATTGTCAATATTTACCAGACGTACAATGTATTTGTACACTGATTCTGTTCATATCTCACGATAAAACAAGATGTTTGCGTTCACTGGTACAACAAAGATGCTTATTTGCAGCCAAAGGAAAGAATTCTGTAAATGTATAATTTTCTACGAGTGTTTCGGCAATTTGCCTTTATCAGGAAGCCACAGGATGGATAAATCAGAGAAATGTCTTGATAGTTCCTATTTGCTTGTTTTTTTTGTTTTTTTGAAACATTTGTTTATTGGCATTTTCAAAAGTATAATCAACACATTAATCTCGACATTCTATTACAACTTTACATCAGACTTTTTTACGACTTGGCCGCATTTAGGCATGCAATGTTTTATATTCATCATTGCTCAGGTTTCTGCATCTTATTCACGCCTATAGTATAGGTCGACTAGTTCGGGATCCGTTGTCCTCCATGTTGTCTAATGTCATATTGACTCGCTCTGTATCTACCTCGTGCTTATGGTCATACGTCCTCAGCATTGTGTGGAAACCAGCTATAAACTTAACTGAAAACATTGCAACTTGCTAACTGCGTCTAACTTATTTCTGCATGTGGGCGCCTCATTGCTGATATGTTTAACGAGGTGTGCGGGTGGGTGTGCAGGGTCTGCGCTAGGTGAGGGGTAGCTGCTGTTATCTACCAATGGCAACCATGCGAGGTCATGGTCCATGGCACTCACATTAGTGTGTGTTCCCTCCTGTTTAGGGCTTGCTAACTGCTTTAATTGTTTCCCCCCTTTGTTATGTAAGTTCAGGTAGTCTGGCTGGTGTCTCTGTCTCCCTCTCCATCTGAATCCCCGATTACTAGGTCTAGGCTTTACCAGGCACTCACTAGTTCCCTCCATTGCTCTGCTATGATCCGCCTGCGCACTCCCCTCGCTTCCTCCCTAAGGAGTGCCGTCCCCTCTGCTTCAGCCCAGCTCGTGAGGTCTCATTTCCAGCTCTCTATTTGTGGTCCCTTTCTAGCTTTCCAAGACATCGCCATCCGTCTTTTGGCCAGGGCCATGGCTAGGTCGATTAATTTGTTCCAGACTTTCCGCTTCGGCGGGCGGGGAAAGAGGTCCAACAGGCGCATTCCACAGTGTTATCCAATGCCCTCCCCAGCGTCGCCCCTGTCAACTGCACTACCTCAGTCCAGAAGGGTGTCAGTGTCGGACAGTTCCAAACCATGTGGATAAAGTCTACATCTTGTTGGTCGCAGCTCGGGCACGTACGCATCTCACCTCTGTGTGTCATTCGGAGCCTGTTTGGGGTCAGATAAGTCATATGCACTTAGTTGAACTGAATGTATTTCAGTTGTGTGTTGCAGGATATTGACTTGGGGGAAGCCAAGGCTCTCTCCCACTCCCGGTCAGTGAGTTGCTCATTTAGAGCTTGCTCCCAGCGGTCCCTGATTTTGGGCACTGGCATCAGCGATGCCTCTACTAGGGTCGTATAGAACCACTTCACTTGGTGTTTAGCGGTTCCCAGGGAGAGCAATGCATGCAGCAAGGGGTGTGCACCCGCTCCTCCCGCAACTGCCCCATAACTCTCTGAATGTGCAAATCAGGGCCTCATACTGCAGGAACTGGCCCACTGGTCACCCATATTGTTCCACTAGTTCCACAAAGGGGATCAGCGTCTTCTCTTGGTAGCAGTCTCCCGCTTTCTTGACACCCACCTCTGACCATTCCATCAGTTGCTCTGAGGTGAATATCTGGCATGGGGTTCCGTGTGGAAGACCCACTAGAGAGAGCTGTGGTGAGTAATTGGGGACTGCAGGCAGCCTGGCCATGCTCCTCTTCCAGCACTGTAGTGCCGTGTTTTGCAGCGTCACTCTATAGGGGTCACCACCTTATAATCTAGTACCTTAGCCAGTAGGAGGGTTTCCAATTTGCTTGTTGAGGCCAGCTGCACACTGAAGGCATGGGTAGACAGTAAAATGCTCCAAAAGTGTATTTGAAAATATGTATTTGGTAGTCATATAGACAATGTCTTTAGAGGTATATTCTTAAATATGTATGCCAATGGTCAATCTGGTTATGATGAACTGGCAAAGGGCTTCATTTATTAAGAATATTGAAAGATCTATACATTGTGTCGACTTGTTAAGAGGTCTTTTCACAAGTGTGCAGGATCACTATCACAGAAGCGAAGTTACTCCGACGTGGCGTGAGTCGACTGACTGATGTGACCCAAGAAATTAGATGATTTCAGTACACGCTGCCGCAAATACATACTTTCGAATACACTTTTGGAGCATTGAAAAACATACATTTACAGAATTCAGTCCTTTGGCCACAAATAAGCATCTTTAATGCACCAATTAAGCAAACATCTTGTTTTATCGTGAGATATGAACATAATCTGTGTACAAATATATTGTACATCTGGTACATATTGACAATGAAAGAGATGAGAAGTGGATGAATGTATGGGTATGCATGTTAATCAGTATGTCAGTATGTCTGCTGGATACCGGTGCCGAGCCCAGCTGAGCAACGCAGATCGGAGAGGAGAGCTGCGGTGTGTGGAGTCTTTGGCGTCCAGCCCCCACCGGCCCTCAGCCCGTAGCCTGAAACCGAAAGATGGGCTGAGGTGTGAGGAGGAGTACAGTCGAAAAATGCAGCCATACTAAGCAAGCACTAAGCCCCCTGCTTGCAAGAGACCTGAGCCACCAAAACGCACACCGTGAGTGCTGTTGCTGCTGCGAGTGCGTGAGCCGTACTCGGCTCCCGCGAGGAGTGAGCCCTGTGTAATCTGCGAAGGTGGCCCGCTAGGACCTGGTGCAGCCTGCAGACTGCACGGTGTGCCCCACTCGCCGGCAGTCATTTCACGGAGCACCTTACACTTTGCACTGTGCTCTTCAAGGGGGCTCCAGACAAGAAGGCAACCTGACGCGATTACGCAAGGAGGAGCGAGAAGCGGGGAGGAGCAAGAGCGGAGAGTGAGAGCAGAGTGGAATCGAGAACCGACGCAGAGACGCGGAGAGCGGCACCCATGGCCCGCAGTGAATTTACCCGCCGACTTTCTGCCTGCCGCCTGCCAGCGATCAGGGGTGTGATACCGGGCTCGGCTCCCAGCTCGGCTCAGCTCCCAATAAGTGCTCCCGGTTTGTGCGGCGTGACTAACAGAGGCGAGTGTGGCTGCCTTCAGATGGCGCCCGTGGAAAGAGTGCCTCAGGCGGGTGCGGAGGTGGCCCGGTTAGTCCTGTGTGCAGCCTGCACCCACCTGTAGTACCCCACTCGTCCCAATACCCCCGCAATCCTCCCCACGCCTACCTCTACCCCCTGCTACTCCCAGCTACCTCAGCTACCAGAGCCTCTCCACCAAGCAGTTAAACTCAGAGGTAACCCATCGAGGGGGGGAGGTAGAGGAAGCAGAGGCCATCCCCCACGGATTAGGTTGGTCCATCATCGACTGACCCGACGCCTCACGAGTTTTTACTTTCACTCATGTCAAGGTCTGACTCTTAGAGGGAGCCCTCAGAAAGGAGAGAGCGAGAGTGAGACCAAAGCACCCCTTTGTTCTCCCCTTCGTAGTATAACGCCAGCAACACCAGCACTGGCCTAAGTAACTTAGATCACCACAAAGTCCCCAAAGGACCGGACAAGTCTCCCCCAGTCCTCCCGTATCAATAAAAGATGGGTGGAAAAAAAGGCACACAACCAAGCAGGAGGAAACAGCCTAAGCATGGTCAAAAAGAGAGGTCAGGGCAAAAGCGCACCCAGAAAGAGACAAACAGACTATGCGAGCGAGAGCCCAGATGCAGTTGATGGGGGGCAGGACAGCCCCTACCAGAACCCTTAGACACCAGTTATACTCAGCTACAATCCCATCCCACAACGGAACAGATAATGGGAACTGACAATTCGCAGAATAAGAGACCATCTAAGGAGGAACCACCAGACACGTTAGACTTACCTCTGTGCCCTCTTTCACGGGGCAAAATTCAAAGCGACTTTCAAAGAATCATACCCCCAACGACCCCCAACCTTAACACTAATCCTAATCCTACTCTGATTGGATACCACGTGAAGGGCGAGAAGGTCGTGTCCCGGTGCTCACTGAGCCCAGAGTCGTCCCAACCTACAGAGGACGACTTAAGGAGATCAAACTCTCACCACACTCTCAACCAAACCCACGACCTACACAGACTTGTGGGGGAAAATAATCGCATCATAACAACAGTGCAAGTCTACACAAACCACTCAGCACAGGGTGCTCAATTAAGCCCAACATCTTCCCCTGAGGCACAATCATCAAAAGGGTAGCAAAATCTTTGGAATACATCATATCCCACCCAGGGGCTACTATCACAGGGATTCTTAACCACCCTAGAAGCCCAAATAGATGCACAAACGGAAGCATCCCTAGCTCAAACGCCAATGTCAGCAAGCACACCAGCGATAAACAGTGACTATCACCCGTTACTTCGACTGCACGAAGAAAGCAACGATCAAGCCTCCCCGTCAAGTCCAACAGCCTCCAACCAGGAGGGTTCTTCCTTTTACAAACAAGACACAATCGCCAAAGCCCTACTCTGGCAGTCGCAAAAAATGGAGCTCCAGATTGACCTTATACAGTCGATAGAAACAAGCTTAGTGGGCTTAGGGAACAGACTAACTACGATTAAACTCAAACTTGACCAAACGGAAGTGGGCCAATCCTGTTCGTGCACTCAATTAATGGACAAACTGACTACACTCCTGGAAATTCTGTGGGCCTTGTTCGATAACGTCAAGAAGAAAAATCCACCCGCGAGTAACCAAAAAGAAAAGGGAGAGGCAGCAACTAGAACCCCAGCAGTACTTCAGCCGGCAATCTCCCTTCCGGCCGTAGATGTCTACTCCAAGGAAACCTCAAACACTCCCATAAATTCACAGTTATCTGTGAGCTCTACGCAGCACGTTTTCATAGTTCATCCATCTGAAGTTTCCGCCCGCAGCCCCAGGAAGTTTACAACGTTCCTGCTGCAGGGGTGCCTCCTCTCTCTAGAAGAGCAAAATAGAAACTGAAAAAGCTCTCCAAAAAGCAGCGCCTACAAAAAAGACACCTGGGGACCACAGGCCCTAGCCCAGGCCTAAGAATAAACACCACTAAAGAACAAGGAAACTCAGACAAATTCTTTCCAATCTTCAATAAAAGATTTAAACCAGGTGTCAGCTTTAACTTAAACAACTTAGACGAAAAGAAAGCAGAGACCGGTAACCAGAAAAAGGTACCGCCACACATACAAGGAGTTATTCCAAGTCAGCAAAGATCACCAAACAACGACTTACCTCATTGTACACTACGTGCCACGCCATTGACTTCAACCTTAACAACTGCCAACCCCGGACGAATGGCAGAAAATCCGCAGTCATCCTAGGCTGGCATAGGAAATTCTTCATCCAATCAGTGCACACATCCTCTCTCAAGTCGGTGGCAACGCTTAGACCCAACAATGGTCTCTGGCCTCCCCTCTAGTGTAGACGCATCGGCCCCTCCAAATGGAGCAGTCACCATCCCTACCCAGCCTCCAGTGTCTGTCGGCACCTCGCAGACAACCACTCAAACTGAATCGCTCCAAGGAATTGGAATGATCACCAAGGACAAAGCTACGAGGGATGACAATTATCCCAGTACCTCACAAGAAGTCCCACTCCGCCCTAACTTAAAAATCACCCAGGACCCTATAAGAAATCGCAGCCCCTCGCATCACAAACAACGATGGTCCAGTCAAATACACGTGCCCAGGGCTCCAGTGCTAAGAGATAACAAGGAAGCTGGCCTGCCAGAACCCGATTATGTCAAAACCAGCAACGAAGAGAATCTCCTCATCCGGGTCCCAATGGGGATTGGCAAAAAAAAGGGCAGAAAGCATCCCAGCCGGCCTAATATTTATCCCTCCCTATCCTTCTAGTGGCCCCACGGACATCCTGAACAGAGGGAACCTGCAAAAACTACTTCACCACATTCCATCACTGAACCATCTAACCACAGCGGAACTACACTCTGTAAAATTTGCCCATATCCCTGGTACAAGGGCACCTGAATGTACTATTACACAATGAGACTCAACAGCAATAATAGAAGCTATCTTGAAAGAGGCCTCAATCTTCGATGAATGGGGCATAGAACTAGAGCCCACCCGCCCACGGAAATATCCCCATGTTTTAATTGAGGATCATAGATCTTCCCCCAGAGGATGCATATTGAAGGAAGCTTGGGGTGCAACACACGACTGGTTAGTAAGTACATCACTGACTACAAACCCTTTAACGGTCCTCTGTGGTGAATTGGATTGGATCATTAGATGGCAAGCAGCAGCCCAGATCTATGAGGGGCCATCCTCGTACCCAAACTCCAGGTGAAAAAATCTCCATTAGGACTCCTAGCCCATGGGTAGTTGCTGTCAGGCCAAACTCCTCACCCACTCAGACCGGGAATTTGGCATCTAAAGACCAACTCTCCATCATCTCCTGGAATGTGGCAGGGCTGGCCTCAACATTTCGCTCCAAACAGGGGCGCGTCTTTAAATAGCAATGATATTATTTGTCTACCGGAGACATGGGCACTGACCCCCACGGTAATCTATGGGTTCCATGAAGTCTTTCAATCAGCAACGCAATCAAGCTTATTTGAGCGGCCCTCGGGGGGCCTCTCGATCTTTTTAAAAGAAACAGTCAAAGCATCGATCTCTTCACTCACCCAGGTCCGGAAGAATGTGCAAGTTCTACCCATTGAAGGCCTGCAAAGCAGCCAGAAGTTCTTCTCCTTGATCCTTATAAATTGCTATTTAAACCCAAGCAAAACTTCAAAAACACGGGCCATGGGGACCTTGTGTTCACACATCAAGGCAATCATTGAAACCTATCCCACACACGAAATTGTGTTGGTAGGGGACTTCAACACCAAATGCATGGGCCATCGTCATAACCCCGCTTAGAGGAGTAATGAACAAATTCAATTTAACAGTTTACTCACCACATTTGATCTAAAATCAGCTCACCGGACTCCGATGGATGCTCGCTCCACGTTTGAGAAAATCTCGTCTATTGACTATATTTTTATGTTAAGTGGCTTGATCAACTACCTGCAGAGCTTTGACATCGTAAATCGCACAGAAAGTGATCATAATCCTCTTGTTGCAAGCTCGAACTTAAACTACCAGATCAATCAATCAATCAATTACAGAATTTGTAAAGCGCACTACTTACCCGCGAGGGTCTCAAGGCGCTGGGGAAAAAAAAAGGGGGGGGTGCTGCTACTGGTCGAACAACCAGATCTTGAGTAGCCTCCTGAAGGTCAGCAGGTCTTGGGTCTGTCGTAGGCTAAGTGGAAGGGTGTTCCAGGTCTTGGCGGCGAGGTGGGAGAAGGATCTGCCGCCGGTGGTGGTTCTTCAAATGCGAGGGACGGTGGCGAGGGAGAGGTCGGCGGAGCGGAGTTGGCGGTTGGGGACGTAGAAGAGGAGTCGTCTGTTGAGGTAGGCTGGGCCAGTCTTGTGGAGTGCCTTGTGTGCGTGGATGAGGAGTTTGAAGGACATTCTCCTGTCGACGGGGAGCCAGTGCAGGTTCCTCAGGTGGGGGGTGATGTGGCTGTGGCGTGGTACATCGAGGATCAGGCGTGCGGATAGCTGACATAGGCCAATACCTAGGTTATTCGACGGGAGATGAACAAATGACCCTGGTAAAACGAATCAAGTGGCACTCTTATGATTCGTCCCAGGTTGCCAAATGGCTCGATGACTTGAGATCCTGTATTCAGGATCACCCAAGCAATCTTCTTTTAACAAACTGGGACCATATGACCTGAGAGCTGGGAGTCTTTCTCCAGAAGACCAGAGAGGGCGGACAGTCTCGCCACAGCTAACAAGTTTCCCAAACAAACTGCCGGGGCAACAGTGCATCACACTTACGCGAAGGAATCTGAGGAAGAAAACTCACCAGTTCAAACTTAATGCAACACCTGGAAACCTTCTGGCAGTAAAAGAAGCGAGGAATGTGCACAAAAAAAAACGTTTGGGCCCTGAAACGTGTGCAACAAGAGGAGGAATGGAACAAGTTCTTTTTCATTCTAAAAGAAGGATCCCTAGCTAGATTCTGGCAATACGTAAACACTCTAAAATCCCTTGGACCTCCAAGATCAAACACATTTCTGGCAGCAGCATGGGAGAACCACGTGAGAAGCCAGTTTCTGGCACACCAACACACAGCTTCCACGGCCACCGACTTATCAAACACAGAAGAACTCCAAACCCCGATCCAACCTAGGGAAATTATAAGACTAATAAAATCTATGAAATCCAGTGGGGCGTCGGGTCCAAACGGGCTGCCTGCCGGGATCTTTCAATCCGCCCCAGAGGGCTGGGCAGTGCTTCTGACCCCGTTATTCAACACCACCTACACTCTTGGAAAGACACTGAACTCTTGGAGGGGTTCAATACTATGCCCGATTCACAAAAAGGGAGATCGTCTAAACCCAAGTAACTATCGCTTAATAGCCCTATTAGACTTGCAAGCTAAAGCATACGCCTGTATCCTCCTGGGAAAGCTGGAAAACTGGGCAAAAGATAATGAGTTGCTCCCCTTCTTCCTAACAGGCTTTCGTGGAGGAGCCGCCACAAATGACAATATAATTGCTCTCGGCCCTCAGTCATCAAGCAACGCAGTCGCTACAACCTCCTCTTTTTTGCTGCTTTGTCGATCTAACTGCAGCCTTCGATAAGGTTCACAGACCTTCGCTCTGGAAGAAACTCGCAAATTGGAGCATTCCATCTTCACTTCTAACGGCCACACCATTCCTTGACTCGGAAACATGGGTACGGGTAAAAACAGGTCCCACATCTCTGACGGCAAAAATATCGACGTCCAGAGGTTTGAAACAAGGCTGTGTGTTTGCTCCCCTCCTTTTCAATCTGTACACAGTGGACCTGGGAAAAGCGCTAGCTAACAGCAGCCTGGCCCCACCCCGACTAAGCAATTGACCTTTACACATTCTGCAGTACGAGGATGACATTCGTCATCATGGACCACACCAAAGTGGGCCTCCAATGTGCCCTGACCAGCTTACACGAGTGCAGTATACTGAACCATCTCATTATCAACTCGGATAAGACCAAGATCGTAGTAATAGGTCAGCAAAAGCACAAAAAACACATCACATGCACCATTGGATCCAGGAAAATTAACTCAGTGCAGAAATACAAGTACCTGGGGGTCTGGTTCACAGAAACTGCGAGACCCACCGCCCACAAAAAAGATCTGACTAAAAAATTGGCGGCTATAACTTATGGTTTAATAAAACTGAACAACAAGCTAAAAAGTCCTTCAGCGGAGAGTATTAGGAAAGTTACTCAAGCTGTGCTTCTTCCAGCACTTGCGTTTGGGCATTATGCGTTCCCGGGCGCTTGCTCGGAAACCCTGGAGCTGGCCCAATGTGTGGCCTACAAAAAAAATCTTTCAACTCCCTAAATATCTTTCTAGGGTGAAACTCAGGTTGGAGCTTGGGCTAGTTAAACCATCATTAACCCTCAAGGCCAACTACTTAAAATACTATATTCGAATCTTAAAAACGCCAGGGGAAACCTTAAAGAGCCGCCTCAGAGATATATATGAAAAACCTGTCTCGCAATGGAAAACACAACTTATGAGAGCTCTGGCTTCCACTGAAATAAACGAACCAGCACTCACCTTGCCTCATGTCTCATACGCTGCATGGAAAAATTGAATAAACAAACAAGTCTAACTAGCTTCATTCCAGCAAGACCGGGCATCATTAAAAACATTAGCCTTCCTTACGCCGCTGAATGATTCATACACGGTAAATAAACCGCAGACTTACCTTGCTGCCCCATTGAACCCTAAAGTCAGATGAGAAATCATGTATATGCAACTGCTGGCACTCCCAACTACGGATTTCAGCCAAGCTTGGGCAAATCAAAATACAGGAGGGGCATGTCGTCTGTGTGATTATAAATGAGAGTCTTGGCTACACCTCCTGTGCTGTTGCCCGGCCCTAGCAACCAAAAGGAGGATCTTTCTCAGGCAACTATGCCTAAGAGAAAAAGCAAACACCTGCCTCAAGGCCTCTGCTGTATGTCTCACTCAAAAAGAACCTCACATTCTGGCCCACTGAGGACGATTTGTACAATCTATTAGGTGCACCATTTACCCCGCTCTACCAGTGGACCCTGCTCTCGCACAGTCCAAACGCTGATCCTGGATTACTCCAAACACAGGACCTTGAAAGAGCACGGATCAAGCACAGGAAGCAGCAACTGAGCTCAAAGCTCCCTTCCAACAGCTCCATCATACTGAAAGCTGCAATACATCCATTCGCACCATGCTAGCTGTGCGGACTACAGCCAGCAAAGATAGGTACTGGAGGTGTCGGGGTCAACAGAAGAAAGAGACAGACTCCCTCCTCCGGGGACTGGTCGCAGCCATCAGACAAAAGAAACTACGAGATTATGGCCCTGTGTCCTCAGACGGCTCACAATAATTGCACGTAATCTAATACAAATCTGGCACATCAGCTTATGAAGTAACAAAGCACTAGTACCTTACATGAGAAACAGTTCCAAATGTGAGGAATGGTAACAAAAGTAGTCCTGGAACATCAAACATCCTGGGTGGTGATACAAACCTGGAACACCAGCTCATGAACTAGCAAAGCACTAGCACTTTACATAAGAAACAACTCTAAATGAGAGGAATGGTAAAAAAAGTAGCCCTGGATCTCCAAACATCCTGGATGGTGATACTCTCCCACGGGATTGGCTATAGGGCAACGGTCAAACGCAATCTTGAAAACAAGACCCAAGACAATTGATGGCACTTAACAATGGCATTTTATTAACTTTTTTACCTTCATAAATTGCACAAGAAAATGTTTTTATTTCTTTGTAATGCAATGGTATACAGTGTATATATTTTTTTCTATTCATAATCATCCTTACTGATACAGTGACATTGTTATTTATAAGAGTAAAATTATTTTTCTATTTGTGTATTAATAAGATTATTTTGCTGTGTGTCCTTCATTGTGCCCTTTACCCTATTTCATAATCACTTGCTTGTGATTGCTTTTCAAAATTCATTTATATTATCCCTGCCTTGGGCAAGCTAGCTTGTTGCAAGGGACCCCTTCTTTTTTGAAACACACTGTTCAGTACTACAGTTCCTTTTTACTGTACTAGAGTGTGAGGCTTTCAACACACGCTACTAGTACACACACATTTACCATGTACACACTGTTGCACATTTCACCCTATGTGTAGTGTAGTGTATGTCTTGAACAGGCACATGCATTCAGCACTTGATTTTATCATGCACACAATTCCATATCAACCTGATGTTGGGCATGGGTGAGTTGAACACACAGCAGCATTTTTAAAGAGGTGAGTGAGCCTGTAGGCCTGACTCAAGTGACCCAGGGTAGAATGTTCATGTTCACTACTACTGATCACTGTACTGTAAGCTGCCACCACCACTTATGCTGTTGTACTCTTGGCAAAGGCAGTAGCATTCAACAACTATGAGGGTAGCTCTTTGGGTGCCCCTTTCAGTCCAACAAGACTGCAGTCCATGACACAGGCCTATATCATGGCACACACACATATTTCATGTTCCTTTATGGTGATATACCAGCATTAGGGATCCAGACAACAATACAGTTGGGCACTCAAGGCACAGGTACAAAACTCTCGCCATGCAGGGGACTTTTCCGACCCAATACCACCATTAATCAGTATTTAGGTTCAAATCTTTTTTATTGAAAAGACATGAGTGCAGTAAAACATCACAATGCTCTCTGTGAAGAGTCAAATGAAAGTGCAAAACAATTTGGCAGAAAATATAAACAAACTACCAACTCCCCCCTTCCCCATCTCCTCCCAACCCCCTCCCACCACCCTCCATGTCCCCCCTCCCCCCACTCCTCATCCCAGTGTTTGAAGGCCACCAAGTCAAGACCAGGAGTAAAATCAGGATTATTTGTTATGGGTGTGAGTAGTGAGGGGAAGGTGGTGAGGCCGCAGCGTCCAGCAGTCACGTCCCAGGCCCTTAGGGTTGCCTGAGTGATCGGGGACCGGTAGAGCCCCGCTGGGCGTTGGGATTTGTGAGTAAAAGGAATCTTCCACAAGGCCTGGCCAGCCAAAGCACGCTCCACAAAAAGCAAATGCTTCTCGGATTCCCTTTGGGACTATTCCAACAAGACCCGTAGCTGGGTAGCTCGATAATAGCGCTCAATGTTGGGAATCCCAAGGCCACCTTCCCCTGGGGGCCTAAAGCTTAAATTCCTGTTCATCCTGGGTTTTTTGTCTGCCCAAACAAAGGAAAGAAACTCTCGTTGTAAAGATTTCAACACGCCGGGAGGGGGCTCTATAGACAGCGTTTGGAAAAGATATAGAATTTTCGGAAGTATATTCATTTTAAGCGCTGCCACGCGGCCCAGCCACGAAAGACCAAATGGCCACCAGCGTTGGAGGTCCCAGCGAATTTGCGATAGAAGACTATTATAGTTTAAGGTGACTGTTTCCTGAATCGAGGTTGCCAGCTTTATACCCAAGTACGGTATGGACTCCAGGTCCCACCGGATCGGACAAACCCGGTTAAGGACGTCTTTAGTGGCGGGCTGTAAGGAGAACCCCAGGGCATGTGACTTCATTAATCAATTTTTAAAATATTTGTTGTGTATGTCCACAACCATTTGTGCTTGCATTATGACATACATGGTTCACACATTATACATCTCTGTATTCCTGAAGTGATGCGATGCCTGGCAAACATCTCCCTTGGCTTACTTTTCAGGTAAATGCTAAGCATTGCTACTTCAGCAGTTTAGTATGTTTTGTTATGGGCCTTTGAGCCTCCTTGCATTGCTCTGTAAAGTATGGTAAATGTGTTTTGTATCAAGAGTGGGCAAATGTAGGACTTACATCAGTCAGCCCTGGGAAGGTGTTATGTGTGTGCTTTTTATAGATTCCCACACATGCATGATTGCAAAATAAACAAATAACATTTTGACATCAACACCTTAGGCAAGTCCTTTGGCCTTAATAGATGTCTCCCATGAACTGTTATGGTATCTGCTGCAACATTTGTTCCAACAAAGTGCTGCCACTCTGCATGCTAGTTCATATCCGCAACACACATCCATTTGAAAATTGACTCAGGAACTGACTTATTGGGAGAATTGTAATCCATCATACACTGAGGGACACATTATCCCACTTTCATGCAGCAGAACACAGCAAGACAACTTGCTGTGTTGCACTGCACTGCACTGAACTGCTTAAGACAGGAGGAAAGGAATGCCCCATACCTATCTAGATATTGGGCAAACATGTCCTCTCCCGTTCATGCAGTGCACTGCATCACATTGTCCTAATGTGTGGATTTGTTCTTAGTCTGAGATGTGCCCCCATGTTTATTAAAAGCTAAGAAAACAAGATTTCATACATGTTGAGGCCTACATCTAGTTGAGTAGAAGTGAGTGACAATATATGTACATTTACATTCGCACAAACACCGCACAATGGATGAATTCCAAAACATTATTTATTGGATGATAGATTTACATATTTTCTGTCATTATTATCACCATTTTCATTTTCTTGTGAAAAAGAATTTGCCACTATTTGATCAAGTTTCATACGACCTGCCATTGTGTGCTCAATATCTGAATTTGATTCATCATTCTCTTCATGCTCAGGTGGGATTGCACACTCATAGTCCCATGGCACATTTCTCATCAGACAGATGTTGTGCAACATTGCACAGACTAAAATAATCTTAAACACCATAGGTGGCAAGTACAGAAGTCTTCCACTTGATTTGTCCAGGCAACGGAAACTGGACTTTAGGACCCTAAGCATGCTCTCACCAACATTCCTGGTTTTGCTCAGAGCGAGTTGTATTTTTCTGCCCATCCGTTTGGGGATTTTGATATGGAGGCATAGTCCATGACTGCAAACCATATCCTTGGCTACCTGAAAAGTGGAAAATGCCAACATTCTATGATTTGGAACACTGTTACTTAGGCATAACTAACTATGTGTGTTATGTATGCAGGATAAATCATACACATTTCTTTAAATTTCAACTAGTACTGTTGACCATTGCTTTACACATGTATGTTCAACATATATCTCTACTTATATATCTTGATTCTTACACCATTTATGTGGCATGAGGCAGTTATAAATGTTGATCAGTGCACTGTGATAACTTATCTTCGTTACATTTCTCCTAGGTTATTTCCTAGTGCATTACATCTTTCAGAGCCTATTTGTTAATGGTGTCACTATTAAATTGATGGACTGAGATTTAGGAAATGTAGCCAACTTGAGGCATTAACTTATTCATCTACCACATTACTGATGTATGTCAATGTGGCTTATTATCTATGTGTATATTTGGACCTTGATTGTTGGAATGTCTTGGAATTAGCTGCACTTTGATCTTTAGGCATCCCATTAGTTAGTAGAGTACATATTTTTACAATATTTGTAGGCTATCCTGTTTCAGGATTAAACCTATAATAACTGATAAAACCCCACCGAAAGGGAAATAGTCCTCACCGGTGTAAACATATAAACACTGAAAAAACACCTGCAGAACCACAAACTAAATGCCATTCGAAGAAAAGAAAAGGAGAGTGAAAGAGTCATTTTTATTTCTTCCTGAAGGGGCCAACACAATGTAACTTTGTTATAAAAGGTAGCAGCATGAAAGACTGAGCTAACATTCTCCTTGAGTTTTTCTTTTTACGGAGGTCATATTTGCATTTTTCAGTTTTGTGGTCTTTGGTCTAAAGTTGCAGGGTTTAGAAGCATGTTTTAGGCCAAATTTGATTTAACAAACTGTAGAGAATCAGGAAATATCAAAATCATATCTAATATTTTGGCTATGTTTGATTCTTTCACTGATAGGTAAAATGGCTGGTTTCATAAGAATATTCACATTTACCCACAGAGAGAGAATGGGTGAAACCCTTTGATACATCAGTCCCCTTTTCTAGCGAGTCAGTATTGATAGTAGGTGAATTGTCAAACACCCCAGGCCTTAAACATTCAATACAAGGTGCAGTGACAGGTATATGTGAAAAGAGTGCTGCCACCAAGCATCTGGGATAGTATTGAAAACATGGCACCAGACGTTTGGAAAACATGAACACAGTGTCACTTGGAATGCTGCTGCAAAAAAGTTCTTACCAAATTCAACAAAGATTGGAGTGATATTGTTTGCATTTGCAGTGATTCAGCTATGTATATGGAAAAGTTGTGTGATGACCTGTCAAAATCGATACCTGAGCTGAAGTGCTTCCCTGTAAGAGATCCTTGCCACTTGCTATATGGTATGCTGAAAGCATATTTACAATCTTCAGAGTTAATGAAGAATGCTAATGAGTTTGTAGTTCATTCTGGTGCAGTTTTGCTATGCGTGAGAACTAAAATGCAAAAATTTCTCATTTTGTGCTTTGTGTGGCATCAAAGAAAGATTCATCCCAACTGTGTCATTTAGCCAGTGGTTCTCAGTCCTAGAGGCCGTGAATGCGATTTTAGCCATATGGCATCAGTTTACAGAATTTTTGCTTAGTGATGATGCCAAAGCTAAGAAATGTGAGGATCTTTGGTCACATATGGATAGTAATGTGAAAAAAGTACACGCTGCATCATTCTTAAATTTTGACAGGAAAACATGACTGCTGTAGTGGACATAATAAAAAAACTAGAGTCTGAAAACACCCTTGTCTACCAAGTGTTCAGCGTAATTGGTGTCGATGTGAAACATCTCCTTGAGAGTAGGCTGGGCGACACTTTTAGTGACTTTGGCACTACAACATGTTCCATGTTAGAATGCTTGCCATTTGGTAAGTAGAGAAATGTTGAGGAGCAATTCAGGAAATGTTATTTTACACTGCATGAGAAATGACTTGCAATGATGCATAGAAATGTCCTTCACCAACCATGGTATTTGAAGTCAATGAAGCCTCACTGTGGTACTCTGCACAAGTTCTAGATCTCTTCCGTAAATCGGAATTTTCGCCAGACTTTGAAAAGTACTTCCTCATTTTTTACCTCTTCAATAACTTTGAGGACATATGCGCCCAGTTCAATACATATGTTACAGAACCTGTCCCAGAGAATCACAATCTTCATGTGTACCAGTATTGACATGGAAAGCTATGTAGGTGGCCTCGGTTAACTAATTGTGTACTGGCTGCTTTGGCATTGCCCGTCTCAAGTGCCAATGTTGCGAAGGCCTTTTCACAGATAAACGTTTACATGGGGAGGAAAAAGTGATCTTGCATGACCAAAGACTCACTGACTAAGTATTGTATGGTGTAGTACAATAAGTTTGATTTGCAAAAATGTATTTGGACCTCATATACACTGTAAGTTCACGGTCTATATGCTATGCACTATCAGTGCAGAATGCAAGCAATAAGTAGAGCAAAATGTTCCATAAACACCGAAAAGACACTGGAGCAGATATACAAGCCCCTGGCGTCATTATTGCGCTGCCGTTGCGTCACTTTTTGTGACACAGCGGCAGCGTAAAAATGCGGCTCCTTTACAATGTGACGCATCTATGGAGATGCGTCACGTTGTAAAGCCCTGCGTCACATTATACCTGCATCAGGTATAATGTATGCAGGGTGGGCGTACCCACGCAGGAAAGCCTCGTAAAAGTGACGCAGTGAAATCTACAAGATTTCACTGCGCCACTTCTTGGACGCCACTGCGTCAAAACCTTACGCTTGCTTGAAGCAGGCATAAGGAGTGATGCAGCACAATGAGTTTAGGCCTCATTATGTATTACTGGAGTTGCGTCGTGCTTGCGACACAACTCCAGATATACTACCATGTGTGACTCATATGCTTAGGATGACAAGATGTGTTCAGTGACCATTATTTTAGTGGGACATTTACAACTCAGCTAGACTTGCTACACCATTGCTCATGCACACATCTCAAACTTTTCAAATATTTAACATTTCTTCTTATATTGATGATAATCATGGACCACATAATTAGTCAGTTGATCTTTTCGACTTTGCAGAAATTGTGGTTCTGTCTACTCACACATTACTTCCCACTGTGGGATTTTTCCTACTTCCATTGCAGCATCAGTGAGGGTATCGCACACTGGGACATAATTGGCTACATGCTAGAGTAAGATACTACCACTATGTGCCCATGACACAAGATCCAAACACAGAGAGGCCTATTATGTCATACCTTACAACTAATTTGTTGGTATATTGAATAGTTCATCTTTCCTTAGTAATGAGTAGCCAATTCCCATATCAGCCATTCGGGAACCACTCATTTATGGTACTGTAGTGGAAGATGTATGCATCATGTGAACTTCCTGGGAATTTTGCAAGGACATTGATGAACAGTCCATGATGGTCCACTATTGCCTGAACATGTATGGAGTAATTGTGCTTACGGTTTCTGTACAGGTGCGATGTAGCTGCAGGGGCACAAATTGCACAGGTGCACAATCAATGGCACCAAGCACATGAGGGAATCCAGCAATGTTGTAGAAGCCTTGCTTGGTGTCCAATTGGTGTTGGGTATTTTTTAGTAAGAGAAGGCACTGGGGAGTGAGTTTTATTAAGGCATCCAAAACAGCTTGCAGAAAGGGTGAACATGCTACCTGTGAAATGTCTACCAATCTGGCAACTGGGATATGGAAGGATCCTGAGGCCAACATGTGTAGCACAGACATGAATTCTACATGTGGTGTGATGGCTTTGGTCCTTGCAGTTGCTGGCTGGAGATTTGGTGCTATCTTCTCCAGAAATTCCATGATGGACTTCCTCTACAGTTTGTAAAACTGTATGACCTCCACATACTTGAGGTGAATGAGGGATATGCGCTGACAGAATACATGCTCCTTCCTCCTTCGTTGCCTATGTGGTTGTCTCCAAGCTACTTCTAGTTGCTGTAGTACAACCTCCATGGTGTAGTTGAGTTTGCCAGAGTGTACTATGATTTTGAGATTTTCATTCTACAGCTACTGCCAAGCCTGAGTTGCTGATGTGCAGCAATTCTGATGCATTTATATAGTTGTGTTGCGCTGCTCCACAATGCATGACGCAGTGATATACTGGTAAATACCACTGCTTTATGGTTGCATTGTTTTTATTTATCAGTTTTATGTTGTAATTTATTCATATATTTTTGTTATAGAATAATTTATACAAATGTTTATTATAATATTTCTTTAAAATTGTTTCTTATAGTTGAGTATTATATGGTGTGGGGGGTTAGATCTCACCATGTAATACTATCACGATACTCCAAAGATGGTCCTTGGATTCACAAAAAATAAATCCTTTGCTCAGTCCTGGCAGGGTGGCAAATAACAGTCAGGCATACTAGAGGAACATCTGTTAAACATTTCAGAGTACCAATATGGATGATAAGTAATTGACACAACTCTAGAGAAATCCAACACCAATTTATAAAAATAGAGTGTAATATTATCTTAACCTAGACACCAACATGAAAGGAATAGCATACCTATAACCAGAGTTATAGATTATTGAAGCAATATAAAATCAGTGCAAAATAATATGTGAAATTTTATCACTGCTGTCAATAAGAAAAACCACTAGTGACAATCAGTCATTTGCAGGTCGAGTTGCATGGTACCCTTGTAGGGTAAAGGTGATGCGGTTTCCAGGATCAAGCCACGACAGTCAGTTTAATTTTACCTGGGCTGAGGAGCCCAGGTGCAGAGTTGTGCCGGCTGTCCCTGGTGCTGAACGGGAGTCGCGGGAGAGATGCTTTTACAGCTGAAACAATGCAGGGGGGGAGATGCAAAAACAGAACAACTGGGTGGTTGCTGACATAGTCAAAGGCTGTATGGAGTTCCCTATAGGTGCAGAATGAAGTAAAGGGGCCAGTTGCTGGACTGGTGGCCAACAAGCCTTGGCAGAGGTAGGAAGAGCCAAAATTAACTTTGATGTCAGGTGGTCATGGGGAACGCAGTAGCTACCTGTAGCTTTGTGGAAGGCAATACTACAGTTCCCACAATGCACTAGACCATCTGGATTTGGGCGATCCCTCAGAGGGCCCTATGGCCAGCGATTCTTTCAATCCAGAGCGTTGATTTACCTGCAGTTTGCAGGGGATTTGTGCCACTAGTCCTGGGGAGTCTGAGGGTGCTTCAGGGTTCCATAGTGGTCCTTCTGTCTGACGTAACCGAGAGATAGCCTAGGACGAGTCTCAATCAGGCAGTTCCAGGAGTGTTGTCACAGGAGCAGGGTATCCCTCTTTTGCTTTGTGCAAGTTCTGTTGTCGCTAGAACGGGTCTCTTTTTTCTGTCCTCTTTGATGCAGGTTGTTCAGATCTGAGGTTCTGGTGTCAGGGGGTCCCTTAAATCCTGGTTTTAGGGGAGTTAGGGGTGTGGGAGCTAGTAGCTTATTGGCAGTAGTCCCTGCAGCTAATCCGCCCCTGAGTTGACCACATCCGGTAGTGTAGGTCAGAATTCCTTCCCAGAACCCACTATTGCTGCCCTCCTAAATATGGCAGAATTCGAGTTTAGGTGTACAGACCAGGCTGCCCACCCTAGAGGTGTGGCCAGCCATCCTGGGGTGTACACCTCCTGCATATATAATTTCCCGCCTTGCAGGGGTGCAAGCAGGGCCTGGGGCAAGGGGAGGGCTGAGTCCTTCTCAGGGGGACAACCCAGATGCATATCAGATGTGATGCAGCCTTTTAAGCTCACCACCTTGATATGGCAATTCACTAGCCTTCTTGGGAGGAGGGAGGTGTGAACTCCTTCATGCCCAAGCCTTTGTTCCTGACTCCTGGGAAGGATCATACTGCCTGGTAGTAGGTCAGAATTCTGTCTTGGCGGCAACAGGTGTGGGAAAGCACAGGCTGATCAGCCAGAGCACAGTGAAACTGTGGCAACCAGGTTGGCAACCTCTAAAGTGCCACCTGGGTGCATGCCACGTGACCCAGGGAACGCGAATCATGTCAGGGGTGAGAAGGCACGTTGTTTGATACCAAACATTACATATTTTAGTGGTTCTATAATGGAGCAGCCAATCTTGAGAGAGCCTAGTGGGCAGTCCATGTTATCCTTTGGACCACTAACACCTATAGTAGTTTCCAATGGGGAATGCCACTATAGGGACATATAGGTTTGCACTTATATGTCCACACCTTTCATCTAATACACCCTGCCTCCTGGTCTGAGGAGGCATTCCTTGGTGTTGCCTGACATATATTAAATACAGTGCATTGACTGTGCCTCACATAGTGAGGGCACAGTCAAGTTCGAGCAGATTGCACTGCTCCTGCAGTCTGCAATGGCTGGGCTGCTGTTAGTAGTTTGCTTGGGTCAGCTCTGGGGACCCCTTTATCACCTATTCCCTGGGTACCCCTGGTACCATATAGTAGGGACTTATAAGGGGGCAGAGTTGTTGCCAATTTGGGATTGCCAAGTCGAGCATAACGGTTTTGGGAGAGAGCACAGGCACTGGGTTCTGGGCAATAGACTCTAGTGCACTATCAAAGTCATAACCATCAGCATTTGGAGCCACAATTGGGGGGTGACCATACAAAAAGGGCACTTTCCTAAAGTACCATAATGGAGCTGCCAACCTTGGGTTTGCCTTGGTACCAGGCCATGTTATCTTATGGACCGTCTATGACTTATGGTGTTCTTTAAAGGTAAAGATCACTATAGGGTCATATAAACTTGCACTTACATGTCCACACCTTTGATATAATGCACCCTTCCCCCTGGGTTTTAGGAGGCCTTCCTTAAGGGTTACTGGCATATATCAGAGATAGTGCATTGGCTTTGCCACACATGATGAGGGCAAAGTTGAGTTTGAGCAGTTTGCACTTCTCCTGCAGTCTGCAAATACAGGGCTGCTGTCATTAATTTACTTGGGTAACTCCAGGTGGCACAAATGTGCGGCAAGCACTGGGGACCCCTTTACCACCTATGCCCTGGGTACCACTTTTACCATTTACTAGGGACTTATAAGGAGGTCAACGTCCTTGTCAATTGGGTTTGCCAATTCACATATAACAGTTTAAGGGAGACAGCACTGCTCAGGGGTTTGGGCAGCAGACTCCAGTGCAGAATCATTACCATCAGCACTGGAATAAAAAGTGGGGGGGGGGGGCGTGACCATACAAAAAGGGCACTTTCCTACAATAGTGTTGTTAGGTTTTGTTCTATTTCAGTTGCGAGTATATTGGTAGGTAGGTGGTTCACAATAGTGATTTAGCTACAATTTATAGGTAGTCTGCCCCTTTGTTATTTACGAGTCTTACATCGCATTCCGTACTTATGTCTGATATGTGTAGTTATTTTAGGTTTCATTTGGTTTACTGAATGTTCTGTCATTAGTTGTTTTGTCCTATTTTGAGGGCTTTTATGAATTTATGAAGTGTTGATTGTAATCTTCCTTGAATGGCTTGGAAGGCATTGTGCCATTGTAGACATTACACTATGGTATTTGGAATTTGAGTTGGTGTCTGTGTCCAGATTGGTGCAATATGCCAAATTAAGTGTCTTCGAAGTAGTCCATTTGTGGACTTAGTTTTAATTAATTTATTTGGTAAAATGGAGATTCTATTAGCACATTGTGGAGGTTAGTTACATTGTTACAGGTACATATACCAAAGCTATTACCTTTTATTTTCAAAGAGAAACTGTCCGTTTGTTGTATATACTACATCTAGTCCAGATGTTTGTACATGTTTCCAAATGCTTTGATTGAAGTGGTAATAGCAGCTTTGTAGGATTGTGTGTTGGTATAATTTAAGTATTGCTTACATCATTACTTGTTCAAAGTCTGTTCTAAGTTTATGTGGAGAGTAGTTGCAACTTTTCAGTTGGATGTGGTTTCAAAGTTCATGGTATGGTGCACTTTGTTTAGTTGGCAGCAGTGCACAAAAGAGGGGAAGTTAGTGTTATGATAATCATAATATATGGTGTATAGCTTTGTGAATGGTGGAGGGCCCATTATAAAAGTTCCATCCATTTTCCATGTTTCACACAAGCTAATACTTACTTTAAATTTGCATCTTCGCATGCAATATGGATTTTTAATCCTCTTTTTGGGCTACACTTCCACACAAGTATAGCCAGTAGGACTGTGGCAGTTAATCAACCAACAGATTGCATCTGAAAATAGAATGGGTGCATTGGGGGATCCAAGAAGTTGGCAGAAATTGCATTATGTTTTGGGGGTGAATGCCTGACCTTTGCTAACCTCTAACTGACCCACATGTTTCCCTATTGTGTGCAACATTTATTCAGAGGAGACCTCTTTCCACTCTACTAATGAATCAGATGTCTCTGAAAGACATGGCAAGACAAACTGTGCCTCTGTAAAGGGAAAGAAAAATATTTTGGTGGTAGACGTATATATGTGGAAATCATCGGCTGGAAATCCCTACCATGTGTCCTATTAGTATGCAGTAACTCTTGATGCTTGAGAGGTCTAAAAAACTCATGTTTTTTTAAGAATTGTGCTAATAAATTTAAATTCCAGTTCTTACAGATGCCTTTTGTAAAAAGACCCTGGCCTGAGTGAGATTCCTACATGCACATATGTATAAATCCCCCAAAAGCGCTTGGAAGCAGCCTATCATTGGTGTAAACTTCACTCAATATCAACACTTTCACCTGCAGAAAGTTAACACAACTAGACATCATATGCTTACAATCAGCCAAGTCAAGTAATGCTTGATAGCAAAGAGCATCATAGCCCGTGTTCTGTGAGTTACACTATGTGACCTGAGTTATTAGTCTCATGCAGTCTCCAGTGGGCAGCTATCAATATTATTGAATCCACCACCACTGTGTTCAATTTTTGACTAAGTTGTCAGCTTCGAAAGAGATGAGAACGATTGAATGGTTATGAATGTTAAAGTACTCGATAAGTCGCAAGGCATGTATTTTGGATGATTATGTGCATACATCTATTCCATTTCTGTGCTGGAAATATGAAAAAGTCAGTGGTGAGGAAAGGAATTCAATTTTCTGCGCTCTTCATCTCAGCAAGTGTCCAGCATAAGGGCTTTCATTTCTTGCAGTTTAAACCTAGAAGTCGTTGGTATGCAGATGGAAAAATTCCAGCATCAATTCCAGTTCTGGGATGTGCATGCAACGTTAGGCATCTACTTAGGTCAATTTATTAAATGTTACATATTTGTAATAAGGAAACATTGAAGAGCGTGGATATGACACTTCAAATGCAGCTGCAAGGAGAGATAAAAACAAACCTTTAGAAAGAAGTTGTCAGAAGAGTTAGGTGTGCCTTTGACTTCACGTTCAGTTACCACCGCTAAGTTTGTTGAATAAACGTAATAGAAAAGATTAAAAATAAAAGTTCAATGCAATACCGAATTTTATAAGTGTTTTCCTGAGTGAGCTTCACAAAGGCTCTGATCGAGTTGAACTGGGGTGGCGTGGTGAAGCAAAATAACGATGGATTAAACCCAGATCTGTGACTGGGGGTGAATGTTTGCCAATGTGCAACATTCCGTCCATCATCTTGTGTGTTTTGCATTTCGCCCTAAGTGGGAAGGGTATGCCCAGACGTGGGCCCTGTGCTCACTACGCCACTGGAGTCAAGCTATCCTGGCTGATGAGGGCTGAAAGCCCGAAACCGGTCCTAGGATGCTTGATTCCGGTCCAGGGAAGACATGGCTTGGCAGTTCGGTCTGGACTGTTCCCATGAGGCACAGGGTCAAGACTGATTTGCATATGGCTATGTCTGAACTGGGGTGGCGTGGTGAAGCAAAATAACGATGGATTAAACCCAGATCTGTGACTGGGGGTGAATGTTTGCCAATGTGCAACATTCCGTCCATCATCTTGTGTGTTTTGCTCTGATCGAGTTAAACCCAGATTTTCCCGAGTGAATCAATTGACAGTTATTGGATACCTTCTACATTATATGACCCTTTGTCTAAATAAAGCATGCCATACACATGTAATAAGTAGGATTGTTCCTACTACTCACATAGAGGTTGTATCATGATGGATTCCTCTGGCTAACTGCAGAGAGGTTCTGCTACTTGTATGTGCCTGTAGTGGGTAAAGGGAATTAATTTAATCTGACAATTCTCTGAGTTAGTGCATTTTTTAGAGTGCACAGATTAGAAACAGAGGGGTATATGTATGAGGAAGTGGCCGAGTGAGCGGTTAGCCGTCATGGCTTAATGCCTCACTCCGCCACTTCAGAAACGCAAGGCTGCACCATATTTACAAGGATATGTTGCAGTCTTGGGTTTCCCCCTGCGATGACGCTACTCTTAGCAGTGTAGCGCCAACGCAGGCACGCTTGCACCATAGTGCAAGGGTGTCTGCGTGCAGGGGAGGATTGTTTATGTGTAGGAAGGTGTCCCTTCCTGCACATAAACAATACTAAAATGCCATTTTGAAACTTTTTTGTGTGCTGCTTCATGCAGCACACATGAAAGTCACAAAATGTTATTTTCTTTACAGATTGTTTATGTACAGGAAGGGCGACCTTCCTGTACATAAACAATCCATGGCAGTTTGCTTTTTCCATGCACAAGGCAGCACACATGGAAAAAGCAAAAACGAGGAAAAATAATGCATTTCTCCTCATTTCGCCAACTTAAGACCAGGTTTTCCCTGGTCTTAATTTTGGCGCTGCCTCCTATGTATGCTGCCCTTGTACATAGGGGGCAGCATCAAAATCAATGGGTGTTGCGGTGGAAAGCCCAACGCAACACCCACTGCCCACCCCTTTCACGCTAACCATAGCGTGAAAGGGGGCCTTATTTACAAGGCAGCGTTAAGCCACGTTAAGTGGCTTAACTCTGCCTTGTAAATAAGGCAATGCCCCTATCGCCACCACAGCGTCGGAAAAAGTGACGTTGTGGTGGGGATAGGGGCTTGTACATATGCCCTAGAAAGAGGTAACCCTGCTCTCTGCTTCCAAGCTGTGATGTCTGAAAATCAAGCACTAACTCAGAAAACAATCAGGTTAAGTGAATTCCATTTACACACTGTAAGCGCATACAAGCAGGCGCCACTTTCTGTGCTGAAACAGCGCAGCCTATCATGTTATGGCCCCAGTTGTTTTTCTATAGGGGTGGTAATGACTGAGATGACTGAGTGAAACACTCTCACGGGCTATAGGCTGCAGATCATGTTTTTGTTACTCACACCTACTTGTTCACTGGTTGGACGACTATCCAACGCAATATCTAAAGCTGATTTCTGAGGACTCTTTCTGAGAGTTTTGAGATGAGGCAGAGTTAATCACTGCCACCTGAGTGAGGTGACGTGGCTAGAAATGCCTCTGCTCTTGAGAAGGAATGTGTCTTAGAAATTAGTGAGCAACCCAATGAGAATGGATCTAGCTTAAGAAATGTTTAGATATAGCATAGATATCACATAGAAACTTCTCCCTACTATTGCCCTGTCATATTATTTCTGATGGTTCTTTTTATACTGAACAGAGACCATGAAGGAGACAGGAAACCAGGGCCGTCCTCCTTTTAAAACCTAAGAAAGGTTGACATGAAATCAAATTCAATGACAGTGCAAAATCACACAGGAAAATGAACAACTCTGTATTCATCTTTGTCATTTCTAAAATTAAAGTATCCAAAAAAGCGATGGGTGGAATGCACAAATTAATCTCACCCACTGGTAATCACTTGGGCTGTATCCCAGTCCATCAATATTGATTGATTGGGATGCGGAACAGGAATACAAGCAACCTAGGACCAGTTTCACCCTAGTGAGGGCTCATCAGCCAGGTATAAGGCCTGACTAGGATGAAAACGCTCCTGGCTTGTGTTCCGGTTCAAGGAGAACCTGGACTGGTAGTTCAGGCTGCACTCTTCCCATTGGATCAGGGTAGAGACTGATTTGAATATGGCTGGGTCCAAACTGTGGTGACATTGTGTGCAAAATAACGATGGACTGGAAGCCAGCCCCCAGTAATTACCATTGCCTGAGATTAATTCTAGCATTCCATCCATTACTTTGTTGTACACTTTAGCATTTCTAAAATGTAAGCACGGAAAATACACAGGGCTAAAAATAAGTGTGCTGCTTCTTCACATAGACGTATTTCAATATCAAATGTACTAAACACTTATTTAGTGATACTACAGATGTACTATGATGTCTATGCTACTGAAGCTGGGCAAAGTTTGTGATTAAGTCATTTATTGCTTACATATGTGCCACACAGTCTTACTCATTAATTGCTGTATCATAACCACAACTCTTCTAAGCCTACAATGTGATTAACCATAACTGGAATAATTACAATAATCACTTTTAGAATAATATGTTTTCAAATGCTTGTTTTTCATCTAAATACAATATAATCAGTCAAATCAAGTTCAAGAATACTGTATTAGGTTTCTTGACCATGAAAGTTGACAAAATTTACATCCAGAAAATACGATACAAAAATATCATCATTCTTATTAAAGCTAATGCATAAAATGCTTATAAAACAACAACTTTCAAATTCACTTGCTAAAAACACCTCGATTAAAATACATCTTCATATATTACACATACAAAATCACTCAATTTGCAGTAATCACGACAATATAGACATAAATGCAGAAAGGGTCAACGCACCATTAATCCCCCAAGAATTTTTAGCTGCATAATAATTTTTCCTTACAAGCCCTGCTGGATTCAAGTCATAACAAGCTAGCTAAAGGCGTTAGACTTAAACAAAGGGACAATCTAAAAACTAAAAAGCAGTAAGCAATTGACTTGAAATATATCTGCTTTGTTCACACTATCAATTAGAGGGCGGATGGTATAAAGTGCATGGTGCAGAATATTACAGTAATTGTACCATCAAAAAGATGACAGAAAATCACAATTGTGCCAATAGACGTTGTTTCAGTAACTTCTTATACCTCAGCCAGACACTAACCAAAATTCATTAATTTCCAACCAAAAAGTCACTCAAAAGAAAACATGATTCCATCTATAATCCATGATAGATCTAAAAAGTCCCCCACCAACACAATTCTATTCAAAGAACCAGTTTAGTTCATACATTAAAAACAAGCCCCCTGCTGTATACCCCCAGTCCAAGAGCTAAGGAGGGAGTCTATATTCTTATCTTTCCTCCTAGTTTGACCAACTATAGTTGGCAGTTTAAAATGCTGATGTATGTTTCGGTGGACCATACATAGTTTTACTTCCACCTTCATCAGAACCAACAGTTGTGTAGATGAATCAAGTATGAAACTCTTCGATGAAATAACCAAATATGAGTAGGTCCATGATCCAAGAGGAAAGGAGGAGAAAGATAATAGCTTCCAATTCAAATCTCTAATGAATAGTGACCCATCTCAATCAGGACACAAGCAACTCGAGGCATCGTAAGGAAAGAAGCTCACAAGTTCTAGGAAGGACAGTCACTCAAGGTCTTAATTGAGGTTTATTAATTCATTCTCAGGCAGTCCCTAGCTCCAGAAAGGATTTTCATAGTGCATGTGACAACATTTTCCTCCCCGCTTCCTCCTTAAAACGAGTAACTAATTAGATTACCATTGCTTTGGCCACATGGACTCACATTCTATCAAGTAATAGTGACCATCTTAGCAGTGTACAGTGTATAGTGTTCATAAAAATGTACAATTGATATGTCCAGTATATATGTAGGTGGCTTCTGTAAAACACTTACTAGAATGTTTGTGACAGTATTAGTGGTGAGTGTCATACAAGCTATAGAGATTTTTACTCTGTTGGATATATTTGCACACTACGAAGCAGAATCACTAAGGACTTGCAAGTTGTCGCAGGTCAATGCCAGTCCTTTAATGGAATTATAAAGCCACACAAGAGGCTATTTAAGCCGCCTTGGGTAACTTTGTAAAGAAATGTAAATCAAACAGCAGCTTACATTGCCTTACATTTCATTGTGATAGGCGTTCCATAGGGAGAGCATGGGCATTCCTGTGCACCCCCCCATGGAATTTGTCGCAATCCCAGATTTACTAAAGGCATTAAACCTTGGGCTGCACCAAAATGGTGCACCTAACACAGACAGGCAAAATGAGAATAAATATCTTTAGTTCTCCTCCTTACTTCCTTTCTTCATGTGTGCTGAAGTTTGCAGCACATATAGAAAGAGGATTATGCCTCTATTTTTGTGCATGAAGGTATCCCTTCTAGCACAAAAACAGTCCTCCCATAATGCATTCACCGTTGCACCCTGGAGCAAGGATGCCTGTGTTAACGCTAGGCAACCACAAGTGGGCCAGTGCGTAGCGGACACTGAACACAGTCACATCTTGGTAATTATTGGCTCTGTTCAGCTCTCACCCATCCACATAATGCAGTGCACACCTTGCCTTGCTGTGCTGTGCTGCATGACTATTAGTAAATAAGCCCCTCCATATGGTTTCTTTCCATGCAATAGCTTGCTAGAGGCCTTCAATCCAAACATGACAATGCCCGTGTACTGACCTTCAAAACGATTATCTTTTGGCATTGAACATTCTCAAATTAGAAGATGGTCTATCTAACGTGCAAGGATCAGAGGGAAAGTATCAAATTACCTGGAGAGGCTAGTGTTTAAGATATTTAGGGGCATATCTATGAAAGAATTGTATCACCCTTGCGCCACGCAACGGGGTGTAAGAGAGACGCAACTCTTAAGTTAGGTTTATCAAGCCACGCAAGGCCACCTTGTGTGTCTTGATAAATCTCGAGTCACATAACGCGGCCCCAATTGCTGCGTTGTGTTACTCTGCCCCAAGGAGGTGATCCATGAGTGGAGAATGAGAGTTTCCAGGCACCCACCCATGGATTTTATCGCATTTCCAGAATTACCATTAGTGGTAGACTTGTGAATGCGTCAAAATGCTACTCCACCCAGGTGAGGTGTAATGGGGAGAAATATATTTATTTCTCCTCATTACTTCCTCTTTCTATGTGTGCTGCATTCTACAGCACACATCTAAAGAGGAAAATATCTCAGAGGATTTTTTTTGAGCAGGAAGGTGTCCCTTCCTGCACAAAAGCAATCCTTCTTCCAACGCAGTCACCCTTGCACCATCATGCAAGGGTGCCTAAGTTGGCGCTAGGCCACACATTGTGCGCCGGTGCAGAAAAAAGACAGGAATGTGCCATATTATGTTAAATACAGTGCATTCCTGCCCTTCCCTATCAAGCAGCACAGCTGCACTATGCAATTGTTTCATAAATATACCCCAAAATTTATATTAATTTGTTTGTATACCAAGGTTGGGGCATTTGTAAATTTTAATTACACCCACACAATTAACAAAATAACACATTGCCCAAAATGCTTGCAATTTTGTGAATTTTGCAGATATGGAATTTCATACAACATTTTTCGGCATTGCTTTGGTTCAAGCAGAAAATGTCTTGCAGGATAAATATTCTCCTCAGACCAGTCTCTTTGCCACTACCTTTTGTGACTTTTCAACGCAAGGCATGTCTCACATTTGACTTTCATGATAGATACTGCAAGAGGCATTTTCAGTTGAATGAATGAATGAGTCATTTACATAGCGCACATTTGTCTAACAGATGTCCAGGTGCATTTTTGTCACTCAACACAAACTCTCAGACTGCCAAATATAACTATTAGGCACCCCTTACAGATGTCTGTGCGAACAAGTGGTCCTCTTCCTCCGGTCTTGCCTCCCTCTCAATGATGCATCTTCACTGCAGGTGTCCAGAATCCCCGTAAAGAGTCATAACCATTGTTTCTTCTGATTAAGTTGTCGCCCTTTTAACTCTGGTCTTGACATTTTATCCATCAGACAGGTTTCACCCTGTGTTGTGGTGAGTTGTAACATTTTCACGGCAACTCAGGAATGTTCATGATGTCACTTAGGGGCATATCTACAAGGGCTTTATCTCCGTTTTTCTGGCTTTAAAAGCCAGAAAAACGGAGATAAAGCTATCGCCCTATCAACAAGAGAGTGCTAACATGCATAATCGCATGTTAGCACCCTTTCTTGACGCCCCCTTTGCATCTCTAATGAGATGCAAAGTGGGCGTCACTGGCGTACCCGGATGGACTGCCTTGCAAATATCGCCGATGTTCACATCGCGATATTTACAAGGCAGCCCATAGGATTTCAGCAGACGTTAGATTTTGGCGAAAACGGCCGTTTTCGCCAAAATCTAACGTCTGCTGAAATCCTGACTTACCTATGTTAGACATAGGGGTGGATTATGCTGATACGACCACAGGGTCGTATCAGCAGAGGTCATCGCCGTTTTGCAGGGAACATCGCTGGAAAACCAGCGATGTTCCCTGCAAAACGGCGATAACCTCGCTATCTCTGGAATTTTTATCGCCCTGGGGATACGCGTTGTTAATAACGCGCTACCAGGGCGATAAATACCAGAGATAGCCTGCGTTAGGGAATTCGTCGCTCAGCACGGCCAGCGATAATTATCGCTGGCCGTTGTTAATATGCCCCTTAGAATGTTGATGTTAGAATAAGTAGTGCAGTGGAACACAATCACCAAAACTTTAATAGACTGCCGTTCATTGAGACCTTCAGGGAGAGTGTTATTGGGGAGTGGTTAGAAATTACACTTGTTAATCGGTCTTTTTATTCAACCAGTTCAACAAGCACCTGGGTACCAACTAAAAATCAATAAGCAAACTTAAGCCAGGGAAACGTTGAATAGAAGGTGAATTTCTTGGACGCAGGCAGCTTACATTGACATACATCTATCAGCCTGTTTTCCTCCAGTAAATGTAGAGTTGCTAGGGCAGCCATTAAGAGGTAGCCCACTGACTATTGTGAGCTATCTCATTTTTGATCAAGCTTTACCAAGCACTTTCCCTTCCCCCAGGCCAAAGTTCTTATGGTATGTCACAGCAGTAGCGGCTCCTCGAGGGAGTGCTGCAGGGCGGTGGGGCGGGCGGGGGAGGGGCAGGGTGGGGGGTAGTAAACTCCGGAATACGGACGAACGGAGTTGAGTAACTAAATAAATAAATAAAACAAATTACATTGCACGCGCTGCAACGCCAAATCGGCGATGCAGCGCGCAATGTAATTCGTTTTATTTATTTATTTAGTTACTCAACTCCGTTCGCCTGTATTCCGGAGTTTACTACCCCCCACCCTGCCCCTCCCCCATCCCACCGCCCCGCAGTACTCCCTCGAGGAGCCGCTACTGTGTCACAGGACTTTTTTGTAACATCATCTTATTTAATATCAATGTAGGCCCTCTTTCTGCTTTAGTGCGATCCTTTGGCTGTAGGGCAATTTCTTATGCGGACAACACATAAGCTGGGAAGAAGGCCACTGACCGCAGAAATTAAAACCTTTGTTTGGCCTACTTACTTACTATCTAAACTAGATTACCGTAACAGCTCTTATTTTGTGCTTCTATCGTACTCAGCATGTGCATTCAGAGAGTGCAGAACTTTGCTATTGATACCGTGTATAGACTTCAGAAGCTCGATCATGTTTCTAAGACCTCTGGACAGTTGCGGCCAGCATAATTCGTACGCGGGGGGTCACCGGGGGAGGGGAGTCGCGGGGAGAGGCGGGTCACGGGGGTCATAGTAAAAAAAACAAAAAAAAGCTTACCTTTAGGCCGGGTCTCACGTCTTCTCTGCTCCTGCTCTCCTGCGTCCGACAGGAACAGGACGCAGGCAGCCAGGCTCCCTCCCCTAAGCCAATCACAACGCTGAAATGCAGCATTGTGATTGGCCTGAGCGCCGTGACACGGCGCTCAGCCAGGGGCTGGAGGGGTGGGCACGTTCTCCATGCAGGCTGCAATGCAGCCTGCATGGAGGAGGGAACAGTGCGCATGACTGGTTTGGGCGGCCCTAGAGGGCCGACCAAACAGTCATTGCGCACTCAGGAGTGGTTAAACCACTTCTGCCCTGCTCCATAAGCAGAGCAGAACAGCAGCCCGCAAAAGAAACATAAAATGGTAATAACTAAAAGTTATTACCATTTTATGTTTTTCGCTTCTCGCACTGCGAGAATTCAGTGGGCGATGCTCTTCCGCCATAGCAGAGGAGCAGCCCCTGCCTGTGGAAACGTTCATTGATTAACAGTGGCAAACATGTACAAATCAAATGTTTCTGTATGGCTCACAAGGTATGTTTTGGTACTGAGCCGTCTGAGCTCTGCCTACTGCTGAAGGGAAGAAGTATGTGCCTGCCTGTGCTTTTCCCTCTGCAAATGTTTTCAGCTTCCAGAAGCCTATATGACTTAAAAATATTGCTACTATAGAAGACCGAATTGAATTTTATGAGCTGATAATTTTGTAATCATATATTACAACATGACCGTCAAACTGAAAAGGGGCCAGAGACTTCAAACCACTCAAAAAGAGTGTGAATGGAAACATTTTAACTTAGCTACAGAAGGGTTAGTTGTGTTTGAGGCTGTGCTGAAATGTGGGACTTTATCTATTCAAGTGGATGCCACGTCCTTACTTAGGGCCTGATTTACAGTTTGTCGACGGGTTGCTGCATCACAAAAGTGACTCATGTCTACCTTATTACAAGCATATTACATCCTATGACACTTGTAATAAGGCTGACAGGACATCTGTCAAGCTGTGAAGAGTAAACCATCCATCAAACTCTAGATCAGGCCCATACTCATTTAAACAAAGTTCTTTTAAATGCCTAAATAAGCGCTTGCCAATGTAAAGTCAGAAAAACTCCATCAGCAGTCAATCAAGAACAAATAGTTGGTTTTTTTCTGTGCTCAAATCCTAAAAGTCTTTGTCATCAAGGTGAATTAATCTGGAGGCTGGATTATTGCATTGAATCAGTGAATCCTTAAATTGCTCTAGAAGCTGCCTAGACAGGTAAGATTAGAGAAGCAAAAAAAATCTATCAAATGTTTTGCCATTGACTCGAATATGTGGAGCTATTTCTCAGATTTGTCAAGAAGATCGCAAAGATTCAAGGAGCTATCCCTCATGAAAAGGAACCAACGTCTGAAAATTGTAGATTAGATCTTATCAGTATCAACCAAAACGCCTGCTTCCCTTTGTTTGAGTCGATCATGTGACCCAAAGTAATGTCAACAGTTACAAGAAGTCATCTCTTGGCCCCCTGGAAGAACATCTATCCATCGAGGTCCATGAAGCAAGTCTGTCCATGCTTAGAAAATAAACTACTTTGAGCTAGGTATTGACTGCAAGAGCAAGCTACCTGGAAAAACAGTGGAGGATATTCTCAAGAACGTGCGATAATCATCACCAAAATAGGTTAACGCAATTTTACACATCGCCGTCTATCGCGGGAAAGTAACTCTGTGTTAACGTCTCATTCTCAACACGGCGGTAACATGGGATAGTTCCCCGATAACGCGTCAAATGTCCGCGATAAAATTACCGGGACGGCGATAAAAATCAAAACCCGAACGTGGAAAAAGTTGTGATGGGCCCAACTGCGATAAAAAATACAGCGATAAGCAGCGCCAGGCCTGCAAGTCCCACAAGTCAGGCGGGAAAAACCGCTATAAAAGCGGCAACAAAAAACACTAACAAAACACAAAGAACTGTGAAGCACCATGGAGGTAGCCGGAGCAAGTACAGAGGACAACCAGAATCCCACAAGCCCCACGGAGGACCAGCCTGGGACCTCGGGAACAGGGAAGGGCAAGGAGAAGAATAAGAGGAACCCGCGTTTCAGTATGCAGGAAAACCAGATCCTCATTACGGAGGTGATAGAACACCACCACCAACTGTTCATCACCTCCACTGTGTCATTGGCAACTAAAAATGCAATATGGCAGTCCATCTTGGCCAAGGTGAATGCAGTCGGAGTGAAGAGAAGGGAAGTGGACGACTGCAAGAAGCGCTGGACTGATGTGAAGCGCCAAAACCAAGCTGAAACTCGCAGCCAACCTGAAAGCAGCAATGCAGACCGGAGGTGGGAGTCCAGCGACACACCAAGAGCAGGATGAGATGGAGGAAATGGTGACCCGAGTCATCATTGGGGAGACGGTGGCAGGAGTTGGGGGACCGGACACTGCACAACATGACCTGAGCCAACAGCAACAGGGTGAGTAACGACCAGGGACTGGGGGGACGGGGGAGATGGGCACAATGGCACACATGCACAATTAAGTATAGCACATCTGCAGACAAACCATGCCCAAGAGTCACAACTCCGACCAAGAGCCCAATTTACCCAAGTCTGCAATATCTCAGCACTGCATAAGCACAGAAGTGAAAGGCACACTGCCTGAAAGGGATAAGGGCCAGCCAAATCAGAGCTGAAGGGGCAACACATCCACAATGCAGCACACACACACATAAGAATCAGAGCACCTCAACATTGACAACAATGTGGCACAAACTGCAACACTTTCACAACAGAACAGAGGACACAACTGCTGGCACCTGTGTGTAGAAAATGGGCATTCGCATTTGGCATAGCAGGAAACTGTGAGATGATAATGTACAAGTACAATCTCACATCCCTGATGGTGTAGAAATGTCAACTGTCCCGCATCAAATAGGCATCTCCTCACAAACAGTCACAATGTACATTGTCATGCAGTCTGTTAGTAAATTTGTACAATGTGTGAACATACATGTGAACACAATGTCAATCTGCATCTCCCCTTCACATTGCAGAGGGAGAATCAACACCTCCTGCAGAGCAGACCCAACAACTCAGCACTGATGATGAAGAGGACCTCCCCAACATCGACACTGATGCCCTCCAACAGCTCATGGACAGCTTCTGCACCCCACCTCCAGGAGCAGGGCAGCACAGCTGCATCGAGGAGACCCCACCCCCGGCACAGACCACACAGCAGGAAGCACCCACCACCACGGCTGTCTCCCAGGGCCCCCACGACCAACACATGGCATTCCAACGCCGTGTGTTAGGGTGCCAGGAGAAGATGGCTGATCAGCTGCGGGTGGGGTTCAACCTCATGGCAGCCAGACTAGATGCCATACGTAGGTGTCTAAGTCCCATCAGGGACCACTTACAGTCCCTAACGGACACCCACTGTCTGCTCCATGCTCTCCAACAATCCATGGCTGACATCGCTGGAGTCATGTCAGCCCGGAGTTGGGACACATAAGGAGAATGATGGAGAGCTTGGAGCGGATGCAGGCGGAACGAATGTTTGCCACGGCTGCACACCAGCAAGATGTAGCTGTGATCTTCCATGCCCTGCAGATCCTCGTCATGGCATTGCCGCCTCACGGCCTGGCGCGGATGAATGCTGCTGCTACTACTCCATCCACATCTTTGCCCCCTGAAGTGTCAGTGCCACACAGTGCAGCAGACATTCCACCCCCGGCCCCTGATGTGTCAGTGCCACACAGTGATGCAGACTAAACACCACCACCCACATGTGAGGCACCTGACACATCAGGGGACGAAGATGATGATGAATCTGGCTTTGTGGTAAGAATGAAGTGGTAGCATTCATCTCCGCCATATGGCCTGTATCAGCTTGGTTCTGCCATCTGCATCATGCCCTGGAATAACACATTCCACTGTCCCCGATACACTCAGCGACACTCACCTTGGACCTTGACATGGACTGCCATATTTGGTTTTGTTACCAATGACACAGCAATCACACTGCGGACTGAAGTCTACCTCTTCCGATAATCTTGTCAATCCCTAAAGGACTCTGGCTGGCCCTCCACGGGGCAACAATGTAAAGTGGGGTTTGCATGGCCCTGTACTGCTCCAGCTTCAACCCTCCACTGAATGCGAATAAAACATTCTAATTCACACAGATGTGTCATGGCCATGATCAATCAAGTATGAAAGTATGGATGAATGTAGGGACAGTGATTCCACAAAAAGGTACTCCCTGGGTAATGCCATCAATGCGCATGTATGGCCGTGACCCAGATAGGCAGTGAGACACACATTGTCATTCAAATCAACACTCATCACAGTTGAATACAAGTGAAGGTGCATAGACTTTATTAGCATATGCGTGTCAGTACGGGCAAGATAAGTGCCACAACATGCAGACCAATGCAGCAGTATGTCAGGATGAGGAACGTTGCCAAGCACCGCTGTCCACTCAGGGGGAGTGCCTCACCTTTCACAGGTGTGTGTTAACCCGCGTTGTTGTCCGCTCATGTATTCGGAGTCCAGGCGAATGCAGCCATGTCCACTGTTGTCGTGGGATATGTGACCAGATCTCCAAGATGCAACAAGGTGTCGGGACATTGCAATGGGTTCCAATCTGTTTGGCTGCAGGTACGTAGTCACTCGTCCATGAAAGCAATTGCAGCTTCGTAGGCCATCATTTCCAACATGAGGTCGTTGTCGACTTCATCAAACAGGACGGCGAGGCAATCCATTAGCAGGTCCAGACAGATGTGCTGCGTCCTCCCCCTTTCACCAATTAGCACTTCAGCCCAATAGGGGAACGGTTCAAAGTGGTCACTGCACACGAGGAGTTGTGCAATCTCCCAGGTCCAGCTGCCAGCATGTATGCCATGTATCAAGGCATCTCATAAACGGGTATCACGGTGACACTCCTGGTCGTGGGCCAACAGGGGGCGCACACACATGTCAACATCCAGTTCAGCTACCGTCCTGTTGGATAGGCAGACATCCATGGACCACTCGAATATGCACGATCGACAATGCAACACAGGCTGGAAGCAGGTGACGTTGGCAAGGCGGAAGCTTAGCCGGTAACTGATCTGCAGCACTGCCAATGGCAGTGCCCCCAGTAAATGCAGCATACGTGCATGGTACAGTTCCACGTGACAGGGGTTGTGCATGTGTCCGGGTTGTTCTGCCATTGCGTTAGTGGCTCTGGTTGAAGCGGCACTGTTCTGACCTGCACCAGTTCTGTGGATGAAATGCCACAGCTCGGATCAATGTGTTGTTTTAGTGTGCAACGGTTGTACGCCTGGGATGGTGTGAGAGTATGTGTGAAGGCCATTCCATGTAAGATAACTTCGAGCAAGGACTTCTGTGTGTGGGGTGTGTATACGTTGGTCTTTCGTCGGGCTGTGCGTAGTGTGGGAGTCGTCATCAGCTGCTATAGTATCTGTCAGGGGATGCCGGGCACATGCAATTCCGAGGTCGGAGGTGCAGATGTGCTTCCGCCTGATAGTTCAGACAATGGAGCTTTCATCCCTAATGTTAGTTTGTCATCTGCTTGCATTCAGGAAATGTGATGTGGCTTGTTGGGGGTGGGGTGGGATGTGTGCGACTTTGGGAATCATGTTTGACATGACTTGCATGTGGCAAATGAGCGGCATCACTGTGTGTTACGTTGCCTCACAGCTGCTCCTCCCTCCCCCCGAGCCTATTTACTTGTTTGCACTGCACAGTTGCATCACTTGCACTCCTACGGCACACCATTGTCATGCCTGTCTGCGCATGTCCACAAGCCTGACAACAACACTGTGATGTTGGCCGTTGAAGGTGGGCAGCCATGTGAGTGTAGGCCTGTGGCAAGGATAGGGCGGACACAGATGTAGAGTTCATGCCTGGCTGAACTCGCGCTGCGATTAAGGCTAGGCATTTGGCACATGCTGCGGCAATACAGATACACACAACACTTGGCATGTATGAGCCAAGACCCCGAGCGGTCTTGCGCTCCTTCATTTCTCCGTTCGTGCGAGCTTGCCCTCCAGGTGCAGCTACATTGCAACATTGTCGATTGCGGGCCGGGTGGCGCCGCCACTACAAAAGAGACACACGCATTAGTTACTACCTTGTCCAGGCCAGTACTGAACCACGCCCAGAGCCCCGGGCAAATTCTTCACACCCCTACGATGGACTGGCATACGCCAGCCCAGCCCACTCCGCTTACGCTTACAGGGGGGACGCAGCTACATGACCGAGGTCTTCCCCACTGCCTGAGGTAACATGGTTGCGTCCACTGTCCACAACACTACAAACACCAGCAGTATATG
Organism: Calotriton arnoldi; assembly: GCA_963921515.1. Taxonomy (NCBI): domain Eukaryota; kingdom Metazoa; phylum Chordata; class Amphibia; order Caudata; family Salamandridae; genus Calotriton; species Calotriton arnoldi. The sequence goes on from CAWUFW010001476.1 coordinate 340,170, forward strand.
TCCACATGGACATGTCTGTGCTCTGCATACTGATGTCTGTCCAGCACATCACCGCCACACTTGGCATTGTGTACATTCTTATTCATGGGTGACTTGCCTCCTTCACACATACTTGGTTCCCACCTCTCCCCACATTCTGCAATTGTGTGGCTGAGGGGCCATGCCGTTTTCGGAAGGTCAGCTGTCTTGTTCTGCGCTGCCTGGGCGGTAGTCCGGGAGGGGGCCTGGGGGTGGTGGCGGTGGGTGTTGTGGACCTCTTGGGTCTCCGAGCTGCATGATCAGTAGCTCCATGACATGTGTTGGTCTTCAGATGTGGCTCTGGGCTGGGCTCCCTTTCATACTGCAGGTTGTCGTCCTGCTTAACACCAGTCAAAGGCAGGTGTTAAATCCCTGCTGCTGACGCGCCTTATCGCCTGTTTTTGGATTGCATCGCAGATCTGGCTGGTCATTGGGAATATCGCAAAGTGGTGTTTTCGTGTGTTTTTGCACGGGAACGCCTACTCTGCATATCATTAGTGTTAGTTGTCGCTCTCATCCGTGGCGATGTTTTTTGCGGCAGCTATCGCTGGGAAACTGGCGATATCGGCAGTTTGCACCAGCTTGAGAATAGGACGAATAATCTATCGCCACTTTAGCGGCGCTAAAGTGCCGATAAATCGGCGATAAGTCCTTGAGAATATGCCCCAGTGATGCTTAAAAGGTTCACTTATGCAATCTCACCTTTGATGTGGCTGATATTGCTAGATGGCCCATTTGACTGCAAGAAGAAGGGCAATGGCTTTCATACTCACTACCATAAGGTCACTCTTGTAATAAAGAAACATTACTGATTCCTTATTTTAATAATCACAAAGCATGACTAATAGCCTTCCAAATTATATTGTGCACAATATTTTCAAATGTGCATAAATGGTGCTTGGATGAGGTACATTGTCAGGATGAAGAACATCATAATCAGGGACACTGAAATTATGTGATTCTGCAACTGTAGTATTTTCCACACAATTAAAGATTTGCAGCATTTGCCACATAATAATCCAACATTTGCTGCGTTATTTGCTGTTTTCACCCAAAATAATGTTTCTTGCTCAAATTGATCAAACGTTACTGAAATCTTTTTTTGCATTACAATGGCAGACACTCGTAAAGGTTAATTGATGACATTTCAGCTCATTATTGCTGTATTCTAGTGCTAAACTGATACCAGTTTGGCAAAGACTTACTCAAAGTGTATTAAAATGTGTTGAAATCACAAAATAGCTAAATAATACTGTCACATGTTTTGTCGAATTATGCTGCATAGTTTGCCTTTTCTCGTCACATGATTCTCTCAAGCCTGCTGCACAACTTGGACTTCTATTGTCACATAATTCCAATGGCCCTCGTCAGAATATACATGTCATAACATAGGAAAATCATGGTCAAAGCTGTTCGGCTGGTCCATGTGCTCTTGTGTGACGGATGGATTTGTTTCTTACACAAATGCAGCCATCTTTTTAAGGCATTGGACTTGGACTGCAATGTTGTATCAAATCTGCTGTGCCAAGTGATAAAAGATTCATGAGTGAATTTGACACATATTAGCATGTTAATGCCCAATAGGTTGGAATCTAGCCCAACCTCTTTTAAAGTAACTTCTAAAATAAACATGGGCCATAAAAAAGGAAGTGTGCTATGTGAGAGCAGATTTTGCTTTTCTCTCTCTACTGAGTGCACTTATTAGAGCCAGTCAATACAGTGAGTTGTCACATTTGGATCACGGCCACATATAACTGGTCAGAAATGCACCTTAATGCTCTTTATCTGTGCTTACATTTCCTGCCGCTCTTTGCACTCACTCGTCCTTAACAAATATTTTTGTGAGTTTTGGCACTGTCCTAATATGTTATCACATGGTATTTTTAATCCCCGCTATCTTTAGTAAGAGAGTGTTAGAAATGGTGTTTCTGGTTGGCCGGGGTATGCACCTAAGCCAGGCAGAACCCACCACTCTAGTCAGGGCAAGTAAGTTACACACCAAAGATAACCTATGCTAACCCCCTTGGTGGCTTGGCAGAGAGCAGTCAGGCTTATCCCAGAGGCAATGTATAAAATGTGTGACACCAGTGACACAATAAATACACCACAAAAAGTGACTCCACATAGTATTATATAAAAATAAGTTTCTGTCTTGCATATAAACATAGATCATAGACCAAAACAACATGAATCAATAATTACTTTGCCAACTAGGCAATTGTCAAACATCACAATGAGTGCAATAAAAGAAAGGTTTCTATGTTGTGCATGTCATCAAAGGCACCATAACTGTGCATATTATGCAGAATCTGAAGTAACACTTGCTATCCTGACAGTGCAGGGCAAAACGACACATATTATACATTCAGGGCAGGTAATGCAGCAGTTAGGCTAGGACAAGCCCATGAATCACCATTTATCTCCAAAAAGCACTTAGGGTACATCACACATGCTCCCTGTCAAACCTCATATGGTAATATGCACATGAGGCACCGGAGCACCTATGCTCCTATTATGTTGTGGGTGGTAATTAGGGCAAGTTCGTAACTAGAAGAACAACCACTTTTTGGTGGCAAACTTTGCCTCTGTTGAGTTTCTGCCTTGCAAGTACGGTATAAGTCACCACAAAGTAGGGAGTGACAGCGGTGGCCCTCAAATACATCGTGTTTGAAGCCCTCCAAGGCCTCTCAGAGCATTATCGGAGACATCTAAACAACGCTGGATGGGGGCAACCCGCAAAGGCAATGCAGTGCGCTGCATCACTCCCCCGGGGGCCCGACTCACCACAAGTCATCCAGTTCTGGCCTTCCCAGAGGCTGATGGGGCAACAGCCTACGGCCTCCTGCTTCCGGCAGAGTAGGGAGGCTGCTCCAAACACTGCTCACAAGTATGCCACGATGCACTGGGAGAAGCAGTTAGCATGGTTGGAGGGCCACACTGGAGGGGGTTCTCGTGAGGTGGCCCCAGATGTTACCAATGAATCCTTGGTGTCTCCGATCGGCATGGGCCCTCTCCGTGTTGCTCGTTGTGCCTCTCCTTACCAGAGGGGCCACACTCAGGGGTTCCCGGCTGTGCTGTGGTGAAGCCACAAACTGACATGTGGCACTGAAGTCAGAAGCAGGCGAATGGTGCCTCAGCACGGCGCTTCTCCTTTCAGCAATTGCACGCCTCGGCCTCCCTGGGTGGGGGCCGTGCTGAAAACAGAGGCTGGCAAAAGCACTGGAGATGTGCTGAACTCTGCCCTGATAAAAGAAATGTAGTGTCCACCGTGTGCTAGTTATAGAAAGATGAAGTGGTGAGCATGCGCTTGTTTCAGGGATAAGAAAAAAAAATAATATAGTGCTCACCTCGTGCTTCTCTTTCGGGGAAAATCCAACCTCAAACAACATGCTTTCCAAGAGCAAATTGCAGGTGACTTCAGAGACCGGACCCAGAGTCCCACGGCCAGTTCTGGGCAGTCACTGGTCCCGGGAGAACAACTGTGGGGGCACAAAGGCAGGGAGGCAGGTGGCAGGCCAGCACACTGATTTCCTCAGCAAAGTGGCAGTCTCTCTAGCAGCCAAGCAGGTCATCACAACAAAGCAAAGTCCAAGTGGTGATTTTCCTGGCATCACAGTAATCCTCTGGTGCAGTATGTAGAGTCAGCAGCATCTGGTTACAAGTCCCACACAGTGTCTAAAAATATGGGGTCTGAGCCCCTGTACTTATACTCAAAATTTCTTTGATCTAGGGGGAACTTCAAAAGAAACCTTATAAGTGCACAACACCCCCTTTCAACTCAGCCCTGGCTCCAGACATACAGCAGGGGGTAAATCATCCCTTTGTGTGAGGTCAGGACCCAGCATATGCAAATGTAAGTGTACCTTCCTCCCTCTTTCCCAGCACAGGAAGACCATTCAGTCTATAGATGAATGCAGATGCAACCCTGTTACACCCAACCCTCCCTGTGTGATGGCTGTCTGGAAAGTAAGCACAAAGCACCACTGTCACTCTGCCCTAGACATGGATTGGAGTCAGGCTGCAAAGCACATAGAGTCATAAGCACAGAGAAATGCCCACTTTCTAAAAGTGGCATTTCTACAATAGTAATACAAAATTCACTAACATCAGTAAGCATGATTTTTCACCACCATTATAAACATACCAAACATGGCAACGCACTCCTTTCAGATCAGAAATTACCACTTAAACATATATAAGGGAATTCCCAATGGTAGCCTACAAGACGAGTAGGCCCCATAGTAGTGAGAAACAAAATAGGGTGTTTGTCACTACGAGGACATGCCACACAATAAGGGAACATATCCTACCTTTTAGTTACACAGCACCCTGCTCAGAGGGCCTACCTTAGGGGTGAACTATAGGTAGTAAAAGGGAAGTTTAAGACTTGGCAAGTAGTTTTAAATGCCAAGTCAAAGTGGCAGTAAACTGCGCACACAGACTGCGGTAGCAGGCCTGAGACAGGTTTGAAAGGCTACTTCGGTGGGTGGCGCAATCAGCGCTGCAGACCCACTAGTAGCATTTAATTTACAGGCCCTGGGTATACGGAATACCCCTTTACAAGGGACTTGCCAGTAAATTAAATATGCCAAACTGGTGTAAGCCAATCATTATAAGTTTTAGGGTAGAGAGCACTTGCACTTTAGCACTGATTAGCAGTGGTAAAGTGCCCAGAGTCCTAAAGTCAACAAAAAGAGGTTCAGAAAAAAACAGGAGGAAGGCAAAAGATTTGGGCATAACCCTGCAAAAATGGCCTGGTCCAACAGAGAGGATCTGCATAGAGCACTTTTAGTCTACCTTGATGTTTGTTAGATTTGTTTTATGTGTGCATTCAGGTGAAAATACTTTCGGCATAATTTCGTTTTTGTTCTCCACTGGCACGTTTCACTCCCAAAGTTGATGCTGTCTATTTGATGGTGTTAGCCTTACTTTGCACACAAATTTGTACTATGGAGCGTCATCACCTAACATTGTCTTTTGCATATTTTGTTTTCCTTATTTATAATGTATAGTTAGAATACATCTTAGCGTTGAAGTTCGTTTTACATTAATTGATATTCCTATTTTATTGGTTGGCACTTCAATGTGTGTGATGACCACATATGTGGAATCAAGGACAGAGGTGGCAATATGTTTGAATAAACATTCTTGACAGCTTGACAGCTTGTCAAATGTCCTGGGATGTTCAATAATGTTGTCAACTTTGTTCTCATTTCGACATTTTTACTAAGAAGATGCAGTGGTTTAAGTGGTAAATGGCCTGTCAGGAAAAAGTACATTTAATATAGCCCATATTGAGCCCACTATTATTTTATTTTGCTGGCTTATAAAATGCACCTATCTGTCGCACACCGGAGCTCCATCAACGTCACCAGATGTCGCCTTTTGTGAGACAGGAACAAAGCAGCACTGTGGATGGTGTCATTTGCCATTGTTCTCCCAGGGCCTTAGTCACAATTTCATTCAAATTAAATAACCAAGTTATCGTTGCATTCTTTTAAATTTACCTTCCAAGTGTTGGATTGCTTTCAACACAGATAATATGCAATATAAATTGTTCAATAAATGTATTGTCTGCTGATTTTCACTGTAAAGCAAGACTTTAAGTATAAATTTGTCAATCACATGATTCTATTTCATATGTTTTATGGTGCATCATTAATTACAAATGGAACGCCTCTCGTGGAGGTTTATTGGATACTTCATGCATTCATTCATTCATTCATTCAGTCATTCATACTTCTTAGGCCCGCCACGTTTAGAGCCCTCCCCATCCCAATGTACTGTTTTGATGTTTGTTTCAGGGTGGAATATTCAATTAACAGCCCATCTCCAGAAAACGTACATCTCATTGTGATGCAGTTATCACAATAAATACAAATCTAAGACACACACATTCTCCTAATACCAATACATGGGCAGCTGTTTGTTCTCCTTGCTTTGGAGTTCCTATTTCAGTATTTTGCAAAGAAGCCAAATTGGAAAACTGAATCGCTAGAGCAGTCAAGCATTAAGCTTGATGGGGAACCTTCACACACATTAAGTATGAAATTGTTTTCCTCGGTTGAAGCGAAAAGAATCACACTGTATTCTTGTTGCTAAAAATGAAAATGTTTATAGGAATAGCCAAGTATTTGGCTCTCTTTCCCCAAGGATGTGCAAAAGCAACAATTTGTTGATAATGCTTTTTAATTGACAGCTGCAGCCCTCTGTGAGTATGGACAGCTGGCTCATTTTGTACTTATTAGGTAGTTATTACTGCTGTTCTGCAGTGTCAAAGCCAATGGTAAAATAGTGATTGTTTTACAATTTTCCAAAAGCAAGTATTTTTGCCGGAATTGATAACATTCTTTGATTACGAACTCTCATTTGGGACGTCTTGCATTCTATTGTTTATTATTTATTTTAAACACCCACAAAGTGATGGGAGGAATTCTTGCAAATTGTCTAACCACTGGCAATCGCTCAGGGTAGCTTCCAACCTGTCATTTGTTTTACCAGGATGCCATCTCAGATTAGAACCAGCCATATGCAAATCAGCCTAGGTCTTGCACCAATAGGAGCAGTCCAGCCAAACAGTCAGGCCAGGTCCTTTCTGAACCAGAACACAAGAAATACAAGATGGGATTTGTCCTTTTTTGCCACTTCAGTGCAGCTTGGTTCCAGTGTCACATTGAGCACAGGACCCACATCTGTCATATCCTTGGCCACTTAGGGCATTACATCAAACACAGACAAATGTGATGGGAGGAATGCTTGCATATAGTATACTTTGTGATAGTTATAGCGCAAAGGTAAATTGTAAAAATCATACTGTTTGCTGTCTGGAAGCCTAACATCAATAAAACAGTTCTACTGGCTTCCTATCCGTCCCTCCAGTGGATGTAATTAGCATCCTGATGAGGTGTGGATGGTGATCTGCCAGATCAAAACAGCCAATTTCTAAGAGTATAAAGTCTCAAGGGGGGAAACCACTGAATATTTATCAGGGATGTGCCATTTGGGAGTGGACAGGAACAGATGATATCATAAAGGACAGGGATGGAGCCTGGATTTTTACATTAAGATGTCAGGGAGGTTCTGATATGGAAGATGCTTTTAATGAGTCATCCCTCTTTGGCATTTGTCTATGTTCCCAGTAGAGGAATAACCTTTTTTTAGATCAGGATGAATGGGTGGCTCTTCATTTCCACAGGGTGTAAACCAGGAGAGGTGTAGGAGCTCAGGAAGGGGTTCGTTTGCCTTATGCCACTTTGAATAACAGCTTTTGACGTGCTGTACCATAATGTGAAATAGGAAGTGGTGTAAAAGGATGATGTCTGCTGGTTGGAAACACTGTATGGATTGGGCTTTGGGAACTTATCGATCACAGACTATTCCAGTGGAGAAAATGGCACCTTATCATCCGCTCATCTGAATATTGCTGTACCTTGGGACTGAGTAGAAGGAAAAAAGGAGAGGACATCTGCTTAATAGCTGCTCTTCACTGTCTGCTTGTGAAGAAGACTGAGCTGTGAGCAGCTCTCACATGTTATTGTGTTTGCCTGTTCGCCCTAAGTTGGCAGGGTATGTTTTGAACTGCTTGACCCAATCACACATTTCTTTGTTTCTAAGGAAAGCCTACTACTACATAAGGCAAAGCAGTTGAACACATTTTTCTCATGGAGTTGTTTTATTATAGAAAAATATTGACCTGTTAACTTGGTGGCGTGGCCCCCACCCCAAACTATGATCTCAATTTCACACACTCACAAACTACTGGACTATTGATATATTCAAGGTAATTTTGCTTTGCTCCCTGCCATCACCAATGGGCAGGTTTATTTGTGTATAAAATGTATTTTGGTGGGCTCAGGGGTAAAGGGAGTGAAGCCACTGTGAGCAGCATAAGGAGAGAGGTGATACTTTGACTGCCGATGTTCTCCATGTAAATATAAATACTCCTTTTAATAATGCTGCACATCAAGAGATGTTTTAAGGCATGGGCAATGTGGGCAATTGACCAAGCCCCCCACTTGCCAAGGACCCCTGGGAAAGTAATCTTTCTTTCTATCTCACATTTATTCCTCCATCTCAACCTTTAACATTCAATATTGATTGGCATCAAGGGTCTTGAATCAGCAAAAAATGGGAAATAAAATGAAAAAGTTGTCCTGGAAAGGGGCCCCTAAAGTATGTCTTGTCTGGGACCCCAAAATTCTCAAGATGACACTGTGAACCAATGTCTAGAATTGAAAATGTCATAGTTAAAGGGATGTTTGCACTGTATCTTCATGGTACACCATATTCAATACCTACTCTATGACAATCTAGTTATGCATTTCAGTGAAACCTCTACGCAAACTGTGCATTTACTGTCAGGTGTTTGGTTAGATCAGAAGGGTGAGTAGTGTACTTTGTAAAACGCACATAAGACACAAGAAAAGACAGTGTGGCATTTTGATTGGATGTACAGTACGTTCCTTGGAATAAGGGTGATACACATTGTCTAAGCAGCTGTTGAAATGTTAGGTGTAAATCTATCAGTAGGTAAGGCATTTAAATCACATAAAGTCTGCTTTTAGGACATCTTTACTTACTTACAAACCCAAACCATCGGTAGCAATGGTAATACTACTGCACAGATGTATACGTGAAATTTCAATCAATTTGGTTCTTGAACCTAAGGCTTGAGCTACCCTACAACCCCCTTAATCACATATAAAGATAATCACAAAAAGGGGAAGCACCCAAAAGTCCAATTTCATTGTTGATTTGCAAATCATATCATCAAATATCCAAAGTCCAAGATACTGAGTCAGTTTTCACAATATTATGCTATCCAATGAGGAGACTCAAATACCGTTGGTTAAAAAGACATTATTAACCTTTATTCTTCATTGCCTCTTTTTAAAAAATTGAGAATGGCAGCCCAGCCAACGGGTTTCGTCCTGGCTGCCAAATGAAGTGCATTAGGCAAAAGACTAGGATTACTTCCAGGGAATCTTTATGACTATATGAATTACGAAAAAGAAATCAATTGATGATATTAGTCGCATATGAAAATGTGTAATACAATCCCTGATGAAGTCCCTTGTAGGGACGAAACAAGTTGGCTGGGCTGCCATTCTCGGTTTCCTCTCACAATAAGAAAAGCCCATGCTGAATGTTAAAAAAGAAAATGTGTTTACGGATTACCCTTCAAAACCTTGTTGGATGCTTTGCACACATATACACTTGATTGCTCAAAGGCATAATGGATTATCTCTAGCTGAACCGTTGGTTAAATATATACTCTTGGTCGTCTCATGACAATAGTGCGTATTGCATACAAGAATAGTATGTTTTATGCACCAAAGACTGTGGCACATTTTTGAATAATTTATATTTACAGTACATTGATTTTGATATGTTTTGCAAGCATGTGAGACATTTAAGCATCATAGGGTTCTCAAGTGGAAGTATTGATATATGAATATTTGATTAATGCATATAAATAACGTTATTCATGTCTAATAATAATTCATGTGTTATTGTCAACTAAATGGATTAGATAAATCTGTACAAAGTACAAATGTTTGGCCCTGTTTATCCGAAAACACATGGGTTTCTTGTCACCCTTTAACACCAAGCCAGAAAAAAGTTCGCTGTTGCAAGCCTGTTGAAAAAATGGGCACACATTTCTTCAGCATGGCGATCAATCGATTTTTTAGTATCTGTTCATTTATCTCTTTAGTTTTCCTCCTTTTTTTATTTTTGAAATATATTTGTTTGTGATGTTTTTGTACATGGCAAATAAGCTTCTGACTGGTGTCTTCCTGTGCCTTTTTTGTACTTATTCACACCGCACTGTGCAAATTCAGGGCACACACTTGACCCCCACACATGACGTGTATCATATTTTATTTTAATGAAACAGAATGTGTTTTTATTTCCTGAAGAACTCCAAATATTTATGAAATACAGTGAAAGAATAAAGGGCAAAACTCCGCGAGCGGAGCGGAGTTCACCGCCCAGACTTAGAATAAACATGGTACATTAATATTTGTGAGGCAACCAAAGCACGTTTAACATAGTTCTCTTCTGGATGGGCAGTGTGATGAGATGCTTTAGTTTTCAGCATAACTGTTTTTAAAATTTTTGTTTAAACTGTTTGGATAATTTGTGTGATTTTATTGTTTTATTTCCCAAAGGGAGGGGCAGGTTGACTCCACCAATGATGAATTTGAGTTGTCATCAGTGATATCATCAATCATCCCATTTAACATGAGTGATGTAATATCTGAGGTCATATAGACAGCATAGCGGGGGTGCAAGTTATAGTTAGCTCACTGAACAATAACTGAAGATTTGTTTTTTTGGTTTTAAATGTCACTGACCATGTCATGAGTGATGTAATATGTGAGGTCATAAGCATTACATTGCGGGGGTGTAGGTTATAGTTAGTCAGTGTAAAATCTGAGCCTAACTATAACGTCCTGTAACCTTTGTTTTTTATGTGAATTGTTTTCCTAACTGTAACCTGTAACCGTTGGGAGTGGCTGTATAGCCAGTGAGTGGGTGTGTGAGTGGCTGTATGGGTCTGTGAGTGGGTGGGTGAGTGACTGTCTAGGTCTGTGAGTGTGTGTGTGTGAGTGGTTTTGTAGATGTGTGAGTGGATATATTGGTGTGTGAGTGGGTGTGTGTGAGTGGCTGTATCAGTGTGTGAGTGGCTGTATCTGTGTGTAGATGGGTATGTGATTGCCTGCATTGGTGTATGGCTGGGTGTGTGAGTGGCTGTATCAGTTTGTGAGTGGTTGTATGGGTGTATGAGTCTATGTCAGTAGGTGTTTGCATCTGTAAATGGATGTATGAGCAACTCTATGGGACTTTGAGTGGATGTGTGAGTGGCTGTGTGGGTGTGTCAATATCTGTGTGAGTGACTCTATGAGTGTGAGAGGTCATGTATGAGTCCCTGTATGGATGTGTTTGTAAGTGAGTATGTGGGTGTGTCAGTAGCTGTGTGAGTGTTTGTATGGGTGTGCAAGTAGGGATGTAAATGACTGAATACGTATGTCACAAGTGACAGTGTGTATATACTTGTAAGTGAGTATGTTTTTCTGTTTTACATAGCAGTCTCTTTTATTCTCTTCCCCAAGAGTATTTTAGCTCTGTTTCCACAATAACCATATTTCCAGTACTATCTGCTACCAGTAGCTGAACATTTCACAAGACTTTCCCTAAACTGCATGCTCGCTTCACAATAACTGTAGCCCGGGTGGTTTACTGTTACCAATTGTAAGCATATCCCAAACAACATAACTTTTTTTTAAAAAATCCAAAGTCAATCACAGACATAATCACTTTTTTTGTTACTGTCACTACCTAATTTTAGTAGCCTGCTCATCTCCACCATCCAATCAAATATTTATTTTATATTTTACTTACTGCCCTCCATTTTAGCTTCCTTTCATCTTCAAAACTGCCTCATTCTGCTGCAGCCTTTTCCTGTGTACTACTCCTGCCTGTCTACAAAATGATAAGAGTCTAGATTGTGGACCATAGTTTTTTGATTTGGGCCAGATTGAGTGCTTGAAAGAGCGGCATTGCCAGGGACTTAGGTTTATCTAATGTAGACATTACATGGGTTGGTCAAAGAGGTTTAAAGTGGCATCAATTGCTGACTTTGGTTGAAAGCATTGAGGATTGATGATATGCAGATCTCACGATTGTGCACTGTGAATGCAATGACCTAGGCCCAATTACTGTGGTGGGACTTGAAATCCTAATGAAGGATACCTTTGGTAAATTAATGTCACTTTTCCAGTATACTGCCTTGGTGTTCTCCAATATTTGCCAAAGACAGAAGTGGCAGTGGTTAACCCAATTTTGTCCACACATAGAGAAATCCAGGAAACATGTCAATGCAGCTGTTTATGCATTCCTCCAAGACCACAACAACTTACGCTTCGATATGGACAGAATATATCGAAAGTGCGGAGCCCATTTAACAGACAGAGGCAACAGGATGTTCCTCAATAACTCAAAAGACTGCATCACGTTCTATGTGTAATTATCATCTACACATCATAAACTCAAAATTAAGGTGGGTGTGTTGGTGGTTGTACAGGTCAATGAGTGGGTGTCTGAGTGGCTGTATGGATCTGTAAGTGGGGGTCTCAGTGACTGTATGGATGGTTGAGTAGGTGTGTGAGTGGCTGTATGAGTCTATGAGTGGGTGTATGAGTGACTGTATGGGTCTGTGAGTGGATGTGTGAGTGGCTGTTTGTTTCTGTTAGATGGTATGTGAGTGGCTGTATGGGTCTGTGAGAGGGTATATGAGTTGCTTCATAGGTCTGTGAGTGAGTGAGTGTGAGAGTGGCTGCAAATATGTGTGAGTGCATGTGTGAGTGGCTGCATGGGACTCTGAGTGGGTGTGTGAGTGACTGTATGGGTCTGTGAGTGAATGTGTGAGTGGTTGTTTGTTTCTGTTAGATGGTATGTGAGTGGCTTTATGGGTCTGTGAGAGGGTATATGAGCTGCTTCATAGGTCTGTGAGTGGGCGTCTGAGTGACTGCATAGGTCAGTAAGTGAGTGTCTGAGTGGCTGTATGGATGGGTGAGTAGATGTGGATATGGCTGTATGGTTATATGAGTGGGTGTCTGAGTTTGTTGTATGGGTGGTTGAGTGGGTGTGTGAGTGGCTGCATGGGCCTGTGTGTGACTGTGTGAATGGTTTTGTGGGGGTCTGAATGGATGTGTGAGTGTGTAAGTGGGACTGTGAGTGGGCATGCGAGTGGGTCTGCGAGTGGGTATGTGAGTGTCTGTGTGGGTCTGGGAGTGCTTGTGTGTGTCTGCGTTTAATCATTTTCCAGAATTTTTTTAAGTCCCCTGGACCATTTCCCAATACACAACATGGCGGCTGCAACCTCCTGGTCAGGTTGTGGTCAGCCAATCACGGCATTGCTGGTGGCGCTTGACTTTGCCGATCCACAGCAGGGGATCTGTGGATGGTCGGCGTCCCTAGATATAAAATTTTGTTTTTCCTTTAATAACTCTGCAACTATTGAACGGATTTACACCAAATATATTTATATTTGGTGCAAATCTGTGTGTGTGTGTGTATGTATATATATATATATATATATATATATTATCTACTGGCGGTCGCCAGTAGATAGTTATAGTTAGGACCTATTTTCCATAGGAAATCTGCGACATTCTATTTAAAATAACTCTTGCGTCGGTTGACGAATCTTCGCGAAATTTTCAAACTTTATGGCCCGCTCCGGTCCGCTCCTACCCTGAAAGTCTCAGGGTGATTCGTCAAGGGGGCCGAGAAAAAGGGGGTCCCAAAACGTGTTTTCCCTATTCATTTTCCCATAGGAAACTTTAGACACGGCTACAGCCCGAACTGCTGAACGGAATTACACAAAATTTGGCAAAGAGGTAGTTCTTGGTTCAGAAAGAACCCTTTTGTTAAATGGTGTAAATCCGTTCAGTAGTTGCGGAGAAATTAAAAAAATAAGAGTCAAAAATCAATTTCCCATAGGAAACTTTATGCAAGGCTACAGCCCGAACTGCTGAACGGAATTACACCAAATTTGGCAAAGAGGTAGTTCTTGGTTCAGAAAGAACCCTTTTGTTAAATGGTGTAAATCCGTTCAGTAGTTGCTGAGAAAATCAAAAGTAAAAACAAATATATATCTGGGCGGAGCCTAACCACACATGTCATCGTGAGATCTGATTGGCTGTCAGCACTTCATCCTGGAATTGCTGGCAGCCATCTTGGGACCAATATAAATGATAGTACCCCATTGAAATGCATTGTAGTGAATCGAAGATTTTGAGGGTTACCAAAAGGAGAACTATAAAGGGTGATAACAGACTTTAGTTACATTAGAATTCATTTGTTGATGGTACCATACTAATTTCAGGAATTGTGGTGTGTTCTAAGGTGATTTTACCCTGTGAAAAACCTTCTGCTGGGATATCATGAATCATGTTTGAGAGAAAACTATTTTCACATGCTTGTCCCATACAGTTTTGGAAGGTGCCCCAGAATGTAAAATGAGAGCATATTTTCTGTAAATTCACATTATCTTTCTCAGTCATGTGAGAATGAAGTCTGACATTCTCAGTAAAACATGTACATCCAACAAGGGCAGAGACTGTCAGTTGATTCCTTTGTGTTCTACTGCAGCTTCCCAGAGTGTTCTAAAGAACAACTAGAGTGCTAACAGCCTTACTTATGACAAAAGTATGGCACACCTGAAGCCATCTTGATTGGAATAAACTGGTAACACTTAAAACATTTAATTTAAAAAGGAACAAAATGATGGGGTTCATTTTGTCATAGAAATTATGGTTAGTGCTGTAGAAAGAAAAATTAGGACATGTTTCAAGTGTGATCTCAAATATCTTCCTGTTATATTTCAACAGGAGCAGCCTGTCAGTTGATGCCTTTGTGTTCTACTGCAGCTTCCCAGAGTGTTCTAAAGAACAACTAGAGCGCTAACAGTCTTACTTATGACAAAAGTATGGCACACCTGAAGCCATCTTGATTGGAATAAACTGGTAACACTTAAAACATTTAATTTAAAAAGGAACAAAATGAGGGGGTTCATTTTGCCATAGAAATTATGGTTAGTGCTGCAAAAAGAAAATTTAGTGCATGTTTTAAGTGAGATCTCAAATCCTCTTCTATTTCATTATAAAATTCTGACATGCAGACTGAAACAATCACTTTCAATACCAGCAGTAGACTTCCAGTTAACTCCTTGGTGAGCAGTAGCTTTACTACAGTGATCTAATGAACAACTAGAGTGCTAACATTATGAATTTATGGCACATGTGTGACACATCTGAATGCCTTCTTGATGGAATCAAAGTAAAAAACTGAAAGCATTTCCTACTGAGGAGACTGCAGTAAATGAGGAAATTAGGAAACTTCATAACAAAGAAGTCTTCCAAGATGGCCACCAGTGAAAAAGAGCCCAAATGTAGCACAAATATTACCCAGATGTAGCCCACATATAGCCCAATGACAAAAGTGTGCAAAACACTTTTTATTTTTAGTTTTTTTGCAGTTTTATGTAGTGCAGACTGGTCAGGTATTGGAGCGTTGCATCTTGAAACATGACCCCCCTACACTACAAAAACACCACTGCACTACCCTAAACACTAAAACACTACCCCCAGCACGACCCCCTACACTACACAAGCACCACTGCACTATCCTAAACCCTAAAACACTACCCCCAGCATGACCCCCTACACTACACAAACACCACTGCACTACCCTAAACCCTAAAACACTACCCCAACACCAGTGCACTAACCTAAATCCTAAAACACTACCCCCAGCACGACCCCCTACACTACCCAAACACCACTGCACTACCCTAAAACATGACCCCCTACACTACACAAACACCACTGCACTACCCTAAACCCTAAAACACTACCCCAGCACGACCCCCTACACTACACAAGCACCACTGCACTACCCTAAACCCTAAAACACTACCCCAGCATGACCCCCTACACTACACAAACACCACTGCACTACCTTAAACCCTAAAACACTACCCCCAGCACGACCCCCTACACTACCCAAACACCACTGCACTAACCTAAATCCTAAAACACTATCCCCAGCACGACCCCCTACACTACCCAAACACCACTGCACTACCCTAAAACATGACCCCCTACACTACACAAACACCACTGCACTACCCTAAACCCTAAAACACTACCCCCAGCACGACCCCCTACACTACACAAGCACCACTGCACTACCCTAAACCCTAAAACACTACCCCCAGCACGACCCCCTACACTGCCCGAACACCACTGCACTGCCCTAAACCCTGAAACACCAGCCCCTGCACGACCCCCTACACTGCCCGAACAGCACTGCACTGCCCTAAACCCTGAAACACCAACCCTAGCACGACCCCTTACACTGCCCGAACACCACTGCACTGCCCTAAACCCTGAAACACCACCCCCTTCACGACCCCCTACACTGCCCGAACACCACTGCACTGCCCTAAACCCTGAAACACCACCCCCAGCACGCCCCCTACACTGCCCGAACACCACTGCACTGCCCTAAACCCTGAAACACTACCCCCAGCAAGACCTCCTACACTGCCCGAACACCACTGCACTGCCCTAAACCCTGAAACATCACCCCCAGCAAGACCCCCTACACTGCCCGAACACCACTGCCCTAAACCCTGAAACACCACCCCCAGCACGACCCCCTACACTGCCCGAACACCACTGCACTGCCCTAAACCCTGAAACACAACCCCCAGCACGACCCCCTACACTGCCCAAACACCACTGCACTGCCCTAAACCCTGAAACACCACCCCCTGCACGACCCCCTACACTGCCCGAACACTACTGCACTGCCCTAAACCCTGAAACACCATCCCCAGCACGACCCCCTACACTGCACGAACACCACTGCACTGCCCTAAACCCTGAAACACTACCCCCAGCAAGACCCCCTACACTGCCCGAACACCACTGCACTGCCCTAAACCCTGAAACATCACCCCCAGCAAGACCCCTACACTGCCCGAACACCACTGCCCTACACCCTGAAACACCACCCCCAGCAAGACCCCTATACTGCCCGAACACCACTGCACTGCCCTAAACCCTGAAACACCAGCCCCAGCATGACCCCTACACTGCCCGAACACCACTGCACTGCCCTAAACCCTGAAACACCACTCCCTGCACGACCCCCTACACTGCCCGAACACCACTGCACTGCCCTAAACCCTGAAACACGACCCCAAGCACGACCCCTACACGGCCCGAACACCACTGCACTGCCCTAAACCCTAAACACCACCCCCTGCATGATCCCCTACACTGCCCGAACACTACTGCACTGCCCTAAACCCTGAAACACCACCCCAGCACGACCCCCTACACTGCACGAACACCACTGCACTGCCCTAAACTCCAAAACACTACCCCAGCAAGACCCCCTACACTGCCCGAACACCACTGCACTGCCCTAAACCCTGAAACATCACCCCCAGCAAGACCCCCTACACTGCCCGAACACCACTGCCCTAAACCCTGAAACACCACCCCCAGCAAGACCCCCTACACTGACCGAACACCACTGCACTGCCCTAAACCCTGAAACACCACCCCCAGCATGACCCCCTACACTGCCCGAACACCACTGCACTGCCCTAAACCCTGAAACACCACCCCATCACAACCCTCTACACTGCCCGAACACCACTGCACTGCCCTAAACCATGAAACACCAGCCCCAGCACGACCCCCTACACTGCCCAAACACCACTGCACTGCCCTAAACCCTGAAACACCACCCCCCGCACGACCCCCTACACTGCCCGAACACCACTGCACTGCCCTAAACCCTGAAACACCAGCCCCAGCACGACCCCGTACACTGCCCGAACACCACTGCACTGCCCTAAACCCTGAAACACCAGCCCCAGCACGACCACCTACACTGCCCGAAAACCACTGCACTGCCCTAAACCCTGAAACACCAGCCCCAGCACGACCCCCTACACTGCCCGAACACCACTGCACTGCCCTAAACCCTCAAACTCGAGCCTCAGCACGACCCCCTACACTGCCCGAACACCACTGCACTGCCCTAAACCCTGAAACACCAGCCCCAGCAAGACCCCCTACACTGCCCGAACACCACTGCACTGCCCTAAACCCTGAAACACCACCCCCAGCAAGACCCCCTACACTGCCCGAACACCACAGCACTAAAGCCTGAAACACCACCCCCAGCAAGACCACCTACACTGGCCGAACACCACTGCACTGCCCTAAACCCTGAAACACCACCCCCTGCATGACCCCCTACACTGCCCAAACACCACTGCACTGCCCTAAACCCTGAAACACCACCCCCTGCACGACCCCCTACACTGCCCGAACACCACTGCACTGCCCTAAACCCTGAAACACCACCCCTCAGCACGACACCCTACACTGCCCGAACACCACTGCACTGCCCTAAACCCTGAAACACCACCCCCAGCACGACCCCCTACACTGCCCGAACACCACTGCACTGCCCTAAACCCTGAAACACCACCCCCTGCACGACCTCCTACACTGCTGGAACACCACTGCACTGCCCTAAACCCTGAAACACCACCCCCAGCACAACCCCCTACACTGCCCGAACACCACTGCACTGCCCTAAACCCTGAAACATCAACCCCAGCAAGACCCCTACACTGCCTGAACACCACTGCCCTAAACCCTGAAACACCACCCCCAGCACAACCCCCTACACTGCCCGAACACCACTGCACTGCCCTAAACCCTGAAACATCAACCCCAGCAAGACCCCCTACACTGCACGAACACCACTGCACTGCCCTAAACCCTGAAACACCACCTCCAGCAAAACCCCCTACACTGCCTGAACACCATTGCTCTTCCCTAAATCCTGAAACACTAGCCCCAGCACGACCCCCTACACTGCCCGAACACCACTGCACTGCCCTAAACCCTGAAACACCACCCCAGCATGACCCCCTACACTGCCCGAACACCACTGCACTGCCCTAAACCCTGAAACACCAGCCCCAGCAAGACCCCTACACTGCCCGAACACCACTGCACTGCCCTAGACTCTGAAACACCAGCCCCAGCAAGAACCCCTACACTGCCCGAACACCACTGCACTGCCCTAAACCTTGAAACACCAGCCCCAGCATGACCCCCTACACTGCCCGAACACCACTGCACTGCCCTAAACCCTGAAACACCAGCCCCAGCACGACCCCCTACACTGCCCGAACACCACTGCACTGCCCTAAACCCTGAAACACCAGCCCCAGCACGACCCCCTACACTGCCCGAACACCACTGCACTGCCCTAAACCCTGGAACACCACCCCCTGCTCCGCCCCTACACTGCCCGAACACCACTGCACTGCCCTAAACCCTGAAACACCACCCCCAGCACGACCCCTTTACTGCTCGAACACCACTGCACTGCCCCAAACCCTGAAACACCACCCCCAGCACGACCCCCTACACTGCCCGAACACCACTGCCCTAAACCCTGAAACACCACCCCCTGCACGACCCTCTACACTGCCCGAACACCACTGCACTGCCCTAAACCCTGAAACACCAACCCCTACACTGCCCGAACACCACTGCACTACCCTAAACCCTGAAACACCACCCCCAGCACGACCCCTACACTGCCCGAACACCACTGCACTGCCCTAAACCCTAAAACACCACCCCCAGCATTACCCCTACACTGCCCAAACACCACTGCACTGCCCTAAACCCTAGAACACTACCCCCAGCACGACCCCTACACTACCCGAACACCACTGCACTACCCTAAACCCTAAAATACTACCCCCAGCACAACCCCCTACACTACCCGAACACGACTGCAGTGCCCTAAACCCTCAAACACTCCCCCAGCACGACCCCCTACACTACCCGAACACCACTGCACTGCCCTAAACCCTAAAACACTCCCCCAGCACAACCCCCTACACTACCCGAACACCACTGCACTGCCCTAAACCCTAAAATACTCCCCCAGCACGACCCCTACACTACCCAAACACCACTGCACTGCCCTAAACCCTAAAACACTACCCCCCCATGACCCCCTACACTACCCAAACACCAATGCACTACCCTAATCCCTAAAACACTACCCCCGCATGACCCCCTACACTACCCTAAACCCTAAAACACTACCCCTGCACGACTCCCTACACTACCCAAAGACCACTGCACTACCCTAAACCCTAAAACACTACCCCTACACTACACAAACACCACTGCACCACCCTAAACCCTAAAAACTACCCCCAGCAGTACCCCTACACTACCCAAACACCACTGCACTACCCTAAACCCTAAAACACTACCCCCAGCAGTACCCCCTACACTACCCAAACACCACTGCACTACCCTAAATCACGACCCCCAGCACGACCCCCTACACTACCCAAACACCACTGCACTACCCTAAACCCTAAAACACTACCCCCAGCACGACCCCCTACACTACCCAAACACCACTGCACTACCCTAAACCCTAAAACACTCCCCCAGCACGACTCTCTACACTACCCAAACACCACTGCACTACCCTAAACCCTAAATTTACCCCCAGCATGACCCCCTACACTACACAAACACCACTGCACTACCCTAAACCCTAAAACACTACCCCCAGCACGACCCTCTTCACTACCTAAACACAACTGCACAATTTGTTACAGGCGTTGCAACGCAGGCCTGTGGTGCTTACTGGAAGTACCTAGTGGGCTAATTGGGCCACAGGGACCCTCAGGATTCAAGGTGACCTAATCCCCCAACTTAAAACGCACCACGGGGCGCGTTTGCACAGTGGTGAAGGGAGGGGGCGGGGCCTCAGGTGACATGTGCGCAAACACGCCCTGTGGTGCGTTTTAAGTTGGGGAATTAATTCCCTTTGAATCCTGAGGGACCCTGGGGGCCAACTAGCCCACCAGGTATTTCAGTAAGCACAACAGAGTTGCGTTGCAGAGAGGTGAAAAAGGTGCGTGGCCTCGAACGCCTCTCTGCAACTCAGCTCTGTGGTCCTAACTGTAGGTACCTGGGGGCTAGTTGGGCCCCAGGGACCCTCAGAATTCAAGGGGACTTAATCCCGCAACTTAAAACGCACCATGGGGTGCGTTTGCGCACATGTCACCTCAGGCCCCCCCTCCCTTCACCACTGTGCAAACGCACCCTGTAGCGCGTTTTAAGAGGTAGTTTTAATCCCCCTGCCCTATTATGTACTAGGGACTTGCAGAGGAGGTCATGCTAATCACAGGGGTACCCCAACGCATAGTGTTCCCTAGTGTATGTAGGTGTTTTCACTGTATTCTAAGTGTCTTTTAGCATAGCACTGGCTCTGGTTAGTCAGAGTCAGTTACCACCAGTACCCGTCTGAAAAAGTTGTGGGCACAGGATGATTTTGCAACAAGGCCTCTTTCTGCTCCTCTGTTGGTTCTTTATGCACATCTTTTGCTTCTTTCTATGCATTTTTTCTTCTTTCTTCACATGTCCTACCTCTGTAGGCATAGTTAGAAACTAGCATTTTAAAAAACCTTTGAAATTCACTTAAAAAATCATAGGTTTCAGGCACGTTATAGTTAGAAATTAGCATTTAAAAAACCTTTGAAATTCACTGAAAAAACCATAGGTTTCAGACACGTTATAGTTAGAAATTAGCCTTTAAAAAACCTTTGAAATTCACTGAAAAACCATAGGTTTTAGGGACAGTTATAGTTAGTTGGACATTTCACTCGTACAAAACCATAGAAATTCCCCGTTATAGTTAGTTCAGCTAACTATAACTCGCGCCCCTCAATGCACTGCTGATGACGTCACATATTACATCACTCATGACATGGTCAGTGACATCACTGATGACATCTCAAATGACATCACTGATGACATCATCCATGTGATAATTTCATGCATCTTCTCACACCCTAATATAACTTTTGATACACCCACTCTAAATTACATACTGCCATTCTCAAAACCATAGACACTCCAACACCAAAAACTACATACCCACTCACTGATTCTTAGGTCTACACACACATCCACTCACTCACCCGTACAGTCACTCATACTTAGTCACTCAGTACAGGACTATCATATGCACTCATACACCTATATAAACACTCACACACCGCCACTCATCCATAGATGTACTCACACACCTAGTCAGTCATGCAAAAAACGTAATCACACACCCATTTACTCACCTATACAGTTATACACACACCAGCTCACTTACTCATACAAATACTAGCACATTCTTACGCTCTTATACAATCACTGATACAAGTACACACTCATCCATACAGCCACTCTCACAATCACACACTCTCACTTATAGCCATTTATATACTCCAACACACATATATACTGCCTTTCACATATGTAGTTACTCACACATGTACCACTGAGATATACATGCAATCACTAACACACCCATACACACACTCACCCACCCATACAGTCCATCACAGATGCACTCTTGAAACCATGCACCCAGTGAATCACCAACTCACACATCTATGCACAGAGTCACACACACCCCACCCACACAAACACTCAGGCACCCATACAGATACTCAGACAATCAATCAATAACCCATGTAGACACTCATGTAGCTATTCAGAAAGCCATGCAGCCGCTTACAATCCAACAGACAGACGGATACAGACATTCACATAGTTTAGTCACTAACCCATGCATTCAGTAAGATACATTTAATCACTCACTTGTAGAGTCAGTCACTCACGTACTAAATCATCCATTCAGACACTTATACACCCACTCATTCTTCAATACGCCTTTCCCTATATATATTAAACATATTTAAACTTTACAGAAACACACAGTCACTGGATGATGTCATCAGTGATGTCATCAGTGATGTCATTTGAGATGTCATCAGTGATGTCATCAGTGATGTCATTTGAGATGTCATCAGTGATGTCATCAGTGATGTCACTGACCATGTCATGAGTGATGTAATATGTGACGTCATCAGCAGTGCATTGCGGGGCGCGAGTTATAGTTAGCTGAACTAACTATAACGGGGGAATTTCTATGGTTTTGTACGAGTGAAATGTCCAACTAACTATAACTGTCCCTAAAACCTATGGTTTTTTCAGTGAATATATATATATATATATAACCTACTTACTGGCAGTCACCAGTAGGTAGTTATAGTTAGAACCAAGTTTCCAGGTTTCCATAGGATGAGCATTTTTTGATTTGGCGCCGTTTGACAAGTCTTCACGAAATGTTAAATTTTCAGAACTGATACGGTGCTCACTTCACCTGCTATCTTGAAAGTTTCGGGGTGATCCGTCAAGTGGGGGCAGAGAGCCAGGGGGTGCTTAAAGGCGTGTTTTCCCCATGTTAATTTCCATAGGACTTTGAGGCACGGCTACAGCCTGAACTGTTGAATGGAATGATAACAATTTTGGCAGGAAGGTAGATGTTTGTCCAAGGAAGTGCCTTTTTTGTAATTTGGTGTAAATCCGTTCACTAGTTTTTGAAATATTAAAAAATATATAGATATACAGGAATGCGGATCCACCGAGGATCCAACAGTCCCTGTGATGCAATGTGATTGGCTGCCAAAACTTCAAACCAGGAAGCCATCTTGGGATTCGGCTTGAAGCTGAGACCCAGAAGAAACATGAAAAATAAAGAAAGGGAGCAGGGTAGGAATATCCTGACCCCCTAAGAATGCTGGTGGGGTAAATGTGGGACCTCGCCGGGCAGTAATAGCATTTTTTAATTTTTATTTTCAGCGGGAGTTGTGCAGGATCGGTGACTCCTGCCGAAAAAAAAGAAGCACTTCTTCATTAATTAGTCCCCTGGGTGGGCCAGGTTCCAGGGCATTGTGTAAACATAGAAGGTGGGCACACAGCCCCGCTTCTAATGCTATTCTAAGCCTCAGGATAGTAAATGTAAATTACTGGCGGGGAGCACAACGGCTCTTGCTGCCCTGAGGACCGCCACCTCCCTGGGGCATAAATAATATATTTGTGGGGGTGCCACATGGCTCCCTCACTGCCACGGGAACCTCCACTTCCCTGGGGCTAAATACTTGATAGAGGGGGGCCACGCAGCCCCCTCGTGGAGCCGTACATGGCCCTGGGGACCACCACCCCCCTGGGCCGGCTCCAGCAATGTCCTGGGGTGCTTACCCCTGGGACATTGGTGTTTGCTATGGCTTGGCGTGAGCATTGCTGCTTCCGCCAAGCCATAGAAAACACTGTTCCACTTTCAGCAAGTGAGAGCATTAAAAATGCTCTCACTTGTTGAAAGCAGAGCAGAATTGCTTTTAGAAAGAGGGAGCTGAATGTTCAGCAGCTGCCTCTGTCCAAAAACAATGCCGGCTCCCACAGGGTTTGGGGAGCTGGCAGGGACTGTGGCGGTCTTCAGGCTCCCCCGTGGTCCCCAACAAAAATGACTGGGTGCCCTTGGTGGGACCAGGACACCCAGTATAGAGGTCCGGCACTGGGGATGGGGTCCCCAGGGCCCAAATCAGCCCTGGGAAGGGGGGCTATGTAGCCCCCTTCCCTAAAAAAAGAAAGAAAAATAAACCCCTGTCAACTCAACGGAAGCCCCGCCCACTTTCTCCACCACTCTGCAAACATGCCTCATGGAACGCTGCTGGTTGCGGATGAAGTCCCCTTGTCTCTAGAGGGCCCTTGGGGGAGAACAGCCCTTCCTGTTACCTCCAGTGAATCCTGGGGGCCTCAGGACTAAAGTGGACTTGTTCCTCAAACCAGTAGTGCACCAGGAGGCATGTTTGCAGAGTGGTGGAGAAAGGGGGTGTGGCCTCCGACAACCTCTTAGCAATCCAGCTGTATGGGCCTTACTGGAGGTAACAGGAGGGGTAGCTGGCCCCCAAGGACCCTCAAGAGCCAAGGGAACTTAATCCCTCAACTAGTAGTGTGCCAGGAGGTGCGTTTGCAGAGTGGTGGAGAAAGGGGGCATGGCCGCTGAAAACCTCGCCGCAGTCTTGCTGTGTGGGACTTACTGGAGATAACAGGAGGGGTAGTTGATCCCCAAGCACCCTCAAGAGCCAAGGGAACTTCATCCCGCAACTAGTAGTGTGCCAGGAAGCGCGTTTGCAAAGTGGTGGAGATACTTTATCTTAATGTATAAATCACAGCAAATTTATTATGCAAATAAAAATGATTATTAAATAAAAACAAAGTTATAGAAAAATAAAATATAAAAGTGTTTGATTATTAATCATTTTCAAACAAAAATACAATCAGATATTCTTCATTTATTAAACCATTATACATTATATAAAAAAATATTTTTAAATGCTGAAATATAGCAAAAACTAGAAATATTTTAATACATTCAACAGAAAAGCCATTACAACAAAATAAACTGATATAGAAAAAATTAAAGTGTTCACATGCTCAAAACAGCATCAAATACATTATTCTAAATCAACCCTACAAACACTGGGGAAAGTGCATAAATTAGGAGAGCCAGTGGTCAGATTTGCAATCCTAACTCCAATCGACAACTATTGTGCATACATTTGGGGGCAGATTTGCTATTATAACTCCAATTGAACAAACATTGGAGGACATGTATATTTGAGGGGTGAGGAGTGATCAGATTTATTAGTCTAACTTTTGGCCAACAAACAATGGGTAAAGTGTATATTTGCCAGGTCATATTTAACATTCTAATTCCAGTCCAGCAAATTAGGGGAAAAATATATCCATGGAAGGGGGTCATATTTAGTATTCTAACTCCAGTGTACCAAATATTGGGGAATTGCTTACATTGGCGGGGCAGATAATACTCTTCTAACTCCAGTCTGTACAATATTGGGAAAAGTGTATATTTGGGAAAGGGCGAGGATTGTAATTAACTATTCTAACTCCAGTCTGGCAAATTTTGAAGAAAATGTACACATGGCAGGGGTAGGTTTACTAGTCTAACTCCACTTGTTTTTCACTTTTATGTATAATTTCCAACTTACAGTGTGATTACATAATACATGACTCTTCACATCAAGACATTTGTCTTGCTCACATAACATCATCGCTCTACAACTGGAATTAACATATATTCCATATTTATTTATAACACATCTCCATGAAATACACTAGTAAATTAATCAACATGTATCCCCATTGGTACAGTCTACTTCTCTGCTTCTCAATATATGACTTATAGAGTTCCCAAAGTCTCTTTGACGTGCCACCGAGTGAACTAGATGACAGCATTTTTCCATCCTCCCGCTAGAGTATGCCAAATCCTAAAGCCATTTCTCCTCCCTGGAAGCTCTGGGGGGCACTTGCCATTCTGCCAGAAGCGGGGCCAGAGAGACCAATTTACGTGCTTTTACTGGAATACATTCTGTTAGCCTCAGTAGCACAGACTTCGGAGTAGGCGTCAAAATCCACCATCTTCGTTATTGCTATAAATACAGATCTCCAGTATTTAGTCTTCTCAAAGAAGTTCCAGGCAATGTGTACAAAGGCAACATTTACAGCTTTACATTTTTTTACATTTAAGTAGGCTGCCAGGGTTATATTAGCAATACGCTCAGGGGTACAGTATAACTGGTGCAAAATCTTGAAATGTATTAGCTTATGTCGATAGCTGAATGGCATAACTTTAACCTGTGCACAACAGTAACTTCAACTTTTATCAGCTATGGGCCTACCCAATTCTATCTGGCATGGTCTGGAGTAATCATTGAATTAGTTTACTCTTCCTACAGAAATGATATTGTCTTGCCCCCATCAATCCTTCGTATCAACTTAGTTAGCATGCTAGTTCTGGGGGAGACTTGGGAAAGCTTGTGATTGTTGAGCATGACGCTTATCTTAAGCGCTGATAGAGTAGTGTCACCAGTGCCTTGTTTCCACTTTTTTCCCTAAATTCCTGCAGTCCAATAAAGTTGACCCCTGGGAACAGGTCGTCCAGTGTTTTAATTTGTGATTTTTGTATCATTGTCACCGTGGTTTCCTCTATTAGCAGTGAAAGCAATGGACTGTTATCTACATTTAACAATGGTGAGTAGGTTATTTCTACACCCAGTAGTTTTGTCAGTTCCCACCGTGACCAGGTCGTGATTGCTTTAACATCAATCTCATCACATTACTGTGTTGCTTTTTCCCCTATTATTGTTGAGAGTATTGATGGTCTAGCCAGTGTCTTTTCTACTTTGACGTGTGTCAAGGTTAATGAAGTAATGAACCAGTGATGTGGCTGCAGGGTTATAAAATACAAATAAAGGTCTGGCACTCCCAGTCCTATTTTTTTGCAGGTTTTGTAATCGGGGTTGTTTGCCTCTCCTTATTAACCATAGTAACGGTTGCTGGAGTTGTTAAAAAAATACATTTGGAATTTGTAGAGGGACGTTGACCAATAAATATGAACAGCTTGGAAAGACCACCATTTGTATTAGTGAGACATGACCTGAAATTGATAGAGGAAGTCTTATCCCTCACTTAAATTGTGATTTTAATTCTTCCATTGTCAACCTAAAATGTCTTCTCACTATCGCTGTACGTCTCTAGTGACATAGACCCTAAGATATCTCACTCCTTCATGGCTTTATTGGAGTGGGTATTCTCCGTCCCATGCCTTGCTTCATCAATCAATGGGAACAACTCAGATTTATCCCAATTTTTCTGCAGTCTGGAGGATCCCCCCCAACCAAATAACGCCTCTAATGATATTAGCTGCATTTGACACAGGATCTTGGATGTATAATATATCATTTGCATATATTCATACCAATATTGACCCAGCTTTGATAGGAATCCCTCTACGGGAGTTAACGTTCCAATGCCAGACCATGGGCATCTTTGAAGGGTGCCTCCACCAATGGGAAATGCCTTCCATTTATATTGACCCTAGTAGTAGGAGTCATGGTAGTTTAATCAAACTCAAGAAGTACTTCCCCAGTTCTATGCATCTCTTTTCTCCATGTACTTCCATTCTAATGCATCAAACACTTCTGGTCACTGCAGAAAGTCTAACTCCAATCTAACAAACATTTGGGAAAGTGCTTACTTTGCTGAGGGGGATCATTTATACAATTCTAGCTTCAGTCTGACAAATGATGGGGAAAATGTATATTTGGGAATGCGGGTCAAATGTACTATTTTAACTCCAGCCTGACTAATATAAGACAAAGTGTGTACATGGTGGAGGAGTCAAATTTCCTATTCTAAGTATAATCCAACAAATATTGAAGAAAGTATATATTGGGTTGGGGGAGGTCAATTTTGCCATTTATTACTATTATAACTCCATTCCAACAATTAGTGGGGAATGTGCATTCAGTGGGGTGTTATATTTACTATTATAACTACTATCTAAAAGCATTAGGACAATGCATAAATTAGGTGTGTTTCAGATTTTTAATTCGGATTCAACAGTCTAACAAACATTGGGGAAAGGTTATATTTGAGGGGGAGTCAAAAGTATTATTCTAACTCGAGTCCAATAAATATTGATGAAAGTGCATACATTTGTGGAAAGTGGGGTCATCAGATTCACTATTTTACATCCAGTCTAATAAATACTAGGAAAAGTGGAAACATTTATATAAAAATTGACATTCAGTAAAGTATAAGGATTGGAGTATATGTGCCCCTCGATGAACAAGTGTGCGTGACGTGTGAAGAACCAACGTTGTTCAAATACAATTCGGAGCCCTGAAGAGCCCTGAAGAAGTTACATGCATGATTTTAAGTTGTTATGAACACTTGTGCTGCTTAAAGGACAAGAATATATGTCCAAATATAAATACATTCTATTTGATGTAATTATCAAATCTTGAGTGCTGAACCACCAATAATTTATGTTGTTTGGAAATTTTGTTTCCTCTTGGAGTATAGAGGGGCTGTACTCTGGGTTCCTTGCACCACCAGCAATATATTATACTCTGCCCAATACCTCTGTTAGCAAGTGCAGTACTCTTTTGCCTCTACCCCTCTTTGTTTGTATGTAACATTTATACAGGGGTCTGACATACTATTCTAACTCCAGACTGACACATATTGGGGAAGGCCCATATACCGTGGTGTTGAAATTCAATAGATGTTGAGCGAAACAGCATACACATATGAAAAAATATATTTTAAAACACTCAAATTATTTTAAAAATAAAATATAAAATTAAGCTATTAAATGCAAAAACGTATTTACAAAAAAGAACTTAATATATTAAAATAATATTTTGAAAGGAAAAAAGCTCCCAAAATATTATGCAATATTTGTATTAATTATTAAAAATAATTGATGGCTGTTCAGCCAAATAATATAACTACCCACTGAAATTTATTTCAGAAAGTTTAATAAAACCTTTAAAAAAGATATGTCAGTTAAATGTACTGAAATTATAATGAATCATCAAAAAAAATTGTAACATTGACTAATACACATGAAAATATTCTTTTCAAATAAATAAATAAAACATTTGTAGATAAACATCACTCAACCTCTCACAAACACACAAATCTAACTGAAAAGTAACAAAATAGTTATGATAGTTAGAAAATAATTACAGAATCAAAGGCATAAATAACAGTTTTGAAGTGTTGCATATTGTGTTTTTAAATTAATTCTTAATAATATTCCTTTTACATACACACCAAATCCCGCAATGATCCACACAACCCAAAAAGTCACATAAAATGTAATACAAATTAAAAATAGTGAAACACTAAAATGTGTAGGAATATATAAAAAAAAAAAAATGAATGATAAGTAAAGAATTAACAGTTTAGTCAATTGATGTAAATTAATATTTATGTCAATTGAACCATAATCCAATATTTATAACAACAAGATGAGAGGCAATATGATCATAAACGAAAAGTCCAAATTTCAATGGTTTCAATCCACAGTTTCCAAGGAGAATAGGAAATAAATGAACCAATAATGGCAGCAACCAAGAGTGATGAAACAAATATGAATTTTTGAGATAATGTCAATGATAATCTTATGGTAAACTTATCAGATCACGTTCTGACAATACATGAAACAGCGGTACTCAATAAAGGACTTGGTTTTTGTCCAGTATCCCATTGTGTCTTTTCGGAGTTACATGTGGATCTATACAAATTTATGAGGAAAGCAAAATTGAAGTGTCACTTTGCAATCAATGATTATAGGTGTGAGAGAGAAAGACATACAGTAACACCTACAGATTTTACTGTTGAACATATTAAGGACATCTCCACCCTTCTGTCCCTAGATACTGACAATGAGTCATCATTAGATCAAATACTAGAGTCTAAATATATCACAGGACTATACATGCGACAGTGGCTTACATACCCATAGTAGGTTTACACCAAAGGGGTCTCATCTAAACAGTATAGAGGTCTTTTACAACCTAGTTACAGACGATCTGTACCATTTGGAAGACAAAAGACTGCAGTCACAGAGGACATACCATAGGGACAATCTATCATCAGAGGTGAGTGCAGCTCTACATAGTCTTCAAGATAATGACTCACTAGTAATAAGGGAGGCAGATAAGGGTGGAAACGTGGTTCTCATGAACAGATGGGACTATGAGGGAGAGGTGCATAGGCAGCTGAACAATACAACACACTATATTAGACTGCACAATAATCCATGTACATTGCCCTCAGAATTCAATTTTCTCTTAGTCAGTAATCCTAGATTTTCATGTTTATACTTACTCCCGAAGATACACAAGAAGGGACGTTTTCTGAAGGGTGCCCGATCATTTCTGGAATTGGCTCCATGACTGAACCCTTATCACAGTTTGTGGACTCATTTCTACAGCCCTTGGTTTGGAATCTCCCATCCTACGTCAGGGACACCATGGATATTCTCGGTAAATTTGAAGATCTGCCATAGGAGGAATCGATGTGGTTTGTTACCCTGGATGTCAAATCACTTGATCTAATTCTTGATAACAACTACTTTCTCTTTGACAAAAACTGATATAAACAGCAAAAAGGGACTGCAATGGGCTCTAAATTTGCGCCATTGTATGCTAACCTCTTCATGGGGTGGGTGGAGCATACTTATGCGTGGTCTGTGGCGGCTGTTGAATGGACCAAGAATATACAATTTTGGGGCCGATACATTGATGATATCATCATCATCTGGTCAGGAACTGATGTCCAGATGAAGGAATACTTTGGCTTCCTCAATAGTAATGTTCTGAATGTCAACTTTACTCTAAATATGTCCCATACAAGAATTTAGTTTTTAGATGTAGAATTCTATGTCATCAACCACAGGGTGCAGAGCACATTTTATAGGCAGGAGACCGCTGTTAACAGTAATACTACACTATGACAGTGCCCATCCTCCCTGCACCAAAAAAGCCATTCCTTTTGGTGAACTACTACGTATCCGCAGAAACTGTAGTGATAAGGCCAATTTTGATTTTCAAGCTAAATTGGCAACCACAAGGTTAAGTAAGAGAGGATACAAGCAACAGGTCTTTCAACAAGCAGAATTGCGAGCTAGAGGTGTAAGTTGGAAGGACATGTTGACTTACAAAGAGAAAAAAAGATGGGAGGGAAAGAAAGTCTGTCATTTATTACCACGTACTCATCCCTTAATTACGACATCTACAAGGTTTTGAACACTGGGCTCTATTGAATGGAGTGCCAGGAGTGGGCGACTTGCTTTCTGTGAGACCTTCCATCTTTTAAAGGAGGAGCACGACCATCAAGGAGACCTTATGTCCAAGCTATACCCTACTGAACACACACAGTACTCAGAGTTGGTTAAAAAGACCTTTGGACTTCTACACCTGTGGGGATTGCAACATTTGCTATCTGGGGTGCAATAAGACTCAGACCTTCTGTTATAACACAGTGAGAAAATACACTATTCGGCGTTTCATCAATTGCTTAACTAGCTTTGTTGTATATGTATTGATTTGTGAGTGCAATAAGGTCTATGTGGGTAGCACGACGCATCAATTAAAGACACGAATACAAGAACATCATAGGGCTTGCCTAAATAAGGATACCACACATGCCTTAGTGTCTCATGACTGTACGGGGGGCTGATAGGTCCAATTTCAGTTTTTATGGTGTTGATGTAGTGCTGAACAAAAATATCATGAGGGGGAGTGAAGAGGAAATGTAGAATCGTCCTCCTCTCAGTATCGCAATTCAACAAAGAGATTCTACTACAAAAACATATAAACGCACGTAAGTGTGTGCTTAATCTTACTTGCGGTGTTTTAAAAAAACGGTGGTGATTAGAAAAAAGGAATACCTTCTCATGCTTGTAGGAAGGACAGTGTTCAAAAAATTGTAAAATACCCCTCACACACTGAAACCTGATTCAGTGTCATGCTTCATCATTGGGGTCTTCCCGCCCCTCTACGGGACGGGGCGTGCTACTACCTACGTGGACGCGGGAGCACTTACTTTAGTGATTAGTGTATATGTGTAGTGCGTGGGATCATGAAATATAAATATATGTGATGGTTTAAAAATTCCCTGGCTAGTGGAAAAGAATACACTTTATTAGCTTCCCTAGCTGAGAATGGTAAAAAAAGGGGGGGAAAAAAGTAGATGGTGTACTATAATGGGTCACTTTCTACAAGGTCGACATGTTTCAGAAGCCATCCCCTAGGCTTTCTTCTTCAGGACCGAAACGATCCCTATAACGCCTCACTGGGCTGTATAAATGTACATAGGCCTACTGATCACAAGTACTCTTCTCTGCGCCCCAATTGCGCGTCCACGTAGGTAGTAGCACGCCCCGTCCCGTAGAGGGGCGGGAAGACCCCAATGATGAAGCATGACTCTGAATCAGGTTTCAGTGTGTGAGGGGTATTTTACAATTTTTTGAACACTGTCCTTCCTACAAGCATGAGAAGGTATTCTTTTTTTCTAATCACCACGTTTTTTAAAAACACCGCAAGTAAGATTAAGCACACACTTACGTGCGTTTATATGTTTTTGTAGTAGAATCTCTTTGTTGAATTGTTGATGTAGTGCTGCCTGATAAAAGAGGGGGGGACAGGGAGCAACGTCTAAGACAGCTAGAGGCAAGATGGATTTACAATTTACGATCCATGAAACTGGGATTAAATGTGGACAATGAAATGCGTTACTTCTTTTAGGGGTAATAGCCTGTTGATGCATGCAGTATCTGTTGTACCCTTACATAAATGGACTATGTCTGTGTTTCTACATTATGAACCATTTGTTTCTTCTGTAACAGTTTGGTGGTTTGAACATGTTACCAAGCCAGCTCCAAAAGTAATGCTCTAAGATTGTTCCGTCCTATATGAGAACATTCCTCCTTTTTCTCCATGTATTGTACTACTTGAAAGTTTATCATGCGGCTTTTATACAGTAGTCTCTTCTCTAAGTATTTGACTTGTACGCGTTATAATAAGCCTCTCTGCAGTTGTCCCTAAATTTGGTTTATGACAATCTTTTTCTAAACCTTGTCTTCACTTGAAGATCCACTTCTTTCTTGTATGTCCTTCTTATATTACTTCATTCATGCACTAAACACGAGGCTAAGTTACAATGTGTGTGTTGTTACATCTTCTTGATTGTGTTTGGATAGATAATGGATCCCTTGCCTTAGTTGCATCATATTTCATGAACTAGTGAGCATTTTTGGCAAAATGTTCCATAAGCTTGGTAATATATCTTTCAAGACGTGTTTTTGGACATGTGTGGATTTAATAGTAACATACAAATTATTTGAGTTACACATATTATACGTGTCATATATAATTTATTTGGTGCATTGATCATCTCAGCAACTTTGATACTGAGTGAATTTGAATATGTAGTGACGGCTTGTTTTCTTAAATCTTACCGATCTCGTGCATTGAAATAAGGTTGAATTTGGTAACTGAATCGCTATTAATCACATGAACTAGTATGAGCTAGTGAATTTACTGAATTTGCACATAGTACCAACCTGGTTTAATAATCATGAGGTGACTATTCTGTTCCCGTGTATGGCTTTTGATTTTTATTATCGATTAAATGTAACAGACGGTGAAAGACCGGTATGCCTCGCTGTTGTAAAAACGAGCGATCGCGAGACATAATGGGATGCGGAAGAGAAGTTGGTTAGTATTGTTGGTAATGTTTGGTCAGTGGTCTAGTGTTGTGGGGATGCCATGCACTCAGCCACTTTAACTTTCGTTAGCCGGATTTGCCTTGGGAAAGGAGGAGACGCGGGAGGAGCAGGATGATCTATATGACTTGAAGAAACCCTGTAAAGACACTTGTCAGTACGAGGCTATGTCCTGTATAGGAATACACTAGCTGGTTGCGCCTACTGGCCGTGGCTATGTGGACCAGTCGGGCGGCTGTGGTGGTTTGCAGGTGGCTTGTATATGGAGGCTGCAGACTGTCTGTATATTTCAAAATCGAGCGTTGAAAGTATATTCGTGAAGTTGCCGCAAAAGCTACCAGGAGGGACATGGGTTGTGTGAAATGCTTAGCCCTAATTAAATGAAGGGAGATGTAGATTTACGTTTCCACTTTTTACTGGTTGTGGGGGTTTGCGGGCAGTTTGTATTTGGAGACTGCAGACTGCCTCTATATTTTAAAACCAAGCACTGAGAATATACTTGTGGAATTGCCGCACGCACCAGGAGAGAGAGGGGTTGTGTGAAACGCTTAGCCTTAATTGAATGAAAAGAGATGCAGATTTCCATTTCCATTTTTTACTGGTCAATTCAGGGACATGAACTTTTAAACTATCGCTGTTCCTTCACTTAAGCTGGACCGTCTCTACAGAATACTTGATGATAATGTGTCAACCCGAGATACAATCATCTGGCGTACGTATCCACGGGTATCATAATATTCGTGTCACTTGAGGCATGTATGCTAACACGAAATTTCTTCGATAAGGGGTGTGCTTCTTTTGCTCATGACAACATCATGGGTATAAGGGCATTTACTTGGGGGCATAAGAACTGCAGTTTAAACTTGTCACATGGCTTTGGTGTAGCCTTATCACTTGGTGAAAGATTTGTTTTCTCACATTGGTTCACAGGACAGATTTTCTCTAGGATTATTTTTAATATACGCACACAACAAATTTTGCTTGAACTTCCTTTTATATTGACATGGGTTCATGAAACTTGATTTTTCTAGTATATAGTAAATGTACATAGCACTTGTTCAACAACTTCGATTATGGGTTTCTATCTCAAATATTTGCGATTATCAGTTTTTGAAGGACGACAGAATTAGAAACACTAAGAGGAATTGAAGAATTGTGGCAGACATCTGGCGTATTTTATCGTGATCAACATTTATTGATATTACTTTATAGTGGTAAGCCCATGTATATATGGGTGTATGTCACTACTTGGGCTATACGGTGGGAGAGTGCACCTGTTGGTGTTTCTTGATTGGACTCTTCTCAGGTTGGTCGCTAGTTGACACTTCTAGTTTTAGGTTTCTTCTGTTTTAACTTCTTTCTGCATACTATTTTCTGTTTACTATTAAAGAATCCTCTTCTTCTCTACTTTGTGCAATTCCCTATATGTGCACCTTTTTGTTCTGTATATTGTATATGATTGTGGCACAGGACTCTATGAGACCAGACTTTGAAATACATTTTTGGATGTATTTTTAAAAGAAATGGATTTTAATATATGTCAGCATAAGCTTGTTTTTTTTCATTTATGTTGTCCACTGTTGGGTATGTCATTACTCTTTTTGTTAAATTCTGTTTTTACACTGTTTTATGTTTTTTTGAGTTGTGCATAATTGTCCATAAATGTATATGTCTTTGTAATATATTTGAGTCCAAAATTGGTATATACATGTGTATTTTTATATGTATTTGCAGCCCTGAAAAAGCCCTTGTTGTAGGGCAAAACCTGTTGGCTGTGCCCGTATGATATAGACAAATTTGGAATAAATAAATTCCTGTTCACATTGGTAACTGTGGATTGAAACCATTGAAATTTGGACTTTTCATTTATGATCATGTTGCCTCTCATCTTGTTGTTATATTTGTATTTGATTTATGGCCATGTGGCAGCTGGTCATCTGAGGTGGGCAATATAAAACTCGTGACATAAGAGTGACTATACTGGGTGGTGCAGTAAGTTGTGCCTTGCTGCTATTCTTTGTTCACAATCCAATAATTCCCCAATAAACAAACACATAAAAATATAAATAAATCAAAATTGAAACAATTTTTACATTAAATCAATAAACAGCAATTAAAACAAATGTAACATTAACATATTAACCAGTTTACTGTAATTAAGACATACATCGAAAAGCCCTACCCACCCAATCTTCAATACACCCCCCACACCCCATAAAATAGTAAAATTATTTAAAAAAATGTAAACAAATAATTGCACAAAGTACAATAATACAACATATATAAATATACAGTTAAACAATTATTATTATTAATAGAGTAATCAGTCAGTCAAAATAACTTTATTTCGGTTCGAGGAACCATAAACGTTCACAGTATTAAAATATTTACAATTCATAAAACTTCAACAATGAAAAATGTAAAAACAACGTATTTTCCCCCTTATAAAAAGACAGCATGATTAGCGATATCATTCCCTGGCAATCTTGTGCAAATTTTACTCAGTATCGCTTTCTGATCACAGCAGAACCCCTAATAAAATTTGCTACCGCAATACAGATATCAATGGAAGCCAACGAATGCAAATAATTGAAACCATCGCTATACGAGCATGGAAGAAGTTTTCTCAATACTAGAAGCAAAAATCTGGTTCTCACTGACTTATAAAGTGTGCAAAATAATACAAAGTGCAATGTGCTTTGCTCAAATTAATTATCACACGGGCAAGGCGTAAGCTTGTCCGACCATCCTCCTTGACGAGGGAACGCTACCAAAATGTGCACAGTGCATAACCCAAACCTAGTGAGATAAAATCTGGTCTGGGGATTTGTAGAAAAGTTAAGTAAAATTGTGAAGAGACCAAAACCGGGTGAAAAACTCCCAAATGACTTCGATGGTGACAATTATGCATGTTTCCCTAGTAAGAAATGCCAGTTTAATAACGGTCTTGGCGTTTGGGGAATTCTTTGGGGGTTTTCAAAAAAGTACCCTAGACCTAACTCTAAAAATTTGCCTCTCAGATAATGAAACCAGGGAATCTTTACAGCACTATGCATGTTGAGACAGTCCTTAATGATATCTATTGAGAATGCTAAGTCCTCTGAGAGCTAGATCTTAGCCCATAAATATGACTGGGCAAGGCCAATACGGTTCTTTATGAACTCTTGACCCAATTCTGCATGGCAGAATGATGTGGAGGCACTTTTTGGTACCATCAGTAATCTTTTGATAAAATTGTTCTCTACTAGTTATAGCTGTTGGCATCTATTATACCCCCATACCCCTGCCACTTATGTGGCAATAAGGAGGCATTTGGCTCCTTAGAGAGCTAATAGTTCTTTCACTGGTTTTTGCCCCAACTTACATGCAAACCGAAAAAGCACATCCACAGCCCTGGTTGTCTGCTGTGCTCTAACGGCCAAAAGGGGATCCCACTTCATCTGAGTATTAAATAAGTTACCCAAGTAAGAAAAATTACTAACTTTTTCTATCACCTTTCCCTCAACAACAAAGGTTTTTGTTTTTGTGGTCCTTGGGCCACATACCATGATATGTGATTTATTAAAATTTACTTTTAAAGAAAGAGATGTCATAAATTCTGTAAAAACATCTAGGGATTTCTGCAGACTCTTACCAATACTGGGGAAATCAAGCTCCCTTTTCATAAAAAGCCTCAAGCCCATTTGTATAAATACGAAATAAAAACAAGGCTAAAATGCAACCTTGATGGACCCCCTCCGTGGAGATAATGGAATGTGATTTTCCCCCTCACTGTCATACCTTACAGTGACCAAAGTATTTCTATGAAGTCTACGGAGAAGGGTTACTAATGCTTTTTCAACACACATGTCTTCCATCATGGCCCACAATTTGTCCCGATTGACAGTGTCAAAATCACTGGATAAGTCCATGAAGGCCAAGTGCATAGAACTCTTCATGGACTTCATGTGCTTACTGATAATTAGGGACAAATTGGGGCATTGTTCAGTCGTATCCAGGCCCCTTTTAAAACCATATTGTGTGTTCGACAAAGACCCTTTTGTAGATGCCCACTCTTCTAGTCATGCGAGTAGGACCCTACCCAGTACCTTTGCTGTTGCATCAATCAACGATAATGGTCTGTAACACACAGAGTAATTTCTGTCACCCTTTTTACTATCACCTCTTTCCAGGACCCGGGCAGTGGGCCAATAAGGCTGCTTTAAAAATGTTCAATAATAATGGTGCCCGCAGGTTAGGGTTTCTCTTAAAAAGATCAAGGGGCACCCCATCTGGTCCGGGGGCTTTCAGACAAATGCCCTGGGCAATAGCCACCTCTACCTCTTGGACTGAGATGGACAGACTGATCTGTAAATCTTCGGTTAGATCGTAGAGTATTTCCAGTGTTACCTTGTCTGTCATCCTGTGTGAAGGGTTAAAAATACAGGTAAAGTGAGCTTCCCAGGCTTCACCTAGGATCAGTGAGTCCATCTGTCTCACATCTTCAGTGAACATTTGGCGGTTTATAATCTCCCAGAATGTTTTGGAATCTTTGAGGGTAATCAATGAATCTGTATTTTATTCAATACACTACCAACCCAATCCCTCAATTACCCACACAATATAAAAATAAAATGAAAAACTTAATTAGAACATTAATAAACCAATAAATAAACAGATATTACAAAATGCAATAGTTAACATGTTTACTTATTAGCATTAAGTAATTTACACTTAAAAAACGTTATTACTCACAAACAAGTAAACTAGTGATCCATATGTCTTGTACTAGACCTAAGCATCTACCCTTTACACTTTTTTAAAAGACATATTGGTGAAAGTTCATGATCATGTCATGAACAGTTGTGCATGCTCAGAGCTGAACACCTGTTTTATTATTTGGCTATTCAACTGTTTAAAGTGCTTTTATTTAACATGTTTGCTGATGTTAGGGCATGATTTTGCACAAGACTTCGAACTCGGAGAAAAAGAGGGATAAATGGATGCACTTTAGACAGTACAGTTGCATAAAGAACAGGCGCTGGTCTCTGTGGTGAACCATCATGGAAGTTTATGATATCATATTTGTATATTATCTTGACTGAGTATCTTGCTAAATATTTCACACTTATTAGCAAGCTGTCAAGATATGAAATTACAGATTTAGCATAATCAAACCTGGAGCAATTTCTACTATACCATAATAATGTTCTTTAAATTAATAGTTAATATCGCTGCTATGCATTAAATATGTAGTGGAGAGTGCAGCTGTGCTATAGATTCTGGCTTACATAGACCTTTCATACTGTATAGGCTAAATATCTGCAATACAGTTAAGTCGGTATGTCTTCTATCCCTTCTTGCTGTTTCCATAGTTAGTACTCTTCTGTATGAACTGACTGAACAAGCAAACAAAAATATTGTTATTTTTATTTGATTTTATTGTGGGCAGAAGGACAATAGTCGCCAAATACTGATCGGATACTTAACCTCCAAGGGCAAACCAGTGCATGCCAGAGGTAATTTTTTATTATATCTTTGGGAAAATTACTTTTACAATTCATCACTTCATAGGATATTTCAATACAAAACTATAAGAACCTTAAGAAATATTTGGGTCCCTTAATTGTTTGTTTTTTGACTCATTTTACTTTGAATCTATATATATAGTTGTACTTGACTTTCATAATCCAATTTATTTTCACCAACATATAAAAGTTAATTTGACATTCATTCATTTACTGTAATTTATTGTAGATTTTCCAGTCAGTCTATACCTAAAGTAACAAAAAAGAAAGGATGGTGGGAATGAAACAGTCTTACCAGATATGTGAGCTGTTGTTCTAAGAACATTTTAGAGTCAATTATACTGCATCAGTAATATACATTATCAATTGAGGGAAGAGAGAGTTTCACTTTATATGACCAATGGAAAAGGTGAGAAGCACACGTTGATTGACATAACTATCAAAATATCTGTTTTGATCCATTTTGTGACCATACACATGATTGTATACATCACTGAGCACCCATAAGACCATTGTGCACTGCTTTATGGGAGTTCTTGATCTGCCCCAAGCCCCTACTACTAATTGTGTCATTAGCTGAATGTATACATGCATATATTTTGATGTCTATACCACATTCTTCAATGACCTGAGCCAGTGGGTGCATGTAATAAATAGGTGGGAAGGAGAGAATGTTTGTGGCACATCTTGTTAATTAGATGATCAAAAGTCAGATATATTTATTTGGTGACCTCTTCCTAAAAATGTTTAGAGAAGCCACATTTTTGATAGTATGGAAACATCACACCATACGTTTCGATTGCAGTAAGTAGGTCCAGCTAATTGATTTCCATTATGCGCCACTATGAATAATTTCTCTGAGACCTCTATCAAAATTGAATTGTTCCTATAGTGTAAGCTACACTGCCAGGAGTCAAATATTTGAGTGATTCTTAAAGTGCCTGTTGGTGGAATGTAATAATCATTCAAGTAGTTAAGCTTTTATGGCAGTCTACTTGTCTGTGTCAGATGGATCATTAGCATTTTGTCCACAGGGGCCAAGCTACAGCATGTTCCAAGGTGAATTACCTAGTAGGGCCCATGCAAAATCTGATTATCATTTATCTGATAGATCATAGGTAAATGATTGGGCCAGATTACATATTTAAGCTTGACAGGGACATCATAGAGACAAGAAAGGTCAAGCTGGGACTTGATATTCGAAATTCCAATAGCTCATGTTTTATTAATGAGAAGATTGAGTGCTTGAATCGAATGACGATCAAGAACTTAAGTGTTTTGAGGGAGGAGACTGTCAAAAATTGGGTTGTTCATTTGGGAGGGTTGACCACTACCCCTCGAATAAACACAATCTTTATAGTTCAAAACACAGTTCTGAGAGTATCTCTGCTACTCTGCTAAATCCTTGGGCCTTATTTATGAGAAGTGTTGCATCGCTGCATGTAAGCAGCAATGCGACACTTCTCAGTGTGCCCTCCTTGCGACACGAATGATGCGTCATATTTACTATATGACGCAACATGTCACAAGGAATGACAGCTGCGTCAGTATTACTGACGTTTCTGTTGGCGCAAAAGTGGGGCATTGCTGGAGTTGTGTCGAAAGCGTGACGCAACTCCAGCAATGTTCTTTTCAAAGGGCTTGAGTCACCCTTACGCCTGCCATGAGGCAGACGTAAGGTTTTGACGCATTGGCGTCCTAGAAGTGGCGTAGTAAAATCTCATAGATTTCACTGCACCACTCCTATGATCCTTTCTTGCGGGGGAACCCCCACCCTGCAAACATTATACCTGACGCAGGTATAATGTAGCGCAGGGGTTTGCGAAGTGACACATCTGCCTAGATGCGTCACTTTGTAAATATGGCGCAACATGGCGCATTATTTACTCCGCTGCTGTATCACTAAAAGTGATGCAACAGCGGCGCAAAAGTGACGCAGGCCTTCATAAATAAGGCCCTTGGTATCTATGGCACATGCAGCAGACTATCCTTAGACAAGTGTTGGAGACTAAAATGCATTTAAACTTTAATGACATGAGAACCCTGATTATTACACTTTCTGAGAGGAATTAATAAATGTGCACCAACTACACATTTTAGAAAACATGACAAAGTAAGAGAATCTTAGTTACTGCATCAAAACAGCATGCAGAAAAGGTATAGTCTAGATGATATTTTTCATACAAATAATATAGACTGTGATTTATTTTTCGACAAGGTACTATTTTCCATTAACATGTGGTAGAAATGTGCAAAATGGTGAATTCTCACATTATGGAATTTACCACCAATCATTCTCTAGTATCATTTACGTGTGAATAACTAAGGAGAATCTATCAAATATTATGCTTAAATCTGATTATAATGATGAATTTTACTAAAATCTTCCATTTATGTGTGTAAACGTGTGCACCAAAATAACAAAACTAAAGTAGGTGTTACACATTTCTAATTAATGATGCTCTCATGAAACTTTCATTGATAGTTTTTTGCATATTTACTAATGTTATGCATTCAAAACGAAATCTTAAAAATATAATTTTAAGACATTATACGTTGGACATTTGGAAAGTAAAAATGCATCATACTTATATGTATCATTTGTAACCATACTAAATGATTTCAAGTGCATCAGAGTTATACTAGAATCATGACATCTTTTCAATTCTTATGAATGTATGCTTAACCATTCTATACATTTCACATTGTATTAGCACGATTTAATGTAGGCCTAACTGTATATGAAACATTTCTTACCTTAGTGAATCCATTGCTCATGAGAGAATTCCTCAGTATAACTAATAATGCAAAACAGGGTTTTTCTTTCCTGAGTTCTTATGTACTGTACAAGATACTTTTCTAAATTTTCTGATACAATTCCGAACAGCTGCCTGGGAAACTGTTCTCTTGATCTTGCTTATGTGCTCTCGTTAAAAAAGCATAGTTCCAACGTTTCACGCGGTGGAATACTTGAGGACTGCGAAATTGTACCACCTATTTCTCTACAATTTGTGTCTTCTTTATGTCGCCTGACAACCATCCTATACAAACTGACCAATGGACTGAGCGGTCTGACCACATGAGGTGATTCTAGGAGGTGTCACCCCCAAATCTTTGAGAATATAATATTGCCTCAATTATCGGATTGAATGGGGATCGAATCATCATTTTTTACTTCTTCTTCTGGCTCTTGATGGTGTCAGATAAACTGTTGGCTAATTCCTTACTTACGTAGTTCTTTGCAGAGCTTTCCTTAGCAGTACCAACTTGCCTGAAGCAGACTTGCCTGGCTGCTCTTACGAACTGACGGATCCGCTGTGTGCGCTGAGGGGTCTTTTCCTTCTTGGGAGACTGCTTGAACAGGCATATTTCATGTCTCTTCCTGAGCTCTCGAGCTTTGGTATCTTACTTCAGTGACCTTTTAGAACTAACTGAATTGTCTTATAACCTGATGCACATTTATCAATGCACTTGTCTTATCTTAAGATTCCATGAACTATACTAAATTTTTATATCGACTCATCTATCATGATTTGTTCCTATCCATGTGAATATGCATTCTTAATTTGGGCTACTATTTAGTAGAGCAGATCATATTAGATAGATCTCAGAGCATCAAATACTAATGTTATTATTCTGTCTAGCTTTGACTGAACTCTTAGTGTGTATGAAACTGGCTCACCTACATTTCTTCAGGAGATTGGGCGTGCAGTGATCATCCTTTACATTTATCGCATTGTTCTGAGAATAATATACATGAGTCTAATTTCTAGCATATAATTCAGTTATCCAGTTCATGGTCCCCATTGGATGACTGTTGGGACCCTTTTTATAACAACCCCTCTCGCACTAAACAAGATCCATTGGAAGGCCAAGAGAGTGGTATGAGACATTGGCAGGAGAAAAGAGTAAGAAAACTGAAGGGAATATTTTTTTCATGGGACTAGTAACGCTGCAGCATATGTGTTATGTTCAAGCATTAAAAACAATTTTAACGTAAAGAACACTCTACGATACAAGTTCCAAACCAATTTAGAAAGATAGAGAATTTTTTAATTTGTAAAAAGACATCACAGTAATTAAAATAGGAAAAAGTTAACCAGAGGCATGAATTTTAAAGCAAAAAGCACCTAGAAAAAAGTAAAGATCCATTGAAAAACAAGAGTTAAAAATTGACCGAGACCTGGGAGAGATTTCAGGATGATTGAGATGAAGGAAAGGTCTTTTTTTTTTTTTAGTTTAAAAGAGAAACTTTATTTTTGAAAAAATGCAACAAAGTATACACAAACAATGAAGATGGAATATACTTATCAACAATAAATGGATTAATAGCATAATAAAAGTTGAAAAAGTCAAAAATCGTTGCATATATAG
Source organism: Calotriton arnoldi (assembly GCA_963921515.1). Classification (NCBI taxonomy): domain Eukaryota; kingdom Metazoa; phylum Chordata; class Amphibia; order Caudata; family Salamandridae; genus Calotriton; species Calotriton arnoldi. Next base: position 383,720 of record CAWUFW010001476.1, read on the forward strand.
AAAAGGTTACAACGGCTAAAGAAGGGGTAGAAAATAAAGAGGGGAAACAGTGCATTAACAATATATTTCATATATAATAATAATAAAAGAGCAGGAGAACATTAGTATATTTTAAATTTACCAACATTGCAAGGAATAATAACTATAAAGCAGATTTAGAAAGAAAAGGGAAAAAAAATAAAACACCAATAAAACGATTCATGGTGGTTTGGGGACTTCTTCCAGCAACGGGCAGTGTTGGGTAGATTTCTGAGCAGAAGCATCTAAGAAAATAGTTATAGGGGACCATATGAGTTCTCTTTTAAGGAGTAGAGATGGAGGGGAGATATATGCACGGTTGAGACGATGATTATAGCAAACACTATACCACCAAGCTTGAAACGAAAGTTGAGTGGATTGTTTCCAATTTTTTGTTCAGAATAGGCTTTATTCGATTTTAAGCATGTAAAATCACAAAAGCAAACATATCAGATAAAAAGGAAAACAATTTAGACGTTAATATATCTAAATGTAAACATACAATATGTTCTAAAATGTATCGTACATAAAACTTTAAAAAGTAAACATAACTCATTAAATTGGAGAAGAAAACCATTTTACAGAACATCTTTCTCGCATAATTAAATCCATCATACAGTGTTAATAGGTCTGGCTCTTGGCGGGATTTAAGCGTTAATGCACTTCCTAGTCCTCAATATACTTTTTAAAAAACAGGCAATAGCTACAGTAAAACAATCATTGTCTAAAAATTGCAAATATAAAAATGCGGGTCGACATTGCCTCCATCCGCCTAGCCTTAAAAGGGGCAGGATCCATCTCGTTCTCTCCTTTTTGTAAAATTTACAGAACAAGACCGCATGTATTGTTGATTGTGGAGATAGACCATCACATGGACAGACACTTAACTGTCTAGACCAGTTATTCAATTCTGGGTAACTAATTATACGATGAAAGTTCCCAAATCTGAAACGGGTTAAGAGGTATCTGTTGTATCCACTTAAGTTACACAATAAGTATGGCTGAATATCATATGTTATTAAAATCAATTGATGCTGAATTACTGTCGGTTTGTTTGCTTCCAGAGCAAATCTGTTTGCCTCCAGGTGGCTCATGCAGATTCTTTTTAACTCCTTCCTGGAGACAGAATTCATAGATTCAGGAAGATAGTAATAATCAGGGTACCCAAGATCATACATAGAGTTTTTAATATAATTCAGCCAAGCAATCTTGGTAGGCTGATCCAACTTCATTGAGTCTTTAATTATATCTTGGTTCAATCCTGTGCTGCTGGAAGTCCAAATCCTATCCCATAGTAATACCGGCTGGGCTTTAACAATGTCAGCAATATAAGGAATGCCCAGCTCACTATGACAATTATAGACAGTGGTACTGCCTGGTACTGCAAAAAAAAACTTTAAAAAAGCATTTTTGACACGCTGAATGGATTGCGGATCTTGATAACCCCACACACCCGCACCAAAAGTAGCAATGCTCACACATTTAGCCTTGTAGATCTTGAGGAGCATCTCAGGGGGCCTTCTTCCCAATTTTAATGCAAAATTGGCCACCGCTGCAGTCGACTTCATAAAAAGGAGACTCCTGCTTTTGACAGCCTCGCGCCAAGAACCAGTGCAATCAAATAAAATGCCTAAGTATGTAAACGTCTTTGTGGATTCAACCCTACTTCCCCCTACAGGTAGGCTCCTACAATTCTGTCTCCCCTTCCCACAAGTCATGACATATGTTTTCTTGGCATTCAATTTTAGGCCCAGATTGTCCATAAAAGTGGAATAGGAGGAAAGGGCTTTTTGTAGGCCTAGTTGAGTGCGGGCCATCAGTACTGCATCGTCCGCATAGAGAAGGGAGGCTATTGGGCGTTTATTAATGAAGGGCGGGTCCGTTGCCTTTTCCACCAGCACTTGTTCCAGAGCATTTGTGTAGAGGGTGAACAAGAAAGGCGCCAGGACGCAACCCTGTCTAACCCCCCTTTCTACTTTGAACGACGCAGTACATTCCCCCTTGGTACCATATCGTACCTTAGCGGTCGCTCCGCTGTACAGCTGATGCAAAAACTGGACCAACGGTGAGTCCACCCTTAATTCCACTAAGATGTCCCATAATTTACTGTGTATAACACAGTCAAAAGCGGCTGTGAGGTCTACAAAAGCTAAATGAAATTTCCCTGCTTTAGCCTGGGTGTATTTCCCTATTAAAATGCTAAGATTAAGAACCTGTTCCGTAGTTCCCAGCCCCTGCCTAAAACCATATTGCACATCTGTTAAAATATTAGTTTCCTCTGCCCATGTTTGAAGTCGGTTTAAAACAATCCGCCCTGCTACCTTCATCAGAGAATCTAGTAAAGATATTGGTCGGTCGCAAGCTGTATTTTGCCGGTCTCCTTTCTTAAAAATGGGTACAATGATTGACTCAGACCAGTCTTAATAAAACCCTTCACACAACAGGCTTGGAGTACCCGTGTTATTAAAGGAGTCCAAAGGGGAAGATTCGATTTAAACAAATCAATTGGCACCCCATCTGGGCCAGGGGCCTTTCCACCCTTACTTTCGTTTATCGCCCCAATAACCTCCTCGTGTGTAAATTGAAGATCTATAGAGGAAAATTTATAGGGACATTCCCCCTGCTGACTGTACAAACTCCTGTCTACATCATTGTCTACCTGAGAGTTATAAACATTTGAAAAAAAGTCGACCCATTGCCTCTCATCTATTACAACCTCCACCGACGCTTTGTTAGGAGTGCTAAAAAACGGGGCATTCACCGCCCGCCAAAAAGAAGCACTGTCTTTGCTCAATGAGGCTTTGTGAAGACTGACCCAGGCATTCTCTTTTAACTCCTTCTTTTGTGATCTCAGTGCTTGACTATATACCCTCCTGCACTCCCGGATTTCCACCCGGTCCCTCGCTGCTTTATGAAGAGCCGCCTTTAGTTTAGTATAAGCTTTTGTGCAATTAGTGTCGAACCATCCCTGCCTACGGGAGTGTGTGCCTTTACTCTCTACCCTAAGAAGATTTTGGATTACTGATGTTATTTGAGAGTATGCTTCTAATGTTCCTTCATAGGGAGTGGATTCATTCAAACATGTTAATATGAAATTATAAGACTTGGTCACGATTTGTTTATTAAGCTCTATTGGATTACAGCTAGACCATCACAAGGAGTATCCGTTTAGCTTCCCCAGTGATATATTCTGGGTCCAGGCTATTTGGCGACTATGTTGTCTCTCTAAAGTAGTTGGAAGGATTAAACTAATACTCAGTGGTAAGTGGTCACTTATTACATTTTTGTGGGTTTTATAGTTTGAAATATAAGCAGCATAACGATTAGGGAAGATTATGAAATCTATAGTTGATTCTAAGCCCCTACCAATAAAAGTATGCTCAAAATCAACTTTGGGAGAGCACAAACAATTAGCAAACCCAAAGTCGTGTAAAAATAGGATCTCATTTAGTAAATCCCCCCAGTCAGAGTGTAAAAAATGAGTCAAGGATTCGTTATCTTCTAATGTTAGACCACATTTACCAGCCCTACCTAGAGGACATAGGCCAATGTTAAAATCGCCTCCCCAGATAGTAATCACGTCATGCTTCCTGTCTTCCTTTATTTTATCCATATCGTGATTAAGCTTCTTCAAGATTGCCCCAAGTTGCTCTTTCGGGGCGTTATTGTAAAAATTTATCAAAGCCAAAGTACAATTGCAATCTAAATAAATCAAAATTATTTGATAATAACTTTCAGATTTTAGCATTATAATCTTTGATGCCCTAACCCAGTTAGAGACATAAATACAAATTCCACTTTTGGCTCTCCCATGTGCTGAATGAACTGCTGGGGTATGATACGTCTTAAAGCCATTAATGTGGATTTCGCCTTCTGACCATGTTTCTTGTAGGCATAAGATATTAAATTTCTCAATAAACTCTATCCAGACAGGATTATTCAGTTTATTACGCAGGCCTGCAACATTCCAAAAAAGCACACCCAGACTATCATCCTTAAATTGTACTGAGCCTAAAGGAGGTTCAGTACAGCGTGTGTGTTCTAATACAGCCTGTGCAGCTCTAACATGATTGCTTTCCCTGCTCTGTGCAAATATGCCACTAGGAGTACTACTTAACCCTGAGTCCTGGTGATCACTACAATGGGATGCCCCCATTCTTTAATTGGTACAGTATCCTGTTTATTCGAACAGGGGACAAAGATGGTCTGAGTGGCTGACCCTCTTATTGAGGCCCTCTGATTTAATTGGGTAGTTAGTCAGTCAATCTCGTCCATTGTTTGAAGGGGCGCAAATCTATTTGAAACTTCAAGATTGTAAGTTAAATGGTCAAAACCCTGCCTGAGGGGTTGGTTCCCGTTTTGCCTCATGCTGTGCACGGACTGGTAGAAAAAGCCCAATGGGAGAACATTAATACCGGCGTAAGAGCTGTTTTTATCCCCAACTCTACATAACATTTCCCTCACTAAGAGTGGAGTTCTGAATGTGAGGACAACACAATCTCCTTGAAATACTCTCCTGCTATTTCCAACCCACCCAATTCTCCTGGCCATCTTAAATTCATTGAACATAGCATTGGCCAACCCCGTCTTACTCCCTAACCAATGTATGGCCTTGTTCCGTAATGAGACCCAGGTTTCATTTTCCCCTAGGCAAAGATGTGGAACATTAGTCAAAATTACAGTGAATGGAGTAGCGGCAGGGGGTAAGTTTAAATAATGTGGGCTTGTTGCATTTTTCACGTGAGGAGGAGAGATCAGGGGGGCTCTGATTGGTAAATCAGAGGGATATCCCTCTCCCATACAAGTTCCCTTCCCTCCTAACCCCATATTTCTAATTGGCTCTCCCCTGGCTTGTGAGCTGCTTTGTAAGTTCACTGATGTTTTTATGTGAGGCCCAAACCCCTGACCCTTAGTCCAATTACCATGTGTTGGCATAGAGTTTGAGGGAGCACCATTAGAACTTGTGCTGTGAGGTTTAGTAGGGACGGACGTTGATTCATGGTTATGTATAATACCCTCCCGCTTGCCCGGGTTCTGATCTACATGTACTTTCTCCAGGCTAGCCTCGATCTTACTCAGCCTGTCTGTCAATGTGCCAAAGGATTGTTTTATATACTTAATTAGGTCAATTAATAAAGTAGTTACCTTCCTAATGTCGCTAGAAGATATATGACAACTATTCTTAGAACGAGGAATGTTATCCATACTGGATCGAGTCAGGGTTTTCGTTTTCTTAACCTGCTGTTTCTTCGTGCTATTTTTTGGCACCTTAAGTTCTGAAGGGTTAGGTTGCGTTGTACTTATAGCAATCTCTGGGCTTACTGCTATTTGGGGGTTACAAGATCTTTCAGGAGGAGGCAGAATTTCCGACTCCAGATCACTAGTTGAAATGTCATCAGAAATAATCTGAATGCATCCGTTCTGAGGTAACCCATCAACCGTTTTCCCCGAAATGCAGATTGCGCCCACCCCCTTATCATCCGTAATGTAACCTTTATCGTTGATTTTTTACCCTAAAGGATCCATGTTCAATGTTTCTTCTACCATAGAAATTTGCTTCTCGATTGCACCAACAGCCCAGGTAAGATAGTTAAGGAAAGTCAAACCCGCACTCTTGGGCTTGCTACGGGGTTTGGGTGAATTTCTAACAGTGGTCTTTCTTTTGCCCATCCTAATGAATAGGCTCAACCAGATGTTATAATTCAATAATAAATGCCTTCGTCACCCAAGTTGGCCAGCAATTAAGCAGAAAACAACAATACAAAATTACGTAGCATATATTACAGCTCAAGCACTTTGACGGCTTAAATGTATCTTACTTAGCAGTAGCAACAAATAAAGTCTTACTCAGAAATCAGTCCGACCAATACTCCCAGTGTCCATGAGCAGCTCTGGTTCAGCAAAAGTAGGGAAAACAGATAAATAAACCGGGCCCACATCCAAGAGAGGGGGCCCAGCCTCCTCCGGGCTCTGACGGGCCCGTCTTGGCCCGGTCTTTGCCCGTGCTGAGCCCCTGCGCGTCCCGTGCTGCGGGACCGGCTCTGTGCTAAAGTAGGCCACCTCCAGGGGCCGGGGCAAAAGTGCGGCGTGCTGTTCGAAAGAGGCAGGGGCAGGCTGTAAAGTGAAGAGTGCTTGTTTAAGGTCTGTTAAGGTCCATTGCAGAGTGGTCTCCCGCGCTTCGGGACCGGCTCTGTGCTAAAGTAGGCCACCTCCAGGGGCCGGGGCAAAAGTGCGGCGTGCTGTCCGAAAGAGGCAGGGGGAGGCTGTAAAGTGACGAATGTTTATAGGTGAAAAAAAGAATTGAGTGTGGAAAATTATATTGATTTGAGACCATACTTTCAACCAGAATTGGTAAGTGTAGGGACAGAAAAAAAGCATGTGATATACATCAGCATTCAAAGCATTACATGACCAACAGTTTGGGGCGACTGTGGACTTAAATTTATGTAAGGAAGTTGGAATAAACATAAGACGGTTATATAAAAAGAAAAGTGTTTGCGTTGTACTAGCCGATCTTGAGGTTTTACGAATTTTTAGCCACAATTTATCCCAAAACGTAGTGGTCCACGAAGTATGAAAGTCTTGTTCCCATTGTAATTCAATTTTAGTCTTATTTCTGTGTTCTGGAGTTTTGTTGAGGAATTTGTAAATAGATGAAGCACTTGATTGGGAACTTAGTGTAAAGAGAATATTAGATCGAGATACTAAAGGGGGCAACACTGAAGATAAAGAAGATAAAGAAGAGGATATAATGTTAATCAGAGTCTTAAATTTATGAGAGCAAGATTTTGGCAAATTATAAAGTGATTGTGCTTCAGAAAAGGTTCGAGTAAAGTTGATAAACTCAAAGCAGACCTTTATCTCGCCAAGTTTTCCAAAAAATGGGTTTGTTGTTCATTTTTATAAGACGAATATGGAAGATTGAAGAATTAAGAAATCGATCCTTGTCTGAAAAATGTGAAATAGGCGTAGATTGAAATAAATTATGGGAGGTCTTATGTATGGGTGAAGAAGAATAACATGTCTTATGGGTAAATGTAAGAGATTCTTGTATTGAGAAAGGAGAGAGGAAGGAGAGTTCGATATCTTTCCATGGTGGAGATGGGCTCGAAATTGATTGATTTAAACACTTAGAAAAGCTGCTTAAGGAGAAAGGCATTATGATAAGATTGAAAATCGGGGAAATTTACACCCCCCCTGTAATTTATTACGCTTAAGCATGAGTAGAGATATACATGGTTTCTTTTTATTCCATAAAAAGATAGATAAAATAGAATACATTTTTTTGAACAAATATGAGGGAATAGTAAGAGGAATAGCAGAAATAGTATAGATGATAACAGGAGCAAGCATCATTTTTAATAGTGTCCAGCCTGCCCCACCAGGATATATATAAAGGGTGCCATTTAGAAATGAAATTAGATAGCGTGGAGAGAACTTGATTCATATTTAATAATAGGGTATGTTTGATAGAAGGGGCAAACCATAAACCTAAATATTTAATTTTATGGGAGTTCCATGTGAATTTAGTAGAAATAAAATCCTGCTTAAAACATAAAACATTTAGAGGAAGGATTTCACACTTATCATGGTTTAACTTGTAACCACAAAGTGAAGAAAAAGTATTGACTTCTGCAATAAAAGCTGAGAGAGAATGTTCAGGTTTAGATAAGTATAATAAAATATCATCAGCAGAGACACTCATCTTAATATGGGTGTTACCATCCTGGAAACCGTATATATTTGGGTTTTGTTTGATTTTAGCAAGAAAGGGTTCTAAAGCAAGAATGAAAAGAAGTGGAGAGAGAGGACACCCTTGGCGGACACCTCTTTGTAGAGGGAAGGGTATGGATACAGAGCCGTGGTAAAAATAGAAGCTTTTGGCGCAGAGTATAATAATGAAATGTAAGAAATAAATTTAGGACCAAAACCAAACCAAGAAAGCGTGTGGAAAAAAAAAGACCAATCCATGCGGTCAATGGCTTTTTCCGCATCAAGAGAAATAGCTGCAAGGGAATGGGAATACTTATTGGATTTATGTAATATGTTAAAGAAGGTTCTAGGGTTGTCAGAAATGGTCCTCCCTTTAATAAAGCCAGATTGTTCCTTGCATATAATGGAAGGCAACAATGGTTCTAATCAAAGAGCAAGGATTTTAGCAAATAATTTATAATCAGTGTTGACTAAAGAGATTGGTCTATAATTCTTACACAGATGAGGATCTCTTCCCTCTTTAGGGATTAGCCAGGTGAGAGCTTCCTGAAAAGTAGCATTGGAAGTTTTAGATGAAATAAAGTGTGTAAATAAAGAATGGAGATGTGGGAGAAGAGATTTATTAAAATGGGAGTAAAATTCTATAGGAAATCCATCTGGACCTGGTGCCTTCCCTGTTTTGATGAGTTTCAAAGCATGGGAAATCTCTTTTAAAGAGATATCACTCTTCAATGGTGAGAAGTCAATATCAGGGGGAAGTTGTTTGTGTAACGAAGCAAGATAAGATTGAATGTCAATAGAGTCTGGGATAGATTCTGGAGTATAGAGAGAAGTATAGTATTTCTTGAATTCCTCTAAAATAGCCAAATCTTTAACTACTGGAGATGAATCAACATTTAAGATATAGTCAATATTCGCGTGATCTTTCCTGATCTTAAGATATGAAGCAGGAAGCTTGCCTGCTTTATTTTGACCTCCATAGTAACGAGCACTGCCTCTAAGAAGATAGGAGTTAGCGTTTTTTGTGGAAAGCTTATTATATTTAAATTTCTCTACAATGAGGTTATTGAGATCAGCTTTAGAATTAGTAGCAGTATAAAGAGTTTCTAGTAATTTAATATTTTTAAGGATTTCAATTGCTTTTTGGAAATGAAGGAAAGGTCTGATACATCAATGTGTTTCATCCTAGTCAAAGTTTTTACTTTGAGACTTCATCCAGATAGCTAATCCTTGCAAAATGGTCAGCAGATAACACCACTCTGTTCTTCCTGGGTCCAGAGGTAGGCTACTGTCTTCTCAATGAGGGTTGTTAACTCTCCTAGAAAGGATTTGTATTAAGGCACTCAAGGTGTGATGAGCGGCAAAACTGGGTTAAGCTAGTTATGGACCCAGCAGCCTAAAGTACAATTTTATAAAGTTACTTTCCACTCAAGTTATCAAAAAAAAAGATTTCACCATTAAATCCGATTTTGAAAATTAAGTAGGAAATAACTGATGACTTTGCTACCATTTTCCCAGGTGGAGATATAGAACTAAATATTTAAATCACTGCTAGGCCTGACCCATGGGAAATGTGGTGGAACCCACACAGTGAAAAAGCTTGTAGTTCCTTAGTCACTGTGAAAGAACACTTTCAAAATATATTAGGGCCAATTACAATGTGGCTCGTAGCCTTTACAGCCGCATCGTAATGGGCCGTTCAGTTTCCTTTCCGACCACCTCATTACGATGGAGGTGGCCAGAAGGGAAACCTGCGGGTCATTCCAGCTGGCTTCCGATGGGCTCGGAGAGCCCGTCCGCCTGTCCGAATGTAGCCTGTAATCTCAAGGGCGACTCTTTCTGTCCTTAAGATTACGATGACGATTTCCGACATGGTTTCCATGCCGGTCTGTCCGACATGGAAACCATGTCAGAAAGCATCTTTGGGGGCCCCCAGCAGGGCCCCCTTGGATGCATGGCCTCCGATTGGAGGCCGAGGGGGCCCCCTGTTGATCCCTGTTGATCCCTGCACCTCCCATTTCACTATGGGAGCATGCATCATGGGCGGTTTATGGCCGGAATGCATGCTGCCATAGTAAAATGTAGGAATGCGGCCAAACAGAGTTAGGTCGCATCCTAATGAGGAGGTCGGGACCGCCAACCGGGTGTCGGTCGGTCCCATGACTGATGTGGTGTCAGGTGGAATCACTTCTGCCCGACATCATAATGACCTCCATAGTGTGCCACTTTCTTTTACATTAGGCTTACAGGGAACACTTTATGGGACACTTATTAATGTATAAAAACTGGTTTTATTTATACGGCAAAGGCACTTTACCTTTTCCGGTTGCCCAAGAACACAGTGATACTCATGCAAACATATATTTTGTCATGTATGTGGCTGGGATGAATATATACTGCAGCCCACATATGACATTTAACCTTTCATGTCATAGGTACATTTTCTGCACCATCTACTATGGCCTTATGGGAAAGTTAAATAGACAAATTGGGTGAAACCAATTTTAGCAATCCCCTTTTAGGGCCAGAGCATTATACTGTGGCACTGAATAGCAGTGTTACAGGCCACAGTTCCCAATGTCCGCAAAAATAGGATCCAGAAAAGGTGAAAAATCTGGCCATACAGAAAAAGTGAATTTGCTACAAAGACTATGAACTATTGGAAAATATTGCTACGTCAATTCTCATCCTTTTGCTGGAGATGGTTTCATTTTCTTTGACAGCAATTATGGATCACACTCAAAATGGATTGCAGAGAGATCTTAAAGCCCTCCACAGCTATAACACAGAGAATAAACTCCTGCTAAATCAGGGAAAGACAAAAATAGTTCTTTTCAGAAAATATCCGCGCAAGAAACTCGCACAATGGAAACTAGGTGACTTGCATATTACTACATGCTCAAGCAAAAACTCTCTAGGCGTATGGCTGAATGAAGGGGCCAAACCTGGGGCCCACTTAAAGCATCTTAGAAGCAAGGCAGCCGGGGTAATCTTTAGTTTAAAACAACTAAACCATTGACTACACAGCCAATATTAAACGTCTTGAGAGCAAAACTGATACCTTCCTTGATTTATGGTCATTTAGCCTTCCTTGCAGCACTAGATTTATACCTTATGAGATTTCAAATAACGGCTTATAAAAAGATCCTTAATTGTCCTCTTCAGGCTAGGAGAGCAAGGTCAAGATTGGAGCTGGGCCTGGTCAGCCCGGACCTTACCTGCTTAGGAGATTTAATAAAATATTACATCAGGACCCTGCACGCTCCTGCATCCACTCTTAAAGTGCAACTCAAAATAATCTGTGAAGAGGAAGGCTCTCCCTGGCACACTCAGTTGGCAGGGACTATAAGCCACCTGAAGATTGAGAGCAGCAACCTGCCTAATCAGGACATACCGTTCTCAGTATGGCAAAAAGCAGTGAAAAACCAGGTCATGAAAGACTCATTTGAATGGGACATAGAAAGGCTCTGTCACATATCCAACTTCCCAGTTTTGGATGCCTCATACATTCAGGGAAAAGATCAGCCCTAGTTCAAGCAACCATTGTCAGTTCAGGCACAAAAGAAAATTACTTTCATGAGGCTCCTCGCGCTGCCCACACAGACTTCAATCCAACTTGGACCCTAAGGGTCGAGCTAACCTCCTGCACACTATGGGGCATATCAACAAGGCCATGCGATAATTATCGCTCAGCGCTCTTAGCGCGAGGATAATTATCGCCGGCCAACTCCGAATCTTATCGCGGAGATAGCGTGCTATCAGCAATGCTTATCTCCAAAGCGATAAGATTCAGAGCGCAAGCTGCCACTTGTGCGAATATCGCTGGAAATACAGCGATAATCGCACAAGGATTGGCGATAGCTTGCTGATAGGGCAAGACATACTTAGCCATGATATCCACCTTACATAGGATATCATGGCTAAGTCAGTCTAGAAGCAGGCATAAGGAAAGTAGCGATAACAGAGGTTATCGCTACTTTGCTTGTCGCTCTGCTTGTCAGCGTGCAGCTTGATAATTGGAGAAATGTCGGTTAGCGACATTTCTCCAGTTATTTTAGCACGGAACGCCCACTTTGCATCTCATTAGAGATGCAAAGATGGGCGTTGGGGGAAAGGGCGATAATGCAAGGATTCACGCGATAGCGTGACCTTGCTGATTAGGCGATAAAATTTTCGCCGCTTTTCGTCTGAAAACAGACGCAAAAGCGGCGATAATTGTTTATCGCCTCGTTGTTGATATGCCCCTATGTCCTTACTGTCATGAGTCCTGGCTCCATCTGCTGCGTTGCTGCTCCCACCTGACCAATGACTGACGTCGCCTGCTAACCCCCCTCTGTCGAGACAATGGCCTTAGCCACTGCCAAGAAGTTTCGGGCTTGTGTTTGTCCATTAACACTCCACAGGCTCTTGCCAAGCTGGGGAAATACACTGACGCTCTACGAACTGCACTGTCAAACGCTCAGTCCACAGGCTGAAACCTGGGAATATTAGCAAAAATCCTGGCCTAGAGCGACAAGGGCCCATGAACTGTATAATATTTTTCAATTTTTATAATGACATTTTTTATGTAATTTATTTGCACATTTTTGCACGATATATATGAAATGTTGATTTTAGGCACGTATTATGTCATAATTTTAAGTAATTGATATAAATATATATTAATTCATATCCTTTGACAGTCGGGAGTGTGAAAAGCTCGTGATTTTGGCAAACCTGGAATTGACGATATGGCTAGATGGCACTATGCATGATGTATATATTCTAAGAGACGTTAGCAGTGTTTCTTCTAATAGTCAGCACTGAAAGATATGTAAATAATACTCCCATAGTGTCGCATTTCATTGACTTTCTTCATTTTCTAACCAAGTCTTTTTGCATTTAAACGGAGTAGTCCTTAATACATAAATGACATGGTGCCTTTTATGTGTGAATCTTTTCAGATAAATTGCTAGACAGATAGATACTCACATATATACACATATTCACATCATTGAACAAAATACATTGTAATTTAGTCAACTATAATTGGATACGCTCATGCTTTTCATAAAGAAAGAAACAAAGTGGAAAAACCTAGTTTAGTTGAGAAGAAGGAAAAGAATTGAACCAAATACATTGTAATTTAGTCAACTGTAATTGAATACGCCCATGCTTTTCATAAAGAAAGAAACAAACTGGAAAAACATTGGGGCATATTACCAAGGGCCTTATCGCCGCTTTAGCGGCACTTTTTGCCGCTAAAGCGGCGATATTTTTAACGCCCTATCAGCAAGCTGTGGCTAACAGGTGTTAGCGACAGCTTTTCAGTGATAGCGACCGTTTTGGGTGCCCCTTTGCATGTCAGCGATATTTATCGCTAATGACATGCAAAGTAGGCGTTCCCAACATAAACACCACGAAAACAGCCGCTAACAGGCCTAACGCCTATTAGCAATGAGTCCCCGGCCCCGGTGAGTGATATGAAAAGTCGCGCTAACCGAGTTTAGCGCAGGATATTTAACACCTACTAAAATCCTGACTTAACAATGATATCCAATGGGAGGTGGATTCATAGGCTGAATCCTCACCTGCCTATTAGCAAGCTTTACGTCAGCGATAAAATTTTTATCGCTGTTGTACCCGTGTTACTGGAGGATTTTGCCGATATCGCTGGTTTTAATATCGCATTGGAGATAAGCTTTGATAATAAGGCGTTATCTCCACAATTAAAACCAGCGATAGTCGGCGATAAAAAAAATCGCGCTAAGCGCGGTTTGCGATAATTATCGCACGCTGTTGGTAATAGGCCCCCTAGTTTAGTAGAGAAGAAGGAAAGGAAAGGAAATGGTAAAAAGGAAAAGGCAAATAAGGAAAGAAACGGGAGAGAGAAAAAAAAGCAACATAAGTTAGAGAGGGAGAGAAGAAGGGAGCACAAGAAAGGGAGCATGAGCCGGATAGAGAGAAAGAGAATATGGACTGCCAGTTAATCTTTCCACAAATCATATTTCGATTTAGAGTAATAGTAGATATAACATTTACATTCTTCTCAAACCTTGAAAAATGCTTTGCTTTCCACTTCAGTGGTTCTTACCCGAAAAAAATAGTTTTGACAGCAAATTAGTGGTTTCATATAAGAGAAACAAGGTTCATTTGTCAATAAATGTCATTATATTCTAACTACAGCTAACATACATCTCCTTTTCTCCCAAGGAAGCAATTACAAGCTCCAATAAGTTCATGGATACTCTAGAAATGATCTGGTAGTAATTGAAATAAACATTGAATGAATTGAAAGATGTCTCATAAAAACATGTTGAAATACAGTATTAGTGAGACTGGTGCAACATTTCTCTTCCTGCAATGATGCAGTAAAAAGAAGAATATTCATTCACAGTGTATTGCCCCAAATATTCTGATTAGAAATATAAGTAGTTTATTTGGTTCAAAAATATATGCTCACAATCAGATGAAACGTAAAAAATATTAATAATTATCAATAATAAAATGCACCTCACCCACACACTCATTGAAGACACCAAGCCCTTCTTCACAGTGACAAAGAGTCCACCCAAATGTCTGAACACTTCCTGTATTTCAACTTTACCACATGGCTCAATCCCTAGAAACACAGGAGCACACGCAGAAGCATGGCACAAACATAACACATAATGATGGGGCCCCCTGTAGAATGTGATGAGTGGCCGCTGAGTCTCCCATACTTTACAGATATTCATTGGTCATGGGGTGCATAGGGCCCCTACAGGGCTGGTTGCCTCTCGAAGGGTTAGAGGCTTCTATGCGCAAAAGGAGCTTCATGAGCCTGTGTTACGACCCTGAGAGCAGTGCCGGAATCACAAAGTGTTTGCTATTACTAGGTTTGACTTATTATTGTCGTAAGCAAGATTCAGTCTTCATCCTGAGCAAAAATAAATAATGTTCAAGAGTTCGTAAACGTATTGTTGTGGGAAACTTCTTCTTTAATTCCAGGTGTTCATTTTCGTATTTCAGTAGAATCACATCCAATAGTACATCGATACAATAGATTGGTATAATTATTATCGTCGTACTCCTGTCTTACTAATGAATTCAAAGTGTAAACCAGGATGACACTTGTTTACACTTGCAATTCAGGAGTATACCAGGTGAAGCAGCAGAAAAATCTTTGTGAGTCAGGCCTCTGTCGAATGAGCGGCTGTTAGGCAGTCTGCTGATTGAATTAGCCAAACACTCTCACTGCAGTGCTGTCTCTCTGAACTAGCAGAAAGAGACCTGCACAGGGACAAAGGTCAGCAATCTCAGATCAGTGCTTGTGCTGCTGAGCTGTTCATTCAAATGAAATTCTCTCATACTTTATTTGCTGCTAACTTTCTGCTAATTTCCACCAGTAGAAAAACTGCCAAAGAGCCTTGACCCCAGAACGACCAAAATACTGCTTGATGACTCCATAAGTTGAAATTCCAAACACGCCCTTTAATGCTATTACTATTTGTCAGCTCTTCCAAACAGCCCTGGAAAAATTCTACTTCATAAACAATGTTTCTGGGGGATTTTTTTCACTTTTCTTTCACTGTACAAATCAAATTATGAAACGTTCTGCATTTTTATATACAGTGAAGCAGCAGTAGAATTCGTTTGTTGAGACCATATGCTGACAGTCACATTCATGCACAGGAAGAACACAAGTAAATACCACACCAACACAGATTGAGACATGCCATAGTCCACCAGGCATTTTCCCTGTGGGCTGGAACCCTTATCATTATTACTATTATTAATTTCATTTATAGAGCGCACGGCTACCCATCGGGTTTCCCGGTGCTAGGCATTGGCATGGATGCTGCTGAAACCACCAGACTTAGAATAGCATGTTTTTAAGAGTTTACAGAACAGCAAAGGAGAGGTGCAGTGCCTTAAGAATTGGGTAGGGCATTCAAAAGCTTGAGACCTAGGTATGCAAATGAGCATCCTCCGGAATGAGCCCGGTGGATTCTAGGGATACAGTAAAGGTCCTCACTCGCTGATCTCAGTTTCCGGCAGGGTTGGTAGAGGGAGACTAGGTCCTGTACATATCTAGGGCGGAGTCCAGCCCTGGCTTTAAACATGAGCCAAAGAGCTTTGAATTGCACTCTTTCCAATTGGCAGCCAATGAAACTGACGACGGATAGGAGGGGCCGGGGCATGTCGCGGGAGCTGGACTAGAAGTCTAGCAGCGGAATTCTGCATGACTTGAAGGCGACGAAAACAGGCCTTGTCAGCTCCCAGATAGAGAACATTACCGTAATCCATTCCATCAATGTGCAGGCAATAGTGGACCACCGAGGACTCTTCACCAATGTCGTCGCAAAACTACCCAGGCAGTGTGTATGATTCCTTCATCTTTCGACAGTCCATCATCAACCAGCGCTTCCAGGATGGCACATATGGAACGGGACTGCTCGTTGGTAAGTGCCAAATCAACACACCACACATCCCACAGCCACCAACGCACAAAGCACAACTGTGGGGATGCACACGTGACCAAACCACATCCAACATGTCAAACTACACGACCACCTACCAGACACGACTACACCACTCCATGGTCATCCTGGGCTACCCCTGCACCCAATACAGACTTCACATGGCACCACAGCCACACAACAGCTGAACGTGTGGAGATGCGGAATGCAGCCATGACACATGTGAGGCACTGCTCTGCCCTCATGACCCTACCGCAGACTCCCGCAGGTCAGCGTCCCGTGGTGGTGGGCCCGTGTCGGCCGATGTGCATCCGGGGCGACTAGCCCTGTGCGACTCGAGTCATCCCCCTTTGTAGTTCTGACATTGCATGTCTGTGTGCCTGATGACTGTTGGTGTAGTTGCCAGCACCAGCTACTCCTTCAGGGCTGGCTTACACTCACCCCACACACAGCCAGCACAGGCGTCACTGAATTGGTGGGCCTGCCATCACATCCTGCCGAACCAAGTATTGACTCTTTTCTCCCTGCACTGTCACAGGTGATCAAGGATATGCACTCTGCCCTTGGATGATGACACCCCTCCGGGACCCGAACACACCCGCCCAGAGGCAGTACAATGCGGCCCACATACGCACCAGGGGCATCGTTGAACGCACATTTGGCATATTGAAGTCACGTTTTAGGTGCCTGGACGGCACTGGTGGGAAGCTCCTGTACAGCCCGGACGTCGTGTGCAAGATGATCGCTGCATGTTGTGTGTTGCACAACATCTGTGTTCGCACCAGGGCCCCATGGATCCCAGTTCCAGAGGTACCGGACAATGATGGTGGTGATGGGGCAGGTGGCCCACATCCCACTGCAGCTGCGGCAGGAATGGCCCGTAGGGACTCCATCATTGACACTTACTTCTCATGAGCACGTCACATTGTGACCATCCGTGGCATTCATGGGACAGTAGTAAATGTCCAATTGCACTGCATGTGTGAATAAAACATATTTGCAGGTTACAGGTTGGAATTGTACATTGTCATGTTACATATCCCTGGGGTTTCAGATGTGATTTGCCAGGTTGTGCACATTTTCTGAACCAGTTGTGTCCTGTGTTCAGTTGTGGAGGTGTTGCTGTTTGTACCTGGATGTTGGCAATGTCAAGGTGCACTTCTGCTTATGTGCGTATGCTGCACGGTGAGTGTGTCGCTCCTGCGGCTCTGATTTGTCTGCCACTGGTCTCTTTCATGCGGTGTGCCTGTAGGTTCTGTTCTTCCACGGTGCTTGGATGTTGTGGTGTGCTTGTTGTCCTCTGCAGTTGGCCAGGGTGCATCCGTGGTACTCCGCTGTTGATGTATTTTGTTCTGTGGCATTTTCCGTATGCTGTTCTTGTGCTTTTTCCCGCATTGCGCGTGAGTATTGCTGCCCTCGCGATGGTTGTCACTGTTTTCTTATCGCGCTTTGGCCCATCGCAGCTTTTTTCGTGTTGTGGTTTGTGTTTTTATCTCCGTTGAGGTGGTTGTATCGCGAGCATTGGCCGCGGTGTCGGCCAACTATCGCATGCTACCGCCGTGTTGTGAATTCCACGTTGTCACAGGGTTATTTTCCTACGATAGGCTGCGATGCTGAAAGTTGCGTTGCGCTACTCTTGCGGTAATTATCACACGTTCTTTTGAATATACCCCAGAGTTTCATCTAACCAGAAACCTAAGATTTTAACTTTGGGGGATAGAGTTGGAAGGGTCCCCAAAGATTCAGGCCATATCTCAGGGCCCCACAGCTGTGTGTTCCTGCCCAGAACAATAACCTCGGTTTTATCACCGTTAAGTTTGAGAGAGTTGCCTTCCATTCAGGAGGCAATTTGTCGGAGACCGAGGTTGAGAGACCCAGGATTATGCCCCTGTGCAGACAACAGGGACAATTAATTTAAGAGTCGTCAGCATAGTAAAAAAGTGTCAGACCACAACTCTCCACCACGTCCGCAAGAGGGCTATCATAAAGATTAAACAACAAAGGGTTCAGCGCAGAGCCCTTGGATACATCTGAGGTCAAGGAGCAAGTCTCAAACCTCGTATCAGAGGAGAAAACTTGAAATTATCTTTCAATAAAGAGGTCAGCCAAGCTAGGGCTGTTCCCTCAAGGCCAGCTGTCCTCAGTCTGTCCACAAGGATGGAATGGGACACCGTATTGAAGGCCGGACTGAGATCCAACAGAATCAGAGCAGCTGTGCTGCCCTCATCCAAGAGATGTTTTAGGTGTTCTGTGGCTGACCGGAGGGCGGTCTCCGTACTGTGCCCTGATCTGAACCCAGATTGAGAAGGGTGGAGAAGTTGCTGGGCTTCCACAAAGGTGGTAAGGCGTACATGTATGTGTTTCTCTAAAATTGTGGAAAAAAGGGCCAGCAAGGAGAGGGTCTAGAGTTAGCCCAATTAGTAGGGTCAAGATTGGGGAGGACCATGGCATGTTTCCAAGACTGTGGAACGTAGCCTTCATCAAGTGAGCTGTTGATCAAATTTACCACTACTTGTAGCAGATCAGAATCTAAAAGTCTTAGCTTAGCTGGAGGAAGCGAGTCTAGGGGAGAACCTGATTTAATAGACTGTAGAATGGACAGAAACCCAGGGGAGTCCGGCTGGGACCATGTCTCCATTTTTTAAACCGAGCCTGGCATGTGGTGGGAGGGATGCAAGTTAGATGGAGGAGACATCTGGATAGAGCTATCTGAATCCTCCCCATGTAAACCTATCCTAGTATTAGAGGCTAATTGCGATTGGATAGTGGCTACCTTGTTTACAAAGGACCGCACTAGTTCTGTACATTGAGACTGTGACAAAATGGGGCGTAGGGGACAATTTACTGGGATCAGACAACTCTTTAGCTTCATTGAAAAGTGTCTTAGCGGACAGTTCTGAGCCTTAGAAATTCTATCTGAGTAGTAGGATGCTCGTGCTGCTCTACAAAGAGCATGAAATTTAATAATAGCAGTCTTGTATTTGGTTTTGGCCTCCGGCTAGTAGGTTTTCCTTCAAAGTCTTTCGAGGCCCTTGCAATGTTTTTTTTTCTAGGTGAAGCATATCATTAAACCAATGGGCTGAAGGATGCTGCCTCACGTGGCCTTAGCTATTAAAGGGAGAGTAGACTCCAAAGGCTTTCCAATCCAGAGGTCTATTAGAGGCTGATCAGCTTGAACCTTCTGAGTCAGACCAAGGAAGCAGAATAGGTGCTGCTGTCAAGAGATCCCCTATATTAGAAAAGATGTGGTCCAAAAGCCTCGTGAGTGGGAGTAGAATTGCAGAGGGCCCATTTTAGTACCCTCAGATCTTCAATGAGTGTGGTGCCCTGATGACAAATCGGGTCCTCTAAGTGAATATTCAAATCACCCAACAGGGTAAAATTGCACACCTAAGGCCTAGAGGAGAGAGGTGATCCAAAATAGTGGTACACCAGGTACCAGCATTATCCCGAAACTGTAAAATTATGTGAAAGACATAGCAAAAACAAGCATTGGCATAGCCAATAGGTCTTGCTTTTGGGACCTTATAAGTATTTAGTTATGCAGCATAATATCCTTGGTGCAACAACATTAACTGTTGCATGGTTAAACACATATAAGGCCCCAAAGGCGAGACCTATTGGCTATGCTAATGCACCATTGCGCTTCTCTGATGCAAAGAAAGAAAATGAGCAATGTAAAAACTCCTCATCTGCTGACAAAACACAGGCAAATGCAGATGCAATGGTGACGTGATCTGTTCCTTTAATTCAAAAGATACATTGCCTTTTGCACCATTGCGCTTCTCTGATGCAAAGAAAGAAAATGAGCAATGTAAAAACTCCTCGTCTGCTGACAAAACACAGGCAAATGCAGAAGCAGTGGTGACGTGATCTGTTCCTTTAATTCAAAAGATACATTGCCTTTTGCACCATTGCGCTTCTCTGATGCAAAGAAAGAAAATGAGCAATGTAAAAACTCCTCGTCTGCTGACAAAACACAGGCAAATGCAGATGCAATGGTGACGTGATCTGTGGTGGGGGAGGGGGCATTAAAGCGCTTGTCCGAGCGAGAGGAAAGCCAGATGGCGCCTCTGAGAAGGGAGGGGGTAGTGTGCGCAGAGGAGCCATTAGAGAACACCCAGATGGCAGCTGCGCGCGTGCACGCCATCGTGAACGCAAGCTGGAGGCCAGCAAAAGCCTCTCTGGTAGCACTTCAAAAACCCACTTACTAAATGTCTCGGCCAGAGCAGCGCTAAGCGCTGGCTCAGGCGAGACCTAAAAATGGCTTCGCAATCGGCAATAGGAAGATCTTCAATCTTACATTTGAATTTATCCTCAAAGATGTTAGCAATTCCTCCTCCTATTTTGTACTGTCTATCTCTCATTACCATTAGGTAGCTTGAGGGAAGAGCAGCAATTATATCAGGCGTGGAGGACTCATTTTAAGCCAGGTGTCTGTAAGAAATAGAGCATCCGGAGACTTCTCTTCCAGGAAATCAAACAGATATTGTTGTTGTTTAGGTAGAGAACGGCAGTTAATGCTATAGAAGTGGAAAGCATCTCTGCTACTGTCCCTAGCAGTAGTATCTGTGTAACTGGAATCAGTATGATCTCGTATTTCTGTGACTATAGAGTCCCCTGAATTAGCTAAGAAAGAGCACTGTGAGCAACAAAGAGGGTTTAGCAGAGGTTCCAGGCCCATTTTCCAAACAAGCCAGTCTTCCAAACAGACCGGGCGAAGTGCCATTAACTGCTCAGAATCGTACATCAGAGCATTCCTCTGTGAACGGCCTGGTGACCTGGGCCCTGGGCACGGTCAAGTGCAGGTGGGCGCAGACGGGCTTGCCTTCGGCACAGCAGTGGCGCGCCCGCACCACGGCCATGCGAAATAGAGCAGGGCGTGCAACAACTGGACCGCTGACCTCCGATGACTGACAGGACCACAAAATGGCCGCCAATGAGTTTAAGCGGGCACCTAACTCGTGCTCCACACTTCACACCAAATACAAATACACAATTAGAAAAGCCCCAGGTAGAACAATAAAAACATTTGGAAAAGTGGCCCAGCACTTAAAAACAGCCCTCTATTCTGTGTAAGGTTTAGGATAGCACCTTACCTATGCAGAGCGCTTCCACGCCACGGCCGTCCTAAATAGAGCTTGGCATGTAGCAACTGGACTGCTGACGTCCGCTGACTGACAGCACCACAAAATGGCCGCCAATCAGTTTAAGCGGGCCCCTAACTCGTGCTCCACACTTCACACCAAATACAAATACACAATTAGAAAAGCCCCAGGTAGAACAATAAAAACATTTGGAATAGTGGCCCAGCACTTAAAAACAGCCCCCGATTCTGTCTAAGGTTCAGGATAGCACCTTACGTATGCAGAGCATGTCTGCGCCATGGCTGTGTTCCATAGAGCCGGGCGTGCAGCAACTGGACCTATTAGACGCTGATTTTGAAGGCTCATTGTACCTCTGTCACTTTCCCCAAGGAGCATAACTTCAAAGAGGATGTTTGGGGTGTTACTTTAGTAAGTAGTTGGGTACAATGGTTTTCTGGGTATGATGAAATGTCTGTCAGATTTCACCTAGGATTTGTACATGCCCTCATTGACAAAAACACCCACACTCTCTCTCTCATCTCTGTTTTAGAGGTCTTTATAAATGTGGATTATTTTGAATAATGTGGGGGGATATTCACAAGAACGTGTGTTAACTATCTCCAAAATCGCTTAACGCAACTTCTTACATCGCAGTCCATCGCGTGAAAATAACACCGTGTTAAAGCAGTATTCACAACCCGGCGGCACCATGCGATAGCCTCACAATAACGCGACAAATGCCCGCGTTAAAATCAACGCGACGCCGAAAAAATGCGAAACACAAACGCGAAAAAAGTGGCGATGACCCCAATGGCGATACAAAAATCTGTGAAAACCAGCGACAGGCATGCGATTCCCATGCGTCATGCGTGAGAATGCACTATAAAAGCAGAGAAAAAAAAGACAAAAAAAATGTAACTGCGTAGCACCATGGACGCACCCGGACCGAGTGCAGAGGACAACGTGAACCCCACAAGCCCCACAGACGACCAGCCAGGAACCACGGGGCCGGGGAAGGGCAAGGAGAGGAGGAAGAGGAAGACGGGGTTCAGTCCGCAGGAAAACCGGATCATCGTCACGGAGATGACAGAACACTACCAACAACTGTTCGTCACCTCCACTGTGTCATCGGCAACACAAACGGAAATATGGCAGTCCATCGTGAACAACGTGAATGCAGTCGGAGTGTCGAGGAGGTCAATGGAGGAGGTCAAGAGGCGCTGGCATGATGTGACAAGCCAAACCAAGCAGAAACTCGCTGCCAACCGGAAGGCAGCAACGGCCACTGGAGGTGGGAGTCCTGCGCCACAGGAGGAGCTGGATGAGCTGGAGGAAATGGTGGCCACAGTCATCAGTGCGGAGACGGCGCAAGGAATTGGGGGTCCAGACACTGTTCGTTATGACCTGACCCAACAGCAACAGGGTGAGTAACCACCAGGGACTGGGGGGACGGGGGAAGACGGGCACAATGGCACACATGCACAATCAAGAATAGCACACTGCACACCCACAATGACTGTGGAACATGTCCCCGATGGCCTTGGCAGACTGCAGCACACATAGAAACACCAAGTAGGCCCCCGTCCACCATGCGCACAAAAGGCCCCCCATCACCAATCTCACAACCTACCTATGCACATGTGCTGAACCCAGCAAAGAAGCGGCTCTGTGAGCCACACTGACAATGCAAGTGACACTGCATGACCAATAGCATGGCTGCAGTCAAAATACATGACATGGTGCACGCCACGACACTGAGGTGGCCCAGTGTGGATAACATCCTCAAAGGAGCAGGTCACACTCTGACACATCCACGTGCACATACAACCCCTGACATCAACAACACATCTGCAGACAAACAATGCACAAGAGTACAAAATCCGTCGAAGAGCACAAATGACCGAAGTCGCCAACATCTCAGCACCGTAAAAGCACACAAGTCAAAGGCACACCACCTCAAAGGGATAAGGGGCCGCTAAATCAGAGCTGCAGGGGCGACTCTCCCACAATGCAGCACACACATAGCAATCACAGCACATCAACATTTGACTACAATGTGGTACAAAGTGCCACACTAACACCACAGAACAGAGGACACAACTGGTGCCGCATGTGCGTAGAAAATGGCCAATCACATCAGGCATAGCAGGAAACTGTCAGATGATAATGTACGAGTACAACCTCACATCCGTCATGTAGTCGGAATGTCCACTGTCCCCCATCAAATACCCAGCTCCTCCAAAACAGTCACAATGTACATTGTCATGCAGTCAGTATGTAAACATGTACAATGTGTGCACATACATGTAACACACTGTTAACCTGCATCTCCCCTTCACATTGCAGAGGGACAATCAACACCTCCTGCAGAGCAGACCAGACATCTCTTCAGTGATGAGGAGGAGGTACCCCTGGCCATCTGCTCCGACACCCTCCAACGGCTCGTGGACAGCCTCCGCACCCCACCTCCAGGAGCAGGGCAGCCCAGCTGCATCGAGGTGATCCCACCCCCTGCACAGACCACACAGCAGGAAGCACCCACCACCACGGCTGGCTCCCAGCACCTCACCGAAGAACACATGGCATTCCAACGCCATGTGTCAGACTGCCAGAGGGGGCTGGCTGAACAGGTGCAGGTGGGTTTCGACCTCATGGCAGCCAAACTAGATGCCATACGTGGGTGTCTTAGTCCCATCAGGGACCACTTATAGTCCCTAACGGACACCCACAGTCCGCTCCATGCCCTACAACAATCCTTGGCTGACCTCGCTGGAGCCATTAGTCAGATACAAGAACTGTCTAGGCAGAGAGGCTCCAGCGACGACAGCACAGAGTTGGCACAGATGCGGAGGACAATGGAGAACATGGAGCGGATGCAGGCAGGAAGGATGGCTGCCACGGCTGAACCCCAGCGAGATGTAGCTGGGATCTACCATGCCCTGCAGATCCTCATCTTGCCATTGCTGCCACAGAGCCTGTCCCAGATGACTGCTGCAGGAACTTCAACACACACATCTCCGCCCCCTGATGTGTCAGTGGCACACAGTGATGCAGCCATAACACCACCACACGCACATGGCACACCTGACACGGAAGACAGATCAGAGGACGAAGATGTGGACGGTAATGACTCTCTGTCAAAAAGGAGGTTGTAGCATTCATCACCCGCCATATGGCCTGTTTCTGCTTGGTACAGCCCTCTGCATCATGCCCTGGTACAACACCTTCCACTGTCCCCCGAAACACTCTGCGACATTCACCTGGACCCTGACATGGACTGCCATATCTGCTCTGGTTACCAATGACACAGCAAACAGGCTGCAGACTCAACCCTTCCTCTACCGATTGACTTGTCATCCCCTAAAGGACTCTGTTTGGCCCTCCACTGGGAAACCATGCAATGTGGGGTGTGCATGGCCATGTACTGTTCCAGCTCCGACACTCCACAGGATGTGAATAAAACATTCCTAATCACACAGATGTGTCATGTCTATGTTCAATCAAGTATAACAGTATGGATGACTGGAGGGACATTGATTGCACAAAAAGGTACACCCTGGGAAATGACATCAATGCGCATGTTTGACCGTGACACACATGGCCAATTAGATGACTGTGAAGGTGTGAACTAGCTGTGGCCTCATTGATCATGAACAACAATCTCGCAACCCCACAATGTAGCCCCACATCCATGTATGAAATAGGGCTGTGTGTAAATATGTCAAAGTCGGTAGGAGGCCTAAAGTAGTGTCCCACATCACATGTGACAACAGAACATCCCTTCGCATACCTACCTACACACACTCAACTGTGTGGACACAGCCTGGTTTGATGGAACACATTGATCCACATGGCAAGAAGTTGGACACCATACTCACATTGCTGAAGACATGTAAGCGCACAGGTCCACCAGCAACTCTCCCAACCACAATGTCTGGCTCACAGAGGTGGAGCTGGCAATAGGGACTCACCCCTAAGTGAAATGCGTCAGTCAGTCCCTCCCTGTGTACGGACAATGCACATTGAGGAACACGATTTGGCATGCTAATCAACACTCATCACAGTTGAACACTAGTGAAGCTGCGTACACTTTATTAGCATGTGCGTGTCAGTACGGGCAAGACAAGGGACACAACATGCAGACCAATGCATCAGACACTAACAGGCAGCAAAGGAACATGTAGAGTTGCAAGACATGGGGAGGCACAAATAAACACCAACCATGACGGATGCCGACGGTCTCAGCCCACCTTGCCTTGCTGGACGAGTCATGTGGTGTTTGGCGAATGCTCATTGCACCGTGTCAGGGGACACCACTCACAGCCCATGGGATCTGCATAGTCCTGTACCACCGGACAGCGCTGACTGTCTGCTCTGCTGACAGTGAGCAGGTGAAGGAGTCCAACAAGGTCACATGTAGTACTACATTGCCATGTGTGTACTCTCCCTCCAGTGGTGTGTCAGTTTGAGGAACGTTGCCAGGCGCCGCTGTCCACTCACCATGCACAGATGTGTGTCAACCCGCAGTCTTGCACGCACATGCATTCTGAGTCCATGCGAATGCAGCCATGTCCACTGTCATGGTGGGATAAGTGTCCATTTCTCCAAGACGCAAAAGGGTGTTGGGACCTGTGCCATGGATTACAATCCTATGTGGCTGCAGGAACGTAGTTACTCGTCCATGAAAGCAAGTGCAGCTTCATGGGCAATCAGTTCCAAGAGTACGTCGTTGTCGACTTCAACGAACACGGGGGCTAGCCAATCAATTAGCTGGTCTGGACAGATGTGCTCCGTCCACGCCGTTTCACCAATCTGCAACACAGCCAAATAGGGGAGCGCTTCGATGTGGTCACTGCACACGAGGAATTGTGCAATCTCACATGCCCAACTGCCAGCACATACGCCCAATACCAAGGCATCCCATGAACGGGTATCACGGTTACACTCCTGGTCGTGGGCCAACAGGGGGCGCACACACATGTCATAATCCAGTTCATCTACCGTTGTGTTGGATAGGCAGACATCCATGGGCCACTCGAATATGCATGATCGGCAGTGGAACCAGGGCTGGACGCAGGTGACGTACGCAAGACGGAAACTCAGACAGTAACTGATGCGCAACACTGCCAGTGGCAGTGCCCCCAACAAATGCAGCATTCGGTCGCGGTACAATTCCACGTGACAGGCGTTGTGCATGCACCCGGGATGTTCTGACATTGCGTTGTTCGCCCTCGTAGAACCGGCACTCTTCTGTCCTGCGGCTGTTATGTGGATGATATGCCACAGCTCGGAGCAATGAGTCGTATGAATGTGCAAAGTTTGTATGTATGGGTTGTCCTGTACGTAAGTGTCAAGGCCGTTCCACGCAGGAGTACCTCGAGCAAGGACTTCTGTGTGTGGGGTGTGGAGACATTGATCTTTCATTGGCGCCGTGTGTAGTGTGGGAGTCGTCATCATCTGCCATGGTATCTCTCTTAGGGGGTGCCTGCAGCATGCATTTCCAAGGTCGGGGGTGCAGATGTCCTTCCACCTTCTGTATTGAGACAAAGGGGCTTTCATTCCTAATGTTAGTCAGACTACTGCTTGTATCCTGGGAATGTGATGTGGCTATCGCGCTGCAATTGAGGCTAGGCCTTGGACTTATGGTGCACCAAAAGCGATGAACACACGCAACAGTTGCCATGTATGAGCCAAGACCTCGAGCGGCCTTGCGCTCCTTGTACAGTCCCTTCGTGTGCAGACCCCCTCCGGCTGCATGCAACATTGTCGATTGTGGGCCGTGTGGCGCAGACACTGCAACAGAGACACACGCATCAGTTGGTTTCCTGTGCAGCCCAGATATGAACCACGCCCAGAGGCCAGGGATAATTGTTCACACCCCTACGCTGGCCTGGCATACCCCAAGCCAGCCCACTCAGCTTACGTATAAATACTGGGACGACGACGCTACGTGTCCCAGTTCTTCCCCACTGCCTGAGGTGACATGGCTGCGTCCGCCTGGCTGATGACGAGACTCAATCATTTAGGGTCCATGACTTGCGTTGCATGGAGTCGGTGGCACCGGTTGCACTGCGGCCGGCACGGGCCTACCACCACGGGACGGTGACTTACTGTGCACTGAGGTAGGGGCACCTAAAGTGCTGAGCGGATGTGCAGCCTGCGATGATGACGTGTGCACTGATATGGTCTCTGCCATTGCAATATCAAGACCCAGAGTCAAGTGTGAGCCTGGTGGACCGCAATGTAGGCCTGAGCAAGCGGGCAGCGCGGGCCTACCGCCACGTGGCGTTGCCTTGCGTTTCACAGAGTTAGTGGCACCTAGAGAGCTGAGCGGGTGTGCAGCCTGCGATGATGACGTGTGCACTGATATGATCTCTGCCATTGCAAAATCAAGACCCAGAATCAAGTGTGCGACCTGGTGGCCCGCGCTGCTGGGATGCGTGATGTGGAGGCTGCCAAGGTCACAGGCCCCGGGCTTGGAGCTTGCACCGGGACGTGGTGGGCCCTCTTGGAGACAAGCCGGTGGCGGAAGGTGAGCAGTGAGGCCTGGGTGCGCAGGGGCGGGCAATCCCCGCTGGGCGGCGGGAGGGGCAGAGGTGCAGCGGCCTGTGTGCGCAGGGGCGGCCAAGCGATGTTGCCATGTGCAATGATATGTACTCTGCCATCATTAGCTGTGGACTCTGTTTCAGATGAGGGACCTGGTGGACTGCAGTGTGGACCGGCACGTGGTTGGAGACACACCGGTGGCAGCAGGTGAGCAGTGTGGCCAGGGTGCGCAGGGACGGGCAATCCCCACTGGGCGGCGGGAGGGGCTGGGGTGCAGCGGCCTCTGTGCGCAGGGGCGGCCAAGCGATGTTCCCGTGTGCAATGATATGTACTCTGCCATCATTAGCTGTGAACTCTGTTTCAGATGAGGGACCTGGTGGCCTGCAGTGTGGACCGGCATGTGGTTGGAGACACACCGGTGGCAGCAGGTGAGCAGTGTGGCCTGGGTGCGCAGGGGCGGGCAATCCCCGCTGGGCAGCAGGAGGGGCTGGGGTGCAGCAGCCTGGGTGCGCAGGGTCGGCACTCTCTCTCCCTCTCCCTCTCTTCCTTTCACTGTCTCTCTCTCTTCCTCTGTTACTCTCTCTCTCCTTCTCCCTCTCTCCCCCTTTCTCTCTCTTTCTCTCTCTCCCTCTCTTTCTCTATCTCTCTTTCTCTTTCTCTCTCTCTCCCTCTCCCTCTCTTTCTTTCGCTGTCTCTCTCTCCCTCTGTTACTCTCTCTCTCCTTCTCCCTCTCTCACTCTTTCTCTCTCTTTCTCTCTCTCCCTCTCTTTCACTCTCTCTCTCTCTCCCTTTCTTTCTCTCTCTCTTTCTCTCCCTCTCTGTCCTTTGTTGAGTGCATGACACACCTTCTTATCTTCAATTTTGTCTTGCAGGCTGTGACTTACGGTTTGTCCGGAGAAGACCCGCCATGACTCTGCCAATTATTGATGTTGAGTTGAATTTGAATAAATTGATTATTTTTGGAATTCTAAGGTGTATGTCTGTTTTTCCTTTTTCGGACCACACATGGATGTTGGTTGTTGTACTTGTGCGACATCAGGCGGATTGTTGTGTTCATGAATTTGTACGGTAGATGTGAGATATCTTTGTCCGGGTAGGGCCCGGTGGGGGGGTACCGGGGGGGTGGCGGGCCTGGGTGTGGTGGCGGTGGGTGTTGTGGCCCTCTTGGGGTCCGAGCTGCATGATCAGTAGCTCCATGGCATCTGTTGTTCTTCTGGTGTGGCTGTGGGCCGGGCTCCCTTTCATGGTGCAGGTTGTCGTCCGACTTAACACCAGGTAAGAGCAGGTGTTAAATCCCTGCTGCTAATGCGCCTTATCGCATGTTTTTGATTCTTATCGCCGATCTGGCTGGTCGTTGGGAATGTTGCGTAGTGGTGTTTCCGCTGGTTTTTGCACGGGAACGCCTACTCTGCATCTCATTAGCGTTAGTTGCTGGTGTCATCCGTGGCGATGTTTTTTGCGGCTGCTATCGCAGGATAACTGGCGATATCGGCTGTTAGCACCAGCTTGTGAATGGTGCGATGAATTTATCACTACTTTGGCTGCGCTAAAGTGCCGCTAACTCGGCGATAAGTCCTTGAGAATATGCCCCGTGGTGTTTTAAGTGGCCCTAACAATCCAGCCCGTTCTATCTTTCCACTGCCTCTTTAGCCTGCTACTGTCCCGCTTCTCATGAAGCAAGATGTACCAGCGTGACAGGTGGGAAATCTGAAGCTCCCCCCAGTCTTATTGGCCAAGCTACATCCCTGCTTTCTCCAGCTCACCAAGGTTAATTGCAGCAGGCATGGGAGGCTTCAAGAGAGAGAGGAGGAGAGGAAGCAGAAAGTAGGGAGAGAGAAAGCGATCAGAGAAGGAGAAGAAAGAGTAGAGTAGGAGACAGAGAGAGAAACTGTATGGAAAGGGAGAGGTTGGGTGAGGAAACAAAGGGGCCTAGGTTGGTTTGACTATATATGCCAGGGCTGATTTGAATCCCCACACCAGCTCTGTACTGAGCAGCACCACCACACACCAGCTAGTGGCAATGCCAGTGTCTATCGCTGGATCAGTAGTCACAATTCAGTCAGTCACAGTGTTAAAGTGTGTGTCTGTGCGTGCTTCTAATTGTGTATGTATTTACGTCTGATTGGGTATGTTTGTGTGTTTTACCTGTCTGTAAGTTTGTACAGGCCTTAAGTCTGATTGCATATGTTTATATGTATTAATGTGAATGTTGATGAGACTTTTAATATGTGTATTTGAGTCCGAAAGTTATAAAACTTATCTGTGTGTGTGTTTGTGCGTGCGCACACCTCATGCTTGAAAATATGCATGCATGTGTTTATGTTTCTGAGTGTGTGCTGTTGAGACTCCAAACAATGTGGTGTGTATCATGTAATGGGCATGTTTGTTTATATGTTGCCATCATGAGTAATTCTTTCTTCAACAATGGACGTCAATGTAGCAAAATGTAGATGTTTGCAATTGCCCCATCATCACTGGTGATTTTAACAACTAATTAGCCCACTCCTGTGTTTAAAATAACAAAATATAAATAATAGCCCCAAAAATGTTCTCCGGAAGTCACAACTTGCACCACCAAAAGCTGTGGTTGCTGATAAATATACCAGGCCTCATTTACAATATTTTGACGCACGGCAGCACAGCTAGCCTTCCTGCTGCACTGCCATGCATCAAAAGAAAATGGCAGGAATGCACTTTATCTACAAGATACGGCGAATTTCTGTCCTTTTCCCCTGTGCTGGTGCAAAATGGGCTGCCACGCACCAACACAGACACCCTTGTAACGTGGTGCAAGGGTGTCTGCATTCTAGGGGTGATTACTTTTGTGCAGGAAGGGATACATTCCTGCACAAAAACAATCACAAGATGTGTTCTCCTCTTTCTATGTGTATTGCAGAATGCAGCACACATAGAAAAAGGGAAACAAAGAGAAATAAAGGCATTTCTCCTTGTTGCACCTCCCTTAAGCCTCGCTGGGGAGGTATAGGAATCTGACGCTTTACAAAACCTTGTAAATCTGGGAATGCGGCAGCTTCCATGGATGTTGCGTGGGAACACCCACAGCAACACCCATGGAGCGCCCCTTTCACGCAGAGTAATGTGTGAAAGGGGGCCATATTTACAAGGCATGAAAAGCCAAATATGGGAAGGCACATTGCACCACTGGTGCGCTAAAAAAAGTGACGCATCAGCAGCACAATGGGCATGTAAATAAATAAACTCCTCTGTCTCCATGGTCCTGAATCCACTTCATGACTCGTTATTCAACCAAACTGCACTCCTCTCTTTAGCTCACTCTTTCATGTACCCCTTCATTCACTATTTTCTTGTCTTTCCGTTCCTCTTATATTCTCCCTTTTCTATCTTTATCTCACTTGCTTAGTGTCAAACTATGATGCATAAAAATAAGTCCAGGGACCTCATTTACAAGAAATGATGGATCGCTGCACTGCAGCAACGATGCGTCAGTCACTTACGAAACACTAGGTCATTTTTTGGCAACATGGGTTCTCCATATTTACGGTATGGCGCACCATGTCGTAAGCTGCAAGCTACGTAAAACAAAATATGATGCTGGCACTGGCGTTATGGCGTTGCAAAAATGTACTCTTCTGCCATACAAGTGTCGTAAGGCAGAATAGTGTCATGTAGGACGAGACAAACAACCTTAACTTCACTTTTTACTGAGTGAAACATGAAAAAAGGGATAAAAAAATGATGCAAATTAAAAAAAAAAGCCAGATTTCACTAAAGGCAGCCATGGAGCAGGGAGAAGAAACCAGCTGCCAGGACAACAACCCCAAGAACCCCAGCACCAGACAGGATGTCCACACAGACTTCCTCGGTAAGAGGAAGAGGAAGTACAACTTTAGTGAGGAGGAGAATGAGATCCTGATCACTGAGGTGACAGACCACCAACACCAGCTGTTTGTCACCTCAAAATTGCCATTATTAAAGAAAGAAGTAATTTGGCAGTTAATACTGGCCAAAGTCAACAGCGTGGGACAAGCGAAAAGGACAGTGACCGATTTGAAGAAACGCAGCATGAGATGAAGAGCAGGACGAAGGAGAAAATGGCAAACAACCTGAAGGAAGCAGTGCAGACCAGAGGAGGGAACTTCAACTCAGTGCCCCAGGAGGAGCTGGATGCCCTGGTGGAGAGGGTGGTAGCTGTCATTCCAGAGGAGTTGGTGGCAGGACTTCCAAGACAAGACAGTGCAGCCCATGAGGAACATCAAGACCTACAGGGTAAGTTGCAAAAAGGGGCAATGTGGGGATAAAGGTAAAGTTGTGAAGTCCAGCTAGCTAGCTACCAGCGCTCCACTGTGCAGTGTGCAGGACAAAAGGCAGGTATGTGGGACATGTACTGTCAAGCATCATATATGTGTATATATATATATATATATATATATATATATTCACTGAAAAAAACACAGGTTTCAGGGTTGTTATAGTTAGTCTGACATTTCACTCGTACAAAACCAGAGAAATTCAGCCGTTATAGATAGCTGAGCTAACTATAACTCGCGCCCCCACAATGCACTGCTGATGATGTCACATATTACATCACTCATGGCATGGTCAGTGACATCACTGATGACATCTCAAATGACATCACTGATGACATCATCCAGTGACTAAGTGTTTCTAAAAAGTTTAAGAATGTTATATATATACACGCCAAGGTTTATTGTAGAATTAGTGGGTGTATGAGTGTTTGAATGGATTATTTAGTGGGTGCGTGACTGACTGTATAAGTGAGTGATTAAACGTGTCTTATTGAATGCATGGGTGAATAACTAATCTGTCTGAATGTCTGTATCAGTCTGTCAGTTGGTGTGTAAGTGGCTGCATGGGTTGGTGAGTAGCTACATGAGTGTCTATATGGGTTAATGATTGGTTGTCTGTTTACCTGTATGGGTGCCTGAGTGTCTGTGTGGGTGGATGGGGGTGTGACTCCCTGCATGGATATGTGAGTGGGTGATTCAGTGGGTGTATGGGTTCATGAGTGCGTCTGCGGGGGGCTGTATGGGTGAGTGAGTGTGCATATGACTGTGTTGGTGAGTGAATGGATGTCTCTGTGGTATATGTGTGAGTAACTACATAGGTGGAAGGCAGTATATGTGAGTGTTGGAGTATATAAGTGACTACATGTGAGAGTGAGTGATTGTGAGAGTGGCTGTATTAATGAGTGTGTGCTTGTGTCAGTGATTGTATAAGAGTAAGTATGTTTTAGTATCTGTATGAATAAATAAGGTGGTATGTGTATAACTGTATAGGTGAGTAAATGGCAGTGTGATTGAGTCTTTGGGTGACTGACTAAGTGTGTGAGTATCTCTGTGGGTGAGTGGTGGTATGTGAGTGTCTGTATGGGTGTATGAGTGCATATATCACTGGCTGTACTGATGAGTGACTGCATGTATGAGTGACTGTATGGTAGAGTGAGTGAATGTGTGTAGACCTATGAATCAGTGAGTGGGTATGTACTAACTGGTATTGGTATGTCTATGGTTTCATGTATGATTGTCTGTATTTTAGAGTGGGTGAATGAAAGGTTATATTAGGGTGTGAGGAGATGCATCAGATATTAAGTGGATGATGTCATCAGTGATGTGGTGATCAGTCTGCTTCTTTTGAGTTTGCTGTGAAGACATGTGTCTTTGGACAATTTGATCTCACTGGTCTCAGCCACGATTGCAGTCACTGCAGCAATGAGAGACATCTGTTTTGTTTTTACTGATGGTGATGTACTTTTGTGGATGCAGGGGTGATCCTATTGTTTTCCTGCCCAGAAGAGGGTGCAATAGGAACAGAGTATTGCATGTCTTGTTGGAAAATTAAAGAAGGCCTGTTGCTAGTGCTCTTTCCACTGATTTCTTCTCCTCAATGGCGCTTTATTTGCAAAAGACTGTTTATAATGTGCCATCTTTTTCACTTCTTTTTGGTTAGCAATCACACTAGCTGTATCACTTAACAGAGAGATCTCCATTTTCTTGGGTCAGCTGATTAACAGACATGTCTCTTTCTCAATCTTGCTCAACCACAACGAATAAAAAATAAAAATGAAGGAAGCCAGACAGGTCCATTGTAGTTAAAGCAACAATAATATACTAATGTCACATTGGTTATACAAAAATCAATTACATTCAACAGTAATCTTAAAATGCTTTTGCAAAGCTAAAAACTGCAGTTGATGCAATGAGTCTGACATAACACCAGTATAACAAAACAAAGCGGGCCCGGTATTAAAGAGAAAGGGATGATAAATATGTGGCATTTCTTCAAAGCCCATAGGATCCATATGAAAGCCAGCGGGGGTCAATGATCACATTAATTAAATATAATAACTATGATATGACAGAGGGCCCAATCATCATGGCAGAATAAGTTCTAAAAAAAGGTTAAAATGTGTGGTTTCTCCCTCAGAATTCCTATGGAACCCAAGTGGAGGTCAGCAAAAATGTATTCAATTAACTAAAAATTACAAACACTGACAGAGGGCCCAATCAACATTGCCAAAAATATTGGAAAAATCCACAAAATTGTAAAAAAATGTGTGATGTCCTCCAGGGCCCTTCAGACCCACTGGAAACCAGTGAGAGACTGGCAAAAGCAATTAAATTCATTAAATATAATGCCATAGCCCATGGGCACAAATCAACATGAAGAATATATCTAAAACAATGTAGAAATGATAAATATGCAGTGTTCTTCTATGGCCCATAGAACGCTTGTAGGAGCCAAGGGAAACTTCCCAAAAAAGTGCTCTTATTTGCTTTGCTCCTTCATGGAAAGTTTCAGGGTGATCTGCCAAGCGGGGACCGAGAAAAAAGCGGGGGTCCCAAAATGCTAAATTCCCATGCAATTTCCAAAGGGATTTTTGAACAGTGCTGCTTCAGTAGTTTTTGACAAATTAAAGTTCAAACATATTTGTATATTTGGATGGGTGGGTTTGAGGAGCTTCACTAGCACAACTTTTAAAAATAGAGCATTCTGGTTTCCTAGGGGGCTTTTTTCCCTTGTGCCACCTTGCTCCCATGGAAGTGAGGGTCCAGTGGGAGCAAGTGCTCTGATTGGCTGGCTGCAACGGGGAAGAAAATGTTGCAGCTGCCATTACAGGACTCTGGGTACTAAGTCCCCCATCCTGAAAGTGAAAAAAAAAGGAATACAAAGGGGCAGAGTAGGGATGCCCTGCCTCCTCAGCCCTAGTGGGGAGTCTTTTTTTTTGCAACTAACCCACGGTATTCCCACAGGATTGCGGCAAAAAAACAATATACATGGAGCGTGCCATATTTTGACCACGGACCTTGCCAGGTCACGGAGGTTAAAATATTTCAATATTTGGGGTGGGGAGTGCGTAGGTCCCTCTTCCTGAGCCAATTATAGCATCAGGGACCCCATCCCCGAAAAATTAGTAAAAGGGAGAGCGGGCCAAGTGACTCCCCTCCCAGAGCTTCTACAAGGTCCTAGAGACCCCATCCTTCCAGGGACAAAGTTATAAGGGGAGGGGGCATACAGCCCCCTCCCATGGCTCAATGATGCCCCAGGGACCCTATCCAAAGAAATAAGGTCCCGGGAACCGTAAAGGGGAGGGAAGAATGCAACCCCTTTGAGCAACTCTAGGGCCCCGAGAACCCCATCACCTGGGGCTGATTTTAAAAAAGGGGAGAGCCTGCGTGAAGTGATATTGGCATTCCGGACCCCATTTCCCTGGTGCCCAATAGTGTACAGTGTTCCAGGGAGCCCACCTCTTGGACACTGTGGTTTCCTGCCTGGGAGAATGCAGGCATACCCTGTTCACACTCTCCCCGGGAGAGAACAGAACTTTTCCCCTGCACAGTGGGTGCAATAAAAAAGTGATGTTCTCACCCAGGTGGTAGCAAAAGAAAGGTGCCAACTATCACCAGCACCCAGTATGGTAATTGCTGGGGAGCTGACTGAAGCTGTGGAGGCCTTGGGGCTTCCTCCACAGCCAGCAGTGTGGGTGCCCTGGGTAGGCATTGGGGCATCCACCTAGATTTAAGCAATTGGCCGGCTCCCACCAGAGGAGCAGGCAGGGACCACAGGGGCCCTAGGGTCCCCCACAACCTCCAACACTGCCAGCAGTGTCCTACTCTGGGTTGGGCACTGGGGCTCATACCTAAATTGAAATAAATGTCCAGCTCCCACTTGGAGAGTCAGCAGGGTCCTCAGTAGTCATGTGGCTCCCCTGCTGCCCCTAATGACATTCAGCTTGTGGGAGCCCACTAAAAAATAACAAAGTGGCTGGTTCCTGCCACAATAATGTCTAGGGTGTTGGCAGGAGCCATGGGGGTCATGGGGCTCCCCCTGTGTCCCCAACTGGCCAGAAATATAGGTGCCCTGGGTTGGCACTGGGGCGTGCACATTCAATTTTTAAATGTAAGATTTACAGAAAATATGTTCTCATTTTAGCTTCTGGAGCACCTCCCATAACCTCTATGAGGAGATCATGAGAAAGCAGTTTTCTCTCAAACATGATTCTTGAATTCCCAGAATAAGGCTTTTCCATGGGATAAAATCCCCTTAGAACACACCACAATTCCTAAAATTAGTATGGTACCATCAACAAATGATTTATATTGTAACTAAAATCTGATATCACCCTTTATATTTTCCTTTTTGTGACCCTCAAAACCTGCCATTCACTACAATGCATTTCAATAGGGTGCTATCATGTATATTGGTCCCAAGATGGCTGCCAACACTTCTTGGTTGAAGTTTGGCAGGCAATCACATTTCAGTAGGATTTTGGGCTCCCAGATATCTATATTTTTTAAACTTAAATAGCTCTGAAACTGCTGAACGGATTTACACCAAATTACAAAAAGCACGCTTTCTGAACCAACCTCTTGCTTTCCGCCAAATTTGGTGTCGTTCCGTTCCGTTCAGCAGTCTGGGCTGTAGTCGTGTTCGCAAAATAAAAAATCTCCATAGACATAACATGAGGAAAACACATTTGAGACCCACTAGGTATATATGCAGACAAAGGCGGTAATGTTGTCTTGTGGAAGAAAACCGAGTACATAGAGGAAGCGATGAGCCAACTTAAGGACAAGGACTGTTATCATCGCAGTGACCAAATTGAAATTAAAGAGTATCTATAATGAGTACTATATGAAATTAGTAGTATGGAGAAACGCAGGTTTATTAACAATTCAGGAATATAAATTTCTACGCAATGACAAACCGGTGACTCCAATACTATATTTCATACCAAAGATACATAAAAATCCTACTAAACCACCAGGGAGGCCGATAATTTCAGCCTGCAATAGCCTCTTGGAGAGAACATCTCAATATGTGGACTATTATCTTCAGGACTTTGTCCAGCAACTCCCATCTTACAAAAGGGATACAGGAGACTTTCTGTCCAAAATCCAAAATATCAAATGGCAAAGTGACTATCTACTTATAGCAATGGATGTGACTTCTCTCTACACGTCCATACACCATCATGACGGACTGAAAGCTCTTGACCATTACCTTACTAAGAAACCACCACTTTGTACACAACACAACAAAATGTTAATCAATATGGTGGACTATTGCTTGCATAATAACAATTTTCTATTTCAGAACATATTATACCTACAACAACATGGAGTAGCAATGGGTGCCAGCTTCTCCCCCAGCTATGCGTGCTTACACATGGGCTGGTGGGAGGAGCTGGTAATCTAAAATGAGTATGCAAATATAGTAAGCAATAACATTAGGAAATGGCTAAGATATATTGATGATCTTTTTATTGTATGGCAAGGTTCTATAGAAGAGGCTAACCAGTTCATCAAAAAATTGAACACAAACAGTTTGAATTTGCAATTCACTGCCATTATTAGCCCCGTCACTGTTAATTTTTTGGATGTACAAGTGTACATCGATGGTGGGTGTTTGGAAACAAAATTGTATAGAAAGTTAACAGCAGGCAACGCAGTATTACATGCAGGCAGCGTGCATCCCCACCATCTAATACAAAGTATCCCCTATGGGGAGATGCTGCGCATTAAGCGTATCTGCAGCAGTGAAGATGAATTGAAATTAGCCCAGCAGGCCAGTAAGGAGAGATTTCTAGCCAGAGGCTACACACTAAAATGTATTAACAGTGCAATTAATAAAAGTAACACAGTAGATAGAGATACTCTACTCACTAGACGAACAGAGACAATTTTTACGGCAACCGAGGACACTACTGTATGTAGATTCATCCTTGAATACAACAGACAGGAGAAGGCCATAAAAAACATCATTAAGAGAAATTGGCCCATTATTCAAGATGATCCAGTCATTGGCCACCTTCTTCCTCAAAACCCAACTATAACATATAGCAGGGCTCCATCAATGAGGGATACATTAGTACGGAATGATCCCTTTTTACCTTCGGGTGGTACATGGCTTTCCCAGAGGAAGGGGTTCTATCCATGCAAAACTTGCAAAGCATGTCAACATGGCATTCGCACAACCTCGTACAGTACCCCCTTCAGTGATCATGAAAGGCCCATTAACAAGGCCCTTTCTTGTAAAACCGATCACGTGGTATATGTGCTGCAGTGTCCATGTGCCCTACGATATGTGGGTAGTACGATCCTACAAGGGCACAAAAGGATACTGCAGCACATATGAGCTATTAAAAACCAGGACACTGCTTATCCGGTGGCACAGCATTTTGGAGAAGTTTATAAAGCAAATCCCTGTGAACTCAAATATTTTTTGATTGATGCTGTTACCCCAAATAAAAGGGGAGGTGACCGGGAAAAACATTTGAGACAACTAGAGACTAGGTACATTCTTGACCTCGATACCAAGGCCCCGGGGGTCTTAATGTGACGGAGGAGCTTTATACCTGTCTCTAGTAAGTTTTAAACTGAGTCCTTAGATGAATTTTCATATATACACTATATTTAACAGGAATTTCAATCAAACAGATAAATGAATTGATTTATATAATTTTCTCTTACCGTTTATATTCAACCGCTAAGAGATAATAACCGTATTTATGGAACACTTTTTTATATATCTTCTTTTTTTATATATCTTCTTTTAGACACGGTGTTAAAGGGTTTTAGCTAAGACAATCCTGTTAGTATAGCACTTTAATTGCACAAATATAAATAAAAAAATAGAAAAATTGCTTTTTTCTCTTTTTTTTAAACTCTAAGGTACCTTTGCACATTGAGTTATCCAAATGCAGGGTAAATTACAAAACATTCAGTTCGCACGTGAACGTTATTAAATACGAATGCCCATACAGAACGGGTAGTGAGACCCAATCTGGTACAACAAGGAGTAGCTTTAGCAGGTGACGATATTCCATACTGTGACAAGTAGTAGTAAATTCGAGAATAACAGACTTTATTGTATCTGTGTAATATATCAATTGAATTAATTTTTAGCGCATGGATGTTTTCTATCCAAAACATGCAATGATGAAATTATGTATTTATTTATATATATAAGACTAGATTTTAAGAATGCTTTTAATCAGTGTCGTTTATTGATGTATTTAGTTGCATGTATATATCTATATATAATTTATTTTTATATTTATATTTATATTTATATTGATATGCTCTATTTGCACAGTACTATGAGGTTCACAGCTATTTTGGTTTATAATCAGAAGCATTATATCAAATTGCTGCTTCGCTTTGGGTATTTAAACCTGGATGTTAAATATGGTCATTTATGCGTTGATTTGCACAACTACATTTGGGCACCTGTCACTTTAATTTTAAAAAAGAAAAAAAGAAAAGCGAAAAAACAGGATATTGCATTGCAGGGTATTTAAGCCAATTGTATCCCGTGTTGCGTGTCATGTGATCAAGGTCCTTTGAGGTCGAAACGCGTCATGCTGAATGGTTTTACTGGAGTGAAATAAATATTTAAATCTGCACCTACTTTGTGGTCCGTGCTCCTGTTCCTGCTCTGTTTTGCAAGCTTGAGCCAAGGTTGGAGTTACTTGGATATATATATATATATATATATATATATATATATATATTATCTACTGGCGGTCGCCAGTAGATAGTTATAGTTACAACCTATTATCCATAGGAAATCCGCGACATTCTATTTGAAATAACTCTCTTGCCAGTTGACGTATCTTCGCAAAATTTTCAAACTTTGTGGGGCGCTCCGGTCCGCTCCTACCCTGAAAGTCTCGGGGGATTCGTCAAGCGGGGGCCGAGAAAAAGGGGGTCCCAAAACGCGTTTTCCCCATGCAATTTTCCATAGGAAACTTTAGACACGGCTACAGCTCGAACTGCTGAACGGAATTACACCAAATTTGGCAAAGAGGTAGTTCTTGGTTCAGAAAGAACCCTTTTGTTAAATGGTGTAAATCCGTTCAGTAGTTGCTGAGAAAATCAAAAGTAAAAAGATAGTGATATCTATGGCCGAGTAGGGTCCGCGTACCCTCAGCGCACCCTGCGCGCACCATCCCGATCACGAGCTGCATGTTAATTGGCTGTCAGCTGGCTGTCAACATTCCGATTCAGGAAATGTTGGCAGCCATTTTGTCCCTCGGTAGAACCGAGGGACAGAAACAAGTGCGCAAAGCGCACAAAGGGGGCAGGGTAGAAACACCCTGACCCCTAGGTTTGCTCAGGGGTCCCACAAGGACCCCCGGGCAAAAAAAAAATCGGCAGGATGCGCTCAGGGTGCGCGAAACCTGCCGAAAAAAAATAAAATCGAAGCGCGGTGTCCCGCGCTTAGATTGCATTTTGCCCCCGGGTGGCCCAAGTCCCGGGGCATGGTGGGGGGGGGTTAATTTTATGTGTGGGGGCCTCAAGGGCCCCCAAGCCCCGGGGACCGCCACCCCCGGGGCTTTATTGAAAAATGGTGCGGGAGGGCTCTTCTGCCCTCCCGCAGCCCCGGGGACCGCCACCCCCGGGGCTTCTTTTTTAATTTAAATAAGGTGTGGGGGGCTCCAGCCCCCCACACGCCCGGGGACCACCACCTCCCGGGGCACTTATAAAATAAATGTGGGGGTCCATTACGGACCCCAGAGCCCGGGGACCACCACCTCCCGGGGCTGTGCAATTTAAGGGAGGGGGCTGCGCGGCCCCCTCCTGGAGCCCTTGATGGCCCTGGGGACCGCCACCCCCAGGGCTGGCTCCTGCAGTGTCCCGGGGTGCCTACCCCGGGACACTGTAGTTTGCTATGGCAGGACGGGAGCCTAGCGGCTCCCGTCCTGCCATAGCAAACTGCTTTGGATATTGGAAGAGAGAGCAGGAAACCTGCTCTCTCTTCCAATATCCAAAGCCGATTGCTTTCCACATGGGGAGCTGCATCTTAGCAGCTCCCCATGTGGAAAGCAATGCCGGCTCCCAAGGGACGCGGGGAGCCGGCGGGACTGTGGGGGATTGGGGACCCCCCACAGTCCCCAACGGAGAGGTCCAGCCCCGGGGGATGGGGTCCCCGGGGCAAGTAGTGGCCCGGGAGGGGGCCACGCAGCCCCCCTCCCCAAAGTTTAAAAAAAAATAAAAAAGGGTATGGCCGGCCCCGGGGATGGGGTCCCCGGGGCCTTAAATGGCCAGAGGAGGGGGCCACGCAGCCCCCTCCAAAGAATAAAATTAAAAATAGAGGCCATGCCCCGGGGGATGGGGTCCCCGGGGCCAATACAGGTCCAGGGAAGGGGGCCACGCGGCCCCCTTCCCGTTTTTTTTAATTTTAATTACAAAAAGGGGTAAGGCCCTGGGGGATGGGGTCCCCAGGGCCCAAAAACAGGAAAAAGGAAGGGGGCTACACAGCCCCCCTTCAGGGACAAAAAAACAAAAAACAAAAAAACGATCGGGCCCGCAGGCCCCGCCCCTTCCTTCACCACTCTGCAAACGCGCCCCCTGGCGCGTTTGCAGAGGGGGAACGATCCCCTTGAATACTGGGGGTCCCTGGGGGCCAACTAGCCCACCAGGAACCTCCAGTATGCGCCAGGGGCTGCCTTGCAGAGAGGTGTACAGAGGCCACGCCCCTTTTACACCTCTCTGCAACGCAGCTCTGTGGCGCTTTTGGAGGTATATGGTGGGCTAGTTGGACTCCGGGTACCCTCAGGATTCAAGGGGACTTAATCCCCCAACTTAAAACGCGCCACGGGGCGTGTTTGCACAGTGGTGAAGGGAGGGGGCGGGGCTTCAGGTGACATGTGTGCAAACAGGCCCCGTGGCGCGTTTTAAGATGGGAATTAAATCCCTTCAATCCTGAGGGTCCCTGGGGCCAACTAGCCCAACAGGTACATCCAGAAAGCGCCACAGAGCTGCGTTGCAGAGAGGTGTAAAGGGGTGTGGCCTCTCTACACGTCTCTGTAACGCAGCCCCTGGCGCATATTGGAGGTTCCTGGTGGGCTAGTTGGCCCCTAGGGACCCTCAGGATTCAAGGGGACTTAATCCCCCAACTTAAAACGCGCCACGGGGCGCGTTTGCACAGATGTCACCTCAGGCCCCGCCCCCTTCCTTCACCATTGTGCAAATATTCTTCTAAAATCATCCGAAATACGAATTCCGATTTACTCACCTGTTATAAGGAGAGACCTCAGTGCTGCATCTTTCAGCCCAGTACTGGTCCTGAAAAGTAATTTTAACCGTACTTACCAGTAACTTGAATTTCCTTCCATAGGATATCATTGCCTGCTTTTTGCTGAAAAAGTTTCTAAGTGTTGATTTTTGAAACATACAAATATTCCTCTAAAATCAGCCGAAATACGAATTCCGATTTACTCACCTGTTATAAGGAGAGACCTCAGTGCTGTATTTTTCAGCCCAGTACTGGTCCTGAAAAGTAATTTTAACCGTACTTACTAGTAACTTGAATTTCCTTGCATAGGATATCATTGCCTGCTTTTTGCTGAAAAAGTTTCTAAGTGTTGATTTTTGAAACATACAAATATTCCTCTAAAATCAGCCGAAATCCGAATTCCGACTTACTCACCTGTTATCAGGAGAAAACCCAGTGCTGCACCTTTTAGCCCAGCACTGACCCTGAAAAGTAATTCTAACCGTACTTACCAGTAACTTGAATTTCCTTCCATAGGCTAACATTGACTGGTTTCACTTGGAAATTCTTCTAAGTGTGGAGTTTTGGAACTTTAAAATATTCCTCTAAAATC
The DNA here is from genome assembly GCA_963921515.1 of Calotriton arnoldi. Lineage (NCBI taxonomy): Eukaryota > Metazoa > Chordata > Amphibia > Caudata > Salamandridae > Calotriton > Calotriton arnoldi. The sequence goes on from CAWUFW010001476.1 coordinate 426,640, forward strand.
AGCCAAAATACGAATACCGATTTACTCACCTGTTATCAGGAGAGAACCCAGTGCTGCATCTTTTAGCCCAGCACTGACCCTGAAAAGTAATTTTAACCGTACTTACCAGTAACTTATATTTTCTTCCATAGGAATCCATTGTCTGGTTTTCAGCAAAAAAGTTTCAAAGTGTTGATTTTTACAAACTACAAATATTCCTTAAAAATCGCCTGTATGACTTAAACGCATTCTTTCAACTGTTTACAGGAGATGCACCAGTGCTGGATCCAGGATCCAACACTGAGTAAGAAAAAGTAACGATAACAGTTTTTACCTGCTAAGTGAATTTCCTTCCATAGGATAACATTGGTGACTATATGAGAACAAGTTTCTAAGTGTCAACTTTTAAAATACAATAATATTCCTTAAAAATCAGTACTGTAACCAAAACGCTTTTACTCAACTGTTTACAGGAGATGTCCCAGGACTGAATCTAGGATCCAGTCCTGTGGTTAGAAAAGTAATCTATAAAGTAACTAATTGCATTTAACTAGAAATTCACATTGAGCTGAATGTTGCATTGTGTTTGAAAATGTGTTGCCCATTGCAACAACTGTAACTACTGTACTTAAAAGTCTATTGCCTATGTGCAAAGTATTTAAACTAAAGTAATTCATTCTGAGAAAGTATTTTTTGTAGTGTAATGTATAATGTAATTACAATGTAATTTAAAAAATAAAATATGTAAAAAAAATTGTTTCTAAAAATGTAGTAAATCAGTATGAAAAAAATTAATATAACAATTAATACATTTAAAAATTGTCATTTACAAAACCTTTGAAATTCACTGAAAAAACCGTAGGTTTCAGGCACGTTATAGTTAGAAATTAGCATTTTAAAAACCTTTGAAATTCACTGAAAAAACCATAGGTTTCAGACACGTTATAGTTACAAATTAGCATTTAAAAAACCTTTGAAATTCACTGAAAAAACCATAGGTTTTAGGGACAGTTATAGTTACTTGGACATTGCACTCGTAAAAAACCCGTGAAATTCCCCCGTTATAGTTAGTTCAGCTAACTATAACTCGCGCCCCGCAATGCACTGCTGATGACGTCACATATTACATCACTCATGACATGGTCAGTGACATCACTGATGACATCACTGATGACATCTCAAATGACATCACTGATGACATCATCCACGTGATAATCTGATGCACCTCCTCACACCCTAATATAACCTTTGATACACCCACTCTAATTTACAGACTGCCATTCGCAAAACCATAGACACTCCAACACCAATAACTACATACCCACTCACTGATTCTTAGGTCTACACACACACATCCACTCACTCACCCGTACAGTCACTCATACTTATGGTCACTCAGTACAGGACTATCATATGCACTCTTACTCCTATATAGACACTCAAACACCGCCACTCATCCATAGAGGTACTCACACACCTAGTCAGTCATGCAAATAATTAAACACACTGCCATTTACTCACCTATACAGTTATACACACACCAGCTAACTTAATCATACAAATACTAGCACATTGTTACGCTCTTATACAATCACTGATACAAGCACACACTCATCCATACAGCCACTCTCACAATAACACACTCTCACTTATAGCCATTTAAATACTCTAACACACATATATACTGCCTTTTCACATATGTAGTTACTCACACATGTACCACTGGGACATACATTCACTCACTAACACACTGTTACACACACTTACCCACCCATACAGTCTATCACAGATGCACTCTTGAAACCATCCACCCAGTGAATCACCCACTCACACATCTATGCACAGTCGCACACACCCCATCCACACAAACACTCAGGCACCCATACAGATACTCAGACAACAAATCAATAACTCTTATAGACACTCATGTAGCTATTCACAAACCCATGCAGCCACTTACACAGCAACAGACAGATACAGACATTCACCCAGTTTAGTCACTAACCCATGCATTCAGTAAGATACGTTTAATCACTCACTTATAGAATTAGTCACGCACCTACTAAATCATCCATACACACACTTATACACCCACTCATTCTTTAATACGCCTTTCCCTATATATATTAAAAATATTTAAACTTTACAGAAACACACAGTCACTGGATGATGTCATCAGTGATGTCATTTGAGATGTCATCAGTGATGTCATCAGTGATGTCACTGACCATGTCATGAGTGATGTAATATGTGACGTCATCAGCAGTGCATTGCGGGGGCGCGAGTTATAGTTAGCTGAACTAACTATAACGGGGGAATTTCACGGGCTTTTTACGAGTGCAATGTCCATGTAACTATAACTGTCCCTAAAACCTATGGTTTTTTCAGTGAATATATATATATATATATATATATATATATATATATATATATATATATATTACCTACTGGCGGTCGCCAGTAGGTAGTTATAGTTAGGCCCTAGTTTCCATAGAAAAAGCATTTTTTGTTTTCCCAATAACTTTGGTGCCTTTTGACGAATCTTCGTGAAATTTTCAACACTAGTGGGCTGCTCCGGTCAGCTCCTGTCTTGAAAGTTTTGGGGTGATTCGTCAAGCGGGGCCCGAGAAAAAAGGGGGATCCCAAAACGCATTTTCCCCATGTAATTTTCCATAGGAAACTTTAGACAAAGCTACAGCCCGAACTGCTGAACGGAATTACACCAAATTTGGCAAAAAGGTAGCCCTTGGTTCATAAAGAGTCCTTTTTGTTAAATGGTGTAAATCCGTTCAGCAGTTCCTGAGAAATTAGAGAAAGAAAAAGTTTCGATATCTGGGGCAGCGGTGGGTTCGCGAACCCTCCCGGGCATGAGCTTCACTCTGATTAGCTGCCAACACAGGAAGTGTTGGCAGCCATCTTGTGACTCAGTAGAACCGAGTCACAAGAAAACAGTAAAACAAAGGTTAAAAAACAAGAAAAGGGGGCAGGGTAGAAACACCCTGACCCCCTAGGCCTGCTCATGGGGTCCTACAAGGACCCCCAGGGCCCAAAAAAGCATTTTTTTTTTAAACGGGAGAATTCGCGCTGGGTGCGCGAATCCTGCCGATAAAATTTTAAAAAAATTGAAGCGTGGGCTTCGCGCTTCGTTATTATTGAGCCCCTGGGTGGGCCAGGTCCCGGGGGCATGCGCATAAGTAATAGCGGGGGCCCACAGGGGACCCCGCAGCCCCGGGGGCTGCCACCTCACCAGGACTTTATTTATGTTTTGCGGGGGGCATGCAGTCCCCCCCGCAGCCCCGGGGACCACCACCTCCCCGGGGCTCTCCTTTTTTTAAAAAACAAACCTGTGTGGGGGGGCTCAAGCCCCCCCACATGCCCTGGGGACTGCCACCTCCCCGGGGCTTTATTTATGTTTTGCGGGGGCACGCAGCCCCCCCCCGCAGCCCCAGGGATCACCACCTCCCCGGGGCTGTCATTTAAAAAAAAAAGAACCTGTGTGGGTGGGCTCGAGCCCCCCACATGCCCCGGGGACCACCACCTCCCCGGGGCTTTGCACACATTGGGAGGGGGGCCGCACGGCCCCCCTCCTGGAGCCCTTCATGGCCCTGGGGACCGCCACCCCCCAGGGCCGGCTCCTGCAATGTCCCGGGGTGCCCACCCCCGGGACATTGCCGTTTGCTATGGCAGGGTGGGAGCATGGCTCCCACCCTGCCATAGCAGACCCTGCTTTGCTTCATTGAAGCGAGAGCTGGAAAACCTGCTCTCGCTTCAATGAAGCAAAGCAGAATTGCTTTTCCACAAGGGGAGCTGCATGTCACCAGCTCCCCTTGTGGAAAAGCAATGCCGGCTCCCGCAGGAGGCGGGGATCCGGCGGGACCGTGGGGGCATTGGGGCTCCCCCCACGGTCCTCAACGGAGAGGCCAGGCCCCGGGGGATGGGGTCCATTGGGCCAGAAGTGGCCTGGGAGGGGGGCCACATGGCCCCCCTCCCCTTTAAAAAAAGAAATACATTTTAAAAACGGCAGGCCGGCCCCGGGGGATGGGGTCCCCAGGGCCATAATTGGCCTGAGGAGGGGGGCCACGTGGCCCCTCTCCCAAAAATAAAAATAAAAAGGATGGCCAGGCCCCGGGGGATGGGGTCCCCGGGGCCATAATTGGCCTTTGGAGGGGGGCCATGCGGTCCCCCTCCGCATAATTTAAAAAAAAAAAACAAGGCTGCCAGGCCCCGGGGGATGGTGGGGCGATGAGGTCCTCTTGAGTCCTGAGGATCTCAGGACACAAGTGGACTTCATCGTCCGAGCAGCAGTGCGCCAGAAGCCACGTTTGCAGCATGGTGTAAAAAGGGGCGTGGCTTAGGAACACCTCTCTGCAACGCAGTTCTGTGGCGCTTACTGGAGGTACCTGGTGGGCTACTTGGCCACCAGGGACCTTTAGGATTCAAGGGGACTTAATAGGGATGTTATAGTTAGAAATTAGCATTTATAAAACCTTAGAAATGAACTAAAAAAAACATAGGATTGAGGCACATTGTAATTAGAAATTTTCGTTTAAAAAACCATTGAAATTCACTGAAAAAACCATAGGTTTCAGGGACGTCATAGTAAGAAAGTAGCATTTAAAAAACCATTGAAATTCACTGAAAAAACCATAGGTTTCAGGCACGTTATAGTTAGAAATGAGCATTTAAAAAACCTTAGAAATTCACTGAAAAAACCATAGGTTTCATGGACTTTATAGTTAGTTGGACATTTCACTCTTACAAAACCATAGAAATTCCGCCGTTATAGTTAGTTCAGCTAACTATAACTTACGCCCCCGCAATGCACTGCTGATGACGTCATATATTACATCATTCATGACATGGTCAGTGACATCACTGATGATATCACTGATGACATCTCAAATGACATCACTGATGACATCACTGATGACATCACTGATGACATCATCCACGTGAAAATCTGATGCACCTCCTCACACTCTAATATAACCTTTGATACACCCACTGTAAAATACAGACTACCATTTTCGAAACCATCGACACACCAATACCAGTTACTACATACGCACTCACTGATTCCTAGGTCTACAAACACATCCACTCATTCACCCATACAATCACTCATACATACAGTCACTCATCAATACAACTCTATCATATGCACTCATACACCTATACAGACACTCACACACCGCCACTCATCCATGGAGTTACTCACACACCTAGTCAGTCATGCAAAGAATCAATCACACTCCCATTTACTCACCTATACAGTTATACACACACCACCTCACTTATTCATACAGATACTAACGCATACTTACTCTCTTATACAATCACTGATACAAGTACACACTCATCCATACAGCCACTCTCACAATCACTGTCTCTCACGTATAGTCATTTATATATTCCTCTTCCTTTTTTGTTCTCTCTGGTTCCATCGCTTACTGTTCTTCGTGTTTGCCGCCCCGTCCTTAGGAGGCGGTATTTCTCTAAAAAAGTGGTTGGTTGTCTCATTCCACTGTCTCCTCTAGCTAGTGGGCTGGTCAATGTTTGCCCAGAACAGCCTCCTTAGGATGGGGCAGCAAACACCAAGAACAGTACCTTCACCGAAGACACAAGGAAGAGGACGTGGACGGAGGGGAAGGGGACGAGGAAGATGGGAAGAAGCCAGTGGAGAAGAAAGCGATGGAAACAGCGAGAACAAAAAAGGAAGAGGACAAAGCAAGGGGCAAATGGGAAACAAATCAACTGTCTCAAAGAAACAAATATGATGGATGATACTATGGTGAACAAAACCATTGTCAATTTATCTAATCGACCTCTGACGACGCTAGAAAAAAGAACATTGTGTCTAGGTCTCTCATTTTGCCCATCAGAACATTTCAACTATCCAGAAACCAGAGTAGAGATCTACAAGTTTGTTAGAAAATTAAAACTGAAAAAATTGCACTATTTAAAAAATTCGAGGGTAGTTAATCCTATAGGGACAGCAAGTGGACAGAATGATAATATAGATGAAAATGAGACCGCCAGCACTCAACTGAATATAGGCAATGCAGAGACTCTCCTGACCTTGCAAGAACTTCTCACCGAGAACTGCTTGGAAACAAACATGACTAATTCCCTAGAGGTAACAACCAACCAGCCAATACAAACTTTATACCTGTTTCCACTTTTTATCCTAATCTGTCCCATGATAACATAGATACTTTTCACGATACAGAAATTAATGATCTTGTCAAAGTCAGACAACAGAAGAAACTGGAATTTGTGCAACAAAACCTTACAGCTGCACAGAGAAAAGTGATCAAATCCCTAGCAGAGGACAAGAACATTGTGATCCGTCCAGCGGATAAAGGTGGTAATATCGTACTATGGGACAAAATACTGTACATAGATGAGGTCCTACAACAAATGGAGGACACTAGATTCTATGTTTAAGTACATATACAACAATATAATAAAAGTATCATCTGTATATGGGAAATGCTGAATGCTTGGAAAGAAGTGGGCATTTTACAATGGAAGGAATACTGTTATTTGAAATGGGATCATCCTAAACTGCCCGTGTTTTATCTCTGCCCCAAAATACACAAGAGCCCCACTGAACCCCCAGGGAGACCTATAGTGTCATCAATAGGCAGTGTATCAGAGAACATCTCAAAATATGTGGATCATTTTCTCCGCCAATATGTCATGAATCTCCCTTCCTATGTGAAAGATACGAAGGATTTCCTGGGCAAACTTGAAGGAATCAAATGGGAAGAAGACTTTCTTCTCATTACCATGGACATGAACTCAATGTACACGATTATTGATCACAATTTGGGTATCAGGGCATGTCTTCATTTCCTTCAGAGTAGACAGATTGAGTATCTTGAACATACCAATATGTTGATGGAGATGATGAGATTCTGCCTCCACAACAATATTTTTAAGTTCAATGACAAAATATACAAACAGATCCCGGGAACAGCAATGGGGACGTGTTTTGCTCCCAGTTTCACCAACCTTTTTCTGGGAGCATGGGAAGAGGAGATACTGAATGACCAGACTCAGCTCCCGGTTATCGGTTAGGTGGTTACCTGGCTAAGCTACATAGACGACCTATTCGTCATATGGAGAGGCAGTGAAGCCAGTGCAACTAGTATTATAAATGGACTAAATGAGAATGAATACAACTTGAAACTCACACATACCATGAGCAGGAAATCTATCGACTTCCTGGATGTGGTAGTGGAGGTGACGGGTAACACGCTCCAGACGAAACTCCAGCGGAAAGCTACTGCGGGCAACAGCCTCCTTCATGCTCTCAGCAGTCACCCTGAAACACTCAAGTGGAGCATTCCCTTTAGAGAACTGCTGAGAGCAAGAAGGAACTGCAGCACTGAGGCAGCCTACTCTGCTGAATGTGACATCATGATCAGCAGGTTCAAAGAAAGAGGTTACCCTATGTGGGTCCTCAAAAGAGCATTAAACAAGGCCAATCTTGTCACCAGAAAACAAACACTGAAATACAAACAAGTGCCTATTGTAAATCCAGTATTTGTAAAGCGTGAACAGCTACCCGAAGGCATCCCGGCGCTGGGGGCCGTCGGGAAGAGTAAGCAAGCTATTGCCCAGAGTCACATGGTGCTGGGCTGACCTGCCGCCGGTGCTGGGAATCGAACCGTGAGCCCCAGATTCCAGCATCAGTCTCCCTGGCCGCTGCACCACACCTCTTCCCTGAGAAAGAACAAGCAGAGAACATCACAAGAGTAACTCTGACATACAACACAGAATCAGAAAGGATTTTTAAAACACTGACAAAAAACTGGAACATTCTATCGAGTCACCCTGTTATAGGACGAAGCCTACCGACACGCCGTATGGTCACCTATAAAAAAGGGAGAAGCCTCAGAGATATCTTAGTTAAGGGTGACATCACCGAAAGACTGTCAGATATTCAACACAGTTTACAAGGGTTTTATCCGTGCGGGCACTGCAAGGCCTGCAGAAATAGCTATATGAAAAAAACATACAAGACCCCGCAGAACGAAAAAACCATCAGACAATTCCTAACATGTAGCTCAACTTTTGTAATATACGTTCTCGAGTGCTCATGTAACCTCAGATATGTTGGGAGCACCACATTTGCAGAGAAATAAAGGGTAGTAGAACATATAAGAGCTATCAATAACCGTGATAAACATTACCAGGTGGCACTGCACTTTGAGGACTATCATCTATCTAATAGCTCACTACTCAGGTACTTTGCAATTGAACAGGTGCAACAGAACCCTAGGGTGGGAACAGAGTTCTGCATTTGAGAAAGAGAGAATCATGGTACATCTTGGACCTCCAGACCAAATATCCAGGGGGCTACAATTTAGATGAAGAGCTAGGAATTCATCTCCATGAGAACTAATCAGGGGTACAGTTCCGTATCTACATATAGCTTCAGGACAAAAAGTTCTGGGATTTCTCTATGTACATTTGAATTTAAAGTATAATGTATCCACGTATGAAGCATATAATGGTATGCTGTAGGTGCACACTCAATATTTTAATCTATAACATATTTAATCTGTTCATTTTACAGGAGGAAAGGAAGGGGATGCTGACGGTGTCCCTACCCTTTTCTTCACTATCACGTCTTCGTGATAAAGAACACAACACAGATAAGATATTTTCTTTTTTGTTTCTTTTTTTGACATGTAATTTTGCTGTTGAATTTGTATGCACTTAGGTTGAGATAATTGGCACAAGGTGAAGAAGAAAACCTGAGCTTAAGGGGTTGGTAATCTGAACCCACACATACAGAGGATCGATTTATATTTGAAATGAACATGTGGCATTGATTGTAGTGACTTCCCTATAGACCATTTTCTCCAGAGGTTCTGCATTTAATCAGTTAGGCAAGCCTGGAGGGGTTAGCTATCTCTAGGTAGAGGGAATGAAATCCTGCTAGTATAATACACATCGCGTACACAGGTTCCGCACAGCCACCCTGCAATTCTGCCACTTGGCGCAGATACTAGACATATTACAGAGCGGTACCCCATTAAGTTTGCCACTAGACGCAGACAATAGATACTTCACAGGCTACCACCTTGACCATATATGTGGTGACTTGAATATAGCATTTAGTGCACGTTTTACCACACATAGGTCCCCTTTTAACCTTTCCAATATGGCCGCCGTGGGTACAGGTGTATTAATGCTACTACTTACCTAACACTGGCAAATAGAGCTGGGTCAATATAATTGCCTCTTAGCTTAATTCCTTTATAATTTACATAATTATCCCATTTGTGTTTGCATTACAAGGAATTTCTCCTGGAATCAATTGGATTCAGTTTTGTATATGTAATAACACGAACATTTCAAAATGGATGCCACTTGTACGAGAACACTGTGGTGCGTCACCTGTATTGTCCATCTTTGATTTCACTTACTCTGTATGTAATCGTGGGTGTTTCAGAAACCAGTGTGTGAGCAAGACTGTGTGCCAGTCGAAACGCGTAACTGGTATTAAATCTTGGGCTGAGATAAATCATCTCCTGAGTGTGCGCTTAATTTGTGGACTTGGAGATATATATATATGTGTATGCTTTTCATAGTAGTCATTTTAAAACATTTAACAAAATTAATTTAAAATAAAGTAAAATATATATTTGATTAATTGTGCTAGACTATATATATATATATATATATATATATATTCACTGAAAAAAACCATAGGTTTTAGGGACAGTTATAGTTAGTTGGACATTGCACTCGTACAAAACCCGTGAAATTCCCCTGTTATAGTTAGTTCAGCTAACTATAACTCGCGCCCCCCAATGCACTGCTGATGACGTCACATATTACATCACTCATGACATGGTCAGTGACATCACTGATGACATCACTGATGACATCTCAAATGACATCACTGATGACATCACTGATGACATCATCCAGTGACTGTGTGTTTCTGTAAAGTTTAAATATGTTTAATATATATTGGGAAAGGCGTATTGAAGAATGAGTGGGTGTATAAGTGTCTGAATGGATGATTTAGTACGTGAGTGACTGACTCTACAAGTGAGTGATTAAACGTATCTTACTGAATGCATGGGTTAGTGACTAAACTGTGTCAATGTCTGTATCCGTCTGTTTGTTGGTGTGTAAGTGGATGCATGGATTTGCGAATAGCTACATGAGTGTCTATATGGGTTATTGATTGGTTCTCTGAGTATCTGTATGGCTGCCTGAGTGTTTGTGTGGGTGGGGTGTGTGTGACTCTATACATAGATGTGTGAGTGGGTGATTCACTGGGTGCATGATTTCAAGAGTGCATCTGTGATGGACTGCTTGGGTGGGTGAGTGTGTGTATGGGTGTGTTAGTGAGTGAATGTATATCTCAGTGGTACATGTGCGAGTAACTACATATGTAAAAGGCAGTATATATGTGTGTTAGAGTATTTAAATGGCTATAAGTGAGAGTGTGTTATTGTGAGAGTGGCTGTATGGATGCGTGTGTGCTTGTATCAGTTATTGTATAAGAGCGTAAGAATGTGCTAGTATTTGTATGAGTAAGTGAGCTGGTGTGTGTATAACTGTATAGGTGAGTAAGGTGTGTGATTAATTTTTTGCATGACTGACTAGGTGTGTGAGTACCTCTATGGATGAGTGGCGGTGTGTGAGTGTTTATATAGGTGTATGAGTGCATATGATAGTCCTGTACTGAGTGACTGTAAGTATGAGTGACTGTACAGGTGAGTGAGTGGATGTGTGTGTAGACCTAAGAATCAGTGAGTGGGTATGTAGTTTTTGGTGTTGGAGTGTCTATGGTTTTGAGAATGGCAGTCTGTAATTTAGAGTGGGTGTATCAAAAGTTATATTAGGGTGTGAGAAGATGCATGAAATTATCACATGGATGATGTCATCAGTGATGTCATTTGAGATGTCATCAGTGATGTCACTGACCATGTCATGAGTGATGTAATATGTGACGTCATCAGCAGTGCATTGCGGGGCGCGAGTTATAGTTAGCTGAACTAACTATAACAGGGGAATTTCACGGGTTTTGTACGAGTGCAATGTCCAACTAACTATAACTGTCCCTAAAACCTATGGTTTTTTCAGTGAATTTCAAAGGTTTTTTAAATGCTAATTTCTAACTATAACGTGTCTGAAACCTATGGTTTTTCAGTGAATTTCAAAGGTTTTTAAATGCTAATTTCTAACTATAACGTGCCTGAAACCTATGGTTTTTTCAGTGAATTTCAAAGGTTTTTTAAATGCTAATTTCTAACTATAACGTGCCTGAAACCTATGGTTTTTCCAGTGAATTTCAAAGGTTTTTAAATGCTAATTTCTAACTATAACGTGCCTGAAACCTATGGTTTTTTCAGTGAATTTCAAAGGTTTTTAAATGCTAATTTCTAACTATAACGTGCTTGAAACCTATGATTTTTAAGTGAATTTCAAAGGTTTTTAAATGCTAGTTTCTATCTATGCCAACAGAGGTAGGACATGTGAAGAAAGAAGAAAAACGCACAGAAAGAAGCAAAAGATGTGCAGAAAGAACCAACAGAGGAGCAGAAAGAGGCCTTGTTGCAAAATCATCCTGTGCCCACAACTTTTTCAGACAGGTACTGGTGGTAACTGACTCTGACTAACCAGAGCCAGTGCGCGTTTGCACAGTGGTGAAGGGAGGGGGGCCTGAGGTGACATGTGTGCAAACGCGCCCCGTGGCGCATTTTAAGTTGCGGGATTAAGTCCCCTTGAATCCTGAGGGTCCCTGGGGCCCAACTAGCCCCCAGGTACCTACAGTTAGGACCACAGAGCTGAGTTGCAGAGAGGCGTTCCGAGGCCACGCACCTTTTTCACCTCTCTGCAACGCAACTCTGTTGTGCTTACTGAAGGTACCTGGTGGGCTAGTTGGCCCTCAGGATTCAAAGGAATTAACTCCCCAACTTAAAACGCACCACAGGGCGTGTTTGCGCACATGTCACCTGAGGCCCTGCCCCCTCCCTTCACCACTGTGCAAACGCGCCCCGTGGCCGTTTTAAGTTGGGGGATTAGGTCACCTTGAATCCTGAGAGTCCCTGGGGCCCAACTTGCCCACCAGGTACTTCCAGTAAGCACCACAGGCCTGCGTTGCAACGCCTGTAACAAATTGTGCAGTTGTGTTTAGGTAGTGAAGAGGGTCGTGCTGGGGGTAGTGTTTTAGGGTTTAGGGTAGTGCAGTGGTGTTTGTGTAGTGTATGGGGTCATGCTGGGGGTAGATTTAGGGTTTAGGGTAGTGCAGTGGTGTTTGGGTAGTGTAGGGAGTCGTGCTGGGGGAGTGTTTTAGGGTTTAGGGTAGTACAGTGGTGTTTGGGTAGTGTAGGGGGTCGTGCTGGGGTTAGTGTTTTAGGGTTTTAGGGTTTAGGGTAGTGCAGTGGTGTTTGGGTAGTGTAGGGGATACTGCTGGGGGTAGTGTTTTAGGGTTTAGGGTAGTGCAATGGTGTTTGGGTAGTGTAGGGGGTATTGCTGGGGGTAGTGTTTTAGGGTTTAGGGTAGTGCAGTGATGTTTGGGTAGTGTAGTGGTTCGTGCTGGGGTAGTTTTTTAGGGTTTAGGGTAGTGCAGTGGTGTTTGTGTAGTGTAGGAGGTCGTGTTTTAGGGTTTAGGGTAGTGGAGTGGTCTTTGGGTAGCGTAGGGAGTCGTGCGGGGGTATTGTTTTAGAGTTTAGGGTAGTGCAGTGGTCTTTGGGTAGTGTAGGGGTTGTGCGGGGGTAGTGTTTTAGGGATTAGGGTAGTGCATTGGTATTTGGGTAGTGTAGGGGGTCATGCAGGGGGTAGTGTTTTAGGGTTTAGGGCAGTGCAGTGGTGTTTAGGTAGTGTAGGGGGTCGTGCTGGGGGAGTGTTTTAGGGTTTAGGGCAGTGCAGTGGTGTTCGGGTAGTGTAGGGGGTCGTGCTGGGGGAGTGTTTTAGGGTTTAGGGCAGTGCACTTGTGTTCGGGTAGTGTAGGGGGTCGTGCTGGGGGAGTATTTTAGGGTTTAGGGTAGTGCAGTGGTGTTCGGGTAGTGTAGGGGGTCATGCTGGGGGTAGTGTTCTAGGGTTTAGGGCAGTGCAGTGGTGTTCGGGCAGTGTAGGGGGTCGTGCTGGGGGTGGTGTTTTAGGGTTTAGGGCAGTGCAGTGGTGTTCGGGCAGTGTAGAGGGTCGTGCTGGGGGGGTGTTTCAGGGTTTAGGGCAGTGCAGTGGTGTTCGGGCAGTGTAGGGGGTCGTGCAGGGGGTGGTGTTTCAGGGTTTAGGGCAGTGCAGTGGTGTTCGGGCAGTGTAGGGGGTCGTGCAGGGGTGGTGTTTCAGGGTTTAGGGCAGTGGTGTTCGTGCAGTGTAGGGGGTCATGCTGGGGGTGGTGTTTCAGGGTTTGGGGCAGTGCAGTGGTGTTCGAGCAGTAAAGGGGGTCATGCTGGGGGTGGTGTTTCAGGGTTTAGGGCAGTGTAGTGGTGTTTGGGCAGTGTAGGGGGCGGTGCAGGGGTGGTATTTCAGGGTTTAGGGGCGGTGCAGTGGTGTTCGGGCAGTGTAGGGGGTAGTGATATTTCAGGGTTTAGGGCAGTGCAGTGGTGTTCGGGCAGTGTAGGGGGTCGTGCAGGGGGTGGTGTTTCAGGGTTTAGGGCAGTGCAGTGGTGTTCGGGCAGTGTAGGGGGCGGTGCAGGGGGTGGTGTTTCAGGGTTTAGGGCAGTACAGTGGTGTTAGGGCATTGTAGGGGGTGGTGCTGGGGCTGGTGTTTCAGGGTTTAGGGCAGTGCAGTGGTGTTCGGGCAGTGTAGGGGTCGTGCTGGGGCTGGTGTTTCAGGGTTTAGGGCAGTGCAGTGGTGTTCGGGCAGTGTAGGGGGTCTTGCTGGGGCTGGTGTTTCAGAGTCTAGGGCAATGCAGTGGTGTTCGGGCAGTGTAGGGGGTCTTGCTGGTGCTGGTGTTTCAGGGTTTAGGGCAGTGCAGTAGTGTTTGGGCAGTGTAGGGGGTCGTGCAGGGGGTGGTGTTTCAGGGTTTAGGGCAGTGCAGTGGTGTTCGGCCAGTGTAGGTAGTCTTGCTGGGGGTGGTGTTTCAGGGTTTAGGGCAGTGGAGTGGTGTTCGGGCAGTGTAGGGGGTCGTGCTGGGGCTGGTGTTTCAGGGTTTAAGGCAGTGCAGTGGTGTTCGGGCAGTGTAGGGGGTCGTGCTGGGGCTGGTGTTTCAGGGTTTTGGACAGAGCAGTGGTGTTCGGGCAGTGTAGGGGGTCGTGCTGGGGGTGGTGTTTCAGGGTTTAGGGCAGTGCAGTGGTGTTCGGGCAGTGTAGGGGGTCTTGCTGGGGGTGGTGTTTCAGGGTTTAGGGCAGTGCAGTGGTGTTCGGGCAGTGTAGGGGGTCTTGCTGGGGGTGGTGTTTCAGGGTTTAGGGCAGTGCAGTGGTGTTCGGGCAGTGTAGGGGGTCTTGCTGGGGGTGATGTTTCAGGGTTTAGGGCAGTGCAGTGGTGTTCGGGCAGTGTAGGGGGTCTTGCTGGGGGTAGTGTTTCAGCGTTTAGGGCGGTGCAGTGGTGTTCGTGCAGTGTAGGGGGTCGTGCTGGGGGTGGTGTTTCAGGGTTTAGGGCAGTGCAGTAGTGTTCGGGCAGTGTAGGGGGTCATGCAGGGGTGGTGTTTCAGGGTTTAGGGCAGTGCAGTGGTGTTCTGGCAGTGTAGGGGGTCATGCTGGGGGTGGGGTTTCAGGTTTTAGGGCAGTACAGTGGTGTTCGGGCAGTGTAGGGGGTCGTGCAGGGGGTGGTGTTTCAGGGTTTAGGGCAGTGCAGTGGTGTTCGGGCAGTGTAGGGGGTCGTGCTGGGGCTGGTGTTTCAGGGTTTAGGGCCGTGCAGTGGTGTTCGGGCAGTGTAGTGGGTCTTGCTGGGGGTGGTGTTTCAGGGTTTAGGGCAGTGGTGTTCGGGCAGTGTAGGGGGTCTTGCTGGGGGTGATGTTTCAGGGTTTAGGGCAGTGCAGTGGTGTTTGGGCAGTGTAGGGGGTCTTGCTGGGGGTAGTGTTTCAGGGTTTAGGCCAGTGCAGTGGTGTTCGTGCAGTATAGGGGGTCGTGCTGGGGATGGTGTTTCTGGGTTTAGGGCAGTGCAGTAGTGTTCGAGCAGTGTAGGGGGTTGTGCAGGGGGTGGTGTTTCAGGGTTTAGGGCAGTGCAGTGGTGTTCCGGCAGTGTAGGGGGTCGCTCTGGGGGTGGTGTTTCAGGGTTTAGGGCAGTGCAGTGGTGTTCGGGCAGTGTAGGGGGTCATGCACGGGGTGGTGTTTCAGGGTTTAGGGCAGTGCAGTGGTTTTCGGGCAGTGTAGGGTGTTGTGCTGGGGCTGGTGTTTCAGGGTTCAGGGCAGTGCAGTGGTGTTCAGACAGTGTAGGGGGTCGTGCTGAGGCTGGTGTTTCACGGTTTAGGGCAGTGCAGTGGTGTTCGGGCAGTGTAGGGGGTCGTGCTGGGGCTGGTGTTTCAGGGTTTAGGGCAGTGCAGTGGTGTTCGGGCAGTGTAGGCGGTCGTGCTGGGGCTGGTGTTTCAGGGTTTAGGGCAGTGCAGTGGTGTTCGGGCAGTGTAGGGGGTCATGCTGGGGCTGGTGTTTCAGGGTTTAGGGCAGTGCAGTGGTGCTTGGGCAGTGTAGGGGGTCGTGCTGGGGTTGATGTTTCAGGGTTTAGGGTAGTACAGTGGTGTTCGGGCAGTGTAGGGGGTCGTACAGGGGCTGGTGTTTCAAGGTTTAGGGCAGTGCAGTGGTGTTCGGGCAGTGTAGGGGGTCGTGCTGGGGCTGGTGTTTCAGGGTTTTGGCAGAGCAGTGGTGTTCGGGCAGTGTAGGGGGTCATGCTGGGGGTAGTGTTTCAGGGTTTAGGGCAGTGCAGTGGTGTTCGGGCAGTGTAGGGGGTCGTGCTGGGGGTGGTGTTTCAGGGTTTAGGTCAGTGGTGTTCGGGCAGTGTAGGGGGTCTTGCTGGGGGTGATGTTTCAGGGTTTAGGGCAGTGCAGTGGTGTTCGGGCAGTGTAGGGGGTCTTGCTGGGGGTAGTGTTTCAGGGTTTAGGGCAGTGCAGTGGTGTTCGGGCAGTGTAGGGGGTCATGCTGGGGGTGGTGTTTCAGGGTTTAGGGCAGTAGAGTGGTGTTCGGGCAGTGTAGGGGGTCGTGAAGGGTTGGTGTTTCAGGGTTTAGGGCAGTGCAGTGGTTTCGGGCAGTGTAGGGGGTCGTGCTAGGGGTGGTGTTTCAGGGTTTAGGGCAGTGCAGTGGTGTTCGGGCAGTGTAGGGGGTCATGCAGGGGCTGGTGTTTCAGGGTTTAGGGCAGTGCAGTGGTGTTCGGGCAGTGTAGGGGGTCGTGCTGGGGGTAGTGTTTTAGGGTTTAGGGTAGTGCAGTGGTGCTTGTGTAGTGTAGGGGGTCGTGCTGGGGGTAGTGTTTTAGGGTTTAGGGTAGTGCAGTGGTGTTTGTGTAGTGTAGGGGGTCATGTTTTAGGGTAGTGCAGTGGTGTTTGGGTAGTGTAGGGGGTCGTGCTGGGGGTAGTGTTTTAGGATTTAGGTTAGTGCAGTGGTGTTTGGGTAGTGTAGGGGGTCGTGCTGGGGGTAGTGTTTTAGGGTTTAGGGTAGTGCAGTGGTGTTTGTGTAGTGTAGGGGGTCGTGCTGGGGTAGTGGTTTAGGGTAGTGCAGTGGTGCTTGTGTAGTGTAGGGGGTCGTGCTGGGGATAGTGTTTTAGGGTTTAGGGTAGTGCAGTGGTGTTTGGGTAGTGTAGGGGTCGTGCTGGTGGTAGTGTTTTAGGATTTAGGTTAGTGCAGTGGTGTTTGGGTAGTGTAGGGGGTCGTGCTGGGGGTAGTGTTTTAGGGTTTAGGATAGTGCAGTGGTGCTTGTGTAGTGTAGGGGGTCGTGCTGGGGGTAGTGTTTTAGGGTTTAAGGTAGTGCAGTGGTGTTTTTGTAGTGTAGGGGGGTCATGTTTTAAGATGCAATGCTCCAATACCTGACCAGTCTGCACTACATAAAACTACAAAAAAACTAAAAATAAAAAGTGTTTTGCACACTTTTGTCATTGGGCTATATGTGGGCTACATCTGGGTAATATTTGTGCTACATTTGGGCTCTCTTTTCACTGGTGGCCATCTTGGAAGACTTCTTTGTTATGAAGTTTCCTAATTTCTTCATTTACTGCAGTCTCCTCAGTAGGAAATGCTTTCAGTTTTTACTTTGATTCCATCAAGAAGGCATTCAGATGTGTCTCACATCTGCCATAAATTCAGAATGTTAGCACTCTAGTTGCTCATTAGATCACTGGAGTAAAGCTACTGCTCACCAGGGAGTTAACTGGAAGTCTGCTGCTGGTATTGAAAGTGATTGTTTCAGTCTGCATGTCAGAATTTTCTAATGAAATAGAAGAGGATTTGAGATCTCACTTAAAACATGCCCTAATTTTTCTTTCTGCAGCACTAACCATAATTTCTATTTCAAAAAGAACCCCTCATTTTGTTCCTTTTTAAATTAAATGTTTTAAGTGTTACCGGTTTATTCCAATCAAGATGGCTTCAGGTGTGCCATACTTTTGTCATAAGTAAGGCTGTTAGCGCTCTAGTTGTTCTTTAGAACACTCTGGGAAGCTGCAGTAGAACACAAAGGCATCAACTGGCAGGCTGCTCCTGTTGAAATATAACAGGAAGATATTTGAGATCACACTTGAAATATGTCCTAATTTTTCTTTCTACAGCACTAACCATAATTTCTATGACAAAATGAACCCCATCATTTTGTTCCTTTTTAAATTAAATGTTTTAAGTGTTACCAGTTTATTCCAATCAAGATGGCTTCAGGTGTGCCATACTTTTGTCATAAGTAAGGCTGTTAGCACTCTAGTTGTTCTTTAGAACACTCTGGGAAGCTGCAGTAGAACACAAAGGCATCAACTGGCAGGCTGCTCCTGTTGAAATATAATAGGAAGATATTTGAGATCACACTTGAAACATGTCCTAATTTTTCTTTCTACAGCACTAACCATAATTTCTATGACAAAATGAACCCCATCATTTTGTTCCTTTTTAAATTAAATTGTTTAAGTGTTACCAGTTTATTCCAATCAAGATGGCTTCAGGTGTGCCATACTTTTGTCATAAGTAAGGCTGTTAGCACTCTAGTTGTTCTTTAGAACACTCTGGGAAGCTGCAGTAGAACACAAAGGAATCAACTGACAGTCTCTGCCCTTGTTGGATGTACATGTTTTACTGAGAATGTCAGACTTCATTCTCACATGAGTGAGAAAGATAATGTGAATTTACAGAAAATATGCTCTCATTTTAGCTTCTGGAGCACCTTCCAAACCTCCATGGGACAAGCATGAGAAAAAAGTGTTCTCTCAAACATGATTCATGATATCCCAGCAGAAGGTTTTTCACATGGTAAAATCACCTTAGAATACACCACAATTCCTAAAATTAGTATGGTACCATCAACAAATAAATTCTAATGTAACTAAAGCCTGTTATCACCCTTAATAGTTCTCCTTTTGGTGACCCTCAAAATCTTCTATTCACTACAATGCATTTCAATGAGGTACTATCATTTATATTGGTCCCAAGATGGCTGCCAGCAATTCCAGGATGAAGTGCTGACAGCCAATCAGATCTCACGATGACATGTGTGGTTAGGCTCCGCCCAGATATATATGTGACTTTACTTTTGATTTTCTCAGGAACTACTGAACGGATTTACACCATTTAAGCAAAAGGCACGACACTGAACCAAGGGCTACCTCTTTGCCAAATTTGGTGTAATTCCGTTCAGCAGTTCGGGCTGTAGCTGCGACTAAAGGTTCCTATGGAAAAATGAATGGGGAAAATGCGTTTTGGGACCCCCCTTTTTTCTCGGCCCCGGCTTGACGTATCACCCCGAGACTTTCAGGATAGGAGCGGACCGGAGCGCCCCAACAAGTTGGAAACTTTCGCGAAGATTCGTCAACCGGCGCCAACGTTATTTCAAATAGAATGTCGCGGATTTCCTATGGATAATAGGTTTTAACTATAACTATCTACTGGCGACCGCCAGTAGATAATATATATATATATATATATTCACTGAAAAAACCATAGGTTTCAGGCACGTTATAGTTAGAAATTAACATTTAAAAAACCTTAGAAATTTACTGAAAAAACCATAGGTTTCAGGCACGTTATAGTTAGTTGGACATTTCACTCGTACAAAACCATAGAAATTCCCCCGTTATAGTTAGTTCAGCTAACTATAACTCATGCGCTCCGCAATGCACTGCTGATGACGTCACATATTACATCACTCATGACATGGTCAGTGACATCACTCATGACATCACTGATGACATCTCAAATGACATCACTGATGACATCACTGATGACATCATCCAGTGAATGTGTGTTTTTCTGAAAATTAAATATGTTTTATATATGTATATCTCAAGGTCGATGGAAGAATAAATGGGTATATAAGTGTCTAAATGGATGATTTTTTTGTAAAATTGATTGTATAACTGACTGATTAAGTGTATCTTAGTGAATACATGGGTTAGTGAGTAATGTTTAAATATGAAAATATCTGTATCAGTCTCTCACTTTGTGTATAAGTGGCTGCATGGGTTGGTGAGTAGCTACATGAGTGTCTATATGGGTTATTAGTTGGTTTTTGAGTATCAGTATGAGTGTCTGAGTGTCTGTATGGTTCGGTGGGGGTATTACTTAGTGCATAGATGCATGAATGAGTGACTCACTGTTTGTATGTGTTGAAGACAGCATGTGTGCAGGACTGTTTAGGTGGATGAGTATGTGTATGGGTGTGTTAGTGAGTGAATGACTGTCTCATTAGTGTCTTTATGAGTAACTACATATGTTTTAAACTAGTATATGTGAGTATTGGTGTATATAAGTGAGTATATGTGAGAGTGAGAGATTGGAAGAGTTCCTGTACAAATAAGTAGGTGTTTCTATAAGTGATTGTTTAAGAGAGTAAGTATGTGTAAGTTTCTGTAGAAGTAAGTGTGGTAGTGTGTGTATAACTGTATATGCAAGTAAATGGATGTTTGATACTTTGTTTGCATGTGTGACTATGTGTGTGAGTAACTCTAAGGATGAGTGGCGGTGTGTAACAGGATGTATAGGTGTATGAGTACATATGATGAGTGAGTACATGTATGAGTGACTGTATAGGGACTGTTGGTGAATGAGTGGATGTGAGTGTAGATCTTGGAATTACTGAATAGGTGTGTTGTAACTGGTATTGGTATGTCCATTGCTTTGAAAGTGTCAGTTTGTATTTTTGAGTGTGTGTATCAAAGGTTATATTAGGGTGAGAGGAGGTCTGCCACTCTATCACAAGGATGATGTCATCAGTGATGACATCAGTGATGTCATTTGAGATGTCATCAGTGATGTCATGAGTGATGTCACTGACCATGTCATGAGTGATGTAATATGTGACATCATCAGCAGTGCATTGCGGGCGCACGAGTTATAGTTAGCTGAACTAACTATAACGGGGGAATTTCTATGGTTTTGTACGAGTGAAATGTCCAACTAACTATAACGTGCCTGAAACCTGTGGTTTTTTCAGTGAATTTCTAAGGTTTTTTAAATGTTAATTTCTAACTATAACGTGCCTGAAACCTATGGTTTTTTCAGTGAATATATATATATTTATTAGACTATGTATACATGTGAAAATGTCTCGGTCCGCCTGTTTGCCTCGGTGGCATGGAAAAAATGGGTGGAACTGACGTCAGCACGCCGACGAGGTCCTCTTATGGCTCCGATGATGTCATACGGTGTCGCGAGCGGAGCCGTGCTATTATGACGTCCTCGTTGACGTGGGAGAGCTAGGAAAGAATTTCCGTGGAATGCTGGTGCAGGGGATATTCACCTAAGTGTTCAGGCTAGTCCTTTGGGAGCAACTGTTTATGTTGCCACTCCAGAAACCAAAACCAGTGATCAGAGGGCAGAGGCCCTGCAGATGGCACACGAGGTGGGGTGCCCAGTCGTGTGCACCGGCGGGGCAGCGAAGTGACAAGCACCACAACCCACAAAAACGGTAACGAGGGCACTGAATAACACAGGATCTTCTCTTTGTATCTGGCAGGAACAACGAAGTTAAAATGCCCTAGTACCAAATCGTAGAATTAGTGCTACAACGGTCTTCAAGAGGACCTGCGATGCCGCTTCTGCCTCCCGTACCCTGGAGGCGGCACATGGGTCACGTGGTACGGTCATACTGCGGTGGGACGCACACTCGTTGACCTCTCATGGCACTGCTCCACACTTCAGGGAGGACGCTATCCATTAGCTATGTTTTCTGATGACGTTTCAGGCCGGCCCCGTCCAACAACAGAACTCCTTTAGATCCAAACAGACTCTTTCACTCTCTCACCGGAAGTGAAACCAGGCCACGCGGACACTTTCACAATACAACAGCCGGGAATGCACTTTTCGGTAAAAAAACTACATTCCTTCCTCCTAATTAATCAAATAAACGTCTCACTGAAGAACAGGGGCCAGCTTCGATCAGTAAGCAGCCGTTACAACGACTTTTTTACTTCACGATACCATTACAACGCATGCATTACCACGCATGCGTTGTACATCGCGAAGTCATTACTACGCATTTTTTTAGAACGCATGGTCATTTACCATGCATGCCTTTACAACAAATTTTGTTGTAAAGGTATGTATGGTAAATGACCATGCGTTCTAAAAAACATGTAGATGATCCACGTCGTTGTAAGGAAACAGAGGCTGTTCCGTTTCCTCACAACGACGTGCACCGCCCCTCAGAGACGACGTGAAGCAGTAACCACGAGGAGAGAGGAACCATGAGGAGTGAGAGGTAAGGGGGATTGGGCATGGGGTGGGGTTTTTTTCTTCTAGGGTTTAGGGTAGTGCAGTGGTGTTTGGGTGGTGTAGGGGGTCGTGCTGGGGGTAGTGTTTTAGGGTTTAGGGTAGTGCAGTGGTGTTTGGGTAGAGTAGGGGTCGTGCTGGGGGTAGTGTTTTAGGGTTTAGGGTAGTGCAGTAGTGTAGGGGGACGTGCTGGGGGTAGTGTTTTAGGGTTTAGGGTAGTGCAGTGGTGTATGGGTAGTGTAGGGGGTCGTGCTGGATTAGTGTTTTAGGGTTTAGGGAAGTGCAGTGGTGTTTGAGTAGTGTAGGGGTCATGCTGGTTGTAGTGTTTTAGGGTTTAGGGTAGTGCAGTGGTGTTTGTGTAGTGTAGGGGGTCATGCTGGGGGTAGTGTTTTATGGTTTAGGGTAGTGCAGTGGTGTTTGGGTAGTGTAGGGGGTCATGCTGGGGGTAGATTTAGGGTTTAGGGTAGTGCAGTGGTGTTTGGGTAGTGTAGGGAGTCGTGCTGGGGGTAGTGTTTTAGGGTTTAGGGTAGTGCAGTGTTGTTTGTGTAGTGTAGGGGGTTGTGCTGGGGTAGTGTTTTAGGGTTTATGTTAGTGCAGTGGTGTTTGGGTAGTGTTTGGGTAGTGCTGGGGTAGTGTTTTATGGTTTAGGGTAGTGCAGTGGTGTTTGTGTAGTGTAGGGGTTAGTGCTGGGGGTAGTGTTTTAGGGTTTAGGGTAGTGCAGTGGTGTTTGGGTAGTGTAGGGGTTCATGCTGGGGGTAGTGTTTTAGGGTTTAGGGTATGGCAGTAGTGTTTGGGTAGTGTAGGGGGTCGTGCAGGGGGTAGATTTAGGGTTTAGGGTAGTGCAGTGGTGTTTGTGTTGTGAGGGGGTCGTGCTGGGGGTAGTGTTTTAGGGTTTAGAGTAGTGCAGTGGTGTTTGTATAGTGTAGGGGTTTAGGGTAGTGCAGTGGTGTTTGTGTAGTGTAGGGGTCATGCTGGGGGTAGTGTTTTAGGGTTTAGGGTAGTGCAGTGGTGTTTGTGTACTGTAGGGGTAGTGTTTTAGGATTTTGGGTAGTGCAGTGGTGTTTGTGTAGTGTAGGGGTCATGCTGTGGGTAGTGTTTTAGGGTTTAGGGTAGTGCAGTCGTGTTTGTGTAGTGTAGGGGTCGTGTTTTAGGGTATAGGATATTGCAGTGGTGTTTGGGTAGTGTAGGGGGTCATGCTGGGGTTAGTGTTTTAGGGTTTAGGGTAGTGCAGTGGTGTTTGGGTAGTGTAGGGGGTCGTGCTGGGGGTAGTGTTTTAGGGGTTAGGGTAGTGCAGTGGTGTTTGTGTAGTGTGGGAGGTCATGCTGGGGTTAGATTTAGGGTTTAGTGTAGTGCAGTGGTCTTTGGGTAGTGTAGGGAGTCGTGCTGGGGGTAGTGTTTTAGGGTTTAGGGTAGTCCAGTGGTGTTTGTGTAGTGTAGGGAGTCTTGGTGGGGGTAGTGTTTTAGGGTTTAGGGTTGTGCAGTGGTGTTTGGGTAGTGTAGGGGGTAGTGTTTTAGGGTTTAGGGTAGTGCAGTGGTGTTGGTGTACTGTAGGGGGTCGTGCTGGGTTCTAGTGTTTTAGGGTTTAGGGTAGTGCAGTGGTGTTTGTGTAGTGTAGGGGGTCATGTTTTAGGGTTTAGGGTCATGCAGTGGTGTTTGGGTAGTGTAGGGGGTCGTGCTGGGGGTAGTGTTTTTGGATTTAGGGTAGTGCAGTGGTGTTTGGGTGGTGTAGGTTTTTGTGCTGGGG
Organism: Calotriton arnoldi; assembly: GCA_963921515.1. NCBI lineage: Eukaryota > Metazoa > Chordata > Amphibia > Caudata > Salamandridae > Calotriton > Calotriton arnoldi. The sequence continues at coordinate 450,172 of CAWUFW010001476.1, forward strand.
CAGTGTTTTAGGGTTTAGGGTAGTGCAGTGGTGTTTGAGTAGTGTAGGGGGTCATGCTGGTGGTAGTGTTTTAGGGTTTAGGGTAGTGCAGTGGTGTTTGTGTAGTGTAGGGGGTCATGCTGGGGGTAGTGTTTTATTGTTTAGGGTAGTACAGTGGTGTTTGGGTAGTGTAGGGGGTAGTGCTGGGGTAGTGTTTTAGGGTTTAGGGTAGTGCAGTGGTGTTTGTGTAGTGTAGGGTGTAGTGCTGGGGGTAGTGTTTTAGGGTTTAGGGTAGTGCAGTGGTGTTTGGGTAGTGTAGGGGTTCATGCTGGGGGTAGTGTTTTAGGGTTTAGGGTATGGCAGTAGTGTTTGGGTAGTGTAGGGGGTCGTGCAGGGGGTAGTGTTTTATGGTTTAGGGTAGTGCAGTGGTGTTTGGGTAGTTTAGGGGTCATGCTGGGGGTAGTGTTTTAGGGTTTATGTTAGTGCAGTGGTGTTTGTGTAGTGTAGGGGGTCGTGCTGGAGGTAGTGTTTTAGGGTTTAGGGTAGTGCCGTTGTGTTTAGGTAGTGAAGGGGTCGTGCTGGGGGTAGTGTTTTAGGGTTTAGGGTAGTGCAGTGGTGCTTGTGTAGTGTAGGGGTCATGCTGGGAATGTTGTTCATTTCTATAGCAAAATGAACCCCTCATTTTGTTCCTTTTTAAATTAAATGTTTTAAGGGTTACCAGTTTATTCCAATCAAGATGGCTTCAGGTGTGCCATAATTGTGTCATAAGTAAGACTGTTAGCGCTCTTGTTGTTCTTTAGAACACTCTGGGAAGCTGCAGTAGAACACAAAGGCATCAACTGACAGGCTGCTCCTGTTGAAATATAACAGGAAGATATTTGAGATCACACTTGAAACATGTCCTAATCTTTCTTTCCCCAGCACTAACCATAATTTCTATGACAAAATGAACCCCATCATTTTGTTCCTTTTTAAATTAAATGTTTTAAGTGTTACCAGTTTATTCCAATCAAGATGGCTTCAGGTGTGCCATACTTTTGTCATAAGTATGGCTGTTGGCGCTCTAGTTGTTCTTTGGAACACTCTGGGAAGCTGCAGTAGAACACAAAGGAATCAACTGGCAGGCTGCTCCTGTTGAAATATAACAGCAAGATAGCTGAGATCTCACTTAAAACATGTCCTAATTTTTCTTTCTACAGCACTAACCATAATTTCTATGACAAAATGAACCCCTCATTTTGTTCCTTTTTAAATTAAATGTTTTAAGAGTTACCAGTTTAATCCAATCAAGATGGCTTCAGGTGTGCCATAATTTTGTCATAAGTAAGGCTGTTAGCACTCTAGTTGTTCTTTAGAACACTCTGGGAAGCTGCAGTAGAACGCAAAGGAATCAACTGACAGTCTCTGCCCTTGTTGGATGTACATGTTTTACTGAGAATGTCAGACTTCATTCTCACATGACTGAGAAAGATAATGTGAATTTACAGAAAATATGCTCTCATTTTAGCTTCTGGAGCACCTTCCAAAACTCTATGGGACAAGCATGTGAAAATAGTTTTCTCTCAAACATGATTCATGATATCCCAGCAGAAGGTTTTTCACAGGGTAAAATCACCTTAGAACACACCACAATTCCTGAAATTAGTATGGTACCATCAACAAATGAATTCTAATGTAACTAAAGTCTGTTATCACCCTTTATAGTTCTCCTTTTGGTAACCCTCAAAATCTTTGATTCACTACAATGCATTTCAATGGGGTACTATCACGTATATTGGTCCCAAGATGGCTGCCAGCAATTCCAGGATGAAGTGCTGACAGCCAATCAGATCTCACAATGACATGTGTGGTTAGGCTCCGCCCAGATATATATGTGATTTTACTTTTGATTTTCTCAGGAACTACTGAACAGATTTACACCATTTAACCAAAAGGCACGACTCTGAACCAAGGGCTACCTTTTGCCAAATTTGGTGTAATTCCGTTCAGCAGTTCGGGCTGTAGCTGCGACTAAAGGTTCCTATGGAAAATTGCATGGGGAAAACACGTTTTGGGAACCCCCTTTTTCCTCGGCCCCCACTTGACGAATCACCCGAGACTTTCAGGATATAAGCGGACCGGAGTGGGCCATAAGTTTTGAAAATTTCGCGAAGATTCGTCGACCGGCGCCAAAGTTATTGGAAATAGAATGTTGTGAATTTCCTATGGAAAATAGGTCCTAACTATAACTATCTACTGGCGACCGCCAGTAGATAATATATGTATATATATGTATATATATATTCACTGAAAAAACCATAGGTTTCAGGAGCGTTATAGTTAGTTGGACATTTCCATCGTACAAAACCATAGAAATTCCCCCGTTATAGTTAGTTCAGCTAACTATAACTCGCGCGCCCGCAATGCACTGCTGATGACGTCACATATTACATCACTCATGACATGGTCAGTGACATCACTCATGACATCACTGATGACATCTCAAATGACATCACTGATGACAACACTGATGGATGACATCATCCTTGTGATAGAGTGGCAGACCTCCTCTCACCCTAATATAACCTTTGATACACACACTCAAAGATACAAACTAACATTTTCAAAACAATGGACATACCAATACCAGTTACAACACACCTATTCAGTAATTCCAAGATCTACACACACATCCACTCATTCACCAACAGTCCCTATACAGTCACTCATACATGTACTCACTCATCATATGTACTCATACACCTATACATCCTGTTACACACCGCCACTCATCCATAGAGTTACTCACACACATAGTCACACATGCAAACAAAGTATCAAACATCCATTTACTTGCATATACAGTTATACACACACACTACCACACTTACTTCTACAGAAACTTACACATACTTACTCTCTTAAACAATCATTTATAGAAACACCTACTTATTTGTACAGGAACTCTTCCAATCTCTCACTCTCACATATACTCACGTATATACACCAATACTCACATATACTAGTTTAAAACATATGTAGTTACTCATAAAGACACTATTGAGACAGTCATTCACTCACTAACACACCCATACACATCCACCTATACAGTCCTGCACACATGCTGTCTTCAACACAAACAAACAGTGAGTCACTCATTCATGCATCTATGCACTAAGTAATACCCCCACCAAACCATACAGACACTCAGACACTCATACTGATACTCAAAAACCAACTAATAACCCATATAGACACTCATGTAGCTACTCACCAACCCATGCAGCCACTTATACACAAAGTGAGAGACTGATACAGATATTTTCATATTTAAACATAACTCACTAACCCATGTATTCACTAAGATACGCTTAGTCAGTTATACAATCAATTTTACAAAAAAAATCATCCATTTAGACATACCTTGAGATATACATATATAAAACATATTAAATTTTCAGAAAAACACACATTCACTGGATGATGTCATTTGAGATGTCATCAGTGATGTCATGAGTGATGTCACTGACCATGTCATGAGTGATGTAATATGTGACGTCATCAGCAGTGCATTGCGAGTGCGCAAGTTATAGTTAGCTGAACTAACTATAACGGGGAATTTCTATGGTTTTGTACGATGGAAATGTCCAACTAACTATAATGCCCCTGAAACCTATGGTTTTTCAGTGAATTTCTAAGGTTTTTTAAATGCTAATTTCTAACTATAACGTGCCTGAAACCTATGGTTTTTCAGTGAATTTCTAAGGTTTTTAAATGCTAATTTCTAACTATAACGTGCCTGAAACCTATGGTTTTTTCAGTGAATATATATATATTTATTATACTATGTATACATGTGAAAATGTCTCGGTCCCCTGTTTGCCTCGGTGTCACGGAAAAAATGGGTGGAACTGACGTCAGCACGCCGACGAGGTCCTCTTATGGCTCCGATGACGTCATACGGTGTCGCGAGCGGAGCCGTGCTCGTTGACGTGGGAGAGCTAGGAAAGAATTTCCATGGAATGCTGGTGCAGGGGATATTCACCTAAGTGTTCAGGCTAGTCCTTTGGGAGCAACTGTTTATGTTGCCACTCCAGAAACCAAAACCAGTGATCCGAGGGCAGAGGCCCTGCAGATGGCACACGAGGTGGGGTGCCCAGCCGTGTGCACCGGCGGGGCAGCGAAGTGACAAGCACCACAACCCACAAAAAAGGCAACGAGGGCACTGAATAACACAGGATCTTCTCTTTGTATCTGGCAGGAACAACGAAGTTAAAATGCCCTAGTACCAAAATGTAGAATTAGATGCCGCTTCTGCCTCCCGTACCCTGGAGGCGGCACATGGGTCACGCGGTACGGTCATACTGCGGTGGGACGCACACTCGTTGACCTCTCATGGCACTGCTCCACACTTCAGGGAGGACGCTTCCCATTATCTATGTTTTCTGATGACATGTTGCGCCGGCCCCGTCCAACAACAGAACTCCTTTAGATCCAAACAGACTCTTCCACTCTCTCACCGGAAGTGAAACCAGGCCACGCGGACACTTTCACAATACAACAGCCGGGAATGCACTTTTCGGTAAAAAAACACATTCCTTCCTCCTAATTAATCAAATAAACGTCTCACTGAAGAACAGGGGCCAGCTTCGATCAGGTAAACAGCCGTTACAACAACTTTTTACTTTGCGATACCATTACAACGCATGCATTACCACGCATGCGTTGTACATCACGAAGTCATTACTACGCATTTTTATAACGCATGGTCATTTACCACGCATGCCTTTACAACAAATTTTGTTGTAAAGGTATGTATGGTAAATGACCATGTGTTCTAAAAACATGTAGACGATCCATGTCGTTGTAAGGAAACAGAGGCTGTTCCGTTTCCTCACAACGACGTGCACCGCCCTCAGAGATGACGTGAAGCAGGAACCATGAGGAGAGAGGAACCATGAGGAGTGAGAGGTAAGGGGGATTGGGCATGGGGTGGGGGTTTCTTTTCTAGGGTTTAAGGTAGTGCAGTGGTGTTTGGGTAGTGTAGGGAGTCGTGCAGGGGGTAGTGTTTTAGGGTTTAGGGTAGTGCAGTAGTGTAGGGGGTCGTGCTGGGGGTAGTGTTTTAGGGTTTAGGGTAGTGCAGTGGTGTTTGGGTAGTGTATGGGGTCGTGCTGGGGGTAGTGCTTTAGGATTTAGGGTAGTGCAGTAGTATAGGGGGTCATGCTGGGGGTAGTGTTTTAGGGTTTAGGGTAGTGCAGTGGTGTATGGGTAGTGTAGGGGGTCGTGCTGGGGTAGTGTTTTAGGATTTAGAGTAGTGCAGTGGTGTTTGAGTAGTGCAGGGGGTCATGCTGGTGGTAGTGTTAGGATTTAGGGTAGTGCAGTGGTGTTTGTGTAGTGTAGGGAGTCGTGCTGGGGGTAGTGTTTTAGGGTTTAGGGTAGTGCAGTGGTGTTTGTGTAGTGTAGGGGGTTGTGCTGGGGGTAGTGTTTTAGGGTTTATGTTAGTGCAGTGGTGTTTGGGTAGTGTAGGGGTAGTGCTAGGGTAGTGTTTTAGGGTTTAGGGCAGTGAAGTGGTGTTTTTGTAGTGAAGGGGGTCATGCTGTGGGTAGTGTTTTAGGGTTTAGGGTAGTGGAGTCGTGTTTGTGTAGTGTAGGGGTCGTGTTTTAGGGTAGAGGGTAGTGCAGTGGTGTTTGGGTAGTGTAGGGGTTGTGCAGGGGTAGTGTTTTAGGGTTTAGGGTAGTGCAGTAGTGTAGGGGGTCGTGCTGGGGGTAGTGTTTTAGGGTTTAGGGTAGTGCAGTGGTGTATGGGTAGTGTAGGGGGTCATGCTGGTGGTAGTGTTTTAGGGTTTAGGGTAGTGCAGTGGTGTTTGTGTAGTGTAGGGGGTCATGCTGAGGGTAGTGTTTTATGGTTTAGGGTAGTGCAGTGGTGTTTGGGTAGTATAGGGGTCGTGCTGGGGGTAGGTTTAGGGTTTAGGGTAGTGCAGTGGTTTTTGGGTAGTGCAGGGAGTCATGCTGGGGTAGTGTTTTAGGGTTTAGGGTAGTGCAGTGGTGTTTGGGTAGTGTAGGGGGTCGTGCTGTGGGTAGTGTTTTAGGGTTTAGGATAGTGCAGTAGTGTAGGGGGTCATGCTGGGGGTAGTGTTTTAGGGTTTAGGGTAGTGCAGTGGTGTATGGGTAGTGTAGGGGGTCGTGCTGGGGTAGTGTTTTAGGGTTTAGGGTAGTGCAGTGGTGTTTGAGTAGTGTAGGGGTCATGCTGGGGGTAGTGTTTTATGGTTTAGGGTAGTGCAGTGGTGTTTGTGTAGTGTAGGGGGTCATGCTGGGGGTAGTGTTTTATGGTTTAGGGTAGTGCAGTGGTGTTTGGGTAGTGTAGGGGTCATGCTGGGGGTAGGTTTAGGGTTTAGGGTATTGCAGGGTTTTTGGGTAGTGCAGGGAGTCGTGCTGGTGTAGTGTTTTAGGGTTTAGGGTAGTGCAGTGGTGTTTGGGTAGTGTAGGGGGTCGTGCTGTGGGTAGTGTTTTAGGGTTTAGGGTAGTGCAGTAGTGTAGGGGGTCATGCTGGGGGTAGTGTTTTAGGGTTTAGGGTAGTGCAGTGGTGTATGGGTAGTATAGGGGGCGTGCTGGGGTAGTGTTTTAGGGTTTAGGGTAGTGCAGTGGTGTTTGAGTAGTGTAGGGGTCATGCTGCTGGTAGTGTTTTAGGGTTTAGGGTAGTGCAGTGGTGTTTGTGTAGTGTAGGGGGTCATGCTGGGGGTAGTGTTTTATGGTTTAGGGTAGTGCAGTGGTGTTTGGGTAGTGTAGGGGTCGTGCTGGGGGTAGATTTAGGGTTTAGGGTAGTGCAGTGGTGTTGGGTAGTGTAGGGAGTTGTGCAGGGGGTAGTGTTTTAGGGTTTAGGGTAGTGCAGTGGTGTTTGTGTAGTGTAGGGGGTCATGCTGGGAGTAGTGTTTTATGGTTTAGGGTAGTGCAGTGGTGTTTGGGTAGTGTAGGGGTCGTGCTGGGGGTAGATTTAGGGTTTAGGGTAGTGCAGTGGTGTTGGGTAGTGTAGGGAGTCATGCTGGGGGTAGTGTTTTAGGGTTTATGTTAGTGCAGTGGTGTTTATGTAGTGAAGGGGGTCATGCTGTGGGTAGTGTTTTAGGTTTTAGGGTAGTGCAGTCGTGTTTGTGTAGTGTAGGGGGTTGTGTTTTAGGGTATAGGGTAGTGCAGTGGTGTTTGGGTAGTGTAGGGGGTCATGCTGGGGTTAGTGTTTTAGGGTTAGGGTAGTGCAATGGTGTTTGGGTAGTGTAGGGGGTCGTGCTGGGGGTAGTGTTTTAGGGTTTAGGGTAGTGCAGTGGTGTTTGTGTAGTGTGGGAGGTCATGCTGGGGGTATATTTAGGGTTTAGTGTAGTACAGTGGTGTTTGGGTAGTGTAGGGAGTCGTGCTGGTGGTAGTGTTCTAGGGTTTAGGGTAGTGCAGTTATGTTTGGGTAGTGTAGGGTGTCGTGCTGGGGGTAGTGTTTTAGCACTAATTTTTCTTTCTACAGCACTAACCATAATTTCTATGACAAAATGAATCCCCTCATTTTGTTCCTTTTAAATTAAATGTTTTAAGAGTTACCAGTTTATTCCAATCAAGATGGCTTCAGGTGTGCCATAATTTTGTCATAAGTAAGACTGTTAGCACTCTAGTTGTTCTTTAGAACACTCTGGGAAGCTGCAGTAGAACACAAAGGCATCAACTGACAGGCTGCTCCTGTTGAAATATAACAGGAAGATATTTGAGATCACACTTGAAACATGTCCTAATTTTTCTTTCTACAGCACTAACCATAATTTCTATGACAAAATGAACCCCATCATTTTGTTCCTTTTTAAATTAAATGTTTTAAGTGTTACCAGTTTATTCCAATTAAGATGGCTTCAGGTGTGCCATAATTTTGTTATAAGTAAGGCTGTTAGCACTCTAGTTGTACTTTAGAACACTCTGGGAAGCTGCAGTAGAACACAAAGGCATCAACTGACAGGCTGCTCCTGTTGAAATATGACAGGAAGATATTTGAGATCTCACTTAAAACATGTCCTAATTTTTCTTTCTACAGCACTAACCATAATTTCTTTGACAAAATGAACCCCATCATTTTGTTCCTTTTTAAATTAAATGTTTTAAGTGTTACCAGTTTATTCCAATCAATATGGCTTCAGGTGTGCCATAATTTTGTCATAAGTAAGGCTGTTAGCACTCTAGTTGTTCTTTAGAACACTCTGGGAAGCTGCAGTAGAACACAAAGGCATCAACTGACAGGCTGCTCCTGTTGAAATATAACAGGAAGATATTTGAGATCTCACTTAAAACATGTCCTAATTTTTCTTTCTACAGCACTAACCATAATTTCTATGACAAAATGAATCCCATCATTTTGTTCCTTTTTAAATTAAATGTTTTAAGTGTTACCAGTTTATTCCAATCAAGATGGCTTCAGGTGTGCCATACTTTTGTCATAAGTAAGGCTGTTAGCACTCTAGTTGTTCTTTAGAACACTCTGGGAAGCTGCAGTAGAACACAAAGGAATCAACTGACAGTCTCTGCCCTTGTTGGATGTACATGTTTTACTGCGAATGTCAGACTTCATTCTCACATGACTGAGAAAGATAATGTGAATTTACAGAAAATATACTCTCATTTTAGCTTCTGGAGCACCTTCTAAAACTGTATGGGACAAGCATGTGAAAATAGTGTTCTCTCAAACATGATTCATGATATCCCAACAGAAGGTTTTTCACAGGGTAAAATCACCTTAGAACACACCACAATTCCTGAAATTAGTATGGTACCATCAACAAATGAATTCTAATGTAACTAAAGTCTGTTATCACCCTTTATAGTTCTCCTTTTGGTAACCCTCAAAATATTCGATTCACTACAATGCATTTCAATGGGGTACTATCATTTATATTGGTCCCAAGATGGCTGCCAGCAATTCCAGGATGAAGTGCTGACAGCCAATCAGATCTCACGATGACATGTGTGGTTAGGCTCCGCCCAGATATATATGTGTTTTCTTTTTCAAATTTCTCAGAAACTACTGAACGGATTTACACCATTTAAGCAAAAGGCACGACACTGAACCAAGGGCTACCTCTTTGCCAAATTTGGTGTAATTCCGTTCAGCAGTTCGGGCTGTAGCTGCGATGAAAGGTCCCTATGGAAAAATGAATGGGGAAAACACGTTTTGGGACCCCCTTTTTCTCGGCCCCTGCTTGACGAATCACCCGAGACTTTCAGAATAGGAGCGGACCGGAGCGCCCCAACAAGTTGGAAACTTTCGCGAAGATTCGTCAACCGGCGCCAACGTTATTGCAAATAGAATGTTGCGGATTTCCTATGGAAAATAGGTCCTAACTATAACTATCTACTGGCGACCGCCAGTAGATAATATATACTATATATATATTTAGACACACATATATGTGTGTATGCCTGTGTGGGTGTGTTCATGTAAGTATATATTTATTTATACTGTTAAGTATTAGTGGAATTTAAACAATTTATAGTATATTAATGGCATATACTAAAATATTTTAGATGTACTACTTTAAAATAGATATGTATTAAAAACAATATTTTTTATGTTTTTGGACGATATTAGTGTGAAACAATATTTTATTTTCAGTATTTTTGTACTTGTTATAATTATAGGGACAAGATATTTTGGTAAACTTATTTGTGACACAAAATTTGTGTCAGGTGAAATATTCAGTAATCCGCATTCTACAGCACACATACGAACAGGAATACACATCTAAGGGGAGTTTTTGTGCAGGAAGGGACCCCTGCTTCCACAAAAAATATCATGCCAACAACTTCGGGCACCCTTGCACCATGGTGCAAGGGTACCTGTGTTGGTCCTGGGCAGCCACATGCACGCCAGTACAGGGAGAGAGCTGAATAGTGCCATATCTTTTTAAGCTGAACTGTTAGTAAATGTGGACCTCCGTCTTTAACACTCGTACTTTCATCTATAGGCTATTGCAGCACATTATCAGTAGAAGGGTGAGGCTTAGACATCACTATGGCTCTTTTTGCACCTCGGAAATACATAAAAGAACATCATTGGAAGCTGCAGCACTGTAAATGGTCATTGTGTACTTCTGTAGAGGATATTAAAAACCACTGTCATCATAGCAATGAATTCTAAACGAACTCAATAATTTTCGTTTTATATATGGGCCTTTATCTTTTTCTAATTTTCTAAAACGGCTATTTTCATTTTATTTTGTTTGTAGTTCTAATGTGTTACTAATGATTTGGATAGATCTACCAGCCATAATTTAGCTAATTTAGGGGCATATTAGCAAGAACGGCGTTAAACTTATCACCGCTTTAGCAGCAGGAAACTGCCGCTAAAGCGGCGATAATGGGCTTGATAATATGCCCTTGAGAATACCAATAGAAGCCCATGTTCTGCTGTGATACTGGGCTTCTATTGGAATTCTCAAGGGCATATTATCAAGCCCATTATCGCTGCTTTAGCTGCCGTTTCCTGCCGCTAAAGCGGCGATAATTTTAACGCCGTTCTTGCTAATATGCCCCTGAGTTTCCTCCTTTTTTTCTTTGATTTCTTTGTAAAGCACACACCACAAATAGGTCATCTGACCAGGGGCAGTGGTTATAATGGGTATGATGTGCATCTACCTACCACCATAAGGGAGTAGCAAGAAGAGAAGAAACACGAAGCAGCTAGAACAAATGAATACTTGCTGCTCGGTGATAAACTGGGTCGAATTTGTGTGGGAGAAGGATTTTAGACACGTCCTGCTATGCATGTGCCAGCGCGGTAGAGGTCTTCTTCAACCTGCAGGTACAAGCTACAACAGTGACATCATAGAAAAGGGCATGTGTCAGTGACATCATAGTAAAGGGTGTGTGTCAGTTACAAGGGCATACATAGGATTTCTTTTGGTACACTTATTCAATGGCCTTGGTAGGATTTAACAGAGCACCATTCATGTAAATGGACAAGTGTGGGACAGGCTCATGAAAGCAATGAGAAAGTTGGTGGCAACAACTTATCAATAAGTGGGAGAGGGGATGGTAAGTATGAGGAGTGTGGTGGGAACATGTGTGTTCAGTACTGCATACGTTTTCACTATGGAAGAGTTAAGAAGCTTAGCTTGCCTCTTCAGAAGGCACCTCTCTTTTCTGGTTTGTAGCAGCATTGGGAAGTGGAAGACCGGGGCCAAGCAAGGAACTTGCTGCTCACAACAAAACAGCTTTTTTGCAGTTTTTGTATTAGCTTGAACATGACTCGAAGGTATTGGAATGCTTTACATGAGCCCTAGTTACATTACACATGGACACACTGGTCACATTACTGGTATAATCTGCCTGAGACCGGCCCTGAACAGCTGTGCTTAGTTTGTGGGAATGGGAATTTATTAAAAAAAAAAAAATTCTATTAGCAGATATGCTTAATATACGCTAACATTGAGACCTGGCACTTACATTTATCAATAGATTGCCCTTCTCCATAATGCGCGCATTTACTAAGTTGTCTGCAAAATGGATTACTTATCCATGTTATACAATTCATTAATAGATGTGGCATAAAACAAGGCCTTTCCTGGTCCCATTATGCCCTTAAACAAGAGCCACCTCTGGTGCTAATATGACTCCAGCAGTTGTCAGGTGTAATTCTCCTTCCCTCCTGCAACAATGTGAACCCTGTCAGTGAAAACAATTTTTCATTGATTTATATTCTACCTGGAGACCATGAATAGCATGACAGTGTGTAGGATAGTGCTCTTTTTGTATGGTCATCCCCACATTTTTTGCTGCCAATGCTGATGGTTATGACTCTGCTGTCCAGACCCCAGTGCCTGTGCTCTCCCCCAAAACCGTTCAGCTTGGTAGTTCCAAATTGCCAAAGACGTTACCCCCTTATAAGTACCAGGGGTACCAGGGCATAGGTTGTAAAGGGGTCCCCAGGGCTGCAGTGTGTTTTTGTGCCACCCTGAGTGACCCAAGTAAACTCCTGACAGCAGGGCTACCATTTCAGACTGCAGGAGCAGGGCATACTTGTCGAACTAGACTGTACCCTCACCATGTGTGTCACAGTCAATACACTATTTTTAATACATGTCAGGCACCCCTATAAAAGGTGGGTGCATTGTATTAAAGGTGAGAACATAGGAGTGCAAGCCTATATGTCCCTTTAGTGGTGTTCCCCATTGGAAACTACTATAAGTGTTAGCAGTCCGCAGGATAACATGGGCTGCCACCCAGGCATTCTCGAGGTTGGCAGCACCATTATGGTACTGTCGAAATATGTAATGTTTGGTATCAAACAACAAGCCTTCTCACCCCTGACATGAATCTTGTGTCTTGGGTGATGTAGCATGCACCCAGGGGGCTACCTTAGAGGATGCCCCAGCTTCTCTGTGCTCTGGCAGGCAAGCCCACGCTTCCCGCATTTGGTGCTACCAAGAGAGGATTCCGACCTCCTGCCAGGCAGTGTGATCACTCCTAGTAGTCAGGAACAAAGGCTTGGGCAGGAAGGAGATAACACCTCCCACCTCCCAAGCAGGCTAGTGAAGTGGCACATCAAGGCAGTGAGCTTCAAAGGCTGCACTGCCTCTGATATGCATCCTAGTGGAGGAAACTGCACTGCCCCAGGCACATTTGCAACTGGACAGGCGGTAAATTTAGTTAGTCAGGAAGGTGTACACTCCCAGAAGGCTAGCTACACCTCCAGGGGGAGCCGCTTTGTCTGTAGACTAAAATTAGATTTCTGCCATCTTTAAAAGTGTCCGAATAGAGGGTTCTGAGCTGAGCCACATCCCTGGATGTAATCACCTCAGGGGCGGACTAGCTTCAGGGACTAGCTGCCCATTGGCTACTAGCTCCCACACCACTAATTCACCTAAATCTAGGATTTAAGGGATCCCCCTGACACCAGAACCTCAGTTCTGAACAACCTGCATCAAAGAGGATAGAAGAAGAGACCCGTACCAGCGACAACAAGACTTCTACAAAGCAAAAGAGGGATACCTTGTAACTGTGGCAACACTCTTGGAACTGCCTGATTGAGACTTGTCGGAGGCTCTCTCTCTGTTCCCCCAGACAGAGAGACCCCTGTTGAAGCCTGAAACACCCTCAGACTCCCCTGGTCTAGTGGCACTAGTCCCCTGCAAACTGCAGGTAAAACAACACTCCTGATATGAGGAATTGCTGGCCATCTGGCCCCCGAGGGATCGCCCAAATCCAGACAGTCTAGTGCATTGTGGGAACTGTAGTCCTGCCTTCCGCAAAGTTACAGGCAGCTACTGTGTTCCCGTAGACCACCACATGTTGAAGTTACTTTCTGCTCTACTTACCGTTGCAAAGGCTTGTTGATCAATAGTTCAGCAACCGACCCCTTTGCTCAAAGCTACATCAAGAGGGAACTCCTTCCAACCTTCGACTGAAGTCAGCAACCGTTCTGTAAGTGTTTTTGTATCTTTTTCCCCCTGCACCACCATTTCAGTGGTAAAAGCAACTCTCTTGTGGCTCCAGTTCAGCTCCAGGAACAGCCAACACAGCTCTGCACCCGAGCTCCACGGGACAGGTAAAATTTAACTGACTCTTGTGGCTAGGTCCTGGGACCCGCATCACCTTTACCCTGCAAGGGTACCACACAACTTGACCTGCAAGTGACCGATTGTCACTAGTGTTTTTATCCATTGACTGCATTGATAAAGATTCACTGTATTGTTCTGAACTTATTTTATATTGCTTCAAAAATCTATTACTCTGTTTATATGTATGCTATTCTGTTTGTTTTGGTGTCTAAACTAAGATGAAAATACACTCAATTTTTATGAATTGGTGTCGAATTTCTCTTGAGTTGTGTCAATCACTTATCATCAATATTGGTACTCTGAAATGCTTAACACATGCTCCTATAGTAAAGCCTGACTGCTCTTTGCCACTCTACCAGGACTGAGCTAAGGATTTATTAGTGTGAATTCATGGACCAGCTTTGGGGTATTTTGATAGTATTACATGGTGTGGCCTAACCCCCACACCACATAATACTCTACTTTCCAACACAGTGGGGCTTGCTTCCTTTTATTTTCCTGCGGGGAACCAGGATACTGGATCAAACTGACCCTTGCCCCTGTGCTTTGCAGGTATCCATGACTGGCTGCAAACACAGGGACCATCTATCAGTTATTGCTGGCCTAGCCAATTTTCTTAGTTGCTGACCTGATCAGGGGACAAAAATACAGTAGTCCACTAGTCCTGTCACACTTATGAAGGTACAAAGAAGGGATGTGGTTTGTGAAGGGCAGAGAAATGTACAGTTTCCCTATTGTCTCCAGTGAAACTTTGTTTGGTTGTTATCATTATAAACACATTTGGATAACCATGCAGAGTACAAACTAATTTTCAATTAAAGAATGTGCAAGGTATGTTTATCCAAGCAACCAACCAGTATTGCTAAAGATGAAAAAGCAAATACATATTTATGGTACAAACAAGTAAAATCAATTCCTACAGTAAAAAAATGAATTTCTTGAGTCTACTGTGTTAGTACCTAAAATGAGCCTGCTGGGAAAGTCTTTCTTATGATTCTGCTGTGCTCCTCTTGTAATAAAACTCCTCATAAAGGAGTCCATTCACACCCTATATATCTAAAGGAAATTGTCACTACACAACTTATGTTTGTGTAGCAGACTCCTGCAAGGCAAGGTCAACTTCAATGGTGCTTGCAATGTTCAACACTCCGTCCATCATCCCCTTTGGTTTTGCTATGTTCGCCCTAAGTTGGCAGGGTATGCCCAGACGTGGGTCCCTTGCTCACTTTGCCACTGGATTCAAGATAGCCTGGCTGATGACGGCTGTAAGCCAGAAACCGGTCCCAGGATGCTTGTTTCCGATCCAGGGAAGACATGGCTTGGCAGTTCGGGCTGGACTGTTCCCATGAGGCACAGGGTCAGACTGATTTGCATATGGCCATGTCTGAACTGGGGTGGCGGAGTGAGCTAAAGAATGATGATGGATTAAACCCAGATCAGTTGACTAGGGGTGAGTGCTTGCAATGTTCAACACTCTGTCCATCATCCCCTTTGGTTTTGCTATGTTCGCCCTAAGTTGGCAGGGTATGCCCAGACGTGGGTCCCTTGCTCACTTTGCCACTGGATTCAAGATAGCCTGGCTGATGACGGCTGTAAGCCAGAAACCGGTCCCAGGATGCTTGTTTCCGATCCAGGGAAGACATGGCTTGGCAGTTCAGGCTGGACTGTTCCCATGAGGCACAGGGTCAGACTGATTTGCATATGGCCATGTCTGAACTGGGGTGGCGGAGTGAGCTAAAGAATGATGATGGATTACACCAAGATCAGTTGACTGGGGGTGAGTGCTTGCAATGTTCAACACTCCGTCCATCATCCCCTTTGGTTTTGCTATGTTCCCCCAACTTCAATGGCACCCATTTGCTGGATTACATAACTAACTAGCCCAATTTAATGCTTTGAGGATTAAAACGCCACATGGGCTAGCCTTCAAAAAAGGTCTGCCCCCTAAATATCAAAACCACAACATCAATGGGACACAATAGCAAGGGCACAATATTAAAGATGAAATCTCAATAGGTAAGTAAGTCTAGATTTTCTGTACCTGGTTCCATATATATACGTATGTGGTACTTATATATACAAGGTACATGTATGGGTTGTTAGAAATAGTAAAGCTATACTCCCTTATATGCACTTTCCTTTCGATATTTTGTCCCTCAATATTCGGTCCTCAATATTCTTGTACCACAATATTGTTGGTGTCAATATTCAGTAGTACAATTAAAAAAAAAAAATCCTGACCCAGGTGGAGAACAATGTTAGGTATATAGGCAAACAAATGTTTCTTCTCCTAAAAAAGTATCATGTGAATAACAAAATCAGCACAGGAATAAAGAAAATGCAAATCTGCATTAAAACAAAACACAGAAGTTCAGTTTCTGCTACACACTGTGTGCAATTGCTTATCTAGGGGAACAAAGCTTTCCTTCACTCACAAAAGGTGCAGTAGCTGCACCAGTAGTGGATGCGGGAGCGACCTCTTTAAGTAATTCTGGAGTTTCTTTCTTTTATCACAGCGCTATAATACAGAATGCTTTTTAACGAGGAATACTTCAACAAACGAGCTTTTTAAAAAAACAAATCAATTCTGAACTTCTGGAATTACAGGCAGAGATGGAAATATGAATAAAAGGGCTTCTAACTCCTGAATATTTAACTCCGAAGGGAACACCTTTAGGTAACTTTGAGACGACTGATGTAATCTCAAACAATTCAGTTATTCCACCAGGTAGTGCAAACTGTCAGGTTGAACTTTTGTTTCCACCTCACATGTTGAGCCCTCAAACACTTCATCTTGTGACCGTGGGCTCTCAGGGCTTTCCTATTTTGAACAGACCTTTGTTACCATAATTATTAAATTAGAAAGCAGGTTAGTAGTGTAATACAATTAAATCTCTTAATTGGCACGAAGCCTTGCAAACCACTGAGGTTTACATTTGATGTGCCGTGGATTTATCTACTTAAGGAAGGAGAAAGGTGTGCTTTAAAAGCTTTGAGACTGTGGCCTGTTGGCTAAATACATATTGCTATGTTATCCCTCATAAAAAGAATTATGATTTGCAGATGTGTTATAATCCCCTACAATTGATTACATTTACTACTTTAGTAAGAGTTTTTCTCCAGGAGGTGCGCTTCCAGCCTACATGTTGCTCTATTTGATTCCAAACTCGGCAAGTACCTGGAGTGGGAGGATTGGAGTTCTGTAAGGGGGTCTCAGGCAGGTATAATGCACCTTAATCTACCAATCAATCAAGCTGTGCTTATATAGTGCAACTTACCACCCATGAGGGTATCCAGGTGCTGGGCTGAGGGTCTCAGTTGAAGAGCCAGGTCCTGAGTTCCTTCCTGAATTCTGCCAATGAGAGTGATGTTCGAAGGTGGAGGGGAAGGGCGTTCCAGGATTTGGTGGTGAGGTGGGAGAAGGATCGTCGTCCAGTGCGGCAGCGGCATATGCATGGTGTCTGTGCAAGGGTGCGGTGAGCGGAGCGGAGGTTTCTGGGTGGCTGGTAAAACTTTAGGTGGTGGTTCATGTAGGCAGGTCCTTGGTTGTGGATGGCTTTGTAGCCGTTGGTCAAAAGCTTGAAATGGCATCTCTTCTGAATGGGGAGCCAACGGCGGTGTCTCAGGTACTGGGAGATTTGGGTCCTTTTGTTCAAGTTGAGGATCAGTCTGGCTGCAGTCTTCTGGATCATCTGGAGTTTTCTCATGAGTTCACTGGTGGTGCCTGCATAGAGTGCGTTGTCATAGTCCACAGAGCTGGTGATGAGGGCCTGTGACACAGTTTTTCTGGTGCCGAAGGGTAGCCATTTGATAATTCTGCAGAGGTGTTGATGCAGACTGAGGAGATAGCGTTGACCTGTCGTTTAATGGGCTGGTGCATCTCTATCATATCATTTCTCCTACTCCTCTCCGGGTTTTGACAGTTGCACAGTCCCAGTACAGTGAGGACGCACAGTGCAAAAGCGAGGCAGCGAGGAGAAGAGGCTACTGCTGCTCTCCGCTGAATCCCGCCGCCACCCAGGGGGTTTCTACAGTGGATTTCCCAATCGCAACTGGACCGCGATCCCGCCGCAAACGCCACAGCGGCCATAACCAGCCCACGATCACGTGACCATGCGGTAAGGCTGGCTTATAGGGCAGCAAGCGCAGTCGGCACTAGCGGGCGTCTGCTGAGCGTGAGCCCCGGCGGATCCGCAGAAGCGGCCCAACTAGGCTGGGTGCAGCTTGCGAACCCACCCAGAGTGCCCTGCTTGCCCGGCCCCCCAGGCTCCAGGCCTCCCAGGCGATGGGCCAGAGGAGCCAGAGGGGCTGGGATAGAACCACAGGCCCCGCCTGTTCGGATGCAGCATCAGTGACCATGCCAGGAGGCTTATTTGTAGCGCTGGTGCCTCCATGAGCGTGAGCCAGAAGTTCCAGGGGGGCTGGGCCTAACCTCAAGCTGAACTATAATCTCCAGACCGCGGAACTGTGCTGACTGCCTTGGTTGTTGCTGCTGCTGGTCCCTTGGCCCTACCACGCACCCTGCACTTTCGAGATAGTCCCTGGAGGGGCTTTAAATCGCACGTAGCGGTCCCGCAGCGCGGGAGACCGCGGAACTGTGCTGACTGCCTTGGTTGTTGCTGCTGCTGGTCCCTTGGCCCTACCACGCACCCTGCACTTTCGAGATAGTCCCTGGAGGGGCTTTAAATCGCACGTAGCGGTCCCGCAGCGCGGAGACCGCGGAGACTGTGCTGACTGCCTTGGTTGTTGCTGCTGCTGGTCCCTTGGCCCTACCACGCACCCTGCACTTTCGAGATAGTCCCTGGAGGGGCTTTAAATCGCACGTAGCGGTCCCGCAGCGCGGGAGACCTCGGAACTGTGCTGACTGCCTTGGTTGTTGCTGCTGCTGGTCCCTTGGCCCTACCACGCACCCTGCACTTTCGAGATAGTCCCTGGAGGGGCTTTAAATCGCACGTAGCGGTCCCGCAGTGCAAGACGTGCGCGGGGCGTGCCCGGGCACGGCCCGGGCGAAGACCAGGCCAAGACGGGCCCGTCTACACCCGTCAAAGACCGGAAGAGACTGGACTGGGCCACCCCATTGAAGTTTAGCGGTAAAAGGTTCTGTGGTTCATCCTTAGATTAGGTGTTGCATGATTGGGTTCTCCGTCGGGAGTTATTGACAAAGCATTTTTTTTATTTTATAAGATGAGCAGACGCGACGGGAAGGGGAAAGGTGCCCAGATTGCCGGAGCTACAGGGACTGGGACCATTGCAGGAACTCTGGATCAATTTCTAATAAGAGCTACTTCTGTCCTTGAACATGAAATTGTGATGGCGGAGCGGCGCCTATCCATGGAACCCACAAGTAGTAAAGGTCCCTCTATGGGGGTTATGGACGCAGACGGTGTAAGATCTTCTGATTGTGGTCCTTCCCTGATAATTGGGCCGATAACTAGTAGTCCATGCAACCCATGTAGTGCTGTACCGGAGGTAGACTTGACATGTAATACTAAAAAGATCTTTTAATAGGGTATTGAAGCCAACTGATACCACAAGCCCTGATACAGCCCCAGTGTCTGACCCAATCCCCATCCCTGTGGTGAAGAGAAAGAGGGGGGAGGGCCCACAGAGACCAAATCTTGCCAAAATTGTGAAACAGTCTAAAAAGGGGAGGGAAGGTATAAGTAAAGGAGTAGTAGACCAGGTCAAAACTTTAAATGTTGACATCCCTCATTCTGTAAGCCTATTTCATGATGAAGCCTCATGGCAGAGGTTAGAAACTCTGATGTTAACCATATTAAATCCGCTTACCACGAGATTGGCTTACATCGATGATAGGCTTAAAGGCCTTGAGTCTCAATCGAAAACCAATTGTCGAATTTTAGAAGCGCTAATAATTAACAACAAGCCCCTTTACCCCCCAATTGGCAATATAGAGAGTTCTGAAAGGGCATTTGTTGCCAAATCTACACTGCCTGAAAAGATGAGCCATGGTGATGTAGGGGTACCTGCTGTCAATCTTATACCACCTGAAAAGAAGACACAGGGGGATGGTCTTCGGTGCCCTCGGCCAGTCGCTATAAGTTGGGCATTAGCGCAAAATAGCAACTCAGCCAAGAGTAGGGAATTTACCTCCCTGGGTGACACCTCAGGAGAATTTGCTCAAGATTTTATGAGCCCAATTGGGCCTAATAAAAATAACAATAGGGTAGATGCAAATAACCCAGTACCAACCATTGCCAATATTGGTAATGACCTGACAGGGTTAGGTAAATCATCACCTAGGCAAGGCACTATAGACGCAAATAGGAAGACGGAAGGGTCTTATAGAGGTGGGAAAGGTACAGGGAAACGGAGCAGGCCCCTGCAATTGCCTCCGGCAGCTGCTCCCCTGGTGGTGGTGCTGGGAAATGTGCCATTATTAAGGGAGGGCCAAGTGGAATCAACTGCCCATTTGATGCACAAAGCTATGTATTGGTTGGATCAGAGTCTGAGGGAGGCAGGAGCTTGGGATAGGATAGCCAAACACCAACTTATTATGGCAAGGAGAGTTACTTGGTTAGGGGCAATAGGGAAAGAATTGGACGGTGACTGTGTGGTCCTAAACTTTAATAACGAATTTATTGTTAAATATTTATTGGAGACTTTGGGTAGTTTTTCTAACACTAACGCAAATAAGATCATAGCTTTACCCCTGGGCTTCTTTTATAGGCCACCATTCTTCAAAACGTTAGGGCCATCACAGTTATGTATGAGGCCAAGGACTCAGCCACGGGGGGACCCAAGATGTACACTCATGGCCTATAATTTAAGTTGTGCAAATAGATTTGCCCCCCTTTCCGACATGGAAGCGTGCGATTGACCACCACAGCCCGAACAGGATCTTATCGACAAGGCCCACCTTTCAATAAATCCCTCAAGGGAAGGTAGTTTACAGGTAGTACCTCCAAATTTAGGGGAGATAACTGGGCTTTTGTCACCACCAGTATACATAACGAATGATGATTCATATGTCTCGGTTAGGGTACCTAAAGCACATGACACGAACATGATAGGTAAAGATCAAATAACGTGCGGCAAACTTCAGATTGAGGATTTGAAGGGATCATTATTGTCCTGGAATATCGCAGGACTAGGATCCAAATTGGGCTCCCCAGACTGGCACAGCTTTATCGAAGGTTTTGAGATCTGTCTCTTTCAGGAGACTTGGGCAGAAGGCCCACTTTTTGCTCAGGTTACCTAAACTTTTTCATCCCAGCAATCAAAGGGCCAAAGGGGAGACCGTCAGGGGGTCTGACAATATGGGTAAAGCAGAACCTAGGGCTAGACGATGAAGACACACCCACACTTAACAAGGATATTCAGTTGGTGCAATTGTCTAGAGGGAAAAAGGTAATTCTGAATTTATTTAACATCTACATACGTGGCACCAGGGGGAAAAGGTCAGGTGCTCTTACCGCCCTGGATACCCTCCTTGAGGACAGCAGGATGACAACTAATATTGTGATAGGGGGGGACCTGAATGTGACATTTGAGCCCCTTTTGTGGGAGGAAGGTAACTTTGTGGATGAGGAAGATACTAAGTGGGGTATACCGAGACTAGAGTTAGAACCAATAACCGAAGTAGTGATTCAAATTAACACTATTTTTATATAGAAGGGTCTACGGGCTGTAAACGGCCGTATGTTATCAGATAAAATGGGGACTAATACCTATGATAATGGGTATTGTAGCAGCAGGATAGATTATGTGCTGGTAAGCGTAACATTATGGTGCAAGATAAAGGATATGCGGGTCCAGGCTAGAATTGAAAGTGATCATAACCCGCTATGTATGGATTGGGACCTAATAGGGTCCAAGGATGGGCACAAATCAAATCTGATTTATGCTACCGCCGAGGTCATTCAGTCGAATGACATGAGGCGCCTTAAGTGGGCGAACATATTAAAGTCATCTGATGCATTAGCTAGTATCGGTAAAGATTTAGCTAGTGCCCTCAATAAGCTGAGGGCGAGTGCTGAGAACACGGGGGCGCCTGATCAATCTACCCATATACATACCAACTTTTTTAACCAGTTACGCACATATTTTATCAAGGGAGGCAATGCTAGTAAGGCATTTAACCATAAACCCCATAAATGGTATAATAAGAACTGTAAAGAGGCACGCGTAGCATTAGGAAGGGCTATAAAAGTAGGTGCTTTGTCGACAGTTCGAGAAGCAAGGGCCAGTTATCGTATAGCATTAGTTAAGGCTAAAAAGGAATGGGACAATAGACGATGGGAGGAATTAAGGGCTGCTTGTGTAGGAAGAAATGCCAAACAGTTCTGGGACGTTTACAAATGGGGCAGCGGGGGGCGTGCCATCGAACCCTTGAATTATGTTGCCCAGCAAGAGTGGGTTAACTATTTTAAGCCTCAGTACGCTGCTGAAGTGAGTGATTTGGAGTGCTGTTTCACTAAATATTTTTTTCAGGAGATAATTTTTACTATACAAGACGTTAAGCAAGTGCTCAAATCTATCCAAACCGGTAAGGCACCGGGCCCGGATTGTATACCGGGAGATGTATTCCTTTATGATATGGAGAGCTGGGAGTACGTACATTTACTTGTTGTCAAACTCCATAGCTCGGGGTGCTGCTGTCCCAGATTCCTGGGCAGGAGCAGAAATTATACCAGTCTTTAAGAAAGGGGTTAGAGCGTGTACAGGTAACTATAGACCAATCAGCTTGATTGATGCCGCTCAAAAAATTATGGGTAGGTTGGTCCTTAACAAAATACAGTGTTGGATCGATGAATTTAGTATTTTATCCGCCTTCCAAGCTGGGTTTAGATCATCTACCAGCACAATTGACCAAGTATTCAGATTTACCCTGCTCTTCTGGAAGACGGTTATACTGGGCAAAGGAAGTCTGTATGCGGTCTTTGTCGACCTTAGGTCGGCATTTGACCTCGTACCGCCTGGCAAACTTTGGCAGGTGCTGCAGGAGATGGGCCTACCCTTAGACCTACTGACACTAGTGGCCAGGTTACATGAGGACAATACTGCCAAGATCAGGTGGGGAAAACAGGGAGAGCTTACAGAACCTTTCCCAGTTGAGAAGGGTGTTCGGCAAGGTTGTGTGATGGCCCCGACGCTATTTAGTCTATATATTGATGGGATAGTGGATTTCATGATGTCGACCCCAACTGATGCCCCCACTTTAGCAGGAGTAAAAGTGCCGATATTAATGTTTGCGGATGACACATTGATCATTTCCAAGACACCAAGCGGACTCCAAAGAGCACTAACTATCTTCGAGGAGTTCTGCTTAAGGCGTGGCTTGGAGGTCAATGTGTCAAAAACAAAGTTGATGGTCTTTAATCCGCACAAGGTCTTCAAGGGTGGTATACGTATGAACAATCTCCTATTAGAACAAGTTAAGGAGTTTACATACCTGGGAGTGAATATACAGGAAGGGCTAAAATGGGCGCACCAACTTGACATTTCAACCTTAAAACATCGGCAACTAACAGGAGCACTCCAAAGAGAATTTAACTCCTCACCCCAGAAGACATTAAGCCCAGTTTTAGAGATATACAACATGAAGGAGATGGGCTCTGCACTGTATGGTGCAGAGCTCTGGGGATATGAGGATTTAACTAAACTCTCAATCTCGGAAAATACGTTTTTTAGGCATATTATTCGTCTACCGCAAAGTACACCTATATATCCACTGTTGTATGACCTGGGGAGGAAGCCTATAGCAGCTTTAGCCAAAATTCGCCCCCTCTTGTACTGGCGTAGGCTGTGGTCTACCCCAGAACTAGCAGATTATGCTGCTGGTTTTCTAGATGTAATTCGGGAAGACACGCAGCATCAGATAAAATGGTTGAGGGAGTTAAAAGGATCATTAGTGGAACTTGGCTGGAGCCAACTACGGGAGGACCCGAAAAACAATGTTTTCCCATCCAAAAAGATTTTGAAGGATAAATATTGGGAAAAGGTCCTTAACTGTATGGAAACTAGGTATGACCCCTCATCACTAACAGGGCTTTTTTTAGAGCACAAACCCACGCCCAGGCTGGAACATTATTGGGACGTCATTCTCAAACCCCAAGAGCGGAAACTGTATTTTCAGTTCAGGATATGCACACTGCCAACAAGAGTTTTTACAAGCAAATGGTCTATTACACATATTGAGTTGTGCCCAGTATGTCTGATCAAAAAGGAATCAATGGGTCATTTATTGTTCAAATGCACAGGTTACCATGCCCCACGTCGGGCCTGGTTGAGCCCTATATGTAAGCTATTGGGAACAAGATGTGAGAATGAAGCACTAAGAATTCTAAGAAGTGATACCAAGGAAGCATTAGCCATAGCGATGGCCAAATTTCTGGGGTGGGCTTGGACAATTAGGGCACGTTCACAAGAAAAAACTAACGAGTGAAAGCAGGAGACTCAGTAAAAGATACTGAATTGGTAGGCATAGGGTGTATTGCATAGTTTTAACTTGCGCTGGGTCAATAGTATTATGAATTTTAAAGTCGGTTGACACTAAAGCTAAGATTGCTGGTAAACAATTCATTAACTGTAGCCTTTACAATAGAAAAAGCATTGGGTCTCGAAATGCACAGCATGTCCACTGGGAGTTTCCCTTTTATAAAAAATGAAGAAATGTTATGAATTTTAACT
Organism: Calotriton arnoldi; assembly: GCA_963921515.1. Classification (NCBI taxonomy): domain Eukaryota; kingdom Metazoa; phylum Chordata; class Amphibia; order Caudata; family Salamandridae; genus Calotriton; species Calotriton arnoldi. The sequence continues at coordinate 474,359 of CAWUFW010001476.1, forward strand.
GTAAATATTATTTTACGGTATTTTATGTATTCCCCAGTGGGTATTTTATTGTGTTTTAATGTTTTGCGTATAATTGTGGGCTTTTATGACCTAAAACGTCGAATAAAGCTATTTGTATTGGTATAATCTCCAGACGACAAGCCCCGGTGTGCCGCTTTAACCTGCCATTACCCGCAATAACCTGCTATAACCCATCTCACCAGCTGTTGCCCCGACTCCTACTCTAAGGGGCTGACCGACGCATCGGCCTCCGATCCAGCAGCTACTAGTCGGCACCTAACGGAGAGAGAGGGCCTGAGGGGGCCTGAGGATTGGGTCCAGGGGAGACTGGTAGATCAGGCAAAAGGGGAAAAGGAAGCCCGGAGGAGCACGGAGAGACAGGGAAGATATGCAGGGGGTTAAGAATTAGTCACCCACCTGGTCACTATCTTGCCTAGCTAGCTTTAACGGACCACATTAGGCTGGAAACCAAGCCGCATCGCAACCAGAGATTGGCACAGGAGGTGCGGGGGCCAGGGGAACCAAGGAACACGGGGAAGCCCATAATGATGAGATATGGCAGGGTAAGAGGAGGACCCTTGCTCAGAACAAAAACAAACAAGCGCAAAAGGAAATCCCAGTCGCATCAGGGCATTATGGCAGAACCTCAGCCCAAAATCAGACAGGACCCTGAGTCAGACTGCTCTATAATAGAAATAGGCTCCGCCACAGGCGATCTACAAAAAGGGGAAAAAGCTTCTAAGAGCCGTCCTACATTCACACAGTCAAAGATCTACATCAAATTCTGGTTTCAGAAAAATGTGGGAATCACTCTCCTCTCAAGTACAACTGCAGTCCAGGGCCTTCAAACACTGCTCAAACCGCTCCAACTGCAGAGCAACGGCAGCAGCAGGCACGGATCAGATCCCTAGTCAAGCACCAGACTTGACCCACAAATCCAACTTGGACCTGAGGCTAATCAACTTACTGCAGAAGTTTCAGGATTGAGCCCACAGCATCAAGCCACACCCTTGTTGCAGAATTGCCAGCACCCTGTTCAGCTGGTCATGGCAGAAGTAATAGCAACTCGAGAACAAGGACCGGAAATGGTGAGGTCATCTCCCCCTGAGGGGGTCGGCGGTGGAGAAACAGAGCCGCCCGGAAGGGCACCCCATTGCAGCAACATGAGGAGTAATTGCATCACAAAGTAGGACTTAATAATAACAGAGCTGGGAAGATCACAGACGCATAAACCAACCCAGACTTCCTCTAACAAAGCAAAGTTCAAACCCATCCTAACGCCAAACGGACTCAACATAGAACTCCAAACACCACCAACACCGACCAGATCAGAATGAACATCAATACATGAGCCTGGAGACCCTAAACAGCTCTCAAATCTCGACATGAAGGAATGGGAGGAATTGCTGGCAAACTACAAACACGACTCACCAGCAAAGCCCACAAGCGATTCTCTGCGAGACTGCAAAGCACGGGAGTGCCAGGAAGCAAGAGGGAACCAGGAGATGGAAGAGCCTACATTAGGGACAAGGCCCAGAAGTCTTACAGAGGAGGCGCAAAAATTTAACTCTGTAAGTGCCTGGGCAAGATAGCTCAAAACAGTGTAACTACTGGTGGAAGCCCTCCAGTATCAATCAGACAAAATGGACACTCAGCTCACCTTATTAAACACCCTGGTGTTTTTTTTTATAGCAATTGACGGGAAGCTTGGAGCCTTAAACACATTCCTTCAAAATACACAGGGAAATCCTCAAGATAACAAATCAAGCTGTGGGTGCGGCCCAATTGTCGACGAATTAGCCTCTCTCCCCTCAATGCTGAGCAACCTGTGCATGCAACTCAAAAGTGCATCCCAGAGACCAACTACTTCTCAGCTAGAGCAGCCACCCCTTACAGTAATACAAGAAAGCATGAGAACATATCATCCAAAGAGCCGGGTACAAAAGTATCCCCCTCCTAAAACAGCATCAAAACTTGAACTCACTAACAACGGATGTAATAAATCAACGACACAGGAACCAGCCATCGGGCCCCCCCCCTAAGTCCCGGGACAGAACCTGACTCTCAGGGAAAAAAAACAAACGCAATACAACGACGAGCTCAAAAGAGGAAAGGCCGAAACCAAAAGCCCAGCCTAATTCAGGAAGACTTCTCACGCCTATTTAGGCTGACACCACTTGAGTCGCCAGAACACACAAAACAACAAACCACACCTGCAGCGGACGTGAGAAACAAATACCCCATGCCCGTCAAAAAGGCGGTAAACCAAAACTGCAAGAAACAAACCATCACTCCAAGAACACTGCGACAATTAAGGCAGGCTGGCGATGAAGACAAAAACCCACCCAACCACAATAACTTCAAACAAGATGCAGAAGCCTCAGGACAATCCACCAACAGAACACCGGCTGCAACAAACTCATTGCCCTGTCTACTAATAACTTCAACAACAGCACCATCAGACCATCAAGCAGTTAAGGCCCCCAGGCCTCCACGCCCACTTCTACAGCCAGCCTACCCTCCACTCAGATCCTAGGGAGCTACATCCCACATTGGCAACCAAACTCTCAACTGACCTTGTTACATCATCAAGCATGGATGAGAGGCCAGAAGTCTCGATTCCATCAAAGCAAGGCCGGCCCAGTCTTTGGACTCTCCCGATGGAAAAAAAGGACCAATCGATCAAAATTGAACCCAATACAAATAAAAAACACAGTGGGAGGTGCATGGCTGACACCAGGCTGCCGACAATACTGGACATATCAGGCAACAATAACCGCCACTCGATTCCAAACACACACCCGGCACCCCCCGGCTGGCAACCCAAATAGGGGTGGAAACATCCTCATGTTTATACCAGAAAATAATTCAAGAGGCCCACACGATGCATTGAATGGAGGAAATATACTTCATCTGATGTCACACATACCAACTCTGACAGACTTAACTACTGTAGATTTGGACTAAGTATAATTCATTCACTGCAAAGACACCCAGGGGGGAGAGGACACAAAGACCACATGGAGAAAGCCGTCTGTTGCACAAAAAGTACTCTCCGAAAGCCCCGTATTCAAGAGCTGGGGGATAAACATCATCCAGGTAATCGAACCTGGCTATCCCGTTCCGCTGACTTGGGAGCACACGGATAGCGCATCGGGGGTCCTAAAACACACAGCAAGATCAGTATTAAAAGGAGCAAGAGGGCACTCTCCAACCACAAAGGAGCATTTTCAGGAATTAAACAGAAGTCGTCTGGAATCTGTACATCCAGCGACCAGCATGAGGACCTGAGATGGTTCTCAAGGACAATCAACAACCAAACAAGGAATATTTGACAAGAAAGGCATCAACCCTCCCCTAACAGGAGTAACCAGTCTACTGCGGACATGCTCTTGGAACATCAATGGACTGACCAGCAAGATGTCAGATCCGGACTTCATCAACTATCATAGGTCATTCCACATCATCACACTGCAGGAAACCTGGCTGACTGACCCACCACTCTTCCAAGGATACCTGCACTTCTTTACACCAGCCGTTAGGGAGGCAAGATATGGGCATTTGCAAGGCGGCCTCGTAATCTATGTCACCAACACAAGTATAACCTCAGCATGCACAGTCGCCCCGACATCATCAGAAACTATTGCAATAAAAATATCCGCACCAACCGTGTCATCGGGAAATAGATACAAAGACATTGTAATAATAAATGCTTATATACATCCAAAAAGGAATACCAAGGCAGCAAAACAACTGACAGACTTCCTGGAGTCATGCATAAGTGAGGTAAACACAACAGACATTATCCTCACCGGGGACCTCAATTTACATCTAATAGGTTCCTCGATTGCTAACGAAGTGTCCTCTCAAAACTCTGTCTGGAAAATTCCATTGCAGGGGAAGAATCCATTGGGTCACCCAACAAAAACTGGCCAGTGTCTTTTAGAGGACCTTGAACACCTCAACTTTAGAGCAGTCAATGACAGAACTGTGGGCGACAACCCTCCTGTAATTACTCACTATGTTTCAAACAAAAATTCCATATTAGATTATTCTTTTGTTTCTCTTGTTTTGTTTAAACAAATTGTTTCATTTCATATGGATGACAAAGTGGACAGCGATCATCGCCCACATGAAATCACACTCCAAACGAACATGCCCAAGTTTGAGCAGTACCAGACCCTACAAGGAGTGAACTTCACAATTAATGACAGAAAAATTAAATTTGTACAAGCATCACGTGGGAGCTTTTTGCAAACTGCAACACTCCTTTTTGAAGCATGGGTAGGGAGGAACGAAATGGAGAAATGGGTAAACTTTACAACCACAATGGCAGAGGCCTTCCCCGCCCTGATCAAACCAAGAGCACACCTCAGCCACAGCAGCCACAGCAGCGTGAACAATATTTCAAAAGCGTAAAAAATCTAGATAAGGCTCATAAAAAATACAATGTACCGCACGCTGAGATACCTTCGACTTAACCCAACCGACATAACGCACTCAGCCCTAGTAGGTCAGCAGAAAGCCCAGTTAAAGAGAGAAATATGGGCGGCCAAGAGAGCCTCAGAGGAAGCGGTCTGGGTGAAACTGCACGCCGACATCAAACAGAACGACAGTGCAAGATTCTCGGAAACAATCAACTGACTTACTCGTCCCACACACAAGGGAATATCATCCAACATATCAGAAGAAGTTTGGGCAACTTACCCCGGAGACCATTTCCATCAAGATCACAATTCATTGGCTACAGGACCGATGATCATAGCGATTCCGGGAGGAGCCTCCCCTGAAATCCAACAGGAAGAAGGGAGTGCTTTAGTACCCCATGTAGCAGGGGGTAATATGCCAGGTGCCCTACACACAAGTGACTACATCGAAGAAATTAAATGGCAAATAGGAAAGGGCAGGAGAGAAGGGGCCCTGGTCCCCAATGGAATCCCGCCTTTCCTATACAAGCAAGATGCAGATCACTGGGCCTAAGCACTCAGCCCTCTCGTCACTGAGATAAGGCAGTCCGGTTTACTGCCCCCCTCCTGGAAGGCCTCGATAATTTCCCCAATATTTAAATCAGGAGACAAATCCCTGCCAAAAAATTACCGCTTAGTAGCTCTCTTGGACAACAAGGCAAAAAGTTTTGCAGGAATACTCCTAGAAGAGCTCCAATCCTGGGCCGAAGGAAAATCAATTATTCCCCTAAATCAGACTGGCTTTTCAAAATCTGTTGTAACAATAACAAACATCATGACCATGGCATTGCTGATCATAAGGCGGAAACAACAAAAATGCCATAACATATTTGCTTTATCGACTACAGGGCCGCGTTTGACCATGTAAATCGTAACAAACTGTGGCAAACCTGGCAAAATAGGGCATATCACAGCCACTGCTGAACTTGATAATCAACCTGCACACAGATACATGGATTCAAATAAAGTTGGGGGATGGATCGTCCCTGTCAAGACGTATAACAACTACGAAGGGGCTCAAACAAGGTTGTGTATTGGTCCCGACCCTGTTTAACTTGTTCCTAGCAGATCTCGCCCGATATTAAAGCCAGCAACTCACACGCCCCAAAATGAGGGAATTTAGCACTACCATGCCTTCTTTACGCAGACAATTTAGTGCTAATCAGTCAGACGCAGGTGGGTCTACAACATCTTCTTACCACTGCACAGGAATACTCTGAAGCCAATGGCCTAAGTATTAATTTGGAGAAAACTAGGACAATGACAATCAGGAGGAATTCAAAGAAACCACCAACCTGGTTCTGGGGGAGCACACACATTGAATCTGTACCAGAATACAAATACCTAGGTGTGGTCATTTGCAAGGGTGGCCACTTCACTGTCCAGAAGAACTCAATCAGAAGGAAGGGACTTGCCCGGGCAGTTTCATTAAGGAATCTGAACTCCAAACTGAGTGGCCCATCGCTACTCCCCTTAGCTCAAGTCATACGGGCAAAACTTCTACCAACAATAGCCTACGGTAGTGAGCCACAGAGGGGTAGGGACTCCAAAGTATTGGATAGCACAGTCATAACAGTGCACCAAATTATTTTTCACCTACCAAAGCACACCTCGCCTGTTCAGATCAGGCTGGAGTTCGGCATACAAAAACAGACCCTGGCAAGGCAAGGAGCATACATCATCTTCTGGGACAAAGTCTGGAAATCTGCAGCAGGCACTCTCAACCGTCACCTGTGGTTAGAACTACAACGGCAAGCTTCATCACCTGCTGCAAATTACCTTCAAACCAGTCTGATCAACACAGGGTTAACTCAGCTCTGGGAAACACCAACCAACAACTGCACATTTAAAAAGTTAGGAGCTTATTTAAAAGCTCTTGCGCCACCCGTACGTCACTGTTCCCATGTTAAAAATGACGCAAAAGTGGCGCAAGGGGTTTGTAAATCTGCCCCTTAGTATGGGAATCAGTCAAACTCCTATCATGGATCGAGGACAAAGCTTCCCTATCAAAAAGGACTCATGGCTGGATGACCCTGAATACTTACTCGACACCTGCTGCTCAAAAATATCTTGCCTTGGGGTACACTAAAACTATCAAACCCAATTTTTGAAATATCAACTAGGCATGCTACCCTGCACAAAGCACTTTCCATATTGGCTGAAGGTCAAAGCGGACTCCACCTGCTGCCTATGTCGCACAGCACCAGAGGACATGTTCCACCTACTTTGCACATGCAAGGAGCTCTTGAAAGAACGAAAGCAACTTTTAAAAGCTCATTTTAATCAACGAGGTATTCGCACTCAGAGACAAGCTGTGTTGGCCTGCTTCGCACCTGATGATCCACAGCTGAATTGCCGCTTGGTGGAGTTCCTGAGATTGGTAGGGAAAAAAATGCCAGATCAAAGTTGGAGCTCTATCCAACGAGAACTCTGAGGTACATCATAGCTATCCTGAAGGAAGCGCTTGTCCCCAAACCGCACCATCCTCCATATCGTGACTACATAGCAAAAACATCAGACTAATAGATGCCCAGGGAACAACCTTCAAATTACAAGCTGAAATGAAAACGAACAATAACTTATCATAATTAAATTCCTCTATTTATTTTATTACTATTATATAACTTTTACAAAATAAAATGTTTTATCGATGTGTTTGGATGCAATGGTTTTAAGTAATTATGCTAATAAAATAAACTTGAACTTGAAACTTGAACTGCCGTTTAATGGACGGTTCACTGTCTAGGATGATGCCGAGGTTGCAGGCGTGATCTTTTGGAGTGGGAGTGGGTCCAAGTTCAGATGACCACCAGGAGACCAGGAGTCATTCCAGAGGGAGGTGTGGCTGCCGAAGATCAGTACTTCGGCTTTATCCGTGTTGAGTTTCAGGCAGTTGTCTTTCACCCAGACTGAGACATTCTTCATGCACTTGTGAAAGTTGGTTTTCCTCATATTGGGGTCCGCTGAGAGTGAGAGGACAAGCTGGGTGTCTTCGGTATAGGAGATGATGTTGATGTCGTGGGCTCTGATGATGTCTGCTAGCTGCGCAATGTAGATATTGAAGAGGGTGGAACTGATGGATGAGCCTCATGCCTATGCTGCAGATGGTGCGCTTTGGCTGAGAGGTGAAGGGAGGCAGACAGATCTTTTGTGAGGGCCCGAGAGGAAGGATGACATCCATCTAAGAGCATCGTCTTTGATTCTGCACTGGTGCAGTCAGTTGATGAGTGTGTGGTGGGAGACGGTGTCAAAGGCAGTGCAGAAGTCGAGAAGGATCAGGGAGGCAGGTTCCCCTCTGCTGAGTAGGGTGTGGATTTCACCTGTTGCAGTGATCAGGGCCATTTCTGTGCTGTGGTTGGCTCTGAATCCTGATTGGGAGGGGTCTAGAAGGTTGTTTCTCTCCAGGTTTTCGGTGAGTTGGAGGTTGATGCACTTCTCCAGGACCTTGGCAGCAAACAGGAGAAGCAAGATGGGGCGATAGTTCTGAAGGTCGTTGGAGTCTGCTGAGGTTTTTTGAGGAGAGGTCAGACCTCTGAGTGTTTCCAGGCATCGGAGAAGGTGGCTGTGGTGATGCATGTGTTGAGGATGGTGGTGAGCTGGTGGCTGATCTCGTCGCTTTCGAGGTTGAAGAGTTGATGTGGGCACAGGTCAGTGGGTACTCCTGAGTGGATGGAGTGCATTAGGGCTTTGGTGTTTGCTGTGCTGAGCTGTTCCCATGTGTTGAGCGGGTGGTAAGCAGCTGTCTTTGCAGGACTGGAGATGCTGAAGAAGTCAGTGGCTTGGGGTTTAAAGTCTCTGTAAATGGTGACTATCTTGTTGTGGAAGTGGTCTGCAAGAGACTCACAAAGTTTCTGTGAGGAAGGGATACTGTTTTCTGTGGCTGATGGGCAGGTGAACTCTCTGACAATGGCGAAGACTTCCTTGGTCTGGTTGGTGATGGCCTCGATGCAGTGTGTCAGTGCCTTCTTTTTCACTGCTTTGAGGAGGTGGTGGTAGACGTTGAGGGCAGAATTGAAGGTGGCTCGATCACTGTCGTTTCTGCTGGAGTACAATCTTCTTTCCAGTTGTTTGAAGCTGCGTTTAGTCGTGCTGAGTTCTGGGGTGTACCAGCTGGCTCGTTTGGTGGGTCTGTTCATTCTGGTTGGATTGGTAGGGGTGACTTGGTTGGCAGCGCAGGTGATCCAGATGTTGAAGTTCTCTACTGCTTTGTTCAGGTTGGTGGAGGCAATGGTCTGGGAGAGCCTGAGGGCATCTGCCCAGTGGTGTTGGCTGACATTGGTCCAACTGTGAAAAGGGGCGATGTGGTGGTTGGGGGTGGTGCGAGGGGATCCTTGGATGGTAAAGTGTGAGATGGAATGATCGGACCAGGTGAGTTCCGTGGTGTGGCTGTGACTGATTCTGTTGCTGATCGTGAAGATGGGGCCCAGCCTGTGTCCAGCTCTGTGCGTGGGGTCTGAGACTAACTGTGTGAGGCCAATGTCATCCATAAGTTCCAGTGGATAGGAGGCTATGAGGCCATCCAGGTGAAAATTGAGGTCTCCCGGGAAGATGAAGTGTTTGGATTCTATGGCAAGTGAGGTGATGAATTCTGTGATGGCATCACTGAGGCCGGTTCGTGGTCCCAGGGGTCTGTATTCGAGGGTGCCTCTGATGGTGATTTTATCATTGGTATGGAACTGGAAGTTCAGGTGTCTGTTAGTGCAGTCGTACTATTTTATCTTGTAGCCGCAGGGTGTTGGGGTTGCGATGTGCGGGGCTGATGCAGGGTTGAGCCAGGTTTCTGTGATGAAGGTCGCATCGGGGGCGAGGGTGCAAATGGTATCCCAGACTTCAGTGGTGTGTTTGCACAGTGATCTGGTGTTGATCAGGAAGCATTTGAGCTGATCCGTGGGGTCTCGGCAGGTGGGGACAAGGTAGTGCGTGATTCTGCAGAGGTGGTCGTCCAGGAGTGGAGGTAAAGCGGCAGCAGAGACAGGTAACCAGTCCCACTGTGGAGCGGGGAGAAGCGAGGCAGCAGTTGTTGTTATGACCAGGGTCTAGGGTACAGAGATCGGTGGCGGAGTACCTGTGGAAGTCCGGAGGGCCAGGGTTCCTGGGGCTGGGTGCAGTCCAGGCGCTGACGGGTGTAGATGGGCTTGCCTTTGGTGCGCCTTTGGGGCACCCACTGGGTGCGTCCGCTGCGTGGCTACGCTGCGGCCTCCATTAAGTAGGTCCTGGGAGGGAGAAGGGGCGCTGGGGAGGCAGGAAAGGGGGAGGCGGGAGAGCAAGAAGCGGTAATGTGGGAAAAAATGTCGATCCGGACACAGATGGCAAGGCTTCTAGGGGCATTGGAGACCTTGGTGCTGGTCCTGAGGGACTGTATTAACAGCTCTTACAGCTGCTGGCTGGCTGTCATGTCAGACCAGGAACCCGGTCACTGGCAGCAGTCAGGAGGAGGTCAGTGATCTCTGGGGAGCTGGTCTGGACCACCTTATAGGACAGCACTGCTCCCACTGGTGAACCATAACAGTGCCAACTGAGGGATTTTGGACTTTGATTGATTAACTTTATTGAGATATACATATTGTGACTGTTAGAGCAGCATTTAAGGGACTAGGCCTGGACTTGGACTGGTTCTGGTGCCAGGGAGCCCATTGTTGTGAACACTGGCAGGCATCCATTTACTTTTGTGTGTGTGTGTGTGTGTGTGTGTGTGTGCGCATGCATATATGTGTGTGTGTGTGTGTGTGTGTGTGCGTGCATTGTATCTCACTGTCTCCCTGGTTCTGGAATGAGAGGTATTCTGATCTGCATGCTCCTGGATGGGGGACAGGGAGTATTAGAACACTTGTAAGACACCCCTTCTTTCGGGTAGACCTGCTGGCTGGACTGTCTCATAGTATGACTGGGCCTTCATGATAGCGCCCATGCAGGTACATATCTCGGCATCACGTGCAGTAAGCACCCTGGCTTCCTTGTTCAGAAGGTGAGGGGATCCCTCAGTGGCCAGATCAGAGGGCACTGCACTAGGCAGTGACTGGTGCCTGCTGGTCATTAACTGCTTGCTGCTGCCTTACTAAACCAATTGTAAAAACAATAGTTTTAAAGTGTGTGCTCTCACAGCACCTTCATTGAAGCAGTTTTAAAGCTCAATAACATTTGCAAAAGCAACATCAGCAGCTTTTCAAAGTCACAAGTATGAGTGCAAGTTTATGGAAATAATTTTTAATGTCGATATTGTGCCAATAGTGGAATACAAGGGCAAGCATACACAAATCAAATGGTGAATTAAAGAAAAATTAGCACAGCAGCAGGCAATGCCCAGGTGGCTTCTGCAGACATGTAGAACCAAGGCACTTACATTGCCAATCTTAGCAGACTCATGGTACCTTAGTGGAAAATAAATAGGATGAATGATAAAATATGTCTGGACAGCAATACGTGGATATTGCCGGCAGTAAGGGGCATCTTTTACTATGATGTCCACTTAGTATAAAGGAAGTCTGCGTGTCTGCTTCTGGCCTCAGTCTCTTTTGAGTAGCTGAAAGGCTGAAAGAGGCACTCTGATGTAAAATTTCCACTCCACCACATTCACCAGACGCCATTGCATTTGCCATTGTTGTCTTTGGCTGCTTGTGTGCCTGTAGTGTTGTTCCCATGAGTGCTTATGTGTATGTTCTCTAATATGCTTGAAGTCGTCTCTGTCTCTGTGCCACGGAATAAGCGCTTTTATTCCGTGGCATTACGAGTTGGAAGCAAGAAGGAGGAAGATAGAACAGGGGGTAATACACCACCCACTACCATGAATGTTTCTCTGTGAAGAATATTGGATTGAGGAGAAGATCACACACCATTCAGTAATTGACACTGATGGAATTCACAAACCTGATGAAGTCCTAAAGGGACGAAACGCGCTGGTTGGGCTGAATGGACAACTCCTTTGAATTGAAATATTGAATAAAGTTGGATTTTAAAAAGACATACAAGACTCCTGAATGATCACATCACATTGAATCAATAATATTGGATTTGTTTCTTTGAAATAGTATAAACTTGTGGATTAATGAAATGACACTTTTTGTGTAAATCTATGCTCCTTTTCAGTTGTTGAATTTGTTATTTGTTGCTTGTGGCTTCTAGGCAGTGGGATCATGAAAAGTTGAGCGTATTGAAATTTGGAAATCTCTACACTAGTGTGCCTTCATAGCCCACACTGCACAGTGTTGGTCCGTCCTTCTTCTGTTGGTCCTCTTCTTCTCAGTTGTTCTTCAATGTACAGCAGTTTAGAAGCAGAGGAGGAGCATTCAAGAATGTATCAGATGCAACTCAATCCAGAGATGTCACATCACACCTCCACCCTAGATTGATACTTCCAGGAGACAGCCCAGTGGCTGGCCACCCTCCTTGCACAGTATTCAGGTTTCTTCACTTCCAGCTTCAAAGAAACCCCTATTTGGCGACTGGAGGCAAAGATCAACCTACACCCTCTTTGTCCTCTGTGGGAGCATCCTGCCAGGGGGGAGCTTTGAACTCCCAGGTGACCTGTACTTGACCCAGCAGTTTAGCTCAAAGCATAAATTGCATTAAGAGTGGCAAAGGAAAATATGTCTAAATTGAAAAGTACAAAAGGCATGGACATAGAGTACGACTAACTCTAGGTATGCATTTGTGGCACAGCAATTTATAGGAAAAGACATGTCAATGACTTTCCTACATCATGTCAATCAAAACAAATGGTTTGGGCATGCTCTTTCAAAGTGTAACAATAGTGTAAACAATAGAGACTTTCCATTTCAGTTTAAAGGAAAGGTAACATTTATTTTTGGATCCCCCAGTTTAATTATACGGCCTTAGCAGGGCAGAACCAATTTACTCTGGATCACATCTGCCATAGTGCTATCTGCACCTGGGCCGGCTCCTCCATTTGAGCAGAGGAGCGTTGCCCAACAAGCCCCAGCGCTGAATTATAAAATGGAAATAAAGATTATTTAATACCATTTTATTTTCCAGCAACCTGTCCCAAACTTAGAGGGTCATTACGATGGCGGGCCGACACAGTCCGCCCGCCACCGCAACGGCAAACGGGACCGCCCGCAAGAGGTGCGGCGGTCCCGCCATGTGTATTAGGATGCCACCGCCACGGTGGCGGTGGCATCCCGTATTGCTTACATTGCGGCGGGCGGTGCTGTGAGCAGCACCCGCCGCAATGTAAATAAAGCATGTTGTGCATTTGCATGCACAACGTGACAGGCACCGCGCGGTGCCTGCCACCTTGTGCATGCAAATGTCGGGGGTACCATGGGTACCCCCAAGTGCAGCCACCAACCCCCAACCACCTGGGGGCCACAGCGGGCCCCCAAAGGCATTCTCTGCATGCCTTTCCATGGCGGAGTCTCCGCCATGGAAAGGCATGAGACCGCCATCATCGTAATATGGATGGCGGTGCCTGCAAGGCACCACCACCATATTGCAGGCCTTTTCCGCCCGGTAGGCAATCGGGCGGATTGCCTACCGGCAGAAAACTGGCGGACGGTCTTTCCGTCCGCCTGGGTCCCCACCGCCATCGTAATATGGTGGGGGGAAATGTTAGGCGGGCGGTGGAAAATAGCGGGCGGATCGCCACCGCCATACGGGCGGTGGCGATCCGCCCGCTATCATAATGACCCCCTAAGTGTCAGGACAGGGCGTGCCATTGCTGCTGAGTGAAAGCAGCAGGGAGCTGTGTGCTAAAGTTTAAAATGAATATGTCTCTGGCCGGCCGTCCTGCCAAGGCCAGCCAGACATGTGCATTTTAAACTTCTCTAACCTAGCTATCTTAGACAGCTGGGTTAGAGAAAGCACAGGCCTCCAGTGCTCTTGAGAGCGCTGAGTGAGACCACTCCCTCCAATCCTGGCACTTCTCTCATGCTGTGAGATCAGTGTCAGGATTGGGTAGTGCAGTTTTGTGGGTGTAGAGCTTTGAGAAGACACCTGAGGGAGGAGGACGTCGCACTGGAAGGTAAGTCTATTTTATTTATTATTTATTTTTTGTCCCCCCCGCCCCACCACCCTCTGTACATGCCAGCCACCACTGATCTGCCCTAATACACAAAAGAGGTGAGAGGTATTCACTCATCAACCAGTGCTGTCTGTGTCTTACCCCAAACTGTGCATAGCAGACAATACTTTACAAGGTGGGCACAACAGATAAAAGTTCAAATCCATTTTTAGCAGACGCTTCCAGTGAGTGGGTCTTTATTAGGAGGGTTTTCTCGCAATATAGTTCTAAAGCAGTCATTCAAAAGGGGTGTCTCACTGGTCTGACTTTACTTTCCTTCCCACAGTTAGTAGGGAACAGCTGAAGCTTCACTTTAATTATTGATTAGCTGAATGAAATGCTTTTAGAAAAGCTTGTTACTTCATTCCAGTGCAATCTATTTGTAAAATCTTCAGATGGCTGGTGAAGAAGCATGATGACCAGTAAACACTGGAGACAAGATTCATGCATAATCCATATACCCTAATTATGCTCATGTGTGGTACAAGAGCAAGTGCTGCCATTATCATTTTAGGAACTGCCAGTTGTGAAGGTCAGTATAAACTTTGGTTATAACTAGCCACCACATGTGCAGCAGGTTGTGGTCTAACGGCTAGGGCGGTCGACCTCAAATCTGGGGAGCCGAGTTTTTGTCTCGGCAATGATGCTCAACATCCTGTGATTCTGGGCAAATCACTTAATCTCCCCATGCCTAACAAAAATGAATGTGTCCTTGTGTAACGCAACTGGTGCTCCTGTAAAGCGCTCTGATACCCTCGGGTCAAGTTCACGCTATATATAACTTTGAGGAGAAAAAAAAAGACATGGAGAAAGTCAAACCTGCTCTCACACATACCCCAGTAGTCGCAGAGGGCTAGTCAAGTTCTTTCTTTGTTGGGGCAATGAAGGACACAAATGAAAGCATATTTTTGTTTACCTTCACCAAGTGCATTTTCCTGCATGAGGGAACCTTGATTAGGAATGTCGTATTCAATGCCATTTTTTGGAATATCTTATGAAAAAATCTTATTTCCTTTTAGGCCCAGAGCTATACATGTAAGTGAGCAAACCAACAAAGGGCGAATGTGCATTTTTTCCAGCCATATCTGTAGTGTGAGCTTTCCGTTCAGTATTTGTTCAGTGTCTTTTGAATTGGGGTAGACAAAGTTGCAAATTTTATTTTATTGCATCATTTGCAGAGGTCTAAAAAATTTAGCATTTTAAGAAGTTTTGCCTATATATATATGAGATGATGTTTATTATTTTGCAACAAATTAAAATAATTTAGAATTCAAAATTAAGTTACTAGTGCTGTAAAAAAAATTCTACATTTAAGATAAATGTATAAAATTAGTTTACACTAACATTTAACATTAAAATACTTTTACTAATTTTCTCCAACTTTAATGAAATTCTTATATTTTCCCTATATTCTGTTACACAGGGATCTCCGCCACCAGGGTGGAGATCACCTTATAGTAAAGAATTTTTCCCTATTCATTACCATACAGAGATCTCCCCCTCACTGCAGAGTTTGCCTATGGTAAAGTATTGGGAAAAGTCAAAACATTTATTAAACTTGGAAAAATATTAAATTAAATTAAAATTATTTTACTCAAATTTAAAAAAATGTTTTATCTTAAGTAAAAACATACATTTTTTATTATGCATTAATAGTCATTAAAAGTGGGTTACAGAATTAGATAAAAGTAAACTATTTATATTTTACTGAAATGTAATCTTACATTCATTGTGAGCCCTGCTACAGACTCCTCGACAGCACTGCCAGTTGAAGGAGCCATGGGGATGACGAGATGAAGGTGCTGTGAATGTTGTAAGCATGGAGCTGTAACAAGTCCATGCTTCTTTTACACAAACATCACAACAGATGTGTCGATGAATGGCTGCAGGCAGTAGTACTTAATTTGTGAAAGAAAGAGTCCTGGTACTGGAAAGCTCTGCCCAGAAACCCACGGCCAGTGTAAATTAACATTGGTGAACCGAAAAACAAGGCTGCTAGTCTTAAATCCTCCTCACGCCTCTTGAATCCACTACCAGACACTCTGCACTTTTATCTCCCTCTTGCAGGTTCCTTCTTTCGCCCTGTGTGATGGTCTTTTCGTCATTCTCTTTCTGCTTTTTTCCGATTTGTGTGTGTTTTTCCTCTCTTTCTATCAGGAAAAACCTGAGTCAGGAAAGTAAGTACCAGTCCCCAAAAACAAGTGCGGGTGGGCCCAACCGGCAACCACCGGCTCAAATTAAGAACTGGCTGCAGGATATGACTCGGATCCTGCCCGTGCTCTCCATTTGCTTCGCCACTGTCTCCTGTGATACACCTGAGAACCCTATTAGGGTCTGTCTGTTAATTCAACTACTTGTGTAAAAAATCCAATTTCATTGTTTTATTAACTATAACTTAATTAATCAAAACTTTTTTCTGCCTAATATATGCCTCAGAGGAGGACAATCAATGGCATGCTTAAAACAAATGACTGTGAAATACTGAAACTAACTAAAGTTACTAATGTTTACAGAATATTGTATAGACTTTGCAACTTTGTTTCAGATTATGAGCCATTCAGGAAGTGCAATCTGAACTGAATGTCTTAACGAAATAAACAAGCAGAATAACCCAATTACAGATCAACATTCTTGAAAACTAGGAGTGTTTTTACACCCAATTCGGCTTAAGATGCATGTAGTACTGAGGATCCTTCTGTGAGCCTTTATTTATGATGTTGGCATGGCTCACAACATGCTATGTTGGCAGCTATAACTACAACAATGTTAAAACAAGAGCTAACAGTAGAGAATACAGAATCCAAACATTCCAGCACTGTTTCGGTGTCCTTCCTCTGCTGAATAGACCGTGGTTCTCTGATGAAGAAAAGGAAAATTCCTTTGTGAATGTCTTTTGTAATGACACTTTTAGGGAGTTTCATGAAAGATGATATATATTTTTGAAAAACACTGCACGACAAGAGTGAACACAGGTTCATTTTTCGTGAAGTAAGAGTAATAGCCTTGTTTGTGTTCTGCACCTATGAAATTTGCTGAAAATGATTGCAGATGGAAAGAATGATTCTTTTATCTTGCACCTCAGAAACACATCCATACCTTATTCGTGCTGACCTGTCCCAGCAATGAGAGATCAGGCTACCGAATCCACATTGCATGTATGTGCCTTGCAATGCTGGTTACTAGGTTCCTTTAAGGTGTTCATATTCAAAATTATTTGCATGAATTGTGAAGACAGATGGTAGCTCCAAGCAGCCTTTCATTTCTTTAGATGTTTGAAGTTATTGGGGCATATTCTCAAGGACTTATCGCCGAGTTAGCGGCACTTTATCGCAGCCAAAGTGGCGATAGATTTATCGCCCTATTCACAAGCTGGTGCTAACAGCCGATATCACCAGTTTTCCTGCGATAGCAGCCGCAAAAAACATCACCATGGATGACACCGGCAAATAACGCTAATGAGATGCAGAGTAGGCGTTCCTGTGGAAAAAGCCGCGAAAACACCACTTCGCAATATTCTCTACAACCAGCCAGATCGGCGATAAGATCCCAAAACAGGCAATAAGGCGCTTTAGCAGCAGGGATTTAACACCTGCTCTTACCTGGTGTTAAGTCAGACGACAACCTGCACCACAAAAGGGAGCCCAGACCAGAGCCACACCTGAAGAACAACAGATGCCATGGAGATACTGATCATACAGCTCAGAGCCCCAAGAGGACCACAACACCCACCGCCACCACACCCAGGCACGCCACCCCCCCCCCCCGGACCCCCCCGGACTACCACAGAGGCAGCACAGACAAAGACAGTGGACCTTCAGAAAATGCACGAGCCTCACAGACTTAACACCAGAGGATGTCATTGCCCCACTACAGGCTCAAAAGGACAACCAACCTCCGCATCCTGACCATCATTGCCCACAGGCTGACGGTACCAACACAGCGGACAACCAACATCCCTCCGCAGACAAAGCTGCTGGCTGTGCTGCACCTGTTGGCCTCTGGTACCTTCCAACCAACAACTGCCAGAGTCGGAGGAGTCTCACAGCCAGCCCTATCCAAGTTCCTCACACCTGTCTTGGATGCCATCATCAGCTTGGTACCCCAGCACCTTCACTTCCCACACACTGCGCAGGAACAGCTGGAGACCAAGCAAGGCTTCTACGCCATCGCTGGCTTCCCACACGTGTTGGGGGCAATCGACTGCACACATGCACTCCTCGTGGCCCCTGCCGCCACTGCACACAATTACCGCAACAGGAAGCACATGCATTCCATCAATGTGCAGGCAATAGTGGACCACCTGGGACTCTTCACCAATGTCGTCGCCAACTACCCAGGCAGTGTGCATGATTCCTTCATCTTCCGACAGTCCATCATCAACCAGCGCTTTGAGGCTGGCACCTATGGGAATGCATTGCTCGTTGGTAAGTACCAAATGAACTCACCACACACCTCAACTACACAGTCATGCAACTCACGACTCTGGGAATGCACACGTTACAAACTCACATACAACATGCCAACCAACATGCCCACCTACCAGACACGACAGCACAACTTACTGTGGTAACCTGGGCTAGCCATGTACACGAGCCATCAACGGCATGGCACCACAGCCACACAATAGCAGAATGTGGGGAGAGGTGGGAACCAGGCATGTGCGAAGGAGACAAGTGACTCATGAATGAGAATGTACACAATGCCAAGTGTGGCGTGGATGTGCTGGCCAGACTGCAGTATGCAGACCACAGACATGTCCATGTCGACATATACTGCTGGTGTTTGGAGTGTAGTGGACAGTGGACGCAACCATGTCACCCCAGGCAGTGGGGGAGATCGCGGAAATGTAGCTTGTTACGTCCCCCCCTGTAAGCGTGAGCGGAGTGGACTGGCCCGGCGTACGCCAGGCCAGCGTAGGGGTGTGAATAAAAAGCCTGTTGCTCTGGGCGTGGTTCTCTTCCGGAATGGCCAACATGTCTGCCAGGGCAGCGCCTCTCAGCCCGCCACGAGGCCGATGCCGTGAGCGGCGGTGCCTGCGATCCTGTGCGCCTGCTGCACCCCAGGCCGCTGGTCCCCAGACCCGTCTTGGCCACCCCTGCGCAACCAGGCCTCACTGCTCACCTGCCGACACCGGCGTGTGTCAAAGAGGGCCCACTACGTGCCGGTGCAAACTCCAAGCCCAAGGCCCGCGACCTTGGCAGCCTCCTCAGACCATCACGGCCTCCGCGACACAGGCCCCCAGCACTCCTTTCTCATTGACGTACTCCACCACTGCCTCCGGCTTACACTGCGGTCCAGTAGGTCACACAGTTGGAACTGAGTCTTGATTTCATGATGGCCGAGTTCATATGTTAATGGCAGCATTTATATCACTGTACTCCCTTCAATCTGGTGCCACCAACTCTGTGCATCGCAAGCCAACGACACGTGGCTGTGGGCCCCTGCTGATCGTTGCCTCCGGCCTACACTGTGGTCAAGTAGGTCACACATTTGGAACTGAGTCTTGATTTTTTCATGGCAGAGTTTATACCATTGTACAGGCCTCATCGCAGACTGCATCCCCTTTCAGCTCTGGTGCCACCAACTCTGTGCCCCGAAATTCATGGACACTCTCTGGTTAAACTTTGGTGGCGTCTGAGTCTATGGCCTGGGGGTTGTCTTCATCATCATGTAGCTGATACTGACTTGGTGTTAAAAATGAGTCTGTAGCATTCATCTCCTCCATATTGCCTGTTTCTGCTTGGTTCTGCCCTCTGCATCATGCCCTGGAAGAACACCTTCCACTGTCCCCCGAAACACTCCGCGACATTCACCTTCGAGATCGACGAGGACCCGCTCAGCTCTCGTGGCCCTACCTCAGTGCACCGCAAGTCACCGTCCCATGGCGGTGTGCCTGTGCTGGCCGCAGTGCATCCGGGGCCACTAACTCTGTGCAGCTCAAGTCGTGGACCCTTGCTGTTTGAACTTTGAACTTCTGATTGTCTGATCACTGTTGTAGTTGTTGCCAGCACCAACCACTCCCTGAGGGCTGGCTTACACTCACCCCACACCCATCCAGCACAGGCATCACTGGACATGTGACCCTGGCAATAAAAGGGGCCGGGCGCACGTGCCCGTAGCCAGTTCCACAAACTATCTAAGTGTGTCCGTGTGGTCATTATGTATGCACGAGGGCCCCGGGCCCTACCACATTACATTGTGCTGTGTACAGCGGATGCAACCATGTCACCTCAGGCAGTGGGGAAGACCTGGGACATGTAGCTGTGTCGTACCCCCCTGTAAGCGTAAGCAGAGTGGGCTGGCGTACGACAGTCCAGCGTAGGGGTGTGGATAATCAGCCCGGGGCTCTGGGCGTTGCTAAGAGTTGGACTTGCCAAGGAAGTAACTAATGCGTGTGTCTCTGTTGTAGTGTCGGCGCCACCCGTCCCGCAATGGACAATGTTGCGATGTAGCATGCCCCCGGAGTGCGGGCTCGGCCGAAGGGATTAATGAAGGAGCGCAAGCCCGCTCGGGGTCCGGGATCATACATGCCAACTGTTGTGTGTGTCGCTATTACCGCAGCATAGGCCAAAGGCCTACCCTCAACCGCATTGCGAGTTCAGCCAGCCATGAACTCTACATCTGTGTCCGCCCTATCCTTACCGTAGGCCTACACACACGTGGCCGCCCACCTTCAACGCACAACATCACAGTGTCATTGTCAGGCTTGTGGGCATGACAATGGTGTGCCGTAGGAGTGCAAGTGATGCAACCGCGCTGCGCACACTAGTAAATAGGCTTGGGGGGAGGGAGGAGCAGCAGTGAGGCTACGTAATACAAATTGGTGCCGCTCATTTGCTACAAGCAGTAGCTGTCAAACAGGAATCACTAAGTCACACATATCACACACCAATGAACTAGTGAGCCTGCCAACACATCATGCAGAACCAACTTTTGACTCATGTCTCTCTGCACTGTCACAGGTGATCAAGGATATGCACTCTGCCCTTGGATGAGGACACCCCTCCGAGCCCCGAACACACAGGCCCAGAGGCAGTACAATGCGGCCCACAAACGCACCATGGGCATCGTGGAACGCACATTTGGCGTGTTGAAGTCACGTTTCAGGTGCCTGGACATCACAGGTGGAAGGCCCCTGTACAGCCCAGGCATTGTGTGCAAGATGATCGTTGCATATTGTGTGTTGCACAACATATGTGTATGCACCAATGCCCCATGGCTACAAATGCCAGATGCACCGGACGATGATGAGGAAGATGAGGCAGGTGGACCACACCCCACTGCAGCAGCAGCAGGAATAGCCCGTAGGAACACCATCATTGACAATTTCTTCACATGAGCACGTCACATTGTCACAGTCCTTAGCAATCATGGGACAGTACAAAATGACCACAGGCACAGCATGTGCAAATTAATTCATTACAACACACATTCCCTGTGTGCATGTTACTCCTCTGTACAAGCACATCACTCTGACAAGTGTAAGTGCAACACGTAGTGCTAACAATCTCATAAATTGGAAATAGATGGTGGGTGTGTCACCTCTGTACAGAGAGGCTGTTTAGGGTGTCACGTATTCGAAATGCCATTTCTGTGTGTCAAAGATAGTACGGAATCCCACTCATCAGCGTTTCACATGTGTCCCAAATCATTACATATAGGCTGTCATTTGTGACCTACAATTGACCACAGGGCTTCTTTTGGGGTCAAATATGTACCACCATGATGCAGGGATGCTCCCTGTGACTCAACTCCCACAACATGAGCTACATGGACGTAAGGGGGAATAACTGCCCCTACATTCGTCCATGCTTTCATAATTGATTAATCATAAACATGACACATCTGTGTGTATTAGAATGTATTATTCACGTACAGTGGAGTGTTGAAGCTGTCGTAGTACTGGGCCATGCAGACAACACTTTAAAATGTTGCCCCGTGGAGGGCCAGCCAGAGTCCTTTAGGGATTGACAAGTTACTCGGAAGGGGAAGAGTCCAGTCCGCAGGCTGATTGCTGTGTCATTGTTGAGCATACAAAATATGGCAGTCCATGTCGAGGTCCAAGGTTAGTGTCGCAGAGTGTGTTGGGGACAGTGGAAGGTGTTATTCCAGGTCATGATGCAGAGGGAAGACCCAAGCAGAAACAAGCCATATGGCGGAGATGAATGCTACTGCTTCCTCCTTACCACTGAGGCAGATTTATCCTCATCTTCGTCTGACGTTTCATGTGCCTCACATGTGGGTGACAGTGTTTGGTTTGCAGCACTGTGTGACACTGACACATCAGGGGCCAGAGATGTGGATGTAGAAGTAGCAGCAGCATTCATCTGCGCAATGTCTTGTGGCATCACTACCATGATGAGGATCTGCAGGGCATGGAAGATCCCATCTACAGCTTTCTTGTGTGCAGCCGTGGTAGCCATTCTTTGAGCCTGCATCCGCTCCATGTTCTCCATGACCCTCCTCATGTTTCCCAAATCACGGATGACATCGCTGTAGCCACTCTGACTAGACAGTTGTTGTTGTCTCCAAGTCATGACTCCAGCGACGCCAGCCATGTATTGTTGGAGGGCATGGGGCGGACTGTGGGTGTCTGTTAGGGAGTGTAAGTGGTCCCTGATGGGACTTAGACACCCACGTATGGCATCTAGTTTGGCTGCCATGAGGTCGAACCCCACCCGCACCTGTTCAGCCAGCTCCTTCTGGCAGTCTAACACATGGCGTTTGGGTGGAAAACCTTTGAAGCCAAAACTATCTGAAAGTCCTGAGAAGGACTCTATTAAACAAACTCCTACATCTTCTAAAAAGAAGTGGGAAACTAATAAACAAAATTCAAACGAGAAACGTTCTCAATCCCGAGGTAGGTCTCCTCAAAAGGAGCCCTCTGAAAGGAGGTATAACCTCAGGAATAGGGATAATTTAAGAAAACCTGACAGGTATCAAGATACTGATACACGTTCTTCTCGTACCTTTCAGATATCGTCACAGACATCGGAAAGAAGAGGACGGTCAGAACATAGAGAAGAACGCGTGAAATCCAAAGAAGACAAACACGTTCAGAAAAATAAATCAAAACCTCAATTCTCAAAAAAGAAGGTAGCAGGTCTGAAGATCAGACATGCCGAGAATACTGAGAACACAGCTCAAGAACGGAGAATGGGCTCAGACAATGCTGGACAGTGCAGCAGAAGTCACAATAGCTCGCCAGAACCTGAAGGAACTTCTGGAGATAGTGGACTTGAATGAGTACATCACAGTAGAAACTGTAGACACCAGGGTTAGTACTCCACAAACGTTATATGAAATAACACTCCGAATGGAGGGAGACATACCAAGAAAGGTGAAAACGCTCTTTTGGGAGAAACTTTCAAGGGGTTATGATATACTTCTAGCAGAAAAAGACTGGCCACCACAATTTGTCAGGGAGTGCCCACATGGTGAGGACATCATTATGCCTGCCTTCTCCAACCATATTCCAATTCACCTAAAATATACTTATGCCAGGAAATGGGCAGTTGCCCAGGCCCCAGCATTATATAAAAATCATGTAGGATGGGATGAGGACTCACCTCACCATAAAATACATCTAAAAATGAACCTACTGCACAAAGGCAGTACCCAATAAAGCAAGAAGCTAAAAAACAGGTCAGGGAGATCTTAGATCAACTTGAATACCAAGGGGTGATTGAAACATGCAACTCCTCAATGAACAATCCTTTGTTTCCTGTATCCAAACCAGACCATACATATCGTCTAGTTTTGGATTACAGACACTTAAACACTTGTTCTAAAACATTTGCAGTGCAAAATGCACATAGTACAGCATTAATGAATAACATTGTGCGTAAAAAATACAAAACCACATTAGACATTTCAAATGGTTTCTTTTGTCAAAACATAGCACCTGAAAGCAGGTGCTTAACAGCTTTGTCAATAATGGGGACCCAGCGTCAATTTTGTCGACTCCCACAAGGGTTCAAAAACAGCCCAGGGTTATTCTCAGCGAGGGTAACAGAGTTACTACAAATTTATGATAATGAGGCATTGTCATATGTCGATGACATCTATCTGACAGACGATGACCTGGATAGGCACTTGAACAGGGTGAGTACCATTATATTGGGCTTCGCCTCTGAGGGCTATAAATTCAACTTTAAAAATCCAGAATTGCCCATCTCAATGTCCTTTTCCTAGGATATGAGCTTTCAAGTGAAGGCAAGAGCCTGGTAGCTAACTTTTAGAAAAGTGTGCGCTGCTCCAACCTCCAAAAACGCTGAAAAACTTACAATCCATCTTGGGTTTCCTAAATTTTGGAAGAACTTACATTCTAAATTACGCAGAAAGGGTTAAACCTCTCTACGAATTAATCAAACCTGAATTTTCAATCAAACATTGGACACAGGAACACACAGAAATCCGGCGTTCACTCCAAGCTAACATGTTAGCAACAAATCACTTACAAACACGTGTAAGTCAACGCAACTTAGTGATCCGAATAATTTCGGGTCAAAGCGGATTCACCTACTTAACATTTAATGAGGGTGAAAAAGTACCAATAGCATACAAATCACATTTGTATACACAAGCAGAATTGCGCTTCACTTCAACAGAAAAAATACTGACAGCAGTTCAAACTGCTGTAGCAAAAAAAGAGCTCTAGCCCAAGGAAACGCATTATTGTCGTAACTCCAGTACCAGCCTTAGAGGCGGTTACTAAAGCGAGCATTCCAAATGCTAAAGCATTACATCCTAGATGGACACAATCGGTTAATTCTCTTGCTGCAACAGATGTTGAATATGTTTTTGATCCTGATTTAAAAGCGTTCCTGCAATATGAACATGAATGTCCTCTGCCCACTGAAATTCTGCCTCTCGATCAGTACGAATTCATAATTTACACTGACGAATCAGCACAACCCGCTACAGGGAGTAAGCAAGCTTACAGTGCAGCATGCGCAATCGTTAAAGGTCGCATGCAAGATGGTAACTTCAGACCAATGGTCACTAAAACTCAATCTCTAAGAGATTGTACAGCTCAGCGAGCTGAACTACAAACATTCAAACTTGCACTTGAAAGTACAGATCGGGAATTCCCCACACTCATAGTGTGCGATTCTTTTTACTGTGTTCAGTCGTATAATGAATATATACAAAATTGGCTTGAAAATGGGTTCAAAGATGCAAAAGGTGGCACAATAAAGCATAAAATGCTTTGGGAACAAGTAGTTCAGTTAAAAAACGAACTACCAAAAGCTCACATGATACACACGCTGAGTCATCAACGTGATGGCGTTCACGTTGCAGGGAATTCATTGGCTGACGAAGCCGCAAAGGGGGCTGTTCAAACGGCTTCCGTAGCTGTGATCACTCGTTCAAAAACGAGAATAGACAGTGAGATATTGTTGGCTGTCAATGCTACAAGCAAAGGCAGTGGTGCAGCGTTACCAAAAAAGTTTCCACTCAAGTACTCTTATGTAATTGATGCGAACAACGTTCCGTTTGCTCGAATCCCTGGAGTGGGGGATAGGGTAATTTCAAACAAGGAACATAGATTAGGACTAATCCTAGCAGCACATGAAGGGATAGCCTCTGCCCATCCAGGTGTTTCTGCAACAGTATCTTTACTTAAACAAAGATATTGGTGGCCTGGCATTAGGAAACAGACCAAAAACTATGTTCTAGAATGTGAAATATGCCAACAGATGAAA
Source organism: Calotriton arnoldi (assembly GCA_963921515.1). Classification (NCBI taxonomy): domain Eukaryota; kingdom Metazoa; phylum Chordata; class Amphibia; order Caudata; family Salamandridae; genus Calotriton; species Calotriton arnoldi. The sequence goes on from CAWUFW010001476.1 coordinate 499,549, forward strand.
GTCTCCACAGTGAAACGTCCTGTGCAGACACCCCTGTTAATTTCAGACAAACCATTAGCTTGTGTTTACCTGGACCACTGCGGTCCCTTGCAAAGGGACAGTAACTATAAATATATAATGGTCGCAGTGGATTCGTGCTCAAGGTTCCTATGGATATGGCCTCAGCGCTCGGCTGACGCTCGAACTGTTATAAAAGATTTGCGAGGCTTTATCGGCACATACGCAATAGGCACACTACATTCTGACCAGGGCCCTGCGTTTAGCTCTCGGGCTTACAAAGAAGCCATGGGCAGTTTGGGCGTTGCATTGTGGTACTCCTCTCCGTTTCAGCCTGAGGGAAATTCTATTGTGGAAAGGAAAAACCGGGACATAAAGCAGTCTACAACAGCTAAGGTATTAGGTTCGGGTGATGGGTGGGTCAAACATCTTTATGGGGTCCAACGCTCATTAAATAATTTGCCAAGAAGTTCTCTAGGGGGGGTCACTCCATATGAGTTCCTATTTGGGACGAGAATGTGGGTTCCTGATCTCGAATGTAAAGGCACAGTGGTGGAAAATAAACCCTTTGATATTAAAGATCGTTTGGCTGTTTTACAGGATCTAAATGAACTAAGATTGAAACAAAGCAACGTGTTCCTGAAGCCAACCACCACTGGGGAAAAACCGACAGTCCCAGCAAGGCCTGTCTGGATCCCAAAAGTTGGGGATCTAGTCAGAGAGAAGATTGCAGACAAGAAGGAATTTGGACCTTCGTACAGACGACCAGTACCTGTCTTAGCCGTTCACAGAACAAGAACAGTACTTCTGCCACCCCTTGCTGGAAAAAAGGAGGAAAGATTTGTGTCAATTGGCCTCATCAAACCACAGTATGTGGCCAATACTAAATAGTAGGCCTCGTGGACTCCGACCTAGTAGCAGACGCTCTCCTCTCGCTACTATCCAAGAGGTTCAGACTGAAAGACTGATAACCATCGAGAATTCAGCAGTAACAGATGAAGGACTAAGCAACAATGCTATGGAACTCATCCCTCTTGAAACTCAAGTAACAGTTCGTCCAAATACACCTGTCTACACCAACGTAACAAGTGATCAACTGGTTCCAGCGATTTCAACAAATCCTGATGCAATTCCAACAATTGACAGAACTGCTTCTGGCTATTTCCTTAACTTTGATACGTTTTCTGAGGATCCGAGTGAACCTGAATTGACGCCAGCATCAAAAACTTTCAGACAGCAAGTACAAGACTTTTTTCATTTTCTGAAAAAGACTTATCTGGTTTCACCATGGATTGAACTGTGGATTATTTCTGGAATATTTTTCTTTCACCTTTGGCTAGCTTTGGTTATGGCTATCAGCGTGTTTATAAATGGCAGATACATCCGTTTGGCCATTGAACGTAAAAATGTGAACTTACTTTTAAAACCACACAAATTATCCCATCGTGAAGCAAGAGACTTGTCAGCAGTGAACATCACAGCCATTCCTATACAGGATGGTATAGTGTGGGACAAAACAGATTTCGATATCTTCGACCCTACGGAACTTTTGAACATTCCACATTTATTTAAAATTTCACTAAGTGACTTTATTTCGTCCAGTACCTATTCTGATGATAGGGACTTTGAGACTGTAAATGATATGATGTCTGACCTAGAAAGGTCTGCTGGATTCTCTAACAATGAATACTTAGAGGGTTCATCAGACTATGAACAGCTATATTGTTACAACCACTATGGTCATAATTTCTTGCATAAATTTGCAACACCTAGAAATGTGTGTATGTTTAACCAATGGGAGCATTGTCCTACACCACCAAAAGGTAGTTCAAAAACATTTGCTAAAAAGTTTCCATATTTTTCAGGGTACAATACATCTGATCCAGAAACATTTTACTATAAAAATGTAAACATAACAGGACAGAAAATTATGTTAACTAATACAAAACAGATTTATTCTGCAGCCTTTATTACCCAACTGTCTAGACATGGATTTGACTTTTGGAAAGACACAATAGACACAAAAACTGTCTGGGGTTCTAAAGAATTGCAAGTGCAGGGGATGGAAGCTTTGTTTAGAGCATGTATCATCCCACATCAAATAATGTTTTTGAATGACACTGTGCAACAAACGTCTTGCCTTGGTTTAGCCAAGATCAAAGACATGAACACACCTTCTGTACCAACACCTGCAAGTAATAACACTACACAGGCAGTGGTTACAGTTGCCACTATACTACAAACCAACAGAACAGATCCTGATTGGAAAAACTGGTTACTCTGGCCTAAAGACACAAACATCTGTCAAGAAAGATTCCTGAATAGAAGACAGGGCTTTACTATCCATAGGCCAGACCCACGATATGTTCAAAGACAACATCCGGGGGTAGAAACAACATACAGTGTAGGAAAATTGTGCCTCGACTGGCTACAAAAATCTACACTTGAGGACGTGAAACAACACTTATCTTTACTTCAAGAAGACGCAGACCTTAGGGAATTCTTGCTAGGACCGAGAAAACCGCGTCAAAAACGTTTCATATATGCCGGCATCTATGCTGCTTATAATGAAGTATGGAAGGTTTCACAGGCAGAGGCCGCAGAACGAATACGCGAACTTGATCGTATTAACTTAGAGAAAACTCTCTCTGTGGTCGACAATGGGTTAACAACTTTGTCATCCAGAATTTATTCATTGGACAACATTGTATCCTCTGCTATTGACATACTGGAACAAGATTTAGCCATGTTACAACAAGGCCAATCTCAGTTACGTTCTATTATGTTATTAAGCTGGACGCTGCAATCTTTGCGTGCGGGCTATGTGCCTTGGCGTTTTATCAACACATCTTCTCTGTTTGCAGAATACAATCTGACTGATAAACAGATCGAACTGGCACAAAGGGGAGCAAAGTATACAGTGCTGAGCATTGAAAAACTGGAAAAATTACCATTCACAGTGGCAGAAAAACCAGCTACAGAGTGGCTTATTCATGGCAAAATCACTCTGCTTGTCACTACTTTTCAGTTTCAGTATTGCCTCAAACAAATGCAAGCAGGCAAATATGAAAGGTTGGGTAAAGAATACATTAAGATATCCTGGGATTTACCTTACGAATACAGATGTTGGAGTGGGGATCGTGAATTGTTTCTTAGCAGTATACACTGTGAAAATGCACTAAGCGGTTCACTCATATGTCAGGACATTTCTTTACATGGGGCTTGTAATGGTTCTGTGGCAAATTTGTCCTGCCACCAGCAGGGTATACCAGCTAATGTGATTAATCCAACGTTTGGCCAACTTTCTAACGGGAGTTACCTTATGTTGAATGATCAGAGTTGCTGTGGCATGTTGCCAGGCATCCCATATCTGGTAACGGTGGACTCCAGGGTCACTTGCTGTATGCAAGTATTGTTCCCCCCAATAGACACAGTCAGGGAGTCGCCTTTATGGCCTTCATTGAATGTTTCTTTTATACGATTTGATACTTTAAGCAGAATGAAAACCATGCTTTTGCAACAAACCGTGCCTTTGACCTCGGCCAAAGAAATCTATGATTTACAAATTGCAAGGACTTCGGCTGAGATACAGGCTTTAATTCGTACAAACTGCCCTATACATTTCTCAGAAATGATGGGACGTATCTTTAACATGTCTGATACGAGCGGAATTGTACATGTATTTAAGACCATCTGCTCGGGACTGTTAGCACCTTTTCAAGCAGTCCTCGGAATCATCCCAAAATTCGCACATTCGGTGTTTGGTGGTGTGCCATTATTTCTAGCACTTGTTGCAGGAATCCTATTTCTATTCCTACTATTACGGTATGGCAAGCCTATCCGCCGACATCACTCCGAGCGATGTGGAGAAAGCTCTCCTAGGACGGAAGTGCCGTGAGCGCATAGTGCAACTTTTGGGCATACCTCGTCTATGGGAACTTAATACAACATGGTTCATGTCATTCAGACCAATCTGGCAAGATTGCATCTTACCTGTTCTACGCTGCCTGCTTTGCGGTGAAGAATGCGTGCTAGACACCTGTCTAACACTCCCATCAGTCATGCCAACGGATATCGATACTCTGCTGGACTCGATAACGGCCCATGCTCTGTGTTGTCCCCAGAGGCTACCAATCCTGATGACGGCATTCATTGAGATCTCACAGACGCTTCCTGCTGCTGCTGAGGTACGAGATCGATCAACAGGCACACAGGTAACAACAGACGCGAACATTTCTGCATCATCTTATGCTGAGGGCGATGCTTCTCATCTCTGTGCAGTTAACCTTCTGAACGAGGTGTTCCAACTGTCACCAACATCGGTAGATGATATTTTGTCTAATGAAATAGATGATTTCATGTTTTCACCAGACCCATACACTGACTTTGATTCGGCTCACAGTGTACCAGGGACGCAATGAATTTGACCTTCATATTTTCAAAACTTGGAACTCTTCATAAAATTGAACTTTTTCCTTTTTTTATTTTTTTTAAAAAATACATGGCAAAACAATCTGCTTACAGTAGAACTATTCTTATAAAACGGACTTCTTTGAATACTTCCAGGGACACATTGTCACCTTATTTTACTAAAATTTAGTTTAATACCATGATATGCAATGGCTTTGATTTTTGAAAACTTGTCAACCATTTCATCATATGTATATATTTCTGTTTATTCATTCATGTTGAATTTATTTCCTATATATGCTTAGAATGAAAAAATGCTTTAAAATGTACAGTACCTATTGCATTCAACTGTTTATTTTTAAAGTTCTTTTTATATGCTTTTAGAAATGTTTAGCAACATGTGGTACTCAGTTTAATGTTTAGCATTAATGTTTAGCATTTAGTATTATCGTTCATTCGAAAGTGGAGTGGGTGTTGTATTCCGCTTTAGGTGTCCGTATATAGGTTTTCCTGAAACATGTCCTTATATAGGCACAATTCGCATTGCCCTTATATAGGCATAGAATCCCAGTCCTTATTTAGGCATTAGCCATGCACTCCAAATACAGGCATGGTCACCGACATCCGTCCACCCTAACGTCACAACGAGTACTTAGAAACCAGACCCTTAAGCTCTTGGGAGTTCCCCTAGCACAGGATTATTGATTTCTCCAAGAACTCATCTATTATGCATGAACCGCTATACCTTAAGGGTTCATTCCTGACGTCTTCCTCTGTCCGACTTCACGTCAATGCTAACATTCCAATGCATCTACCAGGTATAAATATACCTTCCCTTGCCCAAGCAAGTTAGAGGAGACCTCGACTTCAGAGGAGCCCGTATCCCGGCCTGACGCACTGAGAAGAGACGCTGTCATCCCTGCTCGCAGAGAATTCATCTTCCAGTGTTCTGACTCCCTTCGCGGGGTGTTAGAGTTCCAGATCCGGAAAGAGATTCCCACCTCTCTCATTCTCAAGGTATGGAGCTGACTAGAACCTAGAGGGACTCTTGGCATACTAGACTTAACATACTCTTAGTATACTATACTAGAGAATACTCCTTATCTTTACCTACACCTAGGTTAGGTTAGGTACACTGGGGTAGAACTAGCTTAGAGACGCATCATATGAGTACTCGCATTTTTAGCTCATATTAATTATGTACGTGAATAGTTGCTAAAAGATAATGCTAGCGCAGTATTATTTATTTCTACTGCTTACGCTGTACATTATATATCTTGCATACTGTCTTGTGATCATAACAGCGCATATCTCTTACACGAGAAACAAGACTGTTCAATAAAACCTTTTTATTGAAACGCCCGTCTATTCTTTCTGTGTAACTCTGAGGAAATTAAGCATGCATGATTAGCTGAGTGAAACTGTTATCTATTGTTTCCACGATTCTGAGAAGTGTTCCGATTCTAAAGGGAAACAAAGTAGTCATGTTTATGCGGTTGCCAGAAACTACTCCCTTCTTGTTTTGAAGGAGTTTCTAGTGGCCTCTGAGCTAGCTGGCACAAAGTAATTAAGTTTAATATACTCGATAGGGACATACCGACCTCAGTCCTATGTCAAACCTATAGGGTATATTATTCCAATGCGCAGAGCCTATTAGGGAAATAGGAACTACACTACAGTATGGATAAGTGAGTGGGTGAGTCAGTGGCTGTATGGGGTACTGGTTGCATGTCTGAGAAGCTGTATGGGTGAGTGAGTGTCTGTAGGGTTGTGTCAGTGATTGCATGTGTCAGTATGGGTGAGTAAGTGGGTATGTGAAAGGCAGTATAGGTGAGTGACAGGGTATATGAGTGGCTGTATGCGTGAGTGAGTGAATATGAGAGTGGCTATATGGATGAGTGCGTGCTTCTGTCAATAACTGTATAGTTGAGTGAGTATGTGTTACTATATGTATGAGTAAGTAAGTGGGTGTGTGTGTAACTGTTTGCGTGAGTAAGTGGCTTTGTGATTGACTGTATGGGTCAGTGTCTAGGTGTGTGAGTAGTTCTATGGCTGACTCACTCAGTGTGTGAGTGCATGCATGGGTGTATGAGTGGATATGTAAATGGCTGTATTAGTGAGCGAGTGGGTGTATGAGTGGCAGTATGGGTGAGCAAGTAGATGTGTGTAGATGTATGAATCAGCGAGTGGATGTGTAAGTACTGGTATGGCTCTGTGAATGGGTTTGTGAAGTGTTGTGTGGGAGTTGCAGTGGCAGTGGGTTTATAAAAGATTCTATAGGGCTGTGAGTGAGTGCGTCAGAGATGCTGTGGATGATGTCATCACTGTTGTCATCAATGCTGTCATTAACATCACAGAAGGAGGGCAGTTGCCTGTCAACTCAGAAGGATAGCACAAAGTTGCATATCACAATCCTTTTGTTAGCACTGCAAAGACAAAGAACGAGTCTATAGCTTTGTTCTTTTCTGAAATTCCATTGTCTACAGCTCATACATTAACTTGGAAAATGTCTGAGTAGGTGCACAAGCAGTAGACAACAAAGCAGGGAAACACAAGGCCATCATTGCTTCTCTGTGTTTCCAAGTTTTGCTGTCTGCAGTTCCTCCTAAGATATTGTTTGCAGTATACACAGCACGGTTTTAGATAAAACCAGACATAGACTCATTCTACATCTGCGTAGTGCTAAAAACTGATTATGACGATACGAAAGTTTAACAGAAAATGGGTTTTCGAGAGATAATTCTCAATGCACCTCTGTGCCACTGAAAGGGCATTCCAGACTTTGAGTACTTGAAAACAGGATCCTGGCTTTGGTAATAGAGCATATAGAGGAGATGTAGGGCACCATATGTTAGAGGTCTTGCTAGCCTGTTCTAGACTGAGCATTAAGAAAGCAACAGTCCTATGAAGGTATAAGGTATAATTGACATCTAAAATGAAATCATGTCCTTTACCAGCAGCAAATGTAACAAATATCTAGCTGCTGCCATATGGTTCAGTGAGTCCAAAATAAATTGCATTTCCGCAATCAAGGAGCTTATAAAGTCCAATGATGACTGCAGTGTGCAGGTTACTAGGGAAGAAGAGTAGGATCCTAGGCAGTACCTAGAGCAGCGGAAATCATGAAGACCACATCTTCTGCAGATGGATAATAAAGGCAAGATTGTAATCAAAGTGTACATTCAGCTTTCATGCCCTGTCAGTTGGCATCGATACAGTACATAACACAAAGTCTGTGTCACAATGGACTGACCTTAATTCTGACTTACCAGGAGCAAAGTACTTTATGCACATCACCAAATCCAGGGGCAACCAATCATAACAGGAGTATGATTGTTAGCAGCAGGGAATGGAACTAGACAGAAAACTGGAAAATGTGATATCACCACTCTGACTCATCCCTCTAGTAGGCGTTGTCTTCTAGTTATATCACAGTGTCTAATCTAAAAATAAGATTTATATATTAGTTGTCTTGGATTTGTTTATATATTAGCTGTCTTGCATTTGTGCATACTCATCGAACATTCGCTATAGCATGTGATATACCTTCAGAAATAGCTCTAAATGTCAGGACTATGGAATATTGGTTTAACTCTGGCATGTGCCAAAGTGAAACATGAACAATATTGTTGGCCTGATAGGTATCCCCCCACCGAATCAACAAAGCCCACACTTTGTTCTGTCTTGGCTGGCACACAGGTACCTTATTGTAACGGGAGGGTGAGCAGGGACTGCCAAATAAGAGGCTGTAGAGCACATAAAAGGACTCAGGGGGCTCATTTAGATGCACGTTTTGCAGACAAGAACGTGGCACCAGTCCCCATCAACAGTCACTCCGAAAGTCTGAGCAATATAGTGTATGCTAGTCTATGACCTAGTCCCCAATTTATAATAGTTTCCTGGAATGTGGCAGGGCTAAGTAGCAAAATGTCCCTTCCTCATTGGAACAACTTTATTGAGGGCTTTGATTTATGCATTTTACAGGAAACCTGGAGCATAGCTCTTCTACATAAGGCTGCTACAATCGCCCAGCAGTTACAAAGGGATTAGGTCGACCGGCAGGGGGACTGATAATATGGGTCAAGATTGCCCTGGGCTGTAAGATCACATCTCTTCGCTCTGAAAGTCCAGATATTTGGGGGATTCGTCTCAAGGGTTGCTCAGGCAAACCCATTGAGATATACAACATATATGCGAGAGGAACAAGGGGGGGTCAAACCATTAGCCACATTCCTGCAACTGGAAGAGCTATTGGATGAGAGTCCGACACAATCTTTGCTGATAATAGCAGGCGATTTCAATGTCACATTCGAACCCCTAGATAAAGCTGATGCAACGGAGTCTAACGAGGAAGACCTAAAGTGGTCAGTCCCAATTTTATACCTTCCCTCGGTCAAGAACTGGTTGTAAGTAATACCTGAAAAATATTTTTAAAATTAAATTCCATGACAATTGCTAATCAAAAACAGGAGTAGAGGTATTTGTACTCACTTAGATATATGATGTTCTCTGTGAATCGGGAATGTGTTCTCTGGCATACATATGATGCCAACGTATGCCTCAGTTCTGATCAGTAGACACTCTACTATGAAGCTCATCAATGTTTGGTTTGTCTAGACAGTGGGTGTAAATAATTTTATGTGTGCTTAATGTAACAGTGTCTCAATCGCCATTGCTGCAAACAGGGTAAGGAATACATTCCAGCTGTGTGTGCTGCATCACAACTGCTTTGGAAAAATATGCTCTAAGAAATATCCATCCATTGTGTTGAACAATAAAACACCTTTGCTAGCCAAAATGGCATAGAATATGTGATAGTTTTTCGCAAATTAATTCCCTTGACTTCTTTTGTGCACCTAAAAGATTGTTCTTATCATGAATCAGAATTATCTGGGATCATTCATTCTTACCAATGTAGTTCACAGGGTAAAGCAAAGCCAAATTACACTAAAATGCATTTTACAATGAGTCTATTTTTTTCACACCTCCTTCCAGTATTTAATCAAAGATGTACACCGACTAGAAAGACACCTTAGGAAATGAGGACTGAGATGCTATTTGGAATTATTGTCAAAGCTACTATTGCCATGCTTCCATGTGAGACACATCACTTACCATTTCTATATTTCCTTAAGTTTCATATTCATCTTTAATAAATGTGATCCTATTCTTTTTCCGTTGTCCATTTAAAAAAAAATGTTAATGCATTTTAACAACCCATGATGAATTTGCTAAGTATTAGATATATTTTGAAAAATGGGATTTCTGATAGCGCAGTTCTGTTTCACAGTGTGCCCTTCTATTGAGATCAAAAAGTCAAGAGAATTATTGCAGGGCATTTTTGCAACTATATTTATAGGACCAACTATTTAAAATAAGAACTTTAACATCAATAAAATCTCAGAAAAGTACATTTACACTTTGTTTGAAATGATTGCACTTTTTCACTTGTTTGTAAATCCAAACAATAACACAGATTGCACTGCAATAGAGAAATGTTGTAACTTGGCCCTTGAGTGAAATTTAAGAATGCTATTAAAAAAATATATTTAAGGTATTTTAGACTGGTTAGGTTATTACAGTTGTTATTCTGGTAGTAAAACACATCAGTATGCTTGTGTAACTATGACATTAAATTAATAAGCAAATGCTATGGATTTTGTGGTCAGGATTAAAGTTGAAGATAATAAATAAAACTTCACCAAAATGACAAAAATCCAAAAAGGGAGATATGAATTTAAAAAAAAGTAAACATAGCACCTAAAAGCATTAAGCGCCATCCACGGTCAACTGGTCGCTCAATACCGGGACTTAGACATGATTTGAGGTTTGTTAGACCTGGCTTTTTTAGAGGGCTATATCCCCAGACGTTTTGCTTTTTGGCCTCCGTTTTCTGAGCTGTTTTGTTGGTTTTATGACTCTGGGCACTTTACCACTGCTGACCAGTGCTAAAGTGCATATTCTCTACATGTAAATTGTGTTTATGGATTGGTGTTTCCATGATTGGCTTATTTGACCTACCACTAAGTGCCTAGTACAGTGCAAAGTGTGTGCCCAGGGCCTGTAAGTCAAATTCTGCTTGTGGACCTGCAGCACTGATTGTGCCACCCATGCAAGCAGCCTTTTAAAAGGGTCTCAGACCTGCCACTGTAGTGTCTGTGCGCAGTCTCTACTGCCATGTTGACCTGGCAAGTGTACCCACTTGCCAGACCCTAACCTTCCCTTTTATTACATGTGAGTCACCCCTAAGGTAGGCCCAAGGTACCCCTGTGGGCAGGGTGCAGTATATGTGAAAGGTAGGACATGTACTGGTGTGTATGACATGTCCTGATAGTGAAATACAGTGTATTTTGTTTTTCACTATGGAAAGGCTATCTGTCCAATAGGATAGAATGGGAGTATGTTTATAACATCTTATAAGTATAACTTCCCATTGGGACAAGATAGAAAGATGGAGTTTAGTATGCCTGAACTCAGAATATAAAAATGCATCTTTTAGTAAAGATGATTTTTATATTGTGTGTTTCAAAACGCCACTTTTTAGAAAGTGGGTATTTTCTTGCTTAGCCATCCTGTGTGCCTCTGCTGGTTTGTGGATTGACTGTCTGGCTTTAGAGTGACAGGGGCTGGGGATGTGCATTTTTTCAGACAGCCACTTGGGGGGTTGAGGTGTGTCCTGCCTTTCCTGAATGAGTCAGGGCTGGGCTGAATAGACCTGGGCTGCATTTAGAGGAGTGGGAGGAGATTTCCCTGCCCCTGAATAGGCCTGGTCTGCCTTGGACAATGCTGTCTCCACCTCCTGCCAGGAAGCTGGACCAGGGTGGACAGAACTGGTTTTGACTGAGCACAGAGCCTCTCTGCCACAAGAGAACAAAGGAAAATGCTGTATAAATATTGGGGCCCAGACCCCAGAACTTTAGATTACTTCTGGACCAAAGAGGAACCTCTGCCAAAGAGAAGTGCTGGGAAAACTGAAAGAGAAGTACTGCCCTTTTGCTGTGTGCTGTCTGGGGTTGGCCTGAAGTGGCTGTTTCTGCCAAGGAGAGGACAAAGACTTTGCTGTGTGCTGTGTATCCTGCTTGAAGAAGATCTCCAAGGGCTTGAAGTAGAGCTTGCCTCTTGTTCAGAAGTCTCAGGGACACAAAGACTTCACCACCAGCTCCCCAGAACTTATTTGCTGGGAGTTCTGACCTGCCAAGAGGTGCCTGTTCCTGTGTTGGGCCTCCGGAGGTTGTTCCTGCTGCTGGGAGCTGGAAAAGAGATGCTACTAAAGAAGTGTGACACATCCGCACCCGTTTCTGACACATCACTGCCGTGCCGCTGAAGAAACCGACGCAGCGCCTGCCCGCGGCTGGAGCAATCGCCGCACATTGAATTTTGTGCACCGATCTTCGAAGTCTCAGATCACCGCACTGATTTCGGCACAGGCCCTGCTGTGCGACTGCAAGAACTGACGCATCGTGGGACCGCGGCTAGAGGGATCAATGCCGCGCCATTGCCGCCGCATCGAGAACCGCTGCATCCTTGAATCCCCATGCATCATACCGGGGCGACAAGTCTACAACAACGCTGGGGCCGCAGTAAGAAACCGACGCATCACCTCCCCACAAAGTAAGAAACTGATGCATCACCTCCTCTTCAGTAAGGAACCGACACATCATCTCCCCTGCATGGCAGTAAGGAACCAACGCATCACCTCCCCTGGAGTAAGGAACCAATGCATCACCTTTCCTGGGCGTAAGGAACTGGAACGTCACCTTCCCTGCAGCTGTTTTTGTTTATGATTGTGACGCATCCAAGGTACTTTTTGTTGAAAGTGTCGCATCTATAGCTTGCCATGGACAGAACTGTTTTTACTTTCTAAAAGTCATATTTTGATTATTGTATGTTGGATTTTGGTCGTTTTTGTCTTGTTTAGTTGAGATAAAGATTACTTTTTTTTCTAAACTGGTGTGGTGTCCATTTGTAGTGTTTTCACTTTATTACTTTATGTGTGCACAAATGCTTTACACACTGCTTCTGAGATAAGCCTGTCTGCTTGTGCCAAGCTACCAAGGGAGAGAGCAGGGGTTATTTTAGAAGTTAATCCCCCTTACCCTGACTAGGAAGAAGGGTCCCTACTTGGACAAAGGTGCAAACCATTGCACACTAGAGACCCCCATTTCTAACAAGGTTGACTGTGATAGAGTGTGGGTTGGATACAAGGGACAGGTTTGAGCTGGTCAGAGAATTTACCTTGGGACGTAGTCTCAAAAATGGAAGTCCAAAGTCTTCAGCATGGCAAGGCGGGAGCCGGTGGCTGAGGAGGGCTCCATGAGGCCTCATACCAATGGAAGTCTCAGTTGAGCAGTTAGTTTTTGGGGGAAAAGCTCTGAATGGGAGACATTTCAATTTGGCACCCAGGAAAAGCCCCTCGCCTGTCAGATACTTTTGGCGCCTTTGCCCAGTGAAGATTTCTTTGTTTGCACTTTTTCACTTTTTTGTAGCAGGCCACCATCACTATGATGGCAACCAATCTTAATGAGTCATAATTTGCGTTTTATCCCAGGTATATTGATGAGGTTGGTTGGAGTGCAACCCACTACATTTCAGAATTTTGTGAACTGGCCTATCAGTACGTGACTGGGTCAGAAGTTATTTTCCATTCACAAAACGTCGGTGTGCAATTTAAGACAATTTTTTCTGGCCCCTGGTGAGCTGCGGGTGCACAGTTTATCATTATTTATTTATTTTATTTTAGGCAATTTATTGAGCGCGCAAATACCCTTAGGTGTCTCGGCGCTGAGGACAGCTGAGTTGAGGGGGAAAAGGTGAGGGGTTTATTCATTGAATAACCAGGTTTTTAATTGTTTACGGAAGGATAGCAATGTAGGTATTGTTTTGAGATGTAGAGGGAGTGTGTTCCAGAGTTTAGCGGTGGCGACAGTGAATCTTCTGTCACCCCAGGTGGTCTTTTTGGTTCTGGGTACAGTCAGCAGATAAGCTGCTGAAGATCGTAAGGATCTTGTAGGTCTATAGGGGCATAGACTTTGTTTGAGAAATTTAGGTCCTGTATTGTGGATAGCCTTATATGCGATGCAGAGGGCCTTGAACTTTGTTCTACATTTAATCGGCAACCAGTGTAACTGTCGGAGCTCCTTGGAGATAGGTTTGAACTTAGGGGTGCCTGTGAGAATTCTTGCTGCTGCGTTTTGCACCATCTGCAATTTGTGTAGGACACCTTCCTGGGCATTAACTAGTAAGCCATTACAGTAGTCCATCTTAGACATGACAAGTGTACTAATGAGAGTCTTGCCTGCGTTACGAGGAAGGTAGGGCAGAAGTTTCTTTATCATCCTGATGGTAAAAAAGGATGATGAGACGACTGAGTTGGCATGATGTTTGAAAGAAAGTTTGTCATCAAACACGACTCCCAAATTTCTGACCTTAGAGACAGGAGGTGGAGGTGGGCCCAACTCTGCTGGCCACCAGGAAGGGGACCAGCTGGGGGAGAGCTTTCCGAAGATCATCACCTCCGTTTTTTCGGAGTTCAGCTTTAAGCAATTGTGTGCCATCCAAGTACTGATGGCACACATTCCTTCTTTGAAGTTATCCGAGACTGACTTGCCATTATTATGGATCACCAACACTATCTGAGTGTCGTCGGCGTAGGACGTCAGACGCAGGTTGTAGGATTTGATGATTCTAGCCAGGTCCGACACATATATATTAAACAGGGTCGGGCTTAGCTAGGATCCCTGAGGGACCCCGCATGGCAGTGAGAAAGAAGGAGAGTTAAAATTGCTGAACCTTACACGTTGTGTTCGGTTGGACATGAAGGATGTCAGAAGAGCCTTTGCTTTGTCTTTGATACCTATGGTTGTGACACGGTCGAGTAAGGTGGAGTGGTCGACCGTGTCAAATGCCGCTGAGAGATCCAGCAGCACCAAGACCGCGGCACCTCCCTTATCAAGAATCATCCTGATTTCGTCGGATGTTTTGATAAGGGCAGTTTCAGTGCCGTGGCTCTTCCTGAAGCCATATTGGGTGTCATCTAAGAGATTGTTATTTTCAATATAGCTGGCTAGCTGGGTATTCATCACTTTTTCGATGATCTTTGCAGGGAGAGGGAGGCCTGCAATAGGTCTATAATTCTTCGTTTCTGTAGTGTTAAGATTAAGCTTTTTGAGTAGCGGTTTGATAATAGTTTCTTTCCAAATGGAAGGGTATATTCCTGTTGTGAACATTAAATTGCAGATATTGGCTAGTTCGGGAGCTATGATCTCCGGTATACGTTTTATTATGGTGGGGGGGCATGGGTCATTGGGGGAACCAGATTTAGTGGAGGATATGAGGTCAGTGATGTGTTCTGTTGTGACCTGATTGAATTCTAAAAACAAGGCATGATTAGAGATGTGTGATGGTGAGATGTCAGTGGGGTGTGAGTCTTCATTGATGGTAATGCTTTGGATATTTGTCGAGGCGAGGGTTGAGAAATTAGAATAGATGTCGGTGACTTTTTCTTGAAAGAACATGGCAAGAGAGTCACAAAAATGTTGTGTGGGGGGTATAGAAGAACTAGTGTCTGATCCTGAGAGTTTAGTGACTACCTTGAAAAGCTGTTTCACAGAGTCTTGCGCCGTTTCAATTTGATTTAGGTAATATTTACTTTTTTCTGCAATTAGAAAATGTTTATATTTGGACAATGCTTCATTATACAGTATTTTCATAGTACTGTCGTAATTTCGGCGCCAATGACGTTCAGAGTTTCTGCATTTCTGTTTTTCTAGCCTTAGTGCTTCGGAGAACCAGGGAGCGGAAGGAGTCTTTCTATTTTTTGAGGCATTTTTAGCGGAACCAGAGAGTTAATGGCGGAGTAGAGCCATTGTGTGTAGTGCAAGGCTGCCTGTTCTGAGTTTTCCGGTAGGTTTTGATGGGTGGACAGCAGGTGCAGTTTTAGGTCTTCCGGGGAAATGCTACCCCAAGCTTTGAACTGCGTAGGGTTGGAGGTACTGATGTTGTTGTGGATGCTGCGTAGGATGTTGATATTAAAAAAGACCGCAGAATGGTTGGTCCAGGATAAAAGAAGACCGCGTGTTAAAGAGATGTGTTTATTATTAGTGAATAGTCCGTCGAGTGTGTGTCCAGCCAAATGAGTGGGGGTGGTAACTAATTGTGAGAGTCCTATTGACTCAAATTCTGATAGTAAGGCTGAGGTATCATCATCATTATTGGCCTCAAGATGGAAATTGTAATCGCCTAAAATGGTATAATTGGTTTCTCCTGCTGATGGTTCGGCTAGGAGGCCTAATGAAGAAAGGAATTCTGCTCGCGATCCAGGTGGGCGATATAGTAGGATACCTTTAAATGTATAGGAATTGGTGAGTGAGATGGTAAAAGAAAAAGCTTCACAATTTTTTGTCGGAATTGTTTCTGTTCTAACTGTGTAATTGTTTCGATGAATTAGTGCTAATCCATCGCCTTTTTTGTTGTTTCTATCTAATCTCCTGACACAGAAATCCTCAGGGGTAGCTGTTACGAAGTCTGGTCCAGAGGAAGGATCACCCCAGGCCTCTGTTATGAATAGGAGATCTAGTTTATTGTTTTCAAGGAGAGAGAGTATTTCGTACTTATGTTTGGGAAGGGAGCGCGCGTTGATAAGGGCTGCGCAAATAGCTCTGTGTTTGGTGGATATCCAGTGGATGTTGGAGGCAGAAGGAGTGTTGTTGGGAGTGGGTTTGAGTGGCCATCTCGGACATGTGACAATTATTTGGGCAGATGAGATATCTGAAGTGAAACAAGGACAGGTTTGAATGTCCCTGAGTGTGCTTGATATGTTTTTTAGTTGGTTACTAGTATAGGTTAGAATGTTAGTTTGCGAGCTTGGTCTTAGCGGGCCACGGGGTATGGCCCTAGGCCCGGTCCAGGCGTGGACAGGCGCAGACGGGCTTGCCTTTGGCGCGCCCGCTGCGCGCGTCCGCTGCGCGAGGCGAGAGGCATCTATTTGTATGTCCGGTGGAGATCAGCTGCTGATCAGCTGATTGGAGGGCCAAGCGGAAGTAACGGTCACTTCCTGTAGCACGTAGATCCCTCCACGCAAACCGAAAACTCGGCGGTGGACCAGGGATTATGTGCAAACTAAAATGAGGTTAGAGCAATTAGTGCAGATAGCAGTAGTGCAAATGTACAGTTAGTCAGTAGAAACTTTTGTTAAAAACGAGTGATTTTTAAAAAGGAATACCGTGGCAGGATCCCTTTACCAGGCGCTCCTCTAACAATCAGGTCAATTACAGATTCTGTCTCACCTCAGCGCGTCCGCTGCGCGAGGCGAGAGGCATCTATTTGTATGTCCGGTGGAGATCAGCTGCTGATCAGCTGATTGGAGGGCCAAGCGGAAGTAACGGTCACTTCCTGTAGCACGTAGATCCCTCCACGCAAACCGAAAACTCGGCGGTGGACCAGGGATTATGTGCAAACTAAAATGCGGTAAGAGCAATTAGTGCAGATAGCAGTAGTGCAAATGTACAGTTAGTCAGTAGAAACTTTTGTTAAAAACGAGTGATTTTTAAAAAGGAATACCGTGGCAGGAGCCCTTTACCAGGCGCTCCTCTAACAATCAGGTCGATTACAGATTCTGTCTCACCTCAGCGCGTCCGCTGCGCGAGGCGAGAGGCATCTATTTGTATGTCCGGTGGAGATCAGCTGCTGATCAGCTAATTGGAGGGCCAAGCGGAAGTAACGGTCACTTCCTGTAGCACGTAGATCCCTCCACGCATAGTTTTAAATATGTCCATGGTTACCCCATTTGGCCTTGACCTCTTGTTCTTAGGGCTTACATTGATAGCTGTTCTGGCCAGTTCCCATAAGAAATTAAAGTTCAAAATTCTGGATAGTTTCTTTTTTAAATAATCTTTTTTGCCAGAAACCGGGTTTGATCTCTGTTCTGATTTTAGCTATGTGCAGAAATTCGTTTGGTTTATACTACATTCCTTGTTGGACCATTTCGATTGGGCAGGATTCTGTCTGTGTCATATATAACACTGAAAAGAGTTTGAAATATGCCTATTTATGACGTCAAAGCCTTTTAGCATCTTCTCTTTTCTTGCCTGAACATACAAATAAATAAAAAATAAATGCATACCACCATTCATACCGTTGTGCATTATGACTTTGAGGTCTAATCTATCCCAAGAAAAATCATGGGCAGAGGGAGCCATCAGACACGCCAACATCAAAATCATAGGCTTTTGCTTGCTTTCTGCTCTAGAATTGATATCAAACTTATATATGTGTTTAGATAAACAGTTAGACACTAATGTTTGATCAATAATCCATGTCCTACCCCTACATAGGTGTATACATAGGTAGGGCACATAAGCATATCTGTCAGAGGGTGCCCAATGCAACTGATAAGTTCCTGGGGGCTAAAGAGGTCAATCAAGACCTTCACTTGGTAGGCAACCCTGCATCCAAGTCTTCTACATACATCTGTAGTTCACACAATGTCATTACTGAGTCAAGACCAGATCTAATCTTATCATTGAAATCACTCATGCTGACAGAGTGCAGACTGTCTGATTTTGCCTTGTGTAAGAGCACATCATTGCTGTCCAAATTGTATGAAATTTCAGCAAAATGTAGCAAAAAGATCCTTATAAAATATTAATTCTAGCAACTTAAACAAGGGACCAAGGCCCAGATTTTCAAAGCCCTTGCATTGCCATTGCATCATGCAAGGTGGCGCATGGCAACGCAAGGGCTTCAGTGAGATTTACTAAGCCATGCAAAGCCACCTTGCATGGCTCTGTGTGGCTTGGTAAATCTGGAGTAATCCAAGGCAGCGCAAGCCACTGCCTTTCATTTCTCTGCCCTGGGAAGGGTTTCCATGGGTGGAGCGTGGGTGTTGCCATGCATCTACCATGGATTTTTACGCATTCCCAGATTTACTAAGACTAGTACCCTGGAAATGCATCAAAATACTACACGTTCCCAGGTGAGGCGTAATGAGGAGAAATAGGTTTATTTCTCCCAGTTTTTTTTCCTCTTTCTAAGTGCGCTGCATTCTGCACCATGGTGCAAGGGTGCCTGTGTTGGTGCTAGGCTGCTCTCAATGCACTACTACATGAAGAAAGCTGGAATTTACCATATCTTAGTAGATATGCCACATTCCTGACTCTACCTGTCACAGAACATAGTGCAGCACAGGAAGTTTTCTTGCAGTGTGTTGCGTGACTTGTTAGTAAATCTGCTCCCATATGTCAGTCTGAAAATGCCAAGCATAAGCCCAGAAAGTGTAGAGTGTCAGAGGACACATATGTGTCAAAGCAAGGGACAAATAAGGATACCTATGGGTAGTCAGCCAGAAGGCAATCTCTTTGAAGAGTGTACAGCTGACATTCTATTTATGAACCAGATCCAAGTTGGATCCTGCAGCTGAGTCTAAACATGCTGTGTTCTATGATAAAATGTTCAATCTTAAGGGTACCAGTTCCAAATCTACATCTCCCATAGTGCCATGGGCCTGAGTCCTAATCAACACCACTGGAATGGCTTGAGTTCTTCACTGAGTAAGACACTCATTGATGTCTAGTTTTGAGAGAAGCCCAAACCTATTTAATGTGCAAAGTAAGTTTTGCCCATCAATGCTAATGTTTAGCTGTATGTATGGAGTGTTGCAGGAACGACTGCAGCGGTGGCAATGGGTGGGGCATATGGTGGATGGGGGCACTGAGCATCTGAGTTCACCGATAAGCCCATAGTTTCTTATCTGGTCCCCTATGCATCAGTTTCACTTCCTAAGCAGCGAGCCTCTTACAGCAGTGGTGATGAATGGGACTTATGGCACGTGGGGCACTCTGAAACACTCAGTCCCCCTGTCAGTAGACAGAAAGCAAAAATAAAATAAGAAATAGGGCTGGTGGGATTCAAAGGCTAAAATTGGAGTTAGCTGGGTAGGAGCGCAAGCTGGGTCGTTAGCCACGGGGGGGCATTTGAGGCCTAGGCCAGCCCATATTTTCCTTTGCCCCCCAAATGACTGAGGCAGCTGGCACAGCATTTAAAGGTGTGTGAGTTCTGAAGGTAAATGAGCAATATAATGCCTTTACATTTTGATTTTATCTTGTTAGATTTGCAGCAGTTAAATGTCAGGTACGTCTTCTGACAAATTGTGTGGAGATTGTCTTTACTTTTCTTTCTTTGACTGCAAAGGGTGAGGATTTTGTAAAATGAAACATGTGACAATCTCGCTGATGGACAGACAGGGCCACTGGAATTATGCTACATGGAAGGCCTAAAGTTTTGCTGCAATGTTGACTAAATTATGTGGGAAGAAAACACAAACTATGCGGTTTAATGTGGCACATTAACTGATAGTATCACTTCATTATTTTATCGTTTTTACACATTAGCGCTGTTACGGCATGGCAAAGGTTTCACTTCATTAGTACCAGTTCCACATCCAAATACAGCTAAAAGTGACTGTAGGAGAGTATGATCTGCCTCTTATGTTGCCCCTACTTTTTTTCTGATGTTAGCACTGGTTTCTGGCTATAGTCTGGCTGTGTCCCTGCCAATCAGGGCCCCAGCCTCTCTGTTCTCTCTAAACGACATGGAGTGCACTCTAGGTGCACTAGTGATTGGATACTGTGGTGCCTTATGAGTCCCTAGTATATGGTACCTTAGGTGCCAAGGGCATAGGTACTTCACAGGCCTACCAGGGGCTGCAGCATGTGTTATGCCACCCCTGGGAAGCAGTCTAAATCTGACACCACAGGCCTGCTACTGCAGCCTGGGTGAGGTGGTGCTAGCACCCCTCACTGAGATATAGGTTTCCTATATCTCTCCTGCACACACATATAAACCTATCAGTCACCCCTAAGGCAGGCCCTATCAATCCTGAGGGCAGGGTGCTTGGCTTCTATGTGAGGGGGTGCCTCTGCCTGAGCAGGGCCCCTCTGCAGCTCTCAGAGTCTATTCTCTGGTGCTGTTTGTGGATGCGGTTAAACCATATACTATTTAAGTGCATTATATCCTCGCGGTAAATGCTAACTTTGGAATGGCTGCATCAAAACATGTCGTGTTTGGTGTCAAACATCTTGGAATACTACCCCCCGCCAATCTTGGCGGCGGGGGTAGCATTCCACCCTTCTAGAGGGATAAGACATGTACCTGCTGTGGAAACGCGGTAGAATCCTAAAGAGCCCTGGCATCACAAAATGGATGCCACCAGTCACAGACACTGGGCTGCCCTCCTGCTGATGACCGAAACTCGCAGTGGAGGAAGCCCAACAATAGGCATCCTGTCACAGGGAGGTGTAACCACCTTCCAGACAGGGTTTAGTGTATTGGGGCTGGGTGGGTGCACTCTTAGAGTGCTTTGAAGTCCTGCACTGTCGGAGCAGAAGGCTCCTCTGTGCATATGCCAGTTCAAACCAGCTCAAGGGCTACCTGCCCCTGCTCTGGCGCGAAACTGGACAAAGGGAAGTGGGTGTAGCCACCCCCTCCCTTGACCCTCCCATAGGTGGGGTCATAGAGCTAGTCCATCCCCTCTTTTTAGTATAAGAGGGGGAACCTTGCCATTGCAAAGGAGATAACCCCTGGATGACGCTCTACAGAAGAATCCTGGCCCTTCGACGTTCCACTACCTTTGGAAGACAGAAGAATCTCCCTTGGAGTCAAGGAGTGACTCCCCTGCTTGGCAGGCACCAAAAACGACAACGACGGTCGCAAACTACGCCGCTCCCGCCGGAGTCCGAAGTCCCTGCAGCCCAATAAGTAGATTTTTTGAACTCTCCCAGGCCATCGTGAGTCCCCAGTGAAGCTGAGGCAAGTGGACCCCACGAGTAACGAGGAACCGCGACCCCTGGGTACTGTGCACTATTGTCAAGTGCAACCTTTTCCCAACGTTCTACGAACTTGTGCTTTGGACCACGTGTGGTCCCGACCTCCAGCAGGAATCCCACCGAAGATCAGAGGCCTACACCGTCCCGAGTGACCGTGGGCCCCTGTTGAGTGATTCCGCCCGAGGTGTCTTCGCGATCCCTTGCCCACCGGCTTGTGGGTCCCCAGAAGACTTCTTAAAGAAACCAAAGGGCTCCCCTGGTTGCTCCAGGCCTGCCCTGACTTACCCTCGCTGGGTGAGTCCCTCAGACCTTGCTGGTCTGCGCCATCGACTTTTCTTCATCTCCCCGAGACTTGCTGCTGCCAAGGCTTGTTGGCTCCTATCGAGTTGCCGACACCGCAGTCAGCTGCAGACGTCGAGGGACACACTCAATCCAGCTCCTGGTCGTCGTCGACACCTCCTGGACCACGTGGCCGAAGAGTCAAGGCACCCACAACCGACCTGAATCAACCGACGACGGTGGGCATCCATCTTCCTTGCCCCGGGTCACTGCCAAGTGACTTTGAACACTGTCCCCTCTGCTTTCAGGTCATCCTTCTTCAGAATCCAGGCTTGGATTCCACCGGACACTTCTTCAGCTCCCGCAAGCAGCAAGTCTTCTTTGTTCGCCATTGAAAACGACGCCGCGACCCGACACCAAAGGACACCTATGCACCCGGCTTCCCTGGGTGAGGTAACTCCAGCACTACGGTGCTCCTGTGGGTGTGGGCCCTAGAACTACTTACCCTGTAAGTGACTTGCTTGTAGGTTCTCCCGAAGTATCCTAAAACTCTTTATTTCCAACCGCGACTTGCCCCATTGAAATTAACGGCGATCCGCGCCTGTGTATCCACACTGCACGCGTCCCCCGTGGGTCCTTTACTTACCTGCCTTGGGTGGTTTCGTGAGGCCCCAGCACTTCTGAAGGCCCTAGGCCTTGTCTCCCTGCAAGTCGTTGTTGCTAAGTCTCTTATTTAGTATATGGTCTGGTACGCCCCTAGGGCCCCAGCCATATTTTGTGCTTAACTTATTGTGAAACGTTGATTTGTGCATATGTTTGTCTTCTAATCTCATAAAGAGATTAGTAGAGAGTTATTTAGAAATAAATACATATATATTTGATATATATACCTGTGTGGTGTCTTTTCATTTGGTGATTCAAGAGATTATATGGTAAAACAAGCTGCTTTACATTCCTCCGAGACTTAGCCTGAAGACTGCTCTCCACAGCTACCACTAGGATAGCTTTCTTTAAAAGGTTGTCTTAAACCTATCTACCATAAGAGTCGATTTGCCCTGGTGCAAGGTGTCCACTTTAATTAGTGAACAGCATATACCAGGCCAACTTCTCACATTGGTGGGCAGCGTGTGGGATTCCAGCTTGCCATTGTTTTACCAGAAAATCTCTATTTGAATTACTAACTGAAAACCATTATAGGTACTCAAGGTACATATAAAGTCAAGCTTAGTATCAATAAGTTCTACTGAACTTAGAGCTGTGTGCCAAGGGATAGCACACCCTTTCCACAGCTCAAGCTAGGATCAGTAGGCCACAAACTAGTGTAGGTAGTACAACACTGCACAACACTAGAATGTCCTTAAAGGGTGGACCCAGTGGATCCACTCAGCCTCAGTATAAGGACATGGCTTTCTCTGACTTGAGAGCCATGTGTGTTGACAGACACCTGAGGCTAGGACAGAGTCCCTCAACCCTGCACCTGATAGATCTGCTGACAGCAGATGACCTTAGATTGGCTCTAGGAGCTAAAGGGTTTGAATCAGTGGGTGGGTCAGTCATAGTATCTGGGTCAGATGATGAAAATCAGAATGACCAAGACTCTGTGATTGAAGGGCCAGGCTTCAAGGGGCCTGAAAAGGACAGAGGAATTCTCCCTAAGAGAACTGACAGAGAGGAGGAGAGGCACAGATCCCCTTCCAGGGAATCTGACCACTCTTATCACTCTGGCAGAGAATTTGTCCAGCAGAGGAGCTCATACTTTTCCCTAAGAGAGACCTCCTCTGAGAGAAGGTGCAAACTGCTCCAGTATGAGGAAGCCAGAGTGGCCCTCAGAACCAAGCAGCTGGCACTGGATAGGGAAGCCCTGGAGATCCAGAGAGCTTCTAGAAAAGAGGGGTTAGAACCCCCTGGTGGCAGCAACAGTGTCCCTAGAGGCAGAGAATATATTCCTGACCATAGGAACCTGAGCAAGGTTGTTCCTCCCTACCAGAGTGGGGATGATATCCACAAGTGGATAACTGCTATGGAGAGGGCCTGTAGAGTACAGCAGGTCCCCCAAAAGCAGTGGGCAGCAATCTTGTGGCTCTCCTTTTCAGATAAAGGAAGAGACAAGCTCCCTGTTAGAGAGGAGGATGCTGATGATTATGAGGTCCTGAAGAGTGCACTGATAGATGGGTTTGGCTTAACCACTGAGCAGTACAGGTTAAAGTTCAGAGATACCCAGAAGGCACAGACTCAGGACTGGACTGACTTTGTTGATTGTGCAACCAAGGCTCTAGAGGGTTGGCTGGTTGGCAGTAGGGTTACTGATTTCAAGGGATTGTATAATCTGATGATGAGAGAACAGATCCTAAATAATTGCCAGAACCAGTTGTTGCATCAGTACCTGGTGGACTCTGATCTGACCTCTCCCCAAGAATTGGGAAAGAAGGCAGATAAATGGGTCAGAACCAGGGTGAGGCAGAAAACCCAGAACCAAGGGGGTGACACTAAGAAGCAAGATCCTAAAGGCTCTGAGAAAGGTGGGGATAAGTCAAAAGACCAGAAGTCTTCACAAGGGCCCCAAAAATCTGCATCTGGTGGGGAGTCACAGTCCAACAAGGGAAAAGGCCAAAAGAAGCCCTGGTGCAAATTCTGTAAACAGAAAGGGCACTGGACTTCTGATTGTACCAAGTCCAAAGACCAAACCACCACCACTCCTGCCCCTAAGGCAACTGTGCCCCCTAGCTCAGCTACTGGTGGAGGTGGTACGCAGAATAAGGGTGTAGTAGGGTTGACCCTGGGTTCTGAAGTGGATTCTGACCTAGTCAGAGTGACCACTCAGGCAATGCTGATTTGTGAGGGAAACATTGATATGTCCTTCCTAGTAAGCCCCAGTAATCAGGGCAAGTACAAACAGCAGCCTTTGATAAATGGCAAACAGGCTTTGGCATTTAGGGACACAGGTGCTAGTGTCACCATGGTGGCAGAGGACCTAGTGGACCCTGGACAGATCATCCTGGGTGAAATGTACCAGGTGACCAATGCAAGCAATGTCCAGACCAACCATAGTCTGGCAGTTGTGAATTTCTCCTGGGGAGGGGTAACTGGCCCTAAAAAGGTTGTAGTCAGTGCAGACCTCCCTGTAGAATGTCTGTTGGGCAATGATCTAGAGACTTCAGCCTGGTCTGAAGTAGAGTTATGGACTCATGCTGAGATGTTGGGCATCCCTGCAGAGGTATTTGCTGTGACCAGGTCACAAGCAAGAATGCACAACACTGAACCAGCTCTGGATCCTGGAACAATGGACCAGATGCTTCCCAAGAGGAGGAGCAGTAGGGTTAAGGCAGTGCCTTCCCCTCTGTCTCAGATCAAGGATTCACTTCCAGAGGGAGGTGAAGCAGAACCTGAAGAAGGAACTGCCCCAGAGGGACTTGAACCTGACCAGGTTGAGTTCTTGGGGGCAGGGGCCCTTCCAGGGAAGATCTGAGTAAGGAGCAACAGTGCTGCCCCTCTCTTGAACCCCTCAGACAGCAGGCTGCTGCTGAGGCTGCTGGGAGTGCTAGTGGGTCCCATAAAGTTTATTGGGATGAGGGACTCCTATATTCTGAGGGTAGAGACCCAGCCCCTGGAGCCACCAGGAGGTTGGTAATACCTCAGAAGTTTAGGGGTTCCTCTTGACCTTAGCACATGATATCCCTTTGGCAGGTCACTTGGGCCAAAACAAGACCTGGGACAGGCTTGTTCCACATTTTCATTGGCCACATATGTCAGAGGACACAAAGGAGTTTTGTCGCTCCTGTGTCACTTGCCAAGCCAGTGGTAAGGCAGGTGGCACAACAAAGGCCCCCCTGATTCCACTACCTGTGGTAGGGGTACCCTTTGAGAGGGTAGGGATTGACATTGTTGGTCCCCTTGACCCTCAGACTGCATCTGGGCACAGATTTATCCTGGTGGCAGTGGATCATGCCACCAGGTACCCAGAGGCAATTCCCCTGAGGACCACCACAGCACCTGTGGTGGCAAGAGCCCTCATTGGAGTTTTCTCCAGAGTGGGTTTCCCAAAGGAGGTCATTTCTGACAGAGGTACCAACTTCATGTCAGGATATCTGAAAGCAATGTGGAAGGAGTGTGGTGTAACTTATAAGTTCACCACCCCTATCACCCACAATGCAATGGTTTAGTTGAACGCTTCAACAAAACCTTGAAAGGAATGATTAAAGGACTCCCAGAGAAGCTTAGGCGGAAATGGGACCTTCTTCTTCCTTGCCTGTTGTTTGCATACAGAGAGGTTCCACAGAAGGGGGTTGGTTACAGCCCATTTGAGCTTCTGTTTGGGCATCCTGTGAGAGGTCCACTATGTTTGGTAAAAGAGGGCTGGGAGTTACCTCTCAAGCCCCCAAACAAGATGTGATGGACTATGTACTTGGTCTCCGCTCCCGGATGGCAGAGTACATGAAAAAGGCAACCAAAAACCTGGAGGCCAGCCAAGAATTGCAAAAAGCTTGGCATGACCAAAGGCTGTGCTGACTGTATACCAGCCAGGACAGAAAGTGTGGGTGTTGGAGCCTGTGGCCCCAGCAGCCCTCCAGGACAAGTGGAGTGGCCCCCATACAATAGTTGAACAGAAGGGAGAAGTCACCTATCTGGTGAATCTTGGAACTCCCAGGAGCCCCCTAAGGGTGCTTCATGTCAACAGATTAAAGCCATATGTTGACAGGGCTGACATGGGCTTGCTCATGGCAACTGATGAGGACCAGGAGGAGGAGAGTGACCCTCTCCCTGACCTGCTCTCTCAGAACCCTGATGATGGGTCAGTAGATGGTGTTGCTTTGGCAAGCAGCCTCACTGACCATCAGCAAACTGAGTGCAGACAAGTTCTGCAACAGTTTAGACATATGTTTAGCCTGACCCCTAGTCAGACTACCTGGTGCACCCATGAGGTGGACACTGGGGACAGTCTGCCTGTCAAGAATAAAATCTACAGGCAACCTGACCATGTCAGGGACTGTATCAGGACTGAAGTCCAGAAAATGTTGGAGTTAGGCGTGATTGAGCCTTCAGATAGCCCTTGGGCTAGCCCAGTAGTCCTGGTACCCAAGCCTCATACCCAGGGTGGTAAGAAAGAAATGAGGTTTTGTGTAGACTACAGAGGCCTCAATGCAGTCACTAGGACTGATGCCTATCCCATACCAAGGGCAGATGAGCTGATTGATACTTTGGCCTCAGCCAAGTATCTAAGCACATTTGACCTAACAGCTGGCTACTGGCAAATCAGATTAGCTGATGATGCAAAAGCCAAAACAGCATTTTCGACTCCCTGGTGGGCACTACCACTTTGTGGTGATGCCCTTTGGATTGAAAAATGCACCTGCCACTTTTCAGAGGTTGGTGAATAAAGTTCTGGCAGGGATGGAAACTTATTGCTCAGCTTATCTAGATGATATTGCTGTCTTTAGTTCCTCCTGGCAGGATCACCTGGTCCACCTCAGAAATGTTTTGGAGGCCCTGCAGAAAGCAGGCCTCACTATCAAGGCCACCAAGTGCCAGATAGGGCAGAGTCAGGTTGTGTACCTGGGCCACCTTGTAGGTGGAGGCCAGGTTCAGCCTTTGCAGAGCAAAATCCAAACCATAATGGAATGGGTTGCTCCAACCACCCAGACACAGGTGAGAGCCTTCTTAGGCCTGACTGGGTACTATAGGAGGTTTGTCAAGGGATATGGATCTATAGTGACCCCCTTGAATGATCTTACCTCTAAGAAAATGCCAAAAAGGTTCAGTGGCCAGCTAGCTGTCAAAAGGCATTTGAAGACCTAAAGCAGGCCATGTGCACTGCCCCCATCTTACAGAGTCCAGACTACACCAAAAAGTTCATTGTCCAAACAGATGCTTCTGAGCTGGGTGTGGGAGCTGTACTGTCTCAACTGAATGATGAAGGTCAAGACCAGCCAGTAGCTTTTATTAGCAGAAGGCTGACCCCTAGAGAGAAACGTTGGTCAGCTATAGAGAGGAGGCCTTTGCTGTGGTATGGGCCCTGAAGAAGCTGAGGCCATACTTGTTTGGTACTCACTTCATAGTTCAGACTGACCACAAGCCCCTCCTATGGCTAAAGCAGATGAAAGGTGAAAACCCAAAACTTTTGAGGTGGTCCATTTCCCTACAGGGGATGGACTATACAGTGGAACATAGGCCTGGGACCCAACATGCCAATGCAGATGGACTCTCAAGGTATTTCCACTTTGAACACGAAGACTCAACTGGTCAAGGTTAGTTTAGTGTCCCTACGTTTGGGGGGTTGTGTAGGAGAGTAGGATCTGCCTCTTATGTTGCCCCCACTTTTTTCTGATGTTAGCACTGGTTTCTGGCTATAGTCTGGCTGGGTCCCTGCCAATCAGGGCCCCAGCCTCTCTGTTCTCTCTAAACGACATGGAGTGCACTCTAGGTGCACTAGTGATTGGATACTGTGGTGCCTTATGAGTCCCTAGTATATGGTACCTTAGGTGCCAAGGGCATAGGTACTTCACAGGCCTACCAGGGGCTGCAGCATGTGTTATGCCACCCCTGGGAAGCAGTCTAAATCTGACACCACAGGCCTGCTACTGCAGCCTGGGTGAGGTGGTGCTAGCACCCCTCACTGAGATATAGGTTTCCTATATCTATCCTGCACACACATATAAACCTATCAGTCACCCCTAAGGCAGGCCCTATCAATCCTGAGGGCAGGGTGCTTGGCTTCTAAGTGAGGGGGTGCCTCTGCCTGAGCAGGGCCCCTCTGCAGCTCTCAGAGTCTATTCTCTGGTGCTGTTTGTGGATGCGGTTAAACCATATACTATTTAAGTGCATTATATCCTCGCGGTAAATGCTAACTTTGGAATGGCTGCATCAAAACATGTCGTGTTTGGTGTCAAACATCTTGGAATACTACCCCCCCGCCAATCTTGGCGGCGGGGGTAGCATTCCACCCTTCTAGAGGGATAAGACATGTACCTGCGGTGGAAACGCGGTAGAATCCTAAAGAGCCCTGGCATCACAAAATGGATGCCACCAGTCACAGACACTGGGCTGCCCTCCTGCTGATGACCGAAACTCGCAGTGGAGGAAGCCCAACAATAGGCATCCTGTCACAGGGAGGTGTAACCACCTTCCAGACAGGGTTTAGTGTATTGGGGCTGGGTGGGTGCACTCTTAGAGTGCTTTGAAGTCCTGCACTGGGGGAGCAGAAGGCTCCTCTGTGCATATGCCAGTTCAAACCAGCTCAGGGGCTACCTGCCCCTGCTCTGGCGCGAAACTGGACAAAGGGAAGTGGGTGTAGCCACCCCTCCCTTGACCCTCCCATAGGTGGGGTCATAGAGCTAGTCCATCCCCTCTTTTTAGTATAAGAGGGGGAACCTTGCCATTGCAAAGGAGATAACCCCTGGACGACGCTCTACAGAAGAATCCTGGCCCTTCGACGTTCCACTACCTTTGGAAGACAGAAGAATCTCCCTTGGAGTCAAGGAGTGACTCCCTGCTTGGCAGGCACCAAAAACAACAACGACGGTCGCAAACTACGCCGCTCCCGCCGGAGTCCGAAGTCCCTGCAGCCCAAGAAGTGGATTTCCTGACCTCTCCTAGGCCATCGTGAGTCCCCAGCGAAGCTGAGGCAAGTGGACCCCACGAGTAACGAGGAACCGTGACCCCTGGGTACCGTGCACTATTGTCGAGTGCAACCCCTTCACAACGTTCTACGAACTTGTGCTTTGGACCACGTGTGGTCCCGACCTCCAGCAGGAATCCCTCCGAAGATCAGAGGCCTACACCGTCCCGAGTGACCGTGGGCCCCTGTTGAGTGATTCCGCCCGAGGTGTCTTCGCGATCCCTTGCCCGCCGGCTTGTGGGTCCCCAGAAGACTTCTGGTTGCTCCAGGCCTGCCCTGACTTACCCTCGCTGGGTGAGTCCCTCAGACCTTGCTGGTCTGCGCCATCGACTTTTCTTCATCTCCCCGAGACTTGCTGCTGCCAAGGCTTGTTGGCTCCTATCGAGTTGCCGACACCGCAGTCAGCTGCAGACGTCGAGGGACACACCGAATCCAGCTCCTGGTCGTCGTCGACACCTCCTGGACCACGTGGCTGAAGAGTCAAGGCACCCGCAACCGACCTGAATCAACGACGACGGTGGGCATCCATCTTCCTTGCCCCGGGTCACTGCCAAGTGACTTTGAACACTGTCCCCTCTGCTTTCAGGTCATCCTTCTTCAGAATCCAGGCTTGGATTCCACCGGACACTTCTTCAGCTCCCGCAAGCAGCAAGTCTTCTTTGTTCGCCATTGAAAACGACGCCGCGACCCGACACCAAAGGACACCTATGCACCCGGCTTCCCTGGGTGAGGTAACTCCAGCACTACGGTGCTCCTGTGGGTGTGGGCCCTAGAACTACTTACCCTGTAAGTGACTTGCTTGTAGGTTCTCCCGAAGTATCCTAAAACTCTTTATTTCCAACCGCGACTTGCCCCATTGAAGTTAACGGCGATCCGTGCCTGTGTATCCACACTGCACGCGTCCCCCGTGGGTCCTTTACTTACCTGCCTTGGGTGGTTTCATGAGGCCCCAGCACTTCTGAAGGCCCTAGGCCTTGTCTCCCTGCAAGTCGTTGTTGCTAAGTCTCTTATTTAGTATATGGTCTGGTACGCCCCTAGGGCCCCAGCCATATTTTGTGCTTAACTTATTGTGAAACGTTGATTTGTGCATATGTTTGTCTTCTAATCTCATAAAGAGATTAGTAGAGAGTTATTTAGAAATAAATACATATATATTTGATATATATACCTGTGTGGTGTCTTTTCATTTGGTGATTCAAGAGATTATATGGTAAAACAAGCTGCTTTACATTCCTCCGAGACTTAGCCTGAAGGCTGCTCTCCACAGCTACCACTAGGATAGCTTTCTTTAAAAGGTTGTCTTAAACCTATCTACCATAAGAGTCGATTTGCCCTGGTGCAAGGTGTCCACTTTAATTAGTGAACAGCATATACCAGGCCAACTTCTCACAGTGACTGAAAGGTGACCAGTCAACCTTTGCGAAGGACCTTCCACTGTGTGGCAGCACGTGCTGCAGCCTCTTTAGTAATTTTTGATCTGTTGGAGCTAGAAACAAAATTAGGTTTTTTCTTAAAATCTGTTGATTATGCAACAGATGATGGACTATGTGGCAAATTCATAATTATGCAGTAAATACTGCATCCGCAAAATCATACATTTCTTGCATACAGAGAGTGTGAAAAGAAATAAAGTAGGATGTCAGTTTGTTTCTAAGTCACAAAAAATGTAAATACTTTTAAATGAACTGTACAAATATTTCAACATATACCAGCAGTTATAAAAGCTCAAATGAAGCACATGTTGCATTATAATTTGGAGGTCTGATGGGAAAAAAAAGATTTTAATAGGATCAAAAAGATTTTGGTGATGCACAAATGATAAATATTGTATTGTATTGTATTGCACATTTGTATAACACTTACTACCCTTATGTTTGTCAATGAAGCGCTTACCTACATGGGCAGCAGGCTACGTCATATAGGGTGGTGTGTGGTTGGAAGGGTGTTGTCCTTGTTTTGTGATCCTGTGTGAGAAATGTTTCAATGTCATGCATGATGACCACTGATGTGCGGTTATTGTGTTACGAGATGCATCACATAGCAGTGTGGTGGATGATGAGCTGTGGGAGACACACATGCTCTGGTTTTGGTTTTTCAGTACACAGGCATCTTTAAACAGCTCTGCAGGTGCCTTTATGATGTTTCTTATGATATAGTCTACATCACTGGTTACTGCACTGGGTTGTACAATCAGAAATTTGGGGTAAAGGTCTCGGGCAGAGGTTTCATTGCTGGAGGGAGAGAGATGTGGCAAGATCTGCTGGGATGTGCAAACCCCAAATTAACCTGTGCTTAACCCACTGATAGCTTGACACAAAGCAGTCAGGCTTAACTTAAAGGTAATGTGTGAAGTCTTTATGCAGTACTTCAGACAGTTATAAACTGAAAAAACAACACATGGAAAATCGCTCACCAATTTAGAACAATAGAATACCATCTAATAAATTATTTGACCAAAAACAACAAAAATAAAAAAAGTAGAACCGGAGATATGCAATTTTTAAGATTTAGATGAAAACAGTGCCTAAAAGCACAAAATGCAACTCTGGTTATCTGGTCTTGCTGGACCGGGACACAGTCACAAGTTCAGGTCGACTGTAATGGAGCATGGGCCAGATACAGGGACCCTGCATCGCTCAGCGGCGGTACAAAGGAGACTGTGGGCTGCGATGAGGAATCTGGCATCGGGGATGTATCGCGCTGCAGTGATGCCGATGTGGCTGCAAGGAAATGCATCACGCTGCATCGATTCTGCTTACAGGACAACAGCTGGGCAGGCAGATCACCTTCAGGCTGACTTGCACTGGTCCAGGACTGGGGTGGCACCTCTTTGGGGCAAGACTCACCACAAGTGGAGTCTAGGTGCTGGGTTCAAGATAGTTGGAGCCTTTTTGATCCCTGAGGCTCTGATCAGTCAGCTAGACAACTAGCCCTTGGAGTCACTCTGGTGGTCCTGGGATCAAGATGCAGGTCTAGTTATTTTTCGCAGGTAGCAGGGTAGCAGGCAACAGGGCAACAGAGGCACAGTCTTTTTGCGGAGTAGCACAGAAGTCCTTCAGAGTCTTCCACAGATCCAGAGGTCTAAGGAAGAGTAGGGTCTGAGGGTCCATTATTTATAACTAGTACTTTATTGTTTGATTAATTATTACATTATTTATAGCTGGTGCCAGCTTTGAAGAAGAAGAAAGTTCTGGAAGTTTCCACACCCAGAGGTGTTTGGAATTTTCTGCCTTGCTGCCCTGGCCTCAGCTTTTCTGGGGTCAAAAAAGAATAGTGTAAAACCCTGTGTGAGTGTGCCCAGGCAGAGCATTTATGATGCGGTTGTGTGGTAGGGGCCAGCTCCTCCACTCATCAATTCAGAGGCTGCTCATCCTGCCAGATTGAAATGGCAGTTTGAAATGCACATGTAGGCTGCAATGGCAGGCCTGAGACATGTTTAGAAGGATACTTAAGTGGGTGGCACAATCAGGGCTGCAGGGCCACCAGTAGCATTACATTTACAAGACCTGGGTACATGTAGTACTACTTTACTAGGGACTTACAAATACATTAAATGTGTCAAACGGGTGTAAGTCAATTTCACCATGTTTAAAGGAGAGAGAAAAGCATGTTAGCACTAGTTAGCAGTGGTAAAGTGCACAGTGTCCTGCAAGCCAGCAAAAATGGAATCAGAAGTCAGGAAGGTGAAGACAAAAAGGTTGGGGGTGGCCCTGCAGAAAGGGCCAAGTCTAACATCTTTCATATATGGCATGTCAAACAGGAATTTGCTTTTTGAAAAGATTGCACAACTGTATTAGGCACTGAGCCATGCTGTTCTTGAGCCAGCAACTTTCATGAACTTTCCTATTCAGGATGCATACAAGGTTGTCACTACCTACACTTACCAGCCTTTCGGAAGCAGCGTCCTATCATGAAACCCCAGATTCTAATATGGCATACTGCTTTTATCAGCCTATGTTGCTGGGGCAGAGTCAGCACAAGTCATTTACAACTTACAGGGGGATATTCTCAAGAACGTGCGATAAACATCGCCAAAATAGGCTAACGCAATTTTCCATATCGCCGTCTATCGCGGGAAAACAACTCCGTGTCAAAGTCGTATTCTCAACACGGTGGTAACATGCGATAGTATCCCGATAACGCCTCAAATGTCCGCGATACAACTACCGCGACAGCGATAAAAAAGGAAACCCAAAGGTGAAAAAAGTTGTGATGGGCCCAACCGCGATAGAAAAATCGGCGACAAGCAGCGCCAGGCTTGCAATTTCCACGTCAGGCGGGAAAAATCACCATAAAAGCTGCAACAAAAAAACAAAACAAACATAACAACTGCGAAGCACAATGGAGGTAGCCTGAGCAAGTACAGAGGACAACCCAAACCCCACAAGCCCCACGGAGGACCAGCCTGAGACCTCGGGGTCAGGGAAGGGCAAGGAGAAGAAGAAGAGGAAGACGGGGTTCAGTCCGCAGGAAAACAGGATCCTGATAACGGAGGTAGCAGAACACCATCAACAACTGTTCGTCACCTCCACTGTGTCATTGGCAACTAAAAATACAATATGGCAGTCCATCCTGGACAAGGTGAATGCAGTCGGAGTGCTGAGGAGGACAATGGAAGAGCTCAAGAGGCGCTGGAATGATGAATGATGTGAAGCGCAAAACCAAGCTGAAACTCGCAAACAACCGCAAAGCAGCAATGCAGACTGGGGGTGGGAGTCCTGCGCCACAGGAGGAACTGGATGAGATGGAGGAAATGGTGTCCACAGTCATCAGTGTGGAGATGGTGGCAGGAGTCGGGGGACCGGACACTGCTCAACATGACCTGACACAAAAAGCAACAGGGTGAGTAACCACCAGGGACTGGGGGACGGGGGGAGATGGGCACAATGGCACACATGCACAATGAAGTATAGCACACTGCACAACCACAATGACTCTGGATCATGTCCCTGATCTCCTTGCCATACTGCAGCACACATAGAAACAGCAAGTAGTCCCCCGTCCACAATGTGCCCAGAGGTGGCCCTCCCCACACATCACCAATCTCACAACAAACCCATGCACATGTGCTGAACCCAGCAAAGCTGCGGATCCGTGAGCCCCACTGACAATGCAAGTGACACTGCATGACGATGAGCATGTCTGCAGGCCACTCATCATGACATGTTGCACCCCACGACACCGAGGTGGCTGAGTGTGGTCCACATCCAGAAAGGAGCAGGTCACACACTGACACATCCATGTGCACAAACAACCCCTGACGGCAACAAGACATCTGCGGACAAACCATGCCCAAGAGTCCCAACTCCCACCAAGAGCCCAATTTACCCAAGTATGCAACATCTCAGCACTGTATAAGCACAGAAGGCAAAGGCACACCGCCTGAAAGGGAGAAGGGCCAGCCAAATCAGAGCTGAAGGGGCAACTTTCCCACAATGCAGCACACACACATAAGAATCAGAGCACCTCAACATTGACAACAATGTGGTACAAACTGCAACACTTTCACAACAGAACAGAGGACACAACTGCTGCCGCTTGTGTGTAGAAAATGGCAATTCGCATTTGGCATAGCAGGAAACTGTGATACGACAATGGACAAGTACAACCTCACATCCTTGATGGTCTAGAAATGTCAACTTTCCCGCCTCAAATAGGCATCTCTTCACAAACAGTCACAATGTACATTGTCATGCAGTCCGTTAGTAAACTTGTACAATGCGTGAACATACATGTGAACACAGTGTCAATCTGCATCTCCCCTTCACATTGCAGAGGGAGAATCAACACCTCCTGCAAAGCAGACACAACAACTTAGCACTGATGATGAAGAGGACCTCCCCAACATCGACACCGACGCCCTCCAGCAGCTCATGGACAGCTTCGGCACCCCACCTCCAGGAGCAGGGCAGCCCTTCTGCATCGAGGAGACCCCACCCCCTGCACAGACCACACAGCAGGATGCACCCACCACCACGGCTGTCTCCCAGGACCCCCACGAACAACACATGGCATTCCAACGCCGTGTGTTAGGGTGCCAGGAGAAGATGGCTGATCAGCTGCGGGTGGGGCTCGACCTCATGGCAGCCAAACTAGATGCCATACGTGGGTGTCTAAATCCCATCAGGGTCCACTTACAGTCCCCAACGGACACCCACTGTCCGCTCCATGCTCTCCAACAATCCATGGCTGACATCGCTGGAGTCATGACTCGGAGACAAGAACAACTGCCTAGTCAGAGTGGCTCCAGCAATGTCAGCCAGGAGTTGGGGCACATGCGGAGGAGCATTGAGAACATGGAGCAGATGCATGCGGAACGATTGGCTGCCACGGCTGCACACCAGCGAGATGTAGCTGGGATCTTCCATGCCCTACAGATCCTCATCATGGCATTGCCGCCACACGGCCTGGCGCGGATGACTGCTGCTGCTACTACTCCATCCACATCTCCACCCCCTGAAGTGTCAGTGCCACACAGTGCGGCAGACTAAACACCACCACCCACATGTGAGGCACCTGACACATCAGAGGACGAAGATGATGATGAATCTGGCTTGGTGGTAAGATTGAAGTGGTAGCCTACATCACCGCCATATGGCCTGTTTCAGCTTGGTTCTGCCCTCTGCATCATGCCCTGGAATATCATCTACCACTGTCCCCCGTTACACTCAGCGACACTCACCTTGGACCTCGACATGGACTGCCATATTTGGATTGGTTACCAATGACACAGCAATCACACTGCGGACTGAAGTCTTCCGCTTCTGATGAACCTGTCAACCCCCAAAGGACTCTGGCTGGCCCTCCACAGGGCGACAATGTAAAGTGGGGTTTGCATGGCCCTGTACTGCTCCAGGCTCAACACCCCACTGAATGCGAATAAAACATTCTAATTCACACTGATGTGTCATGGCCCTGATCAATTAAGCATGAAAGTATTGATGGATGTAGGGACAGTGATTCCACATAAATGGTACACCCTGGGTTATGCTATCAATGCGCATGTATGGCCGTGACCCAGATAGGCAATGAGACACACATCGTCATTCAAAACAACTCACATCACAGTTGAATACAAGTGAATGTGCGTAGACTTTATTAGCATATGCGTGTCAGTACGGGCAAGATAAGTGCCACAACATGCGGACCAATGCAGCAGTATGTCAGAATGAGGAACGTTGCCACGCGCCGCTGTCCACTCCGGGGGAGTGCCTCACCTTTCACAGGTGTGTGTTACCCCGTGTGGTTGTCCGCTCACGTATTCGGGGTCCAGGCAAATGCAGCCATGTCCACTGTTGTCGTGGGATATGTGACCAGAGCCCCAAGATGCAACAAGGTGTTGGGACATGTGCAATGGGTTCCAAACTGTTGTGGCTGCAGGTACGTAGTTACACGTCCATGAAAGCGATTGCAGCTTCGTAGGCAATCATTTCCAACATGAGGTCGTTGTCGACTTCATCAAACAGGACGGTGAGGCTATCCATTAGCAGGTCCGGACAGAAGTGCTGAGTCCACCCCCTGTCACCAATTAGCACTACAGCCCAATAGGGGAGAGGTTCAATGTGGTCACTGCACATGTGGAGTTGTGCAATCTCCCAGGTCCAGCTGCCAGCATGTATGCCAAGTATCAAGGCATCCCATAAACGGGTATCACGGTGACACTCCTGGTCGTGGGCCAACATGGGGCGCACACACATGTCAAAATCCAGTTCAGCCACCGTCCTGTTGGATAGGCAGACTTCCATGGACCACTCGAATATGCACGATCGACAATGCAACACAGGCTGAACGCGGGTGACGTTGGCAAGGCGGAAGCTTAGCCGGTAACTGATCCGCAGCACTGCCAATGGCAGTGCCCCCAGTAAACGCAGCATACGTGCACGGTACAGTTCCACGTGACAGGGTTTGTGCATGTCTCCGGGATGTTCTGCCATTGCGTTAGTGGCTCAGGTTGAAGCGGAACTGTTCTGACCTGCGCCAGTTCTGTGGATAACATGCCACAGCTCAGATCAATGAGTTGTTTTAGAGTCCAACGGTTGTACGCCTTGGCTGGTGTGGGAGTAAGTGTGAAGGCCATTCCATGCAAGATAACTCCGAGCAAGGACTTCTGTGTGTGGGGTTTGTATACGTTGGTCTTTCGTTGGGCTGTGCGTAGTGTGGGAGTCGTCATCAGCTGCTATGGTATCTGTCAGGGGGTGCCGGGCACATGCAATTCCCAGGTCGGAGGTGCAGATGTGCTTCCGCCTGATAGTTCAGACAAAGGAGCTTTCATCCCTAATGCTGGTTTCTCATCTGCTTGCATTCAGGAAATGTGAAGTGGCTTGTTGGGGGTGGGGTGGGATGTGTGCGACTTTGGGATTCATGTGTGACATGTCTTGCATGTGGCAAATGAGCGGCATCACTGTGTGTTACGTTGCCTCACAGCTGCTCCTCCCTCCCCCGAGCCTATTTACTTGTGTGCGCTGCGTGGTTGCATCACTTGCACTCCTACGGCACAACATTGTCATGCCTGTCCTCGCATGTCCACAAGCCTGACAATGACACTGTGATGTTGGCCATTGAAGGTGGGCGGCCACGTGAGTGTAGGCCTGTGGGAAGGGTAGGACGGACACAGATGTAGAGTTCATGCCTGGCTGAACTCGCGCTGCAATTAAGGCTAGGCATTTGGCTCATGCTGCGGCAATACAGATACGCACAACACTTGGCATGTATGAGCCAAGGCCCCCAGCGGTCTTGCGCTCCTTCATTTCTCCGTTCGTGCGAGCCCGCCCTCCGGGTGCATGTTACACTGCAACATTCTCGATTGCGGGCTGGGTGGCGCCGACACTACAACAGTGACACACTCATTAGTTACTTCCTTGTCCAGGACAGAACTGAACCACGCCCGAGCCCCGGGCAAATCCTTCACATCCCTACGCTGGCCTGGCGTACGCCGGCCCAGCCCACTCCACTTACGCTTACAGGGGGGGACGACACAGATACATGACCGGGGTCTTCCCCACTGCCTGAGGTGACATGGTTGCGTCCGCTGTCCACAACACTACACACACCAGCAGTATATGTCAACATGGACATGTCTGTGCTCTGCATACTGTAGTCTGTCCAGCACATCACCGCCACACTTGGCATTGTGTACATTCTTATTCATGGGTGACTTGCCTCCTTCACACATACTTGGTTCCCACCTCTCCCCACATTCTGCAATTGTGTGGCTGTGGGGCCTTGCCGTTTTGGGAAGGTCAGCTGTCTTGTTCTGCGCTGCCTCAGTGGTAGTCCGGGGGGGTGGTCCTGGGGGTGGTGGCGGTGGGTGTTGTGGCCCTCTTGGGTCTCCGAGTTGCATGGTCAGTAGCTCCATGACATGTGTTGGTCTTCAGATGAGGCTCTGGGCTGGGGTCCCTTTCATGCTGCAGGTTGTCGTCCTGCTTTACACCAGTAAAAGGCAGGTGTTAAATCCCTGCTGCTAACGCGCCTTATCGCCTGTTTTCGGGTCGCATCACGGATCTGGCTGGTCGTTGAGAATATCACGAAGTGGTGTTTTCGTGTGTTTTTGCATGGGAACGCCTACTCTGCATATCATTAGCGTTAGTTGTCGCTCTCATCCGTGGCGATGTTTTTTGTGGGGGATATCGCTGGGCAACTGGCGATATCGGCAGTTTGCACCAGCTTGAGAATAGGGCGATGAGTCTATCACCACTTTTGCGGCGCTAAAGTGCCGGTAAGTCGGTAATAAGTCCTTGAGAATATGCCCCACATTTGATTAACAATGCTTCAGCCTACACTGGTCTGTTGTGAAATATAGCCTGGTGAGATAACTGCTGCTTTAGAGATCTATATTCTGTTTGCAGAAGCCAGATATTTTGTTATGTTGACCTGCTTGCTACAGAGGGCTCCAAATATCCCAACCAGCAGTACTGTGAATCGGAAGTGATCCAATATAGCCTGCCATGGCACAGAGGGCGGCTATAACAGAATATTTTTCTTTCAAAAATGTTTTAATATCGAGATAACCCTAACAGGGTCCGCGTGGCAAGGAACCATCCCCTTGGACAAAATATTGTGGAAACCATAATCAGGGTATCTAGCTTTCACCGTTGCTGCAGCCGTAAAATGTTTAAAACACACAGTTTGCCACTCATTTCTCAAAATGTTCTTGATGGATATGCTCCAAGCTCTGTATAAAGTTATTTTAAATTAGAGGTGAGTTAACTTAAAACTTCACTCATGAAGTTTGGTTGGAATTAGGAAACTCCACACTTTACGAAGCAGATGAAGTTTCCAAAGTCTACGTGAGGTAAGGTTTATCCTTTACAGCCTTCCAGGTATGATGATTTGCTGATGCAGAATGTCCCATTTAGGACATCCTCCAGCAAAACAATTTAGAGTGTGGAGGCTGGATATCCACCACCTGAGGTAAGTGGTGTGGGAGGGATGACTCTGAGCTGAGGTCAGCTGATTTTTAAAAAACAAATAACTTGATAAGTTTTGCATTGGACAAAGCTTGATCAGTTTAGAAAATACACAAAGTTGCAAGTCAGACTTTACACTCTTCTGCTTTAAATCCCATTTAATTGATAGGATTTAAAACTGGACTGTAGAAAGTTGATTAAGCGTGGTTTAATATGTACCTTAGCAAATCCACGTATTCCTTCACACAGAATCACATGGTGTGCACCAGAATATCCATGGCACAGAATATCGAGGGCAGAATATTGTATCCAAAATATCGACAAATAAGTATAGCTTTTCTGGACCTTACTCCACATGTATGTACCTACACGGTATACATATCTTCAAGTTATGTAGATGTTGAGTTAGGAATAGCAAATCTATACTTCCTATATATGCACTTACCTTTCAATATTCTGTCCTTGATATTCTTGTACCGTGATATTCTGGGGGTCAATATTTAGTAGGACGACCAGTATTTGGGAAAGAATGCATCTATAGAGCACAGCTTTAATGTGTGATCATAGCTGATGGCCATACCCCACTACATATATACTTCTGGCTACTGGCCTGAGAGCAAGCAGGCAAGTCCATGCTGAAGTTAGGAGTGCCACACCCTAGTCCAAAGTGCCCTATTTTACACATCGCATCAGATGCACTCAAAGTTTTGGCACAACATGCATTCGCACATCGATTGCATTTCACCTAATTTCATAACACTTTTAAAAAAAATTAGTAGAATACCCTAAAGCAAAATTAGGCAAATTACACACATTTCTACTGTCTGCATATTCCTGTGAAAAATACATTGACACCTGTGTACACTATGTAATCTCGTTTATTTATCTTTTCCTGCACAGTTGTTTGTACATTTCTGCATTAAAAATGTAAATTATTTATTTGACATAAAAATATTCATTTGTGCCTACTTTGCCGAAAACTGGAAGTCTGAATATGGATTATTGCTGTTAAAATATTAAAGCACTCCTAATATGCTCGCAATGCTTAAAGCAATGGTACCCTGAGTTTTTGCACGTTTGTATAATGATGGTCTTCCTAGTTTTTCATACACCCTCTAAGGGGCAGATTTACAAGAAAGTGACGCATCTGTATAGATGCGTCACTTTCCTTGCCCCACCCTTAGAAACCCTTGCACCACCATAGATGCACAGTATTTACAATACGGCGCACTATGGTGCAAGGATTGACAGATGCGTCAGAAATTCTGACGCATCTGTTGGCGGAAAAGTCACGCATTGCTCGAGTCGTGTCGCAAGCACAACACAACTCCAGCAATGCGTGTTCAGGCCTATTCCCACTACACTGCGTCACTACGTACGCCTGCTTCAAGCAGGCGTAAGGTTTTGATGCAGTGGCGTCCTAAAAGTGGCGCAGTGAAATCTTGTAGATTTCACTGCGTCACTTTTACGAGGCCTTCCTGCGTGGGAACGCCTACCCTGCATACATTATACCTGACGCAGGTATAATGTGACGCAGGGCTTTACAACGTGACGCATCTCCCTAGATGCGTCACGTTGTAAATAGGCCGCATTGTTTGCGCCGCTGTTGCGTCAAAAAAGTGACGCAACTGCAGCGCAAAAGTCACGCAAGGGGCTTGTAAATCTGCCCCTTAGTCTTCTATTGTTTGTTAACACTGCAACTTCTACGTCAACGCATTACAGCAAATGGATGAAAATACCTCTTGTATAGAATAATGGTAAATGATGCCAGGAACCACGCATTGTACATCATCTGAATCTAAAAATGTGAGCCATGTACAATTTTCTAGGATAAATTGGAGCCACATGATCATTTTTCTACCAGCTTTAGACACTATAATTTAGCAAAACA
Organism: Calotriton arnoldi; assembly: GCA_963921515.1. Classification (NCBI taxonomy): domain Eukaryota; kingdom Metazoa; phylum Chordata; class Amphibia; order Caudata; family Salamandridae; genus Calotriton; species Calotriton arnoldi. The sequence goes on from CAWUFW010001476.1 coordinate 540,964, forward strand.
TATTTTTCTCGAACCAGTCTGAGAAGGGTTTTTATTTCGTGCAGACTTTTTACATACCTGACTAGACCATAGGTCATAGATTGCACAAATGTCTCGCTTATAATCCTCTGTGGCCCTGTGGGCAGGAAACATGACAAATCAGAGCAGATGTGATCATTATTTGCCGCCCATCACATAAAAAGTAAACATGCCGATAACACGAGCAAACAGGGCGTGATAGAGCATTCGGAATGCAGGTAACATGACTGCATGCTTCATTTAAAAAGAGAAGAAAGACATAAGTAAGAAAGCTGAGAACCCCTATATTTCTAAATGAAGGATGTGCTGAATAAGTGTAAAGTTTTCTAGTCACTTCTCCTGCAGCTTCAAATCTAAATTGTTTTGACGGCACATTACAATGTCAAATGAATGCTTTTAATTATATTGTTGGAGAGCATTTACTACCCATATGTTGGGCTCTGAGCTTTGTGGTAATTTTCTGGTATACTCTTTGATAACTTCTGCTACATGTATATAAATATATAGGGGCCTGTTCCCAATGGAAAATATACTTGTATATTTACTACTACACCTAGACGCAACAGTACACTTTTTGCTATTCACAATTTCCAAGAGTACGTTTACACCTAGATGTAGACTTACATGTCCCCTCCCGCAGAAATCAAGGGTGGAGCTTCCTACAACAGGATTAACAAATGTAAAATGACTTAACACACAAAAGTGCAAATCTCTCTATGGGAAAAGATAGGGAACATTATTAAGGATTTTTACTCTTTTAAAAAGTATTTAAATTATTTCAATGTAAAATATACACGCAATTTAATTTTAATAATTTATTTTTAACATAATAATAATAAAATAAAAATATCAAATTAAATGTGTATTATGCACAGCCACCTACAACAGTCCCTAGTAGGCAAACGTGATCTGCAATTGGAAAGGTGTGTCGCACCATTTGAACCCTTAATGCATTGTGTGCATGACCTTGCACCCTTTCACTTTTTAGGTGCCTCTGCCTCAAAGTGGACTAAAGAGCAAATCAGATGCAGAAATATCAAAGAGAAGAAATTGCAACAGCTGTTTATTTGTTAATTAAATAATGTATTTACTAACACATTGACATAGTATGAACCAGAACACTTATCAGAGTGAAGACATACAGGAAACAGTATAACTATCAATGGGTGTTGGAGTACGTTCAAGTGGCAGTAGGTACAAGAGATAAAAGAGGTACAAATCAATGAAATAATGAGGAAACAAAATTGCAATCCTAAAAGCAAAGTTAGATTCCAGAACAGCAACAGGAAATACAGATATACATTATCTGGTGTTCTGCTTAATACTATGTCAAAATATCATTAATATTTAATATGGTTGCAGTAACATTGTGATATCATTTATATGGTGGAATATTTTATCACTGATAATACAATGTTTGTAATACTTTTTTTAATAATATTGTTCATATTACGTTTTTAATTATTGTTGCATTTAATATAATTTATGCTATGTTTATTATTATTTTCTAAGTAATCAATTGTATTTTTATCTAGCTTTTTATTATGTATATTATTTTGTCGGTAACTATTTTAGGAGATGGTTGTAGGCTTAGTAGGCTTAGTAGGTGGATTGGTGTGTGTGTGTAAGAAATTAGATTGTTGGCTTAGGCGGGCAAAACCCTTATCAAGCACAGCCACAATCCTTGTCAGAGTGTACCACACAAAAAGTCACTAAATTAATGTGTGCTTAACCCCCTGGTAGCTTGGCACAAAAGCAGTCAAGCTTGAGTTAGAGGTAACGTGTAAAGTATTTATGAAGCAGATAAACAGTAATAAAGTGAAAACACTATACAAGATACCACACCAATTTAGAAAAATAGAGTTAAATGTAATAAATTATTTGACACCAAAATGACAAAAATCCAATCGGTAGAACCAGAGACATGCAATTTTAAAGGTTTTGAAGTAAAATAGCACTTAGAAGCAAGAAGTGCCAATTGCAGTTATCTGGTCATGGTGGACCGAGTCCAAGTCATAATGGCAGGCCGACCACATTGGAGTGCAAGCCGGATACAGGACTGAGTACAGTCCATTGTAAAAAGTACCTTGTGTCCTGGTGCATCGAGATGCAAAGTCTTTGCGTTGGCCTGCCATTGAGAAGCCATCGACGGGAGCTGCGATGCGAGGTCTTGCGTCAAGATTGATCGTGCTGAGTCAAAGACACTGGAGCCATCAACAGAAGCTTGCGATATGGAGTCCAGCGCTGCCCTGAGTCGAGGAAAATGAAGCCTGTGTTACTGCGAGGACTTGCGCCGAGATGCTCCGGTGCTGAACAGAGATGCATCAAGCTGGACCTGTTGTCAGCTTCAAGATGCTTTGCATTGGGTTGGTGCTTGTGAAGCCACCTATGAGAAGATGCGATACACAGTGCAGCGTCGAGGTGTGTAGAAATGCATCAAACTCGGGCAGTTGTTGACGTCGAGATGCGTTGCACTGGGTCAGTGCTGCGAGGCTGCCGAACTGGAGCTGAGATGTGCGGTCCTGAGTTGAGATGCATCGGGTTTGGGTTGGAGCAGAAGAGTCTGTTATGTCCCTGTAGTTCAGAACAGGAGGCCAGCTAATCAGCCCTTGGAGACACTCTGGTGGTCCTGGGTTTAAGTTGTAGATAGAGACATTCTTCCTTAGGCAGTCAAGCTGCAGAGCAGCTGGGGAGTCCTTTTTGCAGCAGGACAACAGGGCAGCAGGACAGCAGTGCAGTCCTTCATCTAGGTCTTCCATAGCTCCAGAAGTAATCTGAAGAGTTCGGTCTGAGGGTCCAGTATTTATACTTGGTGTAAGCTTTGAAGTGGGAAAAGCTTCTGGAGTTTCCTCCTACAGTGTTGTCTGAAATTTCGTGCCACCCTGGCCTAGTTCTAGTGTGTCTCGAGGCATAATAGGCTAGTGAGAAGCTCTTTGTGTGTGAGCTGAGACAGTGCCTTTGAAATGCAAGTGTGGTAGGTGACAGCTCTGCCCCTATCAAGTCAGAGAAGACCCATCCTGCCAACACCCAGACCTTCCTTTGTGATACTGTCTAGGAGGAATATACAAAGGCCAACTGCCAACCACACCTAGTCTTAGGACCCAGGAACAGGCTGCAGGAACCAAACGCTTCGGACAAGAAGCTGCCAACTTTCTAAAAGTTGGCTTTTCAGAATATTTTGTCTTAAAATACCCGTAAAGAGGGTTTTACATTACAATTCCTTAGACGCCAAACATAACTTTCCTACATGCTCCCAATCAATAGTTAACACTCAGTAAATGTAACAATGTAACTCAATGTTATCCTATGGTAAGTTAGGCATTGATATAGTAAAAAATGAATTTGAGAGTTGTTCACTACCAGGACAAGTATAACCTAAAAGTACATATCCATTTTTTAAAAAATACAATGCAACCTGCCTGATGGGCTGTTTATGGCCTACCCTAGGAGTAACTATTATTTATTAAAAAGGAAGGTTTAGGCCTGAGAAAAGACTTATTTTGCCAAGTCAAATGGCAGTTTGAAACTGCACACACAGGCTGCAAAGGCAGGCCTGAGGCATGTTTAAAAAGGCTACTTGAGTGGATAGCAGAAGCAGTGCTGCAGGCCCAATAGTAGCATTTAATTTACAGGTCCTGGGTACATGTTGTACCATTTTATTAGGGACTTATAAGTAAGTTAAATGTGCTAATTGGTGTAAGGAGAGAGCACAAGCACTATAGCACTGGTTAGCAGGGGCAAAGTGCACAGAGTCCTAAAGCCAACACAACTGAATTCAGCATAAAATAGGAGGAATGAAGACAAAAAGTTTGACGATGACCCTGCCGAGAGGGCCAAGTCCAATAGATAGATGGATGGACAGATGGACGGACAGACAGACAGACAGACAGATAGATAGATAGATAGATAGATAGATAGATAGATAGATAGAAGTGCCCAAATCGCTCACAATCGACAGATTTGCCCCTATTGAATGACTCCAGAGTAGGGTGCTGAACTCCACTTAAATTTTAATATTTTATTACAACATCATAGCTGAGTCTGTTTCTTAGCAATAGTAGATATCAAGATATTAAATGGATATACAGAAATCTCAAAGTAGTCATTGACTAAGTCTAGGATAGAGGAAATATACAGATTTTGTGAAGGCAATGTTTGGTAGATCGGGGCTTTAATTAGGAGCCTGGGTTAAGAAATATTGGGATAATAATAATGTGTCACTTAAGTAGGAAGTTAGCAGAGACAAAACATTATAATTAATCAGACCATATACAATGTTATAGCAACAAGATTGAACAGAATATCAGCCCATTATCATTCTGTATGTTGGCCTAATTATCACAAACAGAATGATAATGGGCCTCTCTGTGCAGGGACAGCATTTCTGGGCCTCCTCCTGCCAGAGCCTAGGACATGGCAAACTGCTTTTGTTTATGGGCTCCTGTCACCTCACCAGGGGCCAAGCTCTGGGGAGGTGGAGGTTCCATTTTGGGCATGTTACCCAGGTGCATCCACTGTTAGCCTTTTAAACTGTCACACAAGCAGTGATAATGGTACAAATACAATTGTCATTTATTATTTATTTCTTTTTCTCCAATAGTGCAAAGTTTCTACTTTGGTGCTGTTATTATTTTCATGTTTACCCTGGCCCTCCGAGCCCCCTTGGGATGATTGATCGAATCAGGTGGGTTTTTTTTCAATGTGGGAGAGGGGGCATGTAAGATCCGAGAAGCCTTCAGCTTTGATCTTTTTTGAATATGTAAACACAGGTGTTTAAGTTTCACTTGCACACACAACAGATGCAGTACAAGGTTCTCTCAACCTGATATAAACTTATTTTGACTTGAGCTTGTGTTGGCTGTCTATTTACTTTTGTAATATTGCGCGACCTCCTCTGATGTATCTGTAAAGCGTACCTTTTGTCCTGAATTATTGCCCTGAATTTTGACCCTTTGTCCTGAAATTTTACACTCACTGTGCTGAATTTGCACCCATGCCAGTTGGTCACCCTACGTGGGTGCCTCCACCCTTCACACAATCAATTATAAAAGAAGCACGCTTGACGCATTTCGTGGGAGGTAAGGCGTAGCTTAGATTTGCTTCAAAACCAGCAGTACAGATTGTTTGCATATGCCGACAGTGAATAACATAAGTTCCGTGCCCTAACAATGAACATAATGCTGGCAAAGTATATCACACATGTATAATATTTACATCCCTCTTCCAGAACAGGTGCCTGCCACCAAGACACATCTCCATGAGTGATACTCTAGCATGCACAAGACCCACAGCTGAAGACATAGGGCCATATTATCAAGAACGGGAGATAACATTATTGCCGCTTTAGCGGCAGGAAACTGCAGCTAAAGCGGCGATAATGGGCTTGATAATATGCCCTATAGAATTCCAATGTGTGAAGGACATCAAACCTGGGCTTCTATTGGAATTCTATAGGGTATATTATCAAGCCCCTTATCGCTGCTTTAGCGGCAGTTTCCTGCCGCTAAAGCGGCGATAATGTTATCGCCCGTTCTTGATAATATGGCCCATAGTTGTATATTTGCGGAAGCAGCAACCAGGGAACCGCTTACTGCACGTCCCTGCTCGGGGCACCACGTGACCGACACCGGTCACACCCTGTAAAAGATCATACCATTGGCCATCCTGGGGTAGGGCTAGAGGTTCTTGACTACCTGGAGGTCAGCCCCCCCTCCAACCAGGTCCTGAGCCTAGCTCAAACCGTCATTAATAGAGTTATTTGTGCAGACTATATAGCTGCTACTCCGGAGGAAAAAGAGTGTTACCAGGGGGAGGTGCTGGTTTTTAAACATGTCACCCTCAACTTCCAGGTGTAATGGTCCCTAACGGAAATTACACCTACAGTAAGGCGACAGGGCTAATTTGAACAGTCTTGGTATCAGTGGCGTAACGAAACTTGAGCGGCCCCCCTGCAAAGTACATGGAGGCGCCCCTTCAGACTCACTCAGAGCTCTCAGGCCAGGGTACTGTGCTGAGGGGGGCCCCTGGAGCTCATGCCTCCCCGCACTGCAGGGGCTGCCGGAGCCTTTGTTACATCACTGCTTGGTAACCTGAGGAGGGGAACACCATGCACTCTTGTCTGGCCCTACTTACGGCCCATAGCGTGACTAATGACTCCCCTCGGCTATTTGCAGAGGGCATTTTCCAGTTTTTAATGGCAGACAACATGGCTTACCTATACCACTAAAGTTTGTCTGATGTTGAGGTTGGGACAATACGTCAATGTTTTCAGCATTCTGAAATGGCGCAGTGTATTTCAAACCATGCCACAAATCTGCCTGCGGTTACCGGTTTAGTGAGTATCAATGTATTTCACCTTTACAATGGGTTCAGTCTGCACCCCACCACTTTATTTTTCCATAAAACAGGGTCTCAGAATGTAAATTCACCACTCAGACAGAAATTAATAGAAGAGTGTGTAGGAGAGTAGGATCTGCTTCACATGGGTACCCCCACTTTTTGCTGATGCTTCACTGTTTTTCGACCTTAGTCTGGCTGGGGCCCTGCTAATCAGAACCCCAGCCTAGCTGCTTCCTCTCTAAAATGGTTTCCATGTGCCTTAGGCACATCACTGATTGGAATCTGGAGTGCCCTTATAAGTCCCTAGTATATGGTATACTATGTACCAAGGGCATAGGTATCTCTGAGGCCTACCAGGGGCTGCAGCATGTATTATGCCACCCCTGGAAGGCCATCCAAACTGACACCACAGGTCTGCTACTGCAGCCTGGGTAAGGTGGTGCATGCACCCCTTACTGTGATATAGGTTACCTATATCACTAAATACATACACACATATAAACCTATAAGTCACTCCTATGGCAGGCCTTATCAATCCTGAAGGCAGAGTGCGTGGTTCCTATGTGAGAGGGTGCCCCTGCATGAGCAGGGCCCCTCTGCAGCGTTCGGAGACCCTTCTCTGATGCTGTTTGTAGTGCAGCCTGACCATATACTCTTAAGCGCATTATAATCTTGCGTTAAATGCTAACTTTGGAATGGCTGCACCTAAACATGTCATGTTTGGTGTCAAACATCTTGGAATACTACCCCCCCGCCAATTCTGGCGGCAGGGGTAGCATTCCACCCTTCTAGAGGGAGAGACATGTTAACCCTGGCCTGGCCGGTAACTTCTTTCTAAAGCCCTGGCATCACAAAATGGATGCTGCTGCCACAGACACAAGTCTGGCCTCCTGCTGCTGGACGAAACTCCGGCAGGGGAGGCCTGGACAATAGGTTTCCTGTCCCAGGGAGGTGTGACCACCTCCCCAGACAGGATAATGTGTATTGGGGCTGGGCGGGAGCACTTTCGGGTGCTTTGAAGTCCTGCACTGGGGGCACACTTGGTGTCCCTAGGCATACCCCAGTTCAAACTGGATCAGGGCTTGCAGCCCCTGCTTTGGCGTGAACTGGACAAAGGGAAAGGGGTGTAGCCACCCCTCTGCCCTGACCCACCCATAGGTGGGGCCACAGAGTAGTCCAACCCCTAAACTTAGTATAAGTATAGGAACCCAGTCCTTAGGACTTTAGATTATCCCTGGACGAAACTCTGAAACAGAATCCTGGACCTTCGACGCTCTACTCAAGACTAGAGGACAGAAGAATCTCCCTTGGGGTCAAGGAGTGACTCCCCTGCTTGGCAGGCACCAAAGAAGCAATTGTCCGGTCTGCATCGCCTAAGCTCCCGTCGGACGCCGAAGTCTTTGCATCACCAGAGGTGGATTTCCAGACTTCCCCGAGGCTGCCCTGAGTCCCCAGCAAAGCTGAGGCCCGTAGCTGTCGTGGGTAACGTGGAATCGTGACCCCTGGACACCGCAAGCATTTGCTAGTGCATCCTCTTCTGGGTCTCCCACGAAGTCGTGCTTTGGGCTCCGAGTAGCCCTAGCCTCCAGCACCAACTGCACTGAAGATCACTGGCCTCCACTCCACGAGTGTCCTGTGAGCCAGCTCCACGTGCGACGTCTTGAGGCTCCTTCGCAGACGCTAGCCCGTTGGCTAGTAGCCCTTCACGAAGGCCAATCCTTTTCTTCTTGGGCTCCCTGGTTGCTCCAGGCTTGCCCTCACTTACCTTTGCTGGGTGAGTTCCTCAGACCTTGCTGGTCTGCATCATCGTCATTCTTCACTTTCATCAAGACTTGCCGTTGCCAAGGCTTGTTGGGTCCAATCAGGTCGCTGACACCTCAGCACTCAACAGACATTGTGTACCAGCCCGAATCCTGCTCCTGGTTGCCGACAACGCCTCCTGGACCTCGTGGCTGAAGAGTCAAGACAACCGTCAACCTACCTGAAGCACTCAACATCGGTGGGCATCTGCTCATCGCCTTCCTGGTCACTGGCTAGTGACCCAGACTCTGTCCCCTCTGCTTTCAGGTTCTTCAGATCTCCGATCCACTCTTGGATCCACCCGGACACTTTCCACTTGGTCGCCAGCAGCACTTTGCAGCAGATCGCCATTCAAATCGACGACGAAACCCGACCCCGAAAGGCACCTATGCACCCGGCTTCCCTGGGTGAGGTAACACGAGTACTCCGGTGCTCCCGTGGGTAGAGACTCTAGAACGACCTAGTTCTGAAAGGGTTTGCTCCAAGTCCTCCTTTAAGTGTCCCTTTTCTTTAATTTCCTGATCGCGACTTTCTCCATAGAAGTTAACGGCGTATCGCGGTTGTGTATTTACACTGCACGCGTCCCCCGTGGGTCCTCTGTGTCACTACCTTGGGTGGTTCCTTGTGGTCCAAGCACTTCTAGAGGCTCTAGGCCTAGTGTCTAGTTCAGTCGTGGTTCTTATACCACTTTATTGGTATATGGTTTGGTACGCCCCTAGGGCCCAAACGTGTATTTGTGCTATTACTGTGTTTAAATAACTTATAACTTGTGTATTTCGAACTCTAGCCTCATAAAGAGACTAGAGGGGTGTGTTTAGCAATAAATACATATATTTTGAGTATATACCTGGTGTGGTGCTCTTTCATTTGATCACTCAAGAGATTATAGACTGGTAAAACAAGCTGCTTTACATTCCTTCAAGACTTAGCCTGAAGGCTGCTCTCCATAGCTACCACTAGGATAGCTTTCAATAAGGTTGTCTTTAACCTATCTCCAAAAAGGGGTTGTTTGGACTGGTGCAAGGTGCCCACTATAATTAGTGGACAGCATATGCCAGGCCAACTTCTCACAGAGTGCTTGAACAATTGAGTTGCTGTGTATTCATTTAGACTTGCTAAGTATTATTGACATGAATCTGTGCATATAGCAAACAATGAGGATTTCCCTTGATTTATTCATGAGCATTATAATGATTTACACTTACATTTGATAAATAAGAATTTGAAGTAACAGCTATGGGTGTATCTTTTCGCTTAAACAATTAGTTATTACTACGTTTAATTGGGTTATGCATTATTCACACCAACGTTTAGCATTCTATCCACGGTAATTTAGCCATTAACAAATTACATTTATAAATTGCGTTTACAAAATATCACGAATTTAGAAATTAGAAAGCAATACCAACTTGACAGCTAAAGACTTTTACACTAAAACAATTCTCTACATGAAGTGTACATAAAATTAATGTCATACCGCTAACTTACAAAACTTAGCAGGAATAGTTTCCATGTTAATATGGACCGTAGTTTAAAAAAAACAAAAAACGCAATAATACATTTATTTACATACTGCTTGCTGCCACTGTGATGTAGCTTCGTTATGTTATTCATAACGTGTTATATTTCCTCTCTCATTGATAATAATTTAATTGACCACAGGAAGATTCAAGGCTAAAAAATAGTGACACTGTTAACTCTGGAATGTGCAAGACCAGTCCTTACTTTGGGGACGTTGTACCTCACACAACCCTGTAAAGCCTCTTCTTAGCCTTTTTACCCTAAGAACTATGCCCTCGCAATTGGCACATGCCTACTGGTTGTTAAGGTGGGTGAATCAGAATTGGCGGGCGCTTGTAGTTGATCTGATAGTCTCTTGCTTTGCATTAAGCCACACTTCCTTGCTTTGCTAGGGAGGGACTCTTTGACATTCTTCCATGATGAGCTAAGCATTGTGGGATACGTGGCCCAGTAACCTCGACAGTGACGTTGATAGGTACACAGAAGACACAGCTCCTTGGCGGGGTGATAGATTGTCAATGAGAATGCAAATAGAGGATGTGGCCTAACGGCTAGGGCGATCGACCTCAAATCTGAAGAACCGAGGGGCATATGTACAAGGGAAGTGGCGGAGTGAAGCGTTAGCCTTCCTGGCTTAACGCCTCACTTCGCCACTTCAGAAACGCAGGGCTGCACCATATCTACAAGAATTTGGTGCAGCCCTGCGTTTCCCCTGCGCTGGCGCTACATTTAGCAGCCTAGCGCCAATGCAGGCACCTTTGCACCATAGTGCAAGGGTGTCTGCGTGCAGGGGAAGATTGTTTATGTGGAAGAAGGTCCCCCTTGCTGCACATAAACAATCTTTAAATGCCGCTTTGTAACTTCAGCACACACAGAAGTTGCAAAACGACATTTAAAAAAAATTATTGTTTATGTGCAGGAAGGGGGACCTTCCTGTACATAAACAATCATTGGCCTTTTGCTGTTTTCATGTGTGCTGCACAACGCAGCACACATGAAAACAACAAAAACGTGGAGAAATGAAACATTTTTCCTCGTTGCGCCAGGGTAAGACCAGGTTTTCCCTGGTCTTAATTCTGGTACTGCCTCCAATTTACGCCTCCCTTGTAAATAGGAGGCAGTGTCAGAATCAATGGGTGTTAAGGTGGAATGCGCACAGCAACACCCATTGCCCTCCCCTTTCACGTTAAGCATAGCGTGTAAGGGTGCCTTATTTAAAAGGCAGCGTTAAGCCACTTTGTGGCTTATGTGCCTTGTAAATAAGGCGAGGCCCCTACCGCCATCACAACGTCACTGAAAGTGACTTTGTGATGGTGATAGGGGCTTGCAAATATGCCCCCCGAGTTCGAGTCTCAGCGACCACGCTCAACATCCTGTGATTCTGGGCAAATCATAAATTCTCCACGTGCCTAACAAAAATGAATGTGTCCTTGTGTAAGGCAACTGGTGCTCATGTAAAGCACTCTGATACCTTCGGGTCAAGTTCACGCTATATAAAACTCTGGGGAAAAAAAGTATGACATTGCTAAGATCTGTAAAATGGTATGGTGATGGAGTTGGAGATCTTGAAAACAGAGAGAAGGTGAATGGAATGTATCCCTCCTGATGGGCACCACCCACACCTAGGGGCGTGGTGCCTTTAGTGGCATCTCGTACGGGAGCCAGAGTAGGGTCTCTTCCGTTGCACGAAGGGGAGGGGGCGTAGCCGGAAATCCCCCGAGAGCGTCACTAAGGTGCGCGGGCGACCCCTTACTAGGAGGGTGTTTAAAAGGCCAGGGACAGGAAGGGGAAGCCCTCTTTGTTGTCTCACCACAGGCTGAAAGGCGGACCGGAGCTACAGGAAGTTATCGGATCGGACCGAATCGGAGCTGCGGGAGGTTGCAGCGAGTCTTCCGGCCGGGCGCACGGTTCACTCAGGTGAGAGGGCCTCACAAAAAAAAGCGTAGTCAATGGGGGAGTTTTTTAAGAAGAAGGTCACGTTAGGGCCTTGGCAGGGGTAGGAATGAGAGTTTACGCCTGCTTGATAAGTGGCAGAGCTGGAGCGCGGGCGATTTGGAGGGCGTGCAGCAGCACTGCAGTGAGACGCTTTCGCTCTGGGGGGGAGTGCGATCCCAGGGTCAACGGGCGGGAGCTCCATACGGAGGTCGTGGGGGACTTAAGGGAGCTCGGCGCAATGCGCGCTCGGCGGGTCCCGCACCAGGGAAGACAGTGCACAAGTAAGGCAGGTATAAATTGAAAAGGGAAAGGAGCATGGCCTAGCAGTCTGAGCAGCATGTTTACGGTCAGTCTCTTCGAGTCCCGCTGCTGGCAATTATTTGCTAACATTCTACCTTGGCATTACCCGGGCTGGTGAGACCGCGAGGCAGTGCGGATGAGAGAGGGATAAGGGCGCCGGGTTAGCCAAACATAAAGCACGCAGCATGGACGTAATGCTCATTAATGTTACCAATGGTTGTGTCAGTGACTAGAACTCAAGATTGAGACGTATGTTTTCCGACCGCGATGTTAACGCGGTTGAAAGGCGGATGAGGGCCTAAGAGCTTTGGGGCATACACCGCGCACGAACACGCATACGCTTAAGGGAAGCTCCATTGGTGCCATCAAGAACGGGGAAGCAGGGTCCGAAAGCATAGCAACCGGGGCGCTCAGCTAGTGAGTAGGCTGAGTGCTCCTGGTAGTGGGGATACAATGCATGGCACTGCATGAAGAGGTGCAGGGTGTGTGGGGCCGGTGGGCATAACCGGTAATGCATGGACCGGTTAGAAGCACGTTGATAAGGGCATGGTGACCCGCTCACTCGGCTAGTGAGTAGGCTGAGTGTCCCGGGAGGGGGTGGATTTAAACGCATGAGAACGCGCATGGTTTGTCAAAATGGTAACATGGGGGCACTGGGGTAGTGAGTATCTCCAGTGCTCCAGCCAATTGAAGTGAGGGGGGGACATAAGGATATGCGGGGATAGTCAGCGTGAAGCTGCAAAGCCTGATAAGAAGGCGAAGGGAAGGAGAAAAGGGGACAGTGTTAATTCTCTTTTTGCTTTCTTTAGTGGGCAAGATGCCTCCAAAGCGTGCGCGGGGGGCAAGGAGGTCCCTGCTACACAAGAGGAATTTCGATTGTTGACGGCATTGTGGGAGGTCGCAAAGAAAGGGGGAATCGATTGGGCGCTGCGGACGCTAACGCAAGGAGCCGGAGCGGGCACACAGCAAGAAGCCCCGTTGTCCAAACGCACAAGGCGGACTCCTGAACGTTTCAAGGACGCGCAACAGGACAAGCACAAAAGGATCGCGGAAACACAGGCGAGCACCTCAGGTGAGGCGTTGGTAACGGGCCAGCCTCTCGCGACCACAGACAATTCTCAGACTTCTGGCGCAGCTGCGCAGAAGAGTCAGGTGACTGAGGAGCCGCCCCCAGGGGGGGTGATACCACAGGCCGCGGCACTGCCCACGCTAACAAATGTTCCTCAAATCACGGCAGCGCAAGGGGGGTTAGCGACGGCAACGCCACCTATCGCGCAGGCTCCCGCTCCAGTGGTGGCGCACCAAGGCAGCGGAATAGCACAGGTATGGGTCCAGTCAGGAGGGGCGGCACAATCTCCTGTGGTAGTAGCGGCAACATCACAGGGGCCAGCCAATAGCACGGCAATGCCAGGGCCAGGGACTCCCCTGGTGGTGCCACCGGTGCCCCTGGGGGCAGTGGTAGCGGTACAGCCCCTTTTGACACAGAGTCCAGTGTTGTATGGATCCGCGTCACCCGCGGTAGCCACATCTGCGGGTATTACATGGCATGTGCCAGCAGAAACCAGGGAGAAGATCTTCAGGGGTGAATTTATCAATGTATTTGACCTCATCATCGCGGGAGTGGTTCCAGGGAAGAACAGAGCAGGCAAAGAGGGCGAATTTAAGCAGAAAAAAGTTTGGGTGGAATGGTCAATTAAGAATTGGGTCACAGGCTTTGCTATCTACGCAGCAATCATGGTAGAGAGGTACCCAACATTGGTGGCCCAGTTGATAAGCTACATGTCCATGATTCACGGGGCGGCGGCAGAATTCCCGGGCACGGCCTGTCTGCAGTATGATAACAAATTCAGGCAAATGAAGTCAGTAAGGCCAGAAGTGGCATGGGATCAGAGAGAGATCAATATATGGCATGCAGAAATCTACTCGTCAGCGCCAGTTAATAAGACCATTCATTCCTTTCGAGGGGAAAGAGGGGCAGGGGATAAGAAACAGGCTTGCTGGCAATTTAACAAGAACGAATACAATAGGGGTGCAGCGTGCAAGTTCAAGCATATATGTTCCTTCTGTGGAATACAAGGTCACCCAGAGAGTAAATGCTACAAGAAGGTCGGAATACCTAAGGAACAGCATGCCCCTACCCTCCCACAGAACAGGGGCCACAGCACCCAGGCATCCTAAGAACCTACCTACGCCCATTCATCTGCACGTCCTGGCTCACCTACTTAGTAAATACGAGAAGACCCAAGAGGCACAGTTCATGTATCAGGGTTTTAAATTTGGCTTCCATATCCCATCTAGTGCCCCGCCGTCCACGATTCTGCCACGCAATCAGCGCTCAGTCTTGCAAAACCCAGAGGTGGCTAGGGAAAAGATCATGAAAGAGGTAGCACTGGGGAGAGTGGCGGGGCCTTTTCAGCAGTTGCCGAGGCAAGACTTAGTGTGTTCATCATTAGGCTTGGTACCCAAAAAGGAAAGGGGGAAATATCGCCTGATTCATAACTTGTCAAGTCCACCGGGGTTGTCACTCAATGACAAACTGGATCCAGAACTGTGCGCAGTGCGTTACACCACATTTGACACTGCGATTCAAAAATTACAGAGGTTAGGCGAGGGAGCCCTGATGGCCAAATCCGACATAGAAGCTGCTTTTCGCCTCCTACCGGTGCACCCAGACGACACCAGGTTGTTGGGCTTTACTTTTGAGGGGAGTTTTTTCATGGACCTTTGTATGCCAATGGGATGTTCTATTGCATGTGCAGTGTTTGAAACATTCAGTCGCTTCCTAGAATGGGCGGTTCAAGAACTCCTGACATCAACAGATGTCGTACATTACTTAGATGATTTTCTATTTCTAGGTCCACCTGGCTCACCAGCTTGCGGGAAGGCCCTGCTGGGCTTCCAGAGGTTGGCAGAGGCACTGGGGGTACCTCTGGCAGAGGAGAAAACAGAGGGACCAGCAACTCAACTAACTTTCTTAGGCATCGAAATAGACACCATAGCCGGGGTTTGCAGACTCCCGCAAGAGAAAGTAAGAGCTTTGGAGGCCACCATAGATGACTGTTTAGTGGCACGCAAGGTTACCCTGCACCAGCTGCAGGTCCTAGTGGGACAGCTGAATTTTGCGCTCAGAGTGATACCCATGGGCAGAGCATTTTCTAGGAGCATAGCCAGGGCAATGTCCGGCTTGCGGGCAAAGCACCACCACACTAGGCTCTCCACAGAGGTAAAAAACAATCTGGGCACATGGAAGGAATTCTTGAGGGGATTCAATGGGTCAGTACTGTGGCAACAATCAACACAAGCGAATGCAAAGTTAGAGCTTTACACAGATGCAGCAGGCAGCATAGGGTTTGGGGCAGTGTTGGGCACCAAGTGGTGCATGCAGCACTGGCCGGCGGAGTGGGTCGTATCTGGGTTGACCCGCAACATCACATTCTTAGAGCTATTCCCTATCATTGTGGCATTGCATCTTTGGGGCACCCTCTTGGAAAATAAGCGCATTGTGTTCTGGTCTGACAGCATGTCAGCAGTGATGGCAGTGAACAACCAGAGGGCCAAGTGCCCATGGGTACTTCGCTTACTTAAAGAACTGGTTCTGGGATGCCTTCAGCGCAATGTATTCTTTATTGCAAAACATGTGCAGGGGGTAGACAACGCAGCAGCTGATGCCCTGTCCCGTTTTAAGTTAACAGAATTCAGAGCCCGATGGCCGCAAGCAGACAATCAGATGACGAACTTCCCAGAGAAGCTATGGAAACTTGGTGCCCCATTGCCCCCGATCTGATAGCCGCGTCCCTGGTGCCCAAGACAAAGAGTATGTATGAGAGGGCTTGGCAGTTATACTTAGCGGTCATACAGAGGGCAGGGAGAACAGAGAGATTTACACCACAAAGTGTCCTGCTATTCATAGTGCAACAGAAAGAGAATGGTTAATCGCTATCCCTGGTTAGAAGACAGCTGTCAGCAATTGCCTTCTTTGCAGGATTATAAGGGGTGGCAGACCCTATAAAAGACCCTAGAGTCAGGCGGGCAGTGAAAGGGTGGGAAAGAATGGTCCCAGGGGTAAGAGACAGCAGGAGACCCATAGACGCCAGTAGACTATCAAGTATCTTGGAGGTACTACCGCAAGTATGCTTATCCCCTTATGAGGCGCAGCTGCTGATATTAGCATATTCCTTGGCATTTTTCGGGGCTTTTAGAATATCTGACCTCATACCGGCCTCAAAAACAGATAGGGAAGGGGGAATCAGCTTGGATGATGTTATAATCTCAGTGGACACTCTACAGGTTAGAGTGAGAAGGTCTAAGACAGACCCGTTGGGGAAGGGAATATGGGTCCAGCTAAGAGCAGTGCAGGGGGCCAATTATTGTCCCATGGCTTTGGCACAGAACTTTATGCAAATGCGGCCTGGGGGAGGAGACAATAGGCTATTGGTACATGCAGACAGAACCCCCCTCACAAGATTCCAGTTCACACGAATATGCAAGCGATCCCTGGCGTTGCTGGGGGAAGAAACGGCCCATTTTACGTCTCACTCTTTCCGCATTGCGGCGGCCACGACGGCAGCCGCGCTAGGCCTCTCATCTGAAACTATCAAGAAAGTAGGCAGATGGAAGTCATCATGTTTTGAGTGTTACGTGAGACCACAACTGGCCTAGACAGCCTGGGGGGCCACAACGGCGAGCGTAGTATCCCTCGCCTAACAAACCCTTCCCTTTTTTCTTTATATTTTTGCAAAGTCAATGCAGTGGTCTCGAGGCAGCGGACGCAGGAATGCTGGTGTGGCCACTCCTTTAAGCGTAGAGCAGGGCAATTTTTCAGCAATTCACGGGAAGAAAGATCGCAGAGGCTAAAGGGAATCGATCACCACTGGATAGGGATTGGAGGGCAACGATTGAAGGATCTCACGGCCCACTTGCAGAGCACCCTGGCTAAGGGCATGCCCGTCCCGGACGTGCTGGTGATACACTCAGGGGGCAATGACATGATCCCGGCGGGCCAGAGGGGGGTGAAAGAGGCACTTTTCTCCACACTTTCGTGGGTAAGGAAGACATTCCCAAACACTACTATATTTTGGTCAGAGGTGATTCCACGTCAAGTTTGGGCGAACAATGCGCCAGCAAAGGCGGTGAACAAGTTGGTGAAAAAATTGAATCAGGCAGTGGCAAAGCTATTGGCAAGATCACCCATACGACCCATCAGGCATAACCGTATACAGGCCTCAAGGGCAGAGTTGTATTTGGCAGATGGAGTGCATCTGTTCAACGCAGGGCTGGAGTTGTTCATCCAGACCATTTTAGGAGCCATGGCAGTGGAACAAGAGTGTCAAGCGGGGGGAGGTCGAGAGCGCCAGTAAGCTCCTCATCCTGTGGCGGGGTCCTGGGCAAGAGAAATGGTGGGGACTCCATTTTGGCGGGGGCTGCTTGGTCCTGGAACAGGGCGGGCAGTCAATTGGGGGCTCCGGGCTGGCGGTAGAGGGGGCTGACCTGCTGGTGGCCCTGGACTCTCCGGCCCTACCCGAGATGCCGGCGCTTGTAGTAAGCAATTTCGGGAATCTATCTGGTGCTCTGGTGGCCGAATGGTGGTTAGCACAGATGAGAGCAGGGAAATTGGTTGTGGCCTGCTGGCACAACACGCGGCAAATGTGCCTCTGGAGATCCAGGAATGTAAATACAATATGCAAACCATGGCTCAAAATGTATAATTCATAAGCCTACTGTTTATAACAAATGTGTGTTGGTTTTGGTTTATAATAAAATGATAAAGTTGGTCAAGAGTTGACAGTGAATCAACAAAATAAAATTGCGGTATCTGAAGGTTAATAAAGACTACGCAGTGAAGACCAACTACAGACTTGGTGTGTTTCATGGGGAAGAGGAAAGGGGTTGGTGTGGCTAAATGGACAAGGGGCGAATCGCACGTGGTATGCCCACTATTCACAGGGGCCTCTTTAAACAAATCTTCTTCAACTCGCCCCATGCTGTCAGGTGATTAGACTCGTATTTGTTCATGTCTAGAGGACACAATTGAAAAATCAGTGCAACTTTAAGAGAATAGAGTCTGCAGCTTTAAAAGCCACCTGTGAAATTATCTTGTCAACCACACTAAATAAAGAACTAATAATGTAGAGGAGCCATACTAGATTATTTAATGTCATTCCGCGCTGTGGGAGAGCAGATCAAGTGTTATTCAAGATAGAATAGCAAACGGGTGAGAAATCTCACATCTAAGTTCAGGCTAGTCGTACAGGCTAACCCTATCAAGTACGAATTTGTAGAATAACAGAAATACAAGAGCGCCAACAAGAGAGGCTGGGTAGAATTAGGTATGTACTACTCATGGTGGAGGAAGAAGAGACCAATCATAATGTATGTGTGGGAAATAGGGTTCGTAACTTTCTGAACAAGGATGGATATATGAAGCTGGATTCTCAATCCAGGAGGGAGCATTCGTATGGATATTGATGCACTTAACATTGCTTTTTGGAAAAGTTTAACTTTTAGACGGGCACCCAAAAGCTGTTCTATCTTCCTTTATTAAAATAAAATGGTTATGACTGGAATTTGGGGTAGGGTTTGTGCAATGCTTTGGGACTCTACTCCCTCATAGTTTGTGATGCTTAATGAAGATGTTTAAAAACGTCATAAAATTGTGAATTGTATGATAAAGTAATTTACAATTGACTCAGAATAGGCTTTTCTACATCACTCCACTGCACAAGATGTGAGTGGGTGTCTTTGTACGGCTTTTGGCACCAATTGGAGTGCAAATACAGGGCAGATCGTTCCCCACCTTCCATATAATGATAATTCTTGAGATGAATGCTAATGGATACTGATTGCTGGATGTCAGTGGAAGATTGGACATTTCAATGTAATTCGGTGTGAACAACCGGTCCGATTGATACTAACCACCCATATAGCAATTATAGTGGGACTACAAGTGGCGATTCTTTGATGCACTTTGATTGGAGACATGAATATTGAAACTGAATGTGCCCTGACGAAGTGCATTTCTTTGGACGAAATGCGTTGGCTCTCTTCTCTGTAAACGTGGGACATTTTTTTAAAGAATAAGAACAAAAAAGTGAAGAACTAAATACACTTTAGAATTTGAATTACATTTTTTGTTTATCTGATGATATTGATTGTGGTGCAACTCTATTTTGTATAACTGTAATGTCCTTGTTCTGTAGGTTGCATCTTGGCAGCAGGTGCCCATGGTGAGTGTACATAGACAGAAATTGGTTTTTTGATGCTGGCAACTGTTTAGAAACACAGGACAGGTGCGGCGACCTTTGATCTGCTGCCTTTTTTCTTTGGTTTATGACTCAGAATAACCTTTAGTATCATGCTTGAGTTTGAAGTTTTGATAGGTTGAAATCATCTCTTCTTTTTTTTTTAAGTTTAAAGAGCTTTATTGAAACAGGTAAGAACATAGGTACAACAATAAAGCAAAAATTATAGAAAAATAGGAAAAGCTAACAGGCAAAATGTATAATACGGAGGGATGAAAAACTGATGAAAGCAACAAATGTCAAAGAAATAAAACCGGAAGATGAAAGCATTAGTGAAAAGTTGAACCATGAAACAAATAGCAATTTTTACAATTTTTGAATGAGGAGAAAAACAAAAAGGAAAGTAAAAAGGAAGAGAAGAGGAAAGAAGAAAAAAAAAAAGAAAAAAAAAAGGAAAGAAAAAGAGAAGAAAAGAAAAGAGAGAACGAGAGGGGAGGACAACTTCCTTATCAGATAAACATAAGTAAAGCTAGTAAAATACAATCAATACATTATGTGCAAACAGAGTAAAGGTCAAACATTAAAATGTAAAAAACCATATAGAAGAAATCACAAAGTACTCATGGTGGTTGATAGACGTAGGAGCTGTCCTTGTTGCGTAATGCAGATGCAGATAGATAATTGGTGAGTGGAGACCAGAAGGCCTCCTTCCGAAGAAGTTGCGTAGATGTTATGGCAGAGGCTCTATCCATTCTGTGATGATAACAGAGAAGGTTCCACCATGCAGAAAAGGAGTCCTTGGTGGCATCCTTCCAATTGGATGTAATTATCTGAAAGGCAATGGCAATTAACAAATCCACAAAGATGCCCACCCTGCGAGAACCAAACCACCGAGCAGAATTACTGCCCAGAAAAATGGAGTAAATATCAAAGGGGAAAGTAATGGAGCAAATAGAGGAGATTGATTTACACACCTTAATCCAGAACAAAGTAATACTGGGGCAGAGGAAAAAGGAATGCATAAAAGAGCTAGGGGTATTGTCACAAGACCAGCAATTCGGGGAGAGGTCCAAACTATACTTGGAAAGAGATAATGGGGTTAAAAATAAACTTTGATAAAAATAATAAAGGGTCTGGGTGGTGTTAGCAGTACATGAGGTGTGGTGAATGCGTGCCCATATGGAATTCCATGTGTGAATAGAGAGGGTGCGTTGCAAATCGGATTCCCACGCAAGTTCAACTTTACTCTTGGGGCGGTTAGAAGAAGAGAAATTAAGATATTTGTAAATATGGGAGGCCTGAATGGAAGAGGAGGTGGACAGAGGCTCAAAAATGGGGTCTGAAGCAGAGGGAGGAGAACCAGAGAGTAGAGAAAGCTGAGTAGTTAAAAGCGATCGTAAGGAGTCATACCTAAGGAATGAGGAGACAGGGAGGCCGAACTTAGAATGATCTTCCTGGGAAGGAAGAAAGTGTGATCCTTGTAAGAGATGTTTAACCAAAAGGATCCCCTTAGTCGCCCAAGTTTTCCAAAAAATGGTACGATTAGATAGTTTAATAGACTTATTGTACAATAGAGGTGAGTCTAAAAACATTTGTATAGGAGTATGAGATTTGTGCTTGACCAGATGAAAGGTGGAAATAAAGAATGAAATGGTCGGAACATTAAAAGAGCGAGGAGGATGAGAAAAATTGGCTAACGAGGAAAAAGGAAAAGGGTAGATCAAGGATTCCTCCAATCTATGCCAAACAGAAGATGGAAGATCTGTTGAAGAGGACAAATAACGTAACACTTGACGGATTAAAAAGGAGGAGTGATATTGGCGGAAATTAGGAAAGTGAACACCTCCCTGATCTTTAGGGGCAAATAAGAGATAGAGAGATACGCGCTTTTCGGCCATTCCAAAGAAATTTACTCAGAACACCGTTAAGGGTCTTAAAGAATTTTAAGGGAAGTTTTACCGGAAGCATGGACAGGTAAAAGTTAATGATGGGGAGCATCATCATTTTGATCGTGTCCAGCCTACCCCACCATGACAAGAAGAGGGGAGACCATCGTCCTGCCATGGTATTAACCTTCAATAAAAGATGTTCCAAATTAAGCTGAACAGTTCCGGCAATAGAAGAAGAATACTTAATACCCAAGCAAGTGATACTGTTATTGTTCCATTTGAAATCGGTCCCATCGAACATACTTTTTAAACAATATTTATTTAATGGGAGTACTTCGGATTTAGAAAAATTTAACTTGAAGCCGGACAGAGCGGCGTAAGAGGAAAGTAGATCAGTAAAGGCGGGCAAAGAGGTAGAGGGATCAGAAACATATAGCATAATATTGTCAGCATAGGCAGTAAATTTGATTTTGAGTGCCTTGTGAAGAAAACCGCGAACAGTAGAGGAAGAACGCAGAGAATGAAGAAAAGGTTCAAGGGAGAGGATAAAAATCAAGGAAAAAAGGGGACAACCCTGACGGGTGCCTCGTTGTAAAGGGAAATAGGAAGATTGAGATCCGTTGACAAAAACTGAAGTAGTAGGAGAGGAATATAACAGATTAATCAGGGAGAAGATAGAAGGGCCAAAGCCATGCAATTTAAGGGCACGCATCATAAAAAGCCAATGTATACGGTCGAATGCTTTCTCCGCGTCGAGGGTTATGGCTGCAACAGGGGAAGAACTCTTGGATGCTAGATGGATAATATTAAGAAAAGTTCTAGAATTATCAGCTAAAGTCTGACCCTTAATGAAACCCGTCTGTTCAGAACCAATCAAGTCTGGAAGTACATGATTAATACGTAGGGCCAGTAGTTTAGCCAAAATTTTACAATCTAAATTAATCAAAGAAATGGGGCGATAATTTGCACAGAAAGAGGGATCTTTATCTTTCTTTGGAATTAAACAGATCATGGCCTCAAGAAAAGAGCCACGAGCCTCATTATGAGAAACAAAATATTGAAAAAGAGATAGAAGATGAGGTAAAAGTATTGGAGAGAAACAAGAATAAAATTCAGCAGTAAAGCCGTCCGGCCCGGGAGCCTTATCCTTGGGTAGCTTAGACAAGGCCGACTTGATTTCAGAAAGGGAGATATCTGCTTCCAACAGAGAACAATCAGGAAGAGGGGAAGAACGGGGAGGTAATGAATCAAAAAAGGAATCCAAGGCGGCGTCAGACGGAGAAGATTCAGGGGTGTATAATAATTTGTAAAAGTCCGTAAAGCAATTCAATATCTCGTCATCTTTAAGGTGATGTACACCATGGTCGTCAGTGATGCTAACTATTCTAGAGCGTTGGTACTTGATCTTCAAATAGTACGCCAACAATTTACCAGCACGATTGAGCCCGCCGTAAAAGTTGGAGTTAATTTTTTGTAACGTCCCGGAGGCTGCCTCAGTGGATTTTCTATTAAAAGTTAATTTTGCCCTGATCAGATTTTTAAGTGTAGCCTCGTCATTGGAAGAAAAATATGCATGTTCCAATTTTTTTATGGAAGCAGACTCCTTAAGACATTGTTTCTTTATGGTGGCCACATACTCAATAATAAAGCCTCTGGCTGTCGCCTTAAAGGCATCCCAGATGATAGAGAAGGGCATATCAGGGTTAGGATTGAGAAGAAAAAATTCTGAAGCAAAATTTTTAAAGCGTTCAAGAAAGGTAGGGTCTTTGAGGAGATAATTATTGAAGCGCCAGCGGCGGGATTTGGAAGGTGAAGAGGGGAGATCTAAATTAATAAAGACGGGAGCATGATCAGAAATGAGAATGGAGCCAATCTCAGCGTGCTGTAAATTAGGAAGAAGGTGGGGGCTTAATAAAATATAGTCAATTCTAGAGGTGGAGTTATGAGTGGGAGAATAAAAGGTGAATTCCAGACAATCAGGGTTAGATACCCGCCAAGCATCGACCAGGCCCCTTGAGTGTATTGTATTGGCGAAGGTTTTTTGCATTTTATTGGGAATGTACCTAGAGGAAGATTTCCTATCTATAAAAGGATCTAGGACCTGATTACAATCCCCGCCCACTATGAGATTAGAGTCAGAACAGGAGTGAAGGGTGTATGACATTGATTGCCAAAACTGGGAATCAATGAAAGTGGGGCCATAAATGTTGAGGAAAGAAATACGAGATCCATTTATGAGGGTGTGAAGGAGAAGCCATCGTCCATCTGTATCTTTTTCCTCACACTCAATAGTAAGGGAAAGAGACTTATGAAATAGTATAACCACTCCATTTTTCCTGTCTTTAGCTGGGGAATTGTAAACATGGCCCACCCATTGTTTTTTAAGAGAATTAACATCTTGTTCATTTAGATGCGTTTCTTATAACATAGCAATCTTACAATGTAATTTGGAAAGATGCGTAAGAACCCTTTGTTTCTTAACAGGGTTTCGTAAGCCCTTTACATTCCAAGAGATAATTCTAAAGTTGTCAGTCATCACAAGGGGGAAGAGCAGCAAACAGCACCATGAATATTATAAATTTGAGAAAAGAGAAAGAAAAATCGATAAGCAAAATGTTAATGGCAATATGGTTAAAAAATTGAAATAAAAACAAATAAGAGGAACGGATGTGAAAGAGAGGAAAAATAAGGACTACAGAAGAGTAGAGATAAGTAGAAGATGATAGAACTGAGAAAAGAAAAAAAGAAAAGGTATCAGAAGTTAAAGAAGGAAAAACAGAAAAAGGCAAAGGGGAAAGGAAAAAGAAGAAAAAAAATGAAAAAAGATGATAAAAAAAGAGAGGTTGACATGAAGCCGGAAAGCTTCAATCAAGAATAACGGAATATAAGTCCAGAGGAAAAAGAGTAGCATGTGGAGGCGGGGAGCCGCAAAGGAAGGACCGATGGCAGAGCCAGCGAAAACACCGGGAAATAACAGGAACCATTAGATAGGAATATATAAAGGAGAGGGAGCATAGTGAAAGACACTACAGGAGAGGAGACCGACAGCGTAAAATAGAAAAAAGAAAAAAAAAACATAAAATGATATGAGTAAAACAAGCGAACAACTACAACATGGGTATCAGATGGGGAAATTAACACTTACCAAAACAGTGGGATCGACAGTAAACAATAAAACAAACACAGGATGAGAAGGTAGGAGGAAAGTAAACGTCGGGGAATGAAACTGAACAAGAAGGGAGAAATCCGGGGAGTCGAGACCAAAGAAGTGGTAAGGAAGGGCCGCCAGAGAAGGCGGACAAACTGCAGCAATCAGTAACAGCAACAGCAAACAGTAACTAACAGCAATAAAGAGGACGAATATCCTCATAACAATAGCCTAAGGAAGGAAAATACAGGAACAAAGAGAACAAATAATAATAAAAATAAAACAGGCAAACAACAGCAACAGAAGTATATGATGAACAAGTTAACACTTACCAAACATTAGGAGTGGTTATGAACATTAGGAGCGGGAAGGGAAGGCAGGAAGAGAGGAGACATCAGGGAAATGGGTCTATACATGAAGGAAAGCACCTGTGGAGAAAAACCAAAGAGAGGATAAGAAATGGCCTTCGTGGAAAGCGAACAAACAGCAACAATCAGCAATAGCACAAAGAACCAAAACCAACGACAACAAAGGAAGATGAAAGTCTTCAAAACATTGGAATGAAAAAGGAAAACTCAAAGCACGTGAGACAAAGCAGGAGGAGACATTGCTCATGCCCCGCCAAAGTCCATCTCATCTCCTTTATGATGAGAAATGAATTGCCTTAGATCTTCAGGACGATCGAAGGAGTAGGACCGTTCTCTTTATATGTGACCTTGAAGAAGCACGGATGCACCAGGCCGTATCTGGCGTTCATGGAGCGAAGGGCCAGACAAAGAGAAAGGAATTCCTTGCGACGAGCAGCAGTGGCGCGGGCCACATCCTGGGAGAAGAAAACTCTGTGGCCAGACCATAGCATCTGCTTTCGTAGCTTTGCCGCCAAGAGAACCATTAACAACTCTGTTTATTCCAGTAACAGAACGATGATCCCTATTGGGCAGTTGACTGACAGGGTAGATGAAGAACCTCCGGATTTTGGACCGATGCCATGAGCACGCTGCAGGTTGAGAGTGGTGCCGTCCTTGAAACCAACAATTTTAGGGATGTGTGTTTTTAAAAAGGTGAGCATATCGGACCCCTCCTCTCCCTCAGGAATACCATAAATGCGAAGATTGTTACGCCGATTGCGATTTTCTAAATCCTCCATTTGCATTTTGAGGAGAGCAATCTCTTTAGACATAGCAGCAACCTGAGGGATCACATCTTGGGTATCGCCGATTTTCTGTTCCACCGCAGACACTCTGGAGTCTAAGTTAGACCATCTCTCCTCCATCCTCTGAAGGGTAGCGTTGGTGTCAAGCCCAAACGGTTTAATGAGCCTTATCTCTTCCATGAGGTCCTCCAATGTTATAGGAAGAGGAGATTTGGTAGGAGAGGTAGGGTCCTTCTTTAGGCGTTTAGAAGAGGCAGCAGTGTTAGAGTTCTTGCGGAGGGAAGACATACCGGCAGGGCTACCCTTCTGACCAAGGGAGGAGGAAGGCTCCATATAGAGAAATGTATAGAGATGATGAAAAGCAAGGCAAAGTCTTAACTGTAAGTTCACTGTAACCACGTGCAAAGTAGTATAAAGGTCTCCGATAAACAAATTGGCGTTGGGAGGTTATGAAGTCAGCTCAGAGGAAACCAAAACAGTAAAAATATGTCATAGGAGTATTATTGACAGGCTGCTGGTTTAAGAAAAAGCATAACAAATTCAAGTAGAAAAAAAAAAAAAAAAAAAAAAACAACATTTCACTGAACTCTGCTGCAGGCCACAGGCAACAGGGTATAAATTGCTGCAGGAGCGAATGAAGAGCAAACTTAATGCGCAGCAACTTGACACATCTGTAGCCGCATTGTAAAAAAGAAAGTCCAACACTCAGGAAAGTAGGCTCATTTAGGAGTGGCAGCTCTGCAATGCTCCAGGTTATTCCAGATTATAATGTTACCAGCACAAAAATGAAGGGCATACTGAAAAACGAGACAACCAAACTCAGTTGCAACTAACTCACAAGAAAAGCAAAACCAGTGCAGAGAACGGAGCCTCAAGTAAAGGTATGTACCCTGTGAAGTTTCAAGCTGTTCCAAACATACGGTTGTGCTTTGGTAACAACAAGCAGTTCCCAGTTCTATTAAATGTTCATAATACAAAAAGCGCGCAGAAGGAACTTTTACTGAACACCTCCACAGACCACAAGGAGCAGAGTATCGCAAGCTGAGGGAACACAAATAAAGAGCATACTTAATGCGTAATGTCCAAGCTCATTAATTTCAGTCTCTCAGAAAGTAATCCAGTTCAAAGAATGAGGCCTCAGTTGGATTTGGCCACCTTCTGAAAATGTATGTTGTTCTTAACAGTAGACTTAGCTTGAAAACATAACAGGCGAATGCAGGTCATGAGGATATATTAAAGGTTTCTCTTCACAAAAATGCAGGTAGAAGAAAGTGCTGTAGACACAGTATCTTATATCAAAAACATAAAGCACTCAGAAGTATATATCAGTGGTATACCAGAGATGTACCACAAGCGGTGCGGAAAAGCCATAAATCAAACCGGCGTCCCGCCGCAGCAAAATGGCGGGCGCAGCCGGGAATTCTGAGGCGGGCGAGGCGCGGAGGAAACAAGGCAAAAACCAGCTAAAAAAGCAGAAAAAAAAGATAGCTACTTGAGCCTCTGCGCCCGCTCCCCAGAAGGAATTAGTGCATTGCCCCGAAAGTCAGCAGGAACGGCTCCGGAGATGAAGACGGTTCCGCTCGCAACACGGAGCCTCAGCCGGACGCGGCCATCTCAAAGCGGCACAAGCCACGCCCCCAAATCATCTCTTCTTGAAAGTGACTTTAAATCTGAAGTAGTCTTGTAGTCTCACCTCTGGATGAGGGGAGTGGTGCAATGCCCTGCTCCATGGCCTCCCAGCCTCCACACTGGATGCCTTTAAGGGCATTCTCCTTGCTGTAGTATGCCTCATTCAGGGTCTAAAGAAATAGGCCCACATCATCCCAACCTTAGGGGAAGTCCTGTTGCTCCATTTGCAGACCCACATTATTTTTCAAAACCAGCTGTGTCATGTTTAGAGGCATCACAACAGGCACCTCTGTCTACCTGGTTGACAAGCTCACCATCCAATGTGTCTCTCGGCAAACTTGCAGCCAGAACAATATAATATTGCAGATGAAGAAGTGCAAAGGTGTAAAAAGGCAGCAAGCCTTGTCCATTTATGCACCCACGATAGAGAATGAAATCCCTGCATCCATGAGGACTGCTGCAGCTCTGCTACAGTTCAGGAAAAAGCTAGGGCCATGTCTCTTCAACGAGTACATTATTACCATGCAGTCCATCTCCACTCTTGAAACTCAAATTGCCCTTCTATCAATCATTGACTGTACCTTTATATAATTTCCCAACCTCACAATGCTAAGTCAGCCTTGACGTCAATCCCTCTTATTACTCGAGAAAGCTCGAATTGGATGTCTTTGAGAGAATTATGTTTGTAGGTGTTTAAAAGGAAGAGTGATGGTGTGACTTCTTGGAATGGCATTGTAATGCATTGGAAAATGGTTTCTGTGTGAGTGCTTGATCGTTGGAGTGTTGGTATATAATAGCGGGTGTAGGACTATTTTGGTGGTTGTGAGTGTGTACTATGGTGGGTGTTTGGATGCCTGAATGTAGGTTTGTGCCTATGTGGGTGTCTGATTGTGGCTTTGTGGACTTTTGATGATGGGTGCATGGACGCATGTTGGGCATATGAACATAACTGTGCGGTTGTGTGATAGGGTGCGTGTGGGCATATAGATGTGACTGGTCAGACATAATGGGTGTGCGGTCATGTATGATATTGTTTGGATGGCTGTATGATGGTCGGTCTGCATGGGAATCCTGTCCGGGATTTACAGCTACCAACCTGTGGGACTGTCTGTCTCTCTTTCTCTCCCCCTCCATTCCCTCATCCCTCTTCCCCTTAGCCTTGGTCTTTGTTACAATACTTGACCTCATCCAACGTGGTGGGTTAATGTCTAGGGCAATAGGAAGGGATTGGCTTCAATATCATCATGCCTCCAGTGACGTCCATGACAATTGGGTGATATG
Organism: Calotriton arnoldi; assembly: GCA_963921515.1. Taxonomy (NCBI): domain Eukaryota; kingdom Metazoa; phylum Chordata; class Amphibia; order Caudata; family Salamandridae; genus Calotriton; species Calotriton arnoldi. Next base: position 569,215 of record CAWUFW010001476.1, read on the forward strand.
ACAAGTGTAAGTTGGGATTTTTAGTGGTTAATACCTTAATTGTTTCCAGGCTTGCACATTAATATAACACTGGCTTCCATCAAAAATTCCAGGACCTTAAATAGCTGAAACAATTCCTGTGCAAGTGTGAAATGTTGCAAAATTTGATGAGAAGACCATTTGTAATTCAGTTTTGTCAGAATTATTTAAATGTTTCAATCGAATGTTTACAAAAAAAGAGGTTGCATGACAAGCTTCAATTTCGCATAAATTATTCTTCACCAATAAATTGGCTCATGATTCTTTCAGAAAGTACATGTAATATATATTGTTCAACAAATTGACATTCATTCACTGCAACAATAAATATCAGATAGAACAGGATGTGCTTGTGCCAAAGTGACATATAAAGTGTTCATGAAGTATTTAGAAAGTGTTATAAAATATCCTTTTTCAGATGTTCAAAGCTTGGCTATGTTTCACTCGCTTCCACTCTATGTGTGCTGGTTCACTTCCATTTGAAATTTCCACACAGAGTATAGATAGTACAAGCTATATCCTCTAAAGCACTGACGTTTCTACCCGCCTACACATATGTGTCTCTCAATTGATCCAAATGGGGTCTTCCTCAGGACTAAAAGTGCTACATCCTTGTCCATGTTTTCTAACAAGGCCCCAAAGGGTATCCTACATATGTTAAATTATGGATCCTGGTGCAATATGTTGCTGATTCTATAATCTGAGCACTGACCTCCAATCTGTCTGTCTGATCCATAACAAAGAACATGTGTCTCCCAGCAAACTTGTCAATGAATAAAGAATAAACTTTATACAGGGCCTCAGATAGTTGGCCCGATATCATTTGGTGTGCAGCCCAATTCACACTCATCACGGAACATTAATTACCAGCCAGGGTGATGTCTCCCATCTGCTTGCATGAAGTAGTTTATTATGTGAACTTGCACATACACATAAGACGGAAGCAAGTGAAGCTTTGAACAGATTACTATGTCTTTTTTATAGCACTTTCTAAACACTGCACAAGCACTTCGTAGGTTACTTTTGGCAAAGGCACATGCTGTTCTAACTGATATTTATTATTACAGTGAATGAACGTCAATTTGTTGAACAATATACATCATATATACTTTTTGAACAAATAATAAGCCATGTGAAATTTATTGGTGAAGAATAATTTATGTGGAATTGGGGGTCATCATGCGACCCCTAATTTGGAAGCATTTGATAGAAACTCAAATAATTTTGACATAACCAAATGCGGATAGACTAATTATTACCAAGGTGCTTGGTAGCACAGGGTTTCCGCATTAGATATCACACATATGAGAAGACTGTCTGGACTTGGTGGTCTACCTCTATTCATTGAATACTTTATGTCGTAATTCATCTAAAGAAATTCTCTATAGCATTTCATCTTGATCAGCTTTCTTATGAAATGAGATTCAATGATTTGATAGAAATAGTTACGACAAATCTAAGTTACAGTTGAAGGACTTTGAATATAGCTCCACAAAATAAACTGCTATTGTCTGTAAGAGTTCCTCATCTCCCTGGTAGACCCTGCCATCTACCTTGAACTATTTCATGTTGTTCTTATTTTACTTAGACTTTTTTTTTTTCTAGCCATCACTTTACAACATTTATAACAGAAATCACATAATGCCTCTTCTTGAGCAATTAATCTTTCCACTGCCTTTTTTTAAATCCAGTCTTTATAGAGTTTTTGTTTCTACTTTTAAGTCTCTAGACATTCTTGCTTTTTGTTATGGATGAGGGCCTGGGCTCAACCAATCTGTGCCTTTCCTATATCACTCAGATCTTTGGTCTGCATTCTTTTTACCATCCTTTTTTAAAAAATTACATGGCTAGCTACCCCAGCCTTTTCAAATTTTATTTCTAGTTACCATGTCTCTAAAGAAGGCCTTTTATGAATCTCAGGCTAAAAAAATGGTTGTTGAGCCCAGGTTATTTAAAAATAAAACCATTTATTCGCTTTTCAAAGAATTAGACAACACTGGTGTCCTTCAAAAGGGAATGACTCAGGATCTAAAGAGAATTCTAGCATTTCCTAGACAAAGGCCTAATAAAAATAAATATAATATTCTGAGATTTGACATATCCTGGATGTACTCCTGTGTATAATTCATCTGAAGAACGAGACTTACAAATGGCAAAGAAATCTATGAATGATTGAGACTTCTGGTGCTATGAAAAAAGGGTAGCCTGGACTGTCTGGAAATATCTTGGCAAGCACAACGAAAAAGCCCTTGGTATAACAGACACAACCATTATACTTTCTACAAACGGGGTCCCCCTAATCCATAAACAGGGCGTGACTGGCTCTAGTATTCAGTCTGAAAACATCCCTGTGTGAGTGTGCGTGTATTTTTAATAAACAGGTCCAGTGACAAAGGAACAAATACAAGATAGAGAAGTTCTATGTTAAAAAGGGAAATAGAGGGGCGTGGCCAACCAAGATGGCCGAGTGGACCTAATCCACTAGGGCTCCGCTGTGAGCACACAGGAAAGTCACTAAATAACATGGAAAAAGGGGAAACCTTACCTTGGCCGATGATGTCCCGTGGTCAGTGGCGGTAGGGGCACCGGAGGAGAGGCAGTCAAGCTACAAGAGAAGAGCATATGGCAGACCCTGCGGCAAGAGAGGACCCGCTTGGCGGGTGTGGATCAGTGCAGCTGGGCGTACAACGCGACCAAAAAATCCAGTCGGAATAGAGGGAGGGAATCGAGGACGAGGCCCCCCAGAGGGAACACAGCAAGACTCTGGGGGCCTGAGAAGCTGGGGCGGCCATTGCCGACTGCGCCTTTCACCCCTGATGGTGGGCCGAGGTGCGACGTGGAACCGGAGAGTGTGGGATGGCGAGGCGCCTGGGGAGAATTGAGGACCACCGCAACACGGGGAGCGGCCTACGTGAACTCGCGCCTCACCTCAAAATGGCAGCAGCGCAAGACGACTATGCACTGGGACGGTCGAGCACAAGGGGCTGTTAAGTGTACCCCAATGACAGCAGGAAAAACAAGCGAGTGGCGAGGCAAGGAGGCTAAGGCCTCATATAAAACAAGCACCAGCAGGCTCTGCAAAGCTAGATCACCTCCTACCATGCCTAACTCCAACATGGCGGCCGGCCACAGCATAGACTTCCTTTAGGCCGGACAGACAGGGGGAGTCTGGAACACCCTCTTACACACTGCAGGGAGCGGAGTCCCAAGAAGAGCAAAGGAGGCGGCCTGAATCACCAGGCGGCCGGGTCCACGCCCGCCATACCCATGCTATCTCCTTTCGCACAACGTGAGGGCTGCTGACAAGGCCCACACAGGGGACTGGACGATGCGCACCACCTACTGTTAGACCCACGGTGAGATGTGAAGGAACATGCAGAGGAGTGCACTGGACCATCTGCATATATAGAGCAGAACTTGGAGGGGATCCATGGGGCCTGGCGATGCCCCTCTCCATCGGAGTGCTAGGGGGACACCTGCCCACCCCGGGGGGGGGCACCACATGGAGGCACACAGGGGGATCTAAAATAGAGAAGCGGACCAGCATGGTAGATGAGCACGAACATGCCACATTAACCTGAACGTGCCCAGTCACATTAAAAGCACCCCCCTAAGCCTCAGCAACTCCACAAGTCAGGAGACCCAGTCTTGCGCCACGAGATCCCACAAGTAGACACCCGCGCATACCGCTGCCTCGACTAGAAATCATGGGGAGGCACCCACCAATGCCATTGAATTTATGCCGCCCAAAAAGGCCCAAAAGAACAGAGTCTCCAGTTATTTCTCACCTATGGAGACAAGGGGGGCTGTTGAGGGAGAAAGGTCAGCAGAAGGGATGGCGCTCGCCAAAGATGACCTCCTATCCTCACTGAGAGACTTTAAGAGGGAGTTGATGGAAGACCTCAAAGCAGATCTGGAAGGCTCCCTAGAAGTTCTCCGTTCGGATATCCAGGGCAAGGTAACATCCTTGCAGCAGGATGTCGACTCGGTGGGCACCCGCACATTGGACATCGAATCTAAGGTGCAGGAGCTGGATCGTAAAATGGCTCGGGTGGAGGACTCGGCGAAAATGTTCCACGAGCAACTCCAGGCCTCCATCCTGAAGTGCGAAGATCTCGAGAACAGATCCCGGAGGGATAACGTTAGACTACACAACCTGGAGGAAGGAGCGGAGGGCCCAGACCTAGAGGCGTTCGTCATGGGCCTGTTCGCAGAGGTACTTGGCCCGGGGTGCATGAAGATAAAAATAGACAGAGTCCATAGGGTGGGACCACTGTCCCCAAGAGGTGGCAGACGACTGAGAGATGTTCCAGCAAGCTTCATTCCTTCAAGATGAGGGAGGTGATTCTTCAAGCGGCAAGATCAAGAGAGGAAGTCTCCTTCCAGGGGTTTGCATGCTCCCTGTTCCAGGATTTGGCCCCCATGACACTGGCACACAGACAACAGTTTCGACCAGTTACGGAGAAGCTGAGGTGAGATAATGTAAAATAGCACTGGACATACCCTTTTGGGGTTGCTTTCTCATTCGAGAATAAAAACTACCATGTCACCACCACTGCGGAAGCGGCAGAGTTGTTGGGCCTGCCGCCCCCAAACGAATTGCCCACCGAGAGTGCCCCGAATGGCCCAGGAGAGAAGACAGTAGAAGATAGCAGAGGGGATCGGTGGCTGACGCAGAACCGTCCGAGGCAGCAAAAGAAGAAATAAGCCGGGGTTACAGAGAAGTGGTATGTTATCTAGGCAGCCAGGGGAACAGTTAAACAGGATCTAAAGAGGTGCTCCTGGCTGTCCTTCTTGGACACGGGGTGGCTGGGAGAACGTAAGGTCAAGTATGGAGACACTGAGTTGACCTGCATCCAGACTGTGACACTTCGCTCAACAGCAAAGCTGGTGATCTGTGCTGGGCAGGGTGGAGGGCTGCTCCTTAATGATTTCCGATATTAGATACTAGACAGAGACTCATTCCATCTGCCTTGTGGTTTTGGACTACTACATCTACAATATGTTTACAACAATATGTTTTCGTAATGTGAGAAATGTTTCTCGGGGTACGTTGACCCTAAATGTTTTGATTCAGGTGTTTTTTGTTGTTTTGGTTCTAGGTACACGGACACCAACATTTCCATACAAGGCATACATAGGCAGGAGAGAGGGGACTGCACGGCGAAATGACTGGGGAGGAGGTGGAGGGGTCTAGACGAGGGAGTGGCGCTTCTCTGGTGCAAAGTCATGCACACCAAGTCTTAGGTGCTATGGTTATCACCGTACTCATGTGGAATACCAAGGGGCTTAATTCACCCGCCAAACAGCAGAAATTGTGGCAATACCCCTTAGACCACAGATACGACGTGGTAGCCCTACAGGAAACACATATGAAAAGGTCAGAAAAACACCGGCTGAGACACAGGGCTTACCCCATTGTATATAGATCCTGAGTTCTGACTAAACATAACGAGGTGGCAATCTTCTTTCACAACTCCCTGAAATTCGAACCGGAGGACTGCAAAACGGACAAAGAGGGAAGGATAGTTATGGTCAAGGGTAGGATATATGGCCGCTTATGTAGCTTTGCTTCCATCTATGCACCTAACACTAATCAAGCCACAGTTCTGAGCTCTGCCCTGTCGATGCTGGGGGGGAGGGGTTGCCGAGGGGGAGATGTTTTTCATGGGTGACTTTAACCTCACATGGGACTCCGGTCTAGATAGCACGCAAACAGAGATGGCGATCTCAAGTAACTTCTCTAAGGCTCTGAAAAGGAAATTTGCCTCCATGGGTTTGGTGGATGCCTGGTGCACGCTCTGCCTCACTACCAGGGAATACACATTTTTCTTTCACACACATAGGTCATATTCCTGAATTGACCACATCTTTGTGGCAAGACCCTAGTTTTAGCATTACAGGCAACTTCTATTCACCCGATCACTATATCTGACCATGCGCCGGATAAACTGTCCCTAGCCTGGGACACCGCACCCCTAAAATACAGATGGTGGTTCTTCCCTGTGGCACTGGCACGAGACCGTCTCCAGCATGATGAACTGCAAAAATCCATCACAGACTATTTTCTTATGAACCATCCCAAAGACACCAACCCAACTACCAACTGGGACGCCTTCAAGGCAGTACTCCGGGGCAGGTGCATTTCCCTCCACGCAGCAATAAACAAGCAAAGGATCCAAGAAAGGTTAGCATTGGAAGCAGAACTGCCAGAGGCAGAGCAGGCCCATAAGAGATAACCTAACCTTAGTGTACAGAGAAAAGTGACTGCACTCAGGGGCAAACTGAACGCTACTCATAATAATGGGGCTGAACTTACCCGTCTATGATTAAAACGCACAACATACGAGATGGGAAACAAAGTGGGCTCATACCTGTCCAAACAATTTTGGCTCAAGAGGGAACGAGAATACATAGGGGACTACCGGGAGAAGGGCATCTACAGAACTAGAAACGGCCCAAGCCTTTGACCACTTTTATAAAGCTCTCCATAAGGCAGATAGCTACGAGGAGGCAGAGCAAACTCAATACCTGGAGGAAGTGGAGCTTCCGAAGGTGTCTGCAGTATAAAATGCACTATTGGGGCAGCCAATAAATGCAAAGGAGGTCAGCAGGGCCATAGCAAGTCTCAAGCCACATAAATCATCATGTCCTGATGGGCTTACGTCTCACTTTTGCAAAACATTTGGAGCAGAAATAATCCCATGAATGGTGAGCCTCTACAACTCGATTATGGACTCATGGATGGTGACTACTTCTATGGGGTAGGCCCTTATCTCGGTGCCTCCCAAGCCAGGAAAAGATCTTCACTTATGCAGCTCATATTGCCCGATAGTGCTCCTCAATCTAGATGCCAAGATATATACAAAAATCCGAGCCAGCAGACTAGAAAACCTCATGCCAGAACTTATACACTTGGACCAGTCCGGTTTTATCCAGGACCGACAAACACATGATAATTTGCAGAGGGTCTTTCACCTGGTCGAGAAGGCAAAGAAAAAATCACTTCCGGCTGTCCCGGTGGTGCTAGACGCCGAGAAAGCTTTCGACCGCGTGGACTGGCCCTTCCTATTCCGCACCCTGGAAGGATACGGATTTTGTGACCGGTTTATCGCTATGATTAGGGCTAACTATGCCTGCCCTAGTGCCCGGGTCTTAGTTAATGGGGTGGGCTCCGACTTGTTTACACTAGTAAGAGGGACGATACAGGGGTGTCCCCTCTCGCTGTTGCTATTTTCCCTAAGCATTGAACCCCTAGCAGCGAAAATAAGAATGACAGTCGCCATTCAGGGCATTCCGTTCGGGGCAGATGAGAACAAAATATCTCTGTTCGCAGATGACATGCTGTTGTCAGTAGCTGCTCCTGAGTCATCCCTGGAGGCAGTGTTGGTAGAGCTGGAACATTTTGAGCGAGTGGCAGGACTTCTGATCAACTTAACAAAATCGTATTTGCTAAACCTCACTCTGCCAAAGAGGGAGATGGAATCCCTGGTCGCCTCCACCCCCTTCCAATGGGCCAAAAATGACATCACATACCTAGGAATAAAGATCACTCCTAAACTCCAGGATCTTTTTAGGGCTAACTTCCTCCCTCTTCTCCAACAGTTGAAGGCAGACCTCCGAGGGTGGACTTCCCTGTACCTCCCATGGATAGGCCGCATCCATGCGGTTAAAATGATGGTCTTACCCAGACTCTTGTACTTTTTCCAGGTCTCCCGATCGAGCTGGATCGAGGGTACATTAAAGTCCGTGATCATCCACTTTATATGGCAGAGCCGCAGGACGCGACTCCCGTATAGACAACTCCATCTCCCAAAAAACAAGTGGGGTCTGGCTTTACCAGACATGCATCTATATTACAAGGTCACCAAGCTGAGGGTGATTAAGGAGTGGTCGGCCCGGGAGACCGACAGACACTGGCTACACATAGACAGGCCGGTGGCAGGGAGGTGTATCTTGGATCTATTATGGAAACCAAAAGCAGAGCGCCCACCCAATGTCTACCTGAGCACCCCTATGAAAACAAATCTAAAAGTCTGGGATGATGTCAATAGGACCTCCACTTTGACCACCTTTCCGTCCCTGTTCACACGCAATGAACTACAATCCCATGTTCCCACCTGCACAGAAACCGGGTCCCTTCGATGCATGGAGGGAGGGGGGGGATGCCTTACGATTTCAGATCTTTTCTACAACTGGGATATTCTCACCTTTGAACGCTGTCAGAGGGAGTTTCACTTACCTGCTACTGAACACTGCCACTACACCCGGCTCAGGCACTGGGTCTTATTCGCGGGAGTGCAAGAGGCAGCAAACAGGGACCTCACGCAAGCAGAGCCATTGGCGAAGATGGGGAGAGGCACAAAGGGTACTATATCATGCCTCTACGCGATACTGCACTCTACACTCCACACCAACCAACCACGGCAAAAGTCCTTCTGGGAGTGCATCCTAGGGGTGGCAATCTCAGACAAACAGTGGGAAAAACTATAAATAGATATACATACATATAATCAGTCGATGGGAATGTGAGAGGCCCACTATAAAGTTTTATACGATTGGTACTCATACCCTACAAAACTAAAACTGATATTCCCTATGATCTCGGACTTTTCCTGGAGGTAATGCGGGCTCCAGGGTGATTTTAAACACATCTGATGGGACTGCTTGACGATCAGGCCATTCTGGTCAGAAATACTGGCACAAATCAAAGACATCCTGGGCTACCCCATAAATGAGGACCCGGGCTCAACACTTTTGAGCCTGAGGGCAGATACCCTCAAACATCAGACAGTAGGTGACAGATCTATCCTATAGCTATGCCTGGGGGAAGCGAAAATGACAGTGGCAGCAGCCTGGGAACAGAAAGAGCGGTAGGCCAAAGTAATGGAACAGGACAAAGTTCATAGAGTGTGTCTGTTCGCCTGGAACATAAATAGTATATATTTTTGTATTGTGTTCACATCCTATTTTTTTATTGATCTTATTTGAGAGGTGGAATCTTGGTAAAGACCACTAGTGGATCACTCATACATAGGATTTCTGAGCCACTCCCCCCGCATATACTGACAGGCGATCCATATCCTCTCATCTTGTGCAATGCGAGTAATTTAAAATCAACTGCCCCCAAATATCTTAATCATCCTGTAATGTTGCTTGAAAGTGCGGCCACACTTACATTGTGCACTCAAATGTCTGTGCACCCCTCTCTCTCAATCACAGACCATTTATCAAAAAATGTATAAGATGCGCATCCACCATCAGCAGATGACCACACTCGCCATCTACACAAAGCTGCATTTTTGTGGCGTGTTGGATAGTGGGGCTAGTTCTACAAGGAGAATGCAGACAGCATATGAGGACCGGAGCCATGTTGGAATGGTACTTCAAGCAGACATGTGGGTGCCATTATGTTTAAGGGGTAGGGATTAGCGCCAACAGGTGTACAAGAGATTGGCTAATCCTCATTATAAATAATGCTAAACGCATTAGTGAAGAGCTTTTAAAGGAGATTTTAGACCTTGAAGAAGCTCTAAAAAATGACTTGACTATCTCAGATGCTAAGGAAGAACTGACAAGTATTCAGAGTGACCTCTCTGAGTATAAAACCTATATTGTAAACCAGAAAATCAGGAGTCTCCGAAGAAACTTAGACAGGTTTTTTCACGGGCGGGCGTTTCCATATGTTTAGGACAAGTACTATCAGGTAGAGATGGGCTCTATACAAAATCAGCAGAAAACTGACAGATTCTACAGGAAATGCACGCCCCAGAACTAGACTTTCGACAACACCGGTAGTGAGGAGGAGGTCTCTATGGGCCAGCCTTCCACATCAAACAACAGTAGGATACATTTTGGTCTGAGGACTTGGGTGTCCTTTTGATGATTTTTTTAGGACAGGACCAGTTGGGGACTCAATGAGGAGGTCGAGGGGGAGTAGCAGGGGCTGAGTCAGGCAGGATCCAACATGGCAGAAAAACTCCCCCAGAATAATAACACGGTGCTCAGCCTCTGGTTGCAAGATTGAATGAGAATCATTAAAAATGTCTTTACCATAAAGACATTTTCATGGCTCTGAAGGGTTTGGAACTATGTTTAAGGTGGATGAAAATACCCATGAGACTACATGTTTACTAGGGTTCACTTTTGCTGCACTGCCCGGCTCAAAATAACCAGAATCCAGTCCGTTTCCTTAATATTTTATATGTGCCAATGCTGCGATACTGTATAATTGTTTCATGTAGATGTATGCTTTGAAACATTAAAAGTCCATCCATACTAATTCCAAATATTAATATTGCCATTTTACATGTGTGCGTGATTTTTGCACACTTTATTTGAACATAGGTGCATACAAATGCTGTGAATTGCAAAGACTGTGAAAAAATACCAGTCAGAAAAGAAGTGGAAGAAACATTAGAGGCTTAAGAGCTAATTGCCTGAGTGCAAGCATGCCATGGAATGCACACAAAATATCAAAGACATGTGACTGGTCGAGAACTTTATGCTAGTCCCTCTGTGAAAACAAGTTGCTTGTCACCCTACTATGCTACCTAGCAGACTGTAATAGTTGTTTGAATGTTGATCTACTATAAAAGACACCTGGTAGCAGTCCACAAAAGGATCCACATTCTGTCCTTCTTTTGTCATGAAATATGAAAAATCATAGGGGCATATTCACAAGGACTTATCGCCGAGTTATCAGCACTTTAGCGCAGCAAAAGTGGCGATAGAATTACCGCCCCTTTCGCAAGCTGGTGCTAACTGCCTACATCACCACATAACCCGCGATAGCTGCCGCAAAAAACATCGCCACGGTTGACACCGCCAACTAACGCTAATGAGATGCAGAGTAGGCGTTCCAGTGCGAAAACACACAAAAACACCACATCGTGACATTCACAATGAACAGCCAGATCCGCGATGCAAACCAAAAACAGGCGATAAGCCGCGCTAGCAGCAGCGATTTTACACCTGGTCCCTGCTGGTGTTAAGCAGGACGACTACCTGCACCACAAAAGGGAGCCCAGCCCACAGCCACACCTGAAGAACAACAGATGCCATGGAGCCACTGCTCATGCAGCTCGGAGACCCCAGAGGCCCACAACACCCACCGCCACCACCCCCAGGACCCCCCCACACCCCTGAGCCCTCCCCTGCCCACCCACCCCGGACAAAGACATGCCACAGCAACTTCACAAAATCACGAGATAAGAAAGACCCTGATGTCGCACACATACAACAACAAACACACATGTGTGGTCAGAATAATGAGAATCAAACATTCAACTGTGAATTTCCCATAACAAAACTTTATTAATACACAACACAAAACAACAAATATGATTAGTCCTTGCGGATCCACTCCGGACAATCTGGAAGCCACAGCCTGCAAGACAAAATCCGAGATGAGAACCTGTGTCATGCGCACATCAAAGGACAGAGAGAGAAAGAAAGAAAGAAAGGGAGAGTGAGAGGGAGGGAGAGGGAGAGAGGGAGAGAGAGACAGCGAAAGGACGAGAGGGCGAGAGACAGCCGCCCCTGCGCACCCATGCCCCACAGCCCACCTGCTGCCACCGGTGTGTCTCCAACCACGTGCCGGTATCCACTGCAGTCCACCATGTCCTTCCATCTGCAATGGAGTCCAGATGTAATAATGGCAGAGTACATACCATTGCACACAGCAGCATCGCCCGCCCGCCCCTGCGCACACATGCTGCTGCACCCCAGCCCCTCCTGCCACCCATTGTACATTGTCTGCCCATGCGCCCCCAGGCCTCACTGCTCACCTTCCGCCACCGGTGTGTCTCTAACCATGTGCCGGTGCATGCTCCGAGCCCGTGACACGCGACCTTGGCAGACTCCACATCACGCGGACCCACCCTGCGGGCCACTAGGTCACACACCTGGATCTGGGCCTTCATTTCGGAATGGGAGAGTCCATAACAGTGCACACATCATCAACGCTGGCTGCACACCCGCTCAGCATCATAGGTGCCACTACGTGAACCTTGAGGCAATGCCACGTGGCGGTAGGCCCGTGTCGCATGCAGGTTCCGGCCTACACTGTGGTCCAGCAGGGCTCACACCAACCCTCACCAGCCAGGACGGGGCATCATCGCAGGATGCGCACCCGCTCAGCACATCAGGTGGCCCTACCTCAGTGCCCAGTGAGTCACCGACCCGTGGCGGCATGCCCGTGCTGGCCGACGTGCTCCGGGTGCCACTAACCCAGTGCAACGAATGTCACCTTCCCGTGTTGCGCGGGCCGTGTGTGTGTTTGTTGTTGTATGTGTGCGACATCAGGGTCTTTCTTATCTCGTGATTTTGTGAAGTTGCTGTGGCATGTCTTTGATTGCTTCACGTGACATGGCAGGCAGGCGCAGCATTGTCCCCTCGGGCATTGTGGAAGATCTGGTCCATGTAGCTCTGTCGTCCCACCATTTATACGTATACGGAGTGGGCTGGGCTTGCGTACACACGTCCAGCGTAGGGGTGTGAAGTATCATCTCCGGGATCTGGGCGTGGTCCTGTGCTGGGCAGGAAATGTACATATGCGTGTGCCTCTGTCGCAGTGTCTGCGCAACACGGGACGTGATGTGCAATGTTGCAATGTTGCATGCAGCCGGAGGGCGCACGCGCACGTGTGAATGTACAAGGTGCGCAAGTCCGCTCGGGCTCTTGGCTCATGCATGCCAACTGCCGTGTGTATGGATCTTGGTGCGCCATGGGCCTAATGGCCTAGCCTCAATTGCAGCGTGTAGACAACATCACATTTCCACATTGCAAGCAGTTATCAGACTGACATCAGGGATGAATGCTTCTTTGTCACCACACAGGAGGCGGACGGGCATCTGCACCTCCGACCTTGGATACAGCATGCGGCAGACACCCCCTGGGAGAGATATCCTAGCAGATGTAGACGACTCCCACACTTCACACAGCGATGATGAAGGACCAACGTATCCACACCCCACACACAGAGGCCCTTGCCCGGGGTACTCCTGCATGGTATGGCCTTCACACTCACGTACACAACAGCACATACATCCTGACGTCGCACACCCATACGACTCATTGCTCCGAGCTGTGGCTTTTCATCCACATCATTGCCACAGGTCAGTGGAGTGGCGATTCTACGAGTGCCACCACCGCAATGGCCGAACATCACGGGCACATGCACAACGCCAGTCACATGGGACTGTACCATGCCCGAATGCTGCAAATGTTGGGGGCCCTGCCACTTGCAGTGTTGCACATCAGTTACCATCTGAGCTTCCGTCTTGCGTACGTCACCTGCGTCCAGCCCTGGTTCCACTGTCGAACATGCATCTTCGAGTGGCCCATGGATGTCTGCCGATCCAATGCAATGGTAGCTGAACTGGATTATGACTTGTGTGTGCGCCCCCTGTTGGCCCACGACCAGGAGTGTAACCGTGATTCCCGTGCATGGGATGCCTGGATGTTTGGCATTTGTGCTGGCAGTTGGACATGGCAGTTTGCACGATTCCTCGTGTGCAGTGACCACATTGAGGCGCCCCCCTATTGGGCGGTTCTGCGGATTGGTGAGACGGCGTGGATGGAGCACATCTGTCTGGACCAGTTGATGTATTGGCTCGCCCTCGTGTTCCTTGAGCTCGACAACGACGTACTCCTGGAACTGATTGCACAGGAAGCTGTGCTCGCTTTCATGGACGACTAACGACGTTCTAGCAGCCACGACTGATGGTAACCCATGGCACAGGTCCCAACACCTTGTTGCATTCTGGTGATGAGTCCACATTTCCCACAACAACAGTGGACATGGCTGCATTCCTATGCTGCCTGTGATTGTCTGATGCCTTGCTCTGCATGTTGTGGCCCTTGTCTTGCCCGTGGTTCCACGCACATGCCAATAAAGTCTGCGCTGCCACACTTGTGTTCAACTGTGATGGGTGTTGGGTAGGATGGCAATTCGTGTGCCTCATTGGGCATTGTCCGTACACAGGGTGGGACTGGATGACACTTTTCAGTTAGGGGTGAGTCCCTATTGGCAGGTCCACCTCTGTGCGCCAGACTTTGTGGTTTGGGATAGTTGCTGGTAGACCTGTGCAGCTCCGTGACGTCACCATTGTGAGTATGGGGTCGGATTTCTTGGCATGTGGGTCACTGTGATCGTTCTGGACAGTCTGTGTCCGCCCAGGTGGGTGTGGGTGGGTATGCAACGGTAGAAACTGTTGTCACATGTGATGGTGGACACACCTTCAGGCCTGCGACTTTGACATCTTTTCACACAGATCTCTTTCCTACATGGACGTGGGGCTACATTGGGGGGTTGCGAGTATGTTGTTCATGGGTGATGCGCCCACAGCTAGTTCAGTCCTCCGCAGTCATCTCATTGGACTGCCATTTTTCCATTTGTCTTGCCAATGACACGGTGGTGGTGACGGAAGTTGTTGGTGGTGTTCTGTCCACACCGTGCGGTGGATCTGGTTTTCCTGCGGTGTGGGGCCCCGTCTTCCTCTTCCTCTTCTCCTTGCCCTTCCCCGACCCGGGGTTCCGTGCTGGTCCTCCGTTGTGCTTGTGGGGTTCGAGTTGGCATCAGCACTCGGGCCAGGTGCTTCCATGGTGCTCCGCAGTTCGTTTACTTGTTGGTGTGTATTTTTGGGTGCTTTTATGGCGCCTCTTCATGCATGGCGCGTGGGTATTGCTGGCCTCATGCTGGTTATCACGGTTGTTTCATCGCCATTGTGTGCATCGCAGGTTTTTTCGCGTTAGGTTTTGGATTTTTATAGCCGTCACGGTAGTTGTTTCGTGGACATTTGACGCGTTATCATGCGAATATCGCACGGTATTGCCATGTTGTCAATGCCACGTTAACACGGCGTTATTTTCCCGCGATGGACTGCGATGTGAGTAGTTGCGGTAAGCTATGATAGCGATGTTTATCGCACGTTCTTGTGAATATACCCCATAGAATGTTCACAACTGCATAAGTGTCGACTGGTCTCTATTCAAGTTCTTGTACTCGGTCTTATGAAAACTGGCAACCTTGATTTGGGATTGATCTGTAAGTCCCTCTACTTCTGGGTTTTATGTTGGAAGTTTTGGGGAATAGAGTGGCTTTCTGTTCACATACACTGGCAATGTTTCAGCATATGATGATTGTATTTTGGCTTATAATGCCACCGGCCACCAGTAACAAAACTGGCCCCCATCACAGCAAAACCATCCAGCTTCCGAGGGAAACGCTCGATGTCCGCTACGGTCGGTCCAGCCCTGAGTGCCCACCATATGAAAGATTACTAGCAGCAACCGCCTCAGTGCATCAGGCACAGTTGCCACCAGTAATGTAAAAAATGCTGTGTCTGTGTGGAGTGTCTCTAACAGCCATAGCAGCAAGCAGCAGTGCTCCCAGCACGAAGGCAATACTATTTAATAGTAGTCTCATCAACACCATTTGATTTTTAGCACTCAAATATAAGCTTAAAATATATTTTGAAAATCCGACCATTTTTCTCCAAACATCAGCTTATGAATTCTGAAAATATACACATTTTCATCTTGAATGAACACTTTTCAATTTTGGTATAGGTATATTAATTCAACAAAGGAAAAGCTTCTAATTTAGTTCACTGGACTGCACACAGACAAGCTACTTGCAGGCAGCTGGAGAGCTACCAGTAGCTCACAAGCTACTCATTGGAGAAGTCTGGGTTAGAAGCTGCACCTGAGAGTTTTTACTGTCGCACTGTAGTCTTTAGAATACAGCTCAAAGTCTCCCAGAGTGATACATTTAAAAAAGATAGATAAAATTAGTAGTATCTTTCTTTGATAACGTTGGCACCTTGCCCAGGTGCTCTAGCGGTGAATGATGTCAAAATATCAACTTTTTGCAAAAGTTGAAAAACTACTTTCCTGGTGCTCCAGCACTTTCTAAATTTCAGACGGAGGCTTCTTTGAGAGAAAGCCATGGCCTCAAGAATTCTAGTCTGGACTAAGTCTGGGCAGAGTTCGTGCAGTTCCGATACGCGGAACTCCGCAAAGTGACAAAAAAGCTATGCAGAGTTCCTCGAGATGCAGAGTGGGTTACCTCATGCCGTTTGCACTGATTTTTAGTGCTGGGAGTTTGTCCCGAGCTGTAAAATCAGCACGAACGGCATCTCGCGCAGTACAAGAGGGTTCTGCTTCTTTCTGCTGCTCGAGTAGAAGTTCTACTCGAGTGGCAGCTTCCTCAACACGAACGGAAGGTTTATCAACACGAACGGTAGTGACCATCGGTGACCACCCGCGTTGAGAAATCTTGCAGGAAAGTGGTCTAGCGTTGGATTTCCCACGCTCGTGCTCGCCAACTTACCGTTACGGAAAAACTCTGCAAACTCCACGAACGGAGTGAAGTACACCCCCCAGGCATAGTCTGGATAAATCCTGTTACCATTGGTCTTGCTGTATTTTTTTTCAAGGCAGATGCACTACCTCTTTTCCTTGGATTTCTTAACTTCTTTCCTAGATAAAGGTTACACATTAAGCCTGGGCAGTGAACTCCGCTCCTTTCGCGGAGTTTGCGGCACTCCGCGGAGCTCAGAGTTTTTTCTCCACTCGCGCTCGCCAACGGTAAGTTGGCGAGCTCTAGTTGCAGCTCAGCTAGAATTTCTACCCGAGCGGCAGGAAGATCAGCTCGAACAGCAGTTTGCGCCGCACTCCGCCACTTGTGGAACTCCACAGAGTTTTTATGTCACTTCACAGAGTTCCACGTAGCAGAACTCTGCGAACTCCGCCCAGGCCTATTACACAGTACAAGGGAACTTCTAGAAAGATACTGTCATCTCATGCAGTTGAGTATGAATACAATGTCAGCTCCCTTGTGCTCAGAGAAACTTTTAGGCCTAAAGATTCAAATGAAACAGTAGTCACACTTTGCAGTTTTTCATAAGGCAGAATGGAATTCTTCCATACACCCACTTTTCTGATATTTTCAGTCTCAGGTTGCACTTTGCCTTGAGAATGGTGGAACAAGTTTTTATAAGGTTAAACAAAGAGTGACTAGAAAATTTCCCCAAAGAAAGGATGTCAAGACTTCTCACGCATTACCCTCCTTTCTGTTTCCCCACTATGATCCTGATTCCAGGTTGCAAGGACTAACTTACATCAAACGAAATTCCACAATAATATTTTATCTAGTGTCACAAAAAGGAAGAACTAAGGTTAGTCTACATTTGTCATGCCCTCTCTCTTAACCCCTATCAAGCCTTAGTCCTATGGCCTAACTTCTACCAAAGGAGATTTACACTAGGGGTATGAGAAACTAGTGTAATTCTCTCTAGCATAATTACTCGTAATTACAGCAAAATTATTCGCATTTATGCGTAATTGTGCGAGAAGCGTAATCCAGCATTTCGCTTTATTTTCCTAGTGCATTCACCCTTGCATCCAAAATGGGCCTGAGGTTGCATTTTGCGCTAAGCACATAGCACTTAATGCTACATAAAACGAACAGCAGTAGCCAGCAGTTGCTCTCTCTCTCTCTTATATTATTGTTCCTGTGCTCCTGGTGTAGGATTTTTGCCCCAAGATACTCTTAATTACTGAAGCTGGTGTATTTGAGTCGTTTTGTTAATTTTGCATCACAAGAGTAATGTATAAATACTGAAATTACTCTGATTACTCCGACGTAATTAGAATTTTGTACAGGCCTAATTTACACCCCATATAGGCACATCTGTTCTTCCCACCTAGTGAACTGTCTTTTTCCAGTGTGCGATGACTCTGCCCTTCCACAGAACCATGTGTCAGGAATTTCCTTTAATAGCCATCGAAATCGAAGGGCAGGGACTGGGCAAAAGTCCTTTGTTTAGAACTTTGATCAGAGATAAACTTTCTTTGACAATTAGGTGTCAGAAACAGGGGCTGAAAGAGCAGGAAAGCCTTTGTTCAAGATCCTTTTGGACAGTGGAAATGAAGACCCTCTCATAGGAAAGGGGAATGTGGGATGTAACCTTATAAGAGTGTTAGCAACAGTCACCAAGGCAAACTGCTTTCTACGAGCACAGGTAAAGGACAGATTTATTACAGTTATTTTTCCTGCTAACTGCATGTTGAATATTTATTCTTATTGTCTTTAAAAGGGAATTTGTCACAAGAATTACTTTCCTAACTATCCTCTAACCAGAGTTGAAGAGAAGTAGGTTTTGAACACTGTTGGGTGTTAATAGTGTGCAGATTGACTGCAGCCACATTTGTACCATAGCACTTAGGCTAACATACATTGTTAAAACATACAGTTGGGCCACAAAGTTACCATTTATATTTAAGTAGTATACATTTGGGTCTAACGTTAACAAAGCATAACAAGATCTTTCATAGATAATGTTAAATGCCAGCATTCCAACTTCAAAAATGTAATTGCTTTTCACTCAATCTCCCAAGTCTACCCTGGTGTGTGATATAGCTGTATTCCAACTCATTTCTTAGGGTTTGCGGCAAATGTTAGAGGAATAAGCCTTACTGCAAGCTCACATTTGAAATGTTTACTCTCTTGTAGCTGACAATGTTTGTGTGTGTTTCACAGCTGACATGCTGTTAGGGCCTGTTAGTCATCCAAAAAATCCAGAGGTTAAAAACACACATTATCAAGGGCCACAAAAATATATAAAAAGCCAGAAGGAACACAGTAATGGATTTCCTGACAACGACAAATGGAGATGTGATCAGTGATGCTATCAATGATGCCATTTTCAATCTCATCGGTGAGGTGCATGTAATGGCATTACCTGGGAACTTGAGATTAAATTACCTGAGTTTATGCTGAGAATGTGGGCATAGGATGGCAATGGATATCAAGGCAGCACCACAAAGGCTTTACCTGCTGTTTCTGTGCAGTTTGTGGTTGTACCTGACAGTTTAGACTATAAGCTGTAAGCTTGGTACATAACAAAGGTAATACTTTGAAAATATATTGCCACTTCATGGCATAAGATGGAATTTGATAACTGAAGCTCGCATTAAGAAAGCAGTTATTTAATATGTGAGAGCTATTCTTTGACATATTAAGGTAATTATTTGCTGTATTCTGCCCATAACATGAAAGTATCCAAATATAAACTAACAGTTACTGGGCAAATAATGGCAGAATTTGCACAAGCAGTCGCAGTTTTTTGGCATATAATCATCATACAGGAACATTGATGACAAGTTCCTGCTCATAGGATGGTCCCACTTCAGCATTGTAAGGCCGTTGCCGTTACATGCATAAGGAAAAAAGGAACATGTACATTTGATCAACTTTTATCAGCTCATTGCCCACAAACTCTGTACATCGGTTGTTTAGGATGTCACTAATGGTTGTGGTGTCACAGAGAGTACTGTGTGCAGTTATGTGGGAAAGGAGCCAACCCAGGGTCTGGTCATTGAAGGAGGAATCTGTTAAATAAAATATTTTTGACCTCCATTTTGAAAAAAAGAGGTTGATGATTCATCTGGGTCTCTGGTAGGAGAGAGTTCCAAATTTTGGGGGCTGAGCCGGAGATAGTGCAGGCTTGGGTCAGTGACTACCTGAATCTCACTGGCTCTAGTAGGAGGGAGCTTGCACTTCAAACAGAGCGACTACCACCTGATAGAGTTAGATTGTGGGCCAGGTACTAAAGAGTACTATAGTGCAGGGCTTTGTGAGTCAAGCATACTATCTTCAGGAGTATCCTTGCTTTGATCAGAAGCCATTGTAGGGACTTGAAAGAGGGTGGGATGTGGTCAAAATGCCTCAATCCCATAATCAATCTAGCTGTGGCATTGTGGGTTGCCTTTAATGCCAATCGTGTTTTGGGTAGGGCCTTTGGAGTTGCATTTCTGTAATCAGGCTTGCAAATTACTAGGAATTGTACTGCTATTTTGAGGTTGATTGTCTGGATGAATGATTACACATTCTTTAGAAATCTAAGTTGGAGTATTGCACTGTGTGTGTAGACGCTCTAATGTGGTCTTGCTGGTTGAGATTTCTGTTGCGTGTTATACTTATTGATTTTGTTTATTTGACGATTGAGGCTTTGCAGTCGGGTCATCTATTCAGTGAGCCATTCTTGTGGAGGAGGAGAGCTATGGGGAGGTGAGATGAGTAGGAATTCAGTCTTTAGAGAATTGAGTTTGAGGTTGCTTTGCACAAGCCAGATTTGGGTTAACTGGGTTAACTGTGACAGATAATGTCTTCTTTGGATGATATCTTTAGGCAAATCTGAGTATCATCTGCATATATGCGGTAGGCAAGGTTAGTTTCTTTCAGGAAGCTATGAAGCTGCCTTTTGTTATGTGATATTTGTACCCAGCAAAAGATTACAGAATCTCTGAATATGATTATGGCACACTGGCACAGGATTGAACTAGCCATATGGTAACAACTGGAATGTGAAGCTCTTCTAAGTATAAACTGATGTACGTTTACCCATTATGGTAGCTCCGGTGCTCCCTCAAATGCAATAAACATTATCTGCAGGCAAAGGTGGTACACTGTGCAGGTGGCACATGAAGGGTGCTCATAGAGTATTGCCTGTGGTCTTGTGCTGTGAAATAATGTATGTACTGAACATCAGCTGATCACAAAAGCTGTGGAACGTATTAGGGGTATCTCTCAGATGCAGCCATCCTGACCCAAATCTAAAACTGTCTGCTGAAAATAAGATACTGGGGTTGTTTTACGATAAATGATTATTCAGTCATTCAAAGTCGTCTTTCTCAAGACAATTTTATGTTCTCTACTGGTGAATTGCCTATAGTACTAGTATGTTGGTTTGCGATTCCCTACGCAGCAATACACTGATTTGACAATTATGCCCAAGCAACATATGATCCAGTGATTCTATGTATGCTGAAAATACACTATGGTTGGGAATCAAGACATCATGACATCCATCATGGGAGATTTAGTTGTTTGTTAGACATCAGTTTTAAAGGTGATATACTAATTGACCTGAGTATGATATCAAAGTAATCCATTCGGAGTACAGTACTGAAGCAAATAGAATAACCTGACAAAAATGTAGTGCAGATCTGGGAAGATAAGTGAGAGAACTGGGGAAAACCTACAGTGGGAGAATTGGATCAGAACATTGTTGTTATATTAGAGCATTTTTAAAATAGAAATGTTTTGTAGGTAGATGGTTTGTAATTATAAAGCAATATATTTCGAAGGACCCTTATATTACATATGAAATGAGAAATAATTGGAGCCAAATCATTTTGACACAATTGGTAGACGGACCTGTAGAGATGGTCAATATTAATTATGTTGTGGGTAACACATCTATGCTGGTCTTCCTTGGCCCATGGCCTACCTATAGTAAGATTACTACTCTACAGAAAACTGCATGTCAAATTGACTCTAAATTAAATTGATTTTCTTTTAAAAGAATTCACTCAGTAAGATATGTACCATTGGAAGACATTGAATCAAAGTGTTCTGTTACCAACGATCAAAATTGTCTTCTATAACTTTCAAAACTCTTATGTTTACATGTATAATACCTATTTTTCTACTCATAAGAGCTATGTCCTTGTTTTGTTTTACTCTTTGCAATTACTTACACATGATACTTGCTTCTTTCGTAAACCTAACCAACTTCATTACCCTGCATTGATTCTCGATTCACTTGACAACAGAAAGTGAATTGGCTGATCCCAAGTAAATTTAATTGAAACAAAGTTGATATTTATTTTCTGCAAATGATCTAATGAGTTCATTTTTGTAGTGGGGTATGGGGCATTCTCCTGCTCTGAGGGAAAGTGGTTACAACAGCATAAGACCTAACTGATTCTGTGACATACTAATAGTTCCTCTTTCATACCATACTGTACTATGATTTATTTATCAGTTTGAGGTGATTTCCTCTGTTTCTGGATGCTTCATGTGTTTCATAATTAAATTATGATACTTTTTTGGTTAACATATAATTGTAAACTAAATGTAAGACTATCTATTCAGTATCTTCACCATTTATGAGGTGGATGCACTAAACTGATGGTCATGTGTTAGTTGGACTTCATTATGAAGAAAAACTCCATAACTTGTACAATTTCTTTAATCAAAAATATGATTGCTCCACAGCTTCAACTTACTAGAAATCAAAGTTACAAACATACATTCGACCTTGACCTATTCTTTACAGTGAAGACTCCCAGCGGGCTCTGCCCCCTTCCAGATGATCTCCTGGTGTTTGTAGCTGGTATTTACTTAAGAGCCAGTGATGCTACTTTATACTGATGGAATTTAATGCTATAGAAGTCTGTTTGTTATGCTTTGAGACACAAATCCACAGGAGTGCTGACTGGAATACAAACGTGACTTATGAGTCATTCTTGGTATCAGGGAATTACTGAGTTGGGGAAACTGGAAACTAAACCAGATTGACAACATGTACTTTATTAAAGCATGTGCTATTGCTGCATCCAGGGTTTTTGTGAATACATTTCGAAAGGAAAAGCTTGGCAGAATTTATCCACAGAAAAACAACCTGGAATGAAAAAAATAAATGTGAAAATCCATGCATAAAGACCGGTTGTATATGGTTATTTGAAGGGTGTGGTAATATTGCATAGGGAGTCCTTAAAGGCACTAAAAAGAGGACCTAAATAATTACTGGTACAAATATAATCACTTACTTACCTATGGTATCAAATGTGTGTAGCACATAGTAATGCAGACTTTAATATATCATAAAAATAGTGTCATTATAAATGCAAAACAGAGCAAATTCTTTTGGTTAGGTGTAGCTGATTTTTCATTTAACCAAGCTGAATATTTTTTGTAAATTGTACATATTTTTGTATAAACTGATAAACAGGTGAGCTTCTCTGTTTGTATATATATATTCATCCCATCTGCCTGCCTTCATGAGCAGATAATCATCTGTGCAAAGTCTGCTACTAATAGGCGAACCTCCTACCCTCTGTATTAAACAGCTTATCATGCCTGACACCTTTCCTTCCTGGTGTGAGAACATTCCCCCAAAAAATGGAAGAGAAATTTCATCCAGGGGATCTTTTGTTACACGCCTTATGAAGATAGCATTATATGCTAAGTAGGGCATAATGCAAGGCATCAGAGAGTAATGTGCATTATTTGCACAGGAAATTATTTTCCACAACTGGATGCATTATATTTGCATAATACTCCATGTTCACTACAAGTCTCATGAATAGTTTCCAAGTTTAGATAAAACTCACATGTTGCTACCCCTTAAGCCATACTTCCAGCTGCCCCATATGGCTGCTAGAGCCAAAAGGAAGTTACTCGTTAAGGTTAATTGAATGAGATAACCCTGAATGAATATTAAAATGCGAGGGGTGATAGTTTACATTTCACTATGTGTGAAAGTCAAATCTTGTAAGTTGCTGTGCATAATTAGACGTGTTAAAAAGGATAAACTCTTGCCTCCTGAAAATAAATAAAATAATAATAATAAAAAATACAAACCCTCAGGCCTGCAGATAATTTTTCTGTAATTGGTCAAGTTTGAATGCGGCTATAATAAGATTGCTTTCATGGCTCCAACCAATACTCCATAGAAAATGTAATAACAATTAATTTGCAGAAAGCAAAAGATATGAGAGTCACTCTACCTAGGAACGAGATGAAATACCTCGGGCACGTAGTAGACAAGAGACTTTCTTTCAGTAGAAGATGAATCTGCCTAGCAGATTGTTTGGCTTAGTTAAAATCTTAAGTGGTACGTTCATACAATGTTGCAAAACAGTGTGCTAAGGCAAATGGAAGTGGGTTATTGATTTGTTTCTCCACTGGTGGTGCTTGGAATGTCTCCACTCTAAACACCTCACTAAGCATGGCATTTCCCTAAAACCAGAATTACCAATACTGGGGGCACTGATTATGCCACGGGTGAGCAAAATCCAGCCCATTACAACTTAAACCCTGATGGTTCAATAATTGAATGAGAAATTACTGGGGCATTCCAGTCCAACTCCACTACTAATTCCATTTTTTAGGCCTGAATTTCACCAAGAGATTTCTACTGGAATCTCTCGGTGAAAGTTAACTGATCAGCAGTTTTCCAGTGGACCTCATCATTGCATTGCGGCTGGTAACTGCCATGACAGGCCTCATATGACTTAAGTGGTCACTCCTGATGAGGAGCTATAGAGTAAAATTATGCCATTCACCTTTTAGTGGTGGAATGGTATTCCTTTCTATCTCTACAAGCGAAGAGACTCCTTTTACTGGAATGGATGTTATCCCTCTATCTCTGCAAGCGAAGAGACTCATTAAGATTAAATTATAGAAACATTTGGGGCCAGATTTATCAAGGGCTTGCATAGCCCTTGCCTCCAGTAAGGAGACACAAGGGCAACCCAACCCCTTAAATGAGATTTACTATGCCACGCAGAGCCACCTTGTGCAGCTCTGCATGGCATAGTAAATCAATCTGGAGTAACGCAAGGCAGCTCAAGACCTTGCAATGCGTTACTCTGCACTGGGAAGGTGTCCCGTGGGTGGAACATGAGTGTTCCCTTCCATTCATCCGTGGTTATTGGCGCATTCCAAGATTTCCTAACACTAGTAAACCTGGGAATGCTTCAAAATGGTAGGCCTTCCCAGGGAAGCCATAACGAGGAGAAATATATTTATTCCTCCTTGTTTTTTCCCCTCTTTCTACGTGTGCAGCATTCTGCAGCACATGTAGAAAGAGGAAAAACTCTGGGGATTGTTTTTTGTGCAGGAAGGTGTCCCTTCCTACACAAAAACAATCCTGTCTGTTACGCAGGCACCATATTGCGAGGGTGCCTGTGTTGGTGCTTGGCAGCCACAAGTACGCCAGCACAGAGGGAGAGAAGGAATGTGCCATATTTTAGTAAATATGGCACATTCCTGCCCTCTCCTTTTGACGCAGTCCTACACGTTGTCTTGCTGCATTCCGTTGCACCAAATATTAGTAAATCTGCTTCTCTGTGTCTTACAAATACACCAGTGTTAGGTTGTACAAGTACTTCTACTGGAATTAGGTATTGTAAACATACTCACCGATTACATGGACAAATTTTAGGACCATGCATTTCGGTGTAAAATGGAAAGGATCATATTTAGCGAGCTTTACTATACTTTGGATAAACAATAAGTAGGAAGCATTTTACCTACTTCACAGTGTACAATCTAGTCTCCATTTAACTAATACATATAGCCGTTCCTCCTTTAGAATGAATTACTATATTTAATTTAGCATAGTACATACCATATGCATCCCACTACTTTACAAATGCACAAAGTCATCGGCTTTAACATGAGCTCACAAATACAAGGCACAGTCATAAGAAAGCCTGAGTTATTTGTAATGAGACAGATTAAGGATTTACACTTAATAAAAGCCTTCAATGAAGAAGAAACACTTTATGATAAACTTAATTAGAGACTTTCATTCTAATTGTAATTAGATTGACAAAAAGCTATTGCACTCAGACCTGAAACACCCTTCAATTATGCTGCTGAACAACATGAATGAATGCATGAATGAATTAATGAATGAATGAATGAAGAATTTCTAAAGCGCACAGCTACCTCTACGGAGATGTCCCAGCGCTGACGGTAAGCTAACGCGAGGGTCAGGCTGGCAGTTATGTCTGCTTGAAAAGCCAGGCTTTTTGTGCTCTCCGATGGTTGAACTGTTGACTGTTCAACCGAATCATAACACCCTCGTTTCTCAAATGTATTGCAAAACATGTATTCAAATATTAATGATGCCGATATAAACAACCTATGTATTTTAGGGGGAAAAAGTTCCAGAGTGTATAATATTGATTTGGATGTATTCGATATGAAAAAATCACTGCAGCCTATTATTCTGGAGTGTGTCTCTTAGGCAGGTAGTGATCAAAAAATTTGAAAATCCATTTTTAGAAACAGCTGTAAAATAGAAGGTAATATCCACTTAGTTATACCAATGATTTGACTGTATTAGAACAATTCAAGAAAATATTTTACTAAACTCCGTAAATGAAATTGAAATTTGATATTTTTGTTATGTTTTTATTAGAATTAGTGCAATACTGAAAATAATAAACATATTGGGGCATATTAGCAAGACTGGCGATAAAATTATCGCCGTTTTAGCGGCAGGAAACTGCCGTTAAAACGGCGATAATGGGCTTGCTAATAAGCGTTATAGAATTCCAATAGAAGCCCAGGTTAGATGTCCTGCGCATCTAACCTGGGCTTCTATTGGAATTCTATAACGCATATTAGCAAGCCCATTATCGCCGTTTTAGCGGCAGTTTCCTGCCGCTAAAACGGCGATAATTTTATCGCCAGTCTTGCTAATATGCCCCATTATTTTATGTTGATTTGAGTAAGGAACTATGGGGCATATTAACAAGGCGGCGATAAACAATTATCGCCGCTTTTGCGGCCGTTTTCGGCCGAAAAGCGGCGATAATTATATCGCCTTATCAGCAAAGACACGCTATCGCGTGTTTTGCTGATTTTGCTCCCGTTTCCAGCACGCCTGACTTCGCATCGATAATGAGATGCAAAGTAGGCGTGTCTGTGGAAACAACATGGGTAAATATCGCGAAGGCAGCTTCGCGATATTTACATGCGGGGAAGCGATTATTTTAATCGCGTTAAGTATGCTTTAACGCAGGAATTTAACGTCTGTTAAATTCCTGACTAAGGCATACTTAACATGGGGGTGGATTCTGTGGCTAAGACCACAGGCCCTATCATCTAGGATATCGCCGTTTTCCCATGGAAAACGGCGATATCCACGCTATCTCTGACATTTTTATCGCCTCGGCGATGCGCGTTGTTAATAACGCGCTAACCGGGCGATAAATTCCAGAGATAGCCGGCGATAAATATGCAAGCGCTAAGCGCGCTTTGCTATATTTATCGCCGGCCCTTCATAATATGCCCCTATATTTAGAGTAATGCCACCAATGGGCAACTAAGTCAACAATTTGTGAATTAGA
Organism: Calotriton arnoldi; assembly: GCA_963921515.1. Taxonomy (NCBI): domain Eukaryota; kingdom Metazoa; phylum Chordata; class Amphibia; order Caudata; family Salamandridae; genus Calotriton; species Calotriton arnoldi. Next base: position 596,173 of record CAWUFW010001476.1, read on the forward strand.
ACTGGGAATCATGTTGATTAAAAAAAGGATTTCTGTCATTAGGGGGTTACATTTAGTCAATGACTAGGGCTCTAGTGGTTAATACGCTGGAAAGAGCACCTACAGGATCTGGTGGCCTACTACATAAATTGACACTGCAGGTTGTAAGCAAATCCTCTAATTGCAACTATTGCCACATATTATATGCCTAGGTAGATTACATTCTCTGTGCAATTTAAGCTTGTTCTGGTTCCTCAAAGATGTGCCTAACCAATGGACACAGTACAGAACCTACTCCTGAGGTTGTTGGACAGACATATTTGGAAGAAATTGCTGCCTGTTTTCCCTCTAAATTATACCCCAGTATTTTTCTTCATTAGCCCAGATGTGTAGGCCATGCAGCTAGCAGGACAATATTTAGACTAGCAGAACAATGTGTAGAAACCAATGTAATGTACCAGGTTTCCCAGAAGATTATAGCAGAACCTACCATTGAGCAGGAAGTAAAATCAATGATGAACATTGAGATGGATAACATTACATTATTAAGTGTCAGAGGAGGGGATGGGGAAGCCATCATTTTTCAGGACCCTAGTGTGAAACCTAAAAAGCAGCTTGCAGTACAGCTGAAGGCCTGGTTACCTGTGCTCAGCTTGCAGTGACCCCAAAGCCTTGAGAAATAAAGGAAATCATGAGGCTATGAGTGTACTGCTGCTTTGCTTTGGTTGCAGAATCAAGTCAATATCCAAATATAGGTAAATGTCTGTTGCCGATTAATAAATGGATAAATATTTGGAAAGTCCCAACACCGGGTGGTGCCAAGTGGTTGTGTTATTTATATAACATGTAAGAAACTGTGTGAATCATTGTTTTTTAGGTCAGCCTCCTCTGGCAGCTGACCTCATTCGGCTGCATTCCCTAAAAGTCCTACTTTGAACTTTACTGCATACTTGTACTGGTTTTATTTATTTATTAATAGGCTTCTACAACCATTATAGCTCTTAATACATTTAAAAATCTCACACTAAGGGCCTCATTTTGATGCCGTGTGGAGTTTCCTCCGCCCGACATCGACTCATTCAAGGGACCGACCGACACCCTGTCGGCGTTCCCGACGGACTAATTAGGATGTGACCGAACAACGTTCGGTCGCTCGCCTATACTTTACAATGGGAGCATGCATTCTGACCAGAATGCATGCTCCCATTGTAAAAATGCGAGGTGCAGTTCCTCCCTGCACCCCGTGGCAGGCACCTCAAGGTGCCGACCACAAGGTGCAGGGATCAACCCTTGGCCTCCAACCGGAGGCCACGCACCAAAGGGGGCACTGCTGGGTGCCCCCAAAGTCGAGTTCCGATAGCCTTTCTGTGTCGGAAAAGCCGGCGCAGAAAGGTTGACTCCACCCGACATCGTAATCCCCAGGGAAGAAAGATCAACCCTTGGGATTACTGGCCCCATTCCGACTGGCTGATGGGCTCTCTGAGCCCGTCGGAAGCCAGTCGGAATGACCGTTTGCATTCCTTTCCGACCGACACCATCATAATGGGTCGGTCGAAAAGGAATCCGAACAGTATATTACAATGCGGTTGGAATACGTCTGACCGATGGTCGGAGCAGTTTCCGACCGCGTCGTAATGAGGCCCTTAGTCTAAAAAGTACCACCTAAGAATATTATGGATTGGAAAATGAATATCAAAAATAATGGTACTATAATTTTCCATAGTATAGGCAAGTCCATTAGTGACAAATACAGATTTTCTACCCATAGTAGGGCTTTTAAGTTTCAATTAAATCACTTTAGAAATTCAGCCAGTAAACCTGTACACTAGAACCAGCTATCTAGAGCTCCAAATATTTTAGTTTGTCCTTAACCAGGAAAGACATTATGTGTGATGCTATATTATATGAATTCATTGATCCTGTTTTGTCTTTATTAATATGTGTACCTGGAATATGACCCTTATTCTCTACTAGCTCTAATATGCTTGAACATTCTTCATCACGGTTCTGTAGACAAGCAGGTTGTGTTGGTGTAATTCTAGATTTGGTGTCAATGTTGTCAATTCTGGTCATTTGACATTCTCACTCGATACTATTGCCTGGGCTGTTGCTTCCATGTACACTTAAAAGAGAAGGCTGCCTGTAGGGCATCCCGGTCTGGACCCTTCCTGTTTTAAAAATCCATCTAAACATTTTCCATTTATAACCACTGGTGTAAAGTAAGTATTAGGCAAATACATTTGCATCTCAATTAACCTCCTAGAATACCATATATCTTTCAAGACAGGCCTGAGAAACAGCCAGCAAAATAGCTCAAAGGCCCTCTTTCTGTCAAATGTTATACTGATAGTGGCCCAATCTTCTCAATGGCAGTCTACAAGGCTATAACAATATTAATGGCAGAATCATGTACATTCGGCTTCTGTGTGAATCCACAGTGTTCTCCACATTATAGTATAAAATTCTTAGTAGCCATAAATTAGGTATATATTTTGCAATCTGTGTTTATCAGATGTTGATAAGTTGTACTGCAATATGAGTCAAATTGATCATTCATTTTTCCAGGTTTTAGGAATATTTTTCCAAGACCTCTAATGGCGATATCATATGTAACTTGTTTTTATATATTTCATTTCACAGTCTATCTTGGGGGCTCACTCTTCTTAATTTAAATATTTTTATTGTATTGTTAAATTCTTCTAACTTGATATCCTGATTCAGCTCTAATATGAGCTCTTCCACTCTTTTATGAAGATTAGGCTTCTCCAAAAATGTATCACGATAATTAGTCACTTTCCCTTTGTTCTTGGCATTCAAGGCCTCATAATAAGCCTCCAAGCCTGCCCCTTTGTCTGACCCTATGGTCTCGCTTCTATGGTCTTGATTGCATGGAATCCTTTTCCTGGACTATTATTCAACCTTTCCATGCCATTCCTTATACCTTAAGACAGCTGATTCATTCTTCAACTTTCTCAAACCATGCAACTATAATTTCAATATGCGACCAACACTATTTCTTTATGAAGCCTTTGCACTGTAATTGACAAAAATCAATGTCCACAGACTTAACAAAAATGATCAATTCACTTAGATTATTCTAGAAAAGTAAATTTAATTTACACAACCAAATCTCACAGTGAATTCATTCATAAATTAAAAAACTTTATTCGCTTACTCAAACACAGTTTCACTCACACAGGCAAATGTATTCCACATTTGTACCAAGAGACGCCCATTTCTGATATCATCGCTGGCTATAACACATATCATGACTTCTCTGTTAATGGGATTATGAGGTGCAGCATTGGAGGACAGTTCAAAAAACGAAGATGCTGTATTTCAGTAATATTATTTTCTTTTCTTCCACTTTCTTCCGAATGTTCTAGGAGAAGAGAGTAGACTTTTGCGATTGTATGCAAACTGAAGATGCAAAACTGTGGAAAGAAATATCTTTATTTTAATTTGAGATAGTACTATATTAGGTACTTTTTAATAGGCCTTGGAATCAGGTGAATAGTCTGTCTTCTGCAAGGCTACTGCTTGACCACAGCTTCAGAAAGGACAGCTGATCAGCTCAGGGGTTAGAAGCATGAGTAATGGCTGGATGCATATATAGGGAAATATTGAGAGCTTTAGGCTTGCGCTTGAAAGTGGCTGTCATGATAAAAGCAGTGAGGTTGAGTACATACAGGATAACTAACACAAACATCTTTCACAACCATTGAAATGGAGATGCTGCATATACTGGAGGGGATGTCTTCTGATGTTTACTATTAAAGTTTGCCTCACAGAATTAATAACTAAAGTAAAGTGGTATCCATTTGGATGCCTCGGGTTTAGCATAGGACA